>CM024093.1:0-1200000 GCA_013433165.1 Hypsizygus marmoreus | reverse complement strand
TTTGATTTGAACCGGATTTCATACAGGATTCCCACTGCTTCTGGTTTCCTTCCAGCAAACAAGGAAGCCATTCGCCGTTCCATATATCAAACCATCATCCGGTTCATCCTCTCTCCTGATCCAGGTCACAGCGGTAGTGGCTCCTCGCTGTCCAGCACCCGACGGCCTTTCCAATTCCTTGCTAATGCCGATGCGCCACAGCCTCACACCATCCATTCCTGTTGCCTGTTAGGTTCATGGCAAATTAATGTCCAGTCGAGCTCACCTCCACTGGCAAACTTCCCATCATCCATTGCACTCAAACAAGTTATCGGACCAGTATGGCCAGCCATGACTGAGAACAGAGAGTATGCATCGTTTAGAGAACCCGAGAATCCATCTGGGGTCGGTTGGATTGCCATTGGTGATTGGATTGATGAATAGAGTGTACGGCGTATGAGTTGTGTGTGAAAGGTTCGCACCTCAAGGTATTCGTTTTTAAGCTCTTTCTAACAATAATCTTTTGCCAGGCAACTCTTCAACAATAACGCCTGCCGAGCGCGACCACCCAATTGTCCCAACGAGAGTCGTTAGGGCATTGACACTCCTTTTGTTTATTTCCTTTTTAGGAATAACGACCACTTATAATATTCACATCAGCGTCAGCGTCTCTCAGCTGTTCAACCATGTCTACTTCTGCCTCTATCTCTCCCTTCGTGCAGCCTGGTGCTCCCCCTCCACCCGTCGTAGTTCTTCTCGATGTCACCGAGCTCTACATCGCTCCAGCAGCATCTCTCCTTGCATTCGAGAATTTGCAAACAGGTCCCTTCGTCGATGGGGCGGCCGACCGCGCAAGGCCTATACACAACCGCTATCACCCTTACCACCAAGAAGCACGCTCTTCTTCTTTGACCTCTAGTTCTATATGCAACGATCAGCCATGTCTAGACATGAATGCTCCATTACACCGTGCAGACTCAAGTCCGCTCAGCTCTGCTCTATCATCACCTCGCTCTAGTCCATCGCCGTGCTCTAATGAGGCCTGCCCCCCAACTACGATCTCAGCCAAGATCAAGATTGAGCGGCCCAAAGGTGCCGGACGAAAGAATGTTCTAAGTCAAGTCAAGTGGGAGGAGACTCTTTTGTCGGAAGTGAAGGTGTGCCTCATTATCACATTCATTCTTTCAACGCTCTGATATCGATTGTCCAGGCGCAAGCTCGTGCTCTTATTTTCACAGAACTTAACCCTGCGTTATGTTTCAAGGACCAGAATGAGCGGAAGTTGAAGGATGTTAAGAACTAGGTATCTAGCTTGTCCTCTTCATCATATAATGTTGAGGGCTTACTGTATTTTACAAATATCAGATGGTTGCCAAGTTCCCAATTCTCGACAACTACGAGAACATGTGGCCCCTCGATATCATAATAATGAGCCTGCTGAAGTATTATTCGGCTCATGGCAAGGACACATCCATGAAAAAGGTAGTGAACAATATGCGAGAGGTTATCGGCCCAGCATCCATCTCGAGCCGCACTCATCGTTCGAAGGCCGTATGAAACTGTAGTGAATCTGTATTTAGCGCTCAGATAATTTGCTAATACTTTTTATCCGACCACGTCCCAACACACAGCTGAACAAGTGACAGCGTACGATGAGCGTACGACCAGCGTACGATCAGTTTAGGGCACCCCGAAACGGGTAGTTTAGGTCGCTGTTTAAGGCGGCCTGAAAACCTGTCTTAAATTTCTTGTTTGGGCCTTCCCAATGCAGCGTCCGAAATGGGTCATTTCAGGGCGCGTTTGAGCGTGTCTGGTATTTTAAGTTTCGGCTGCCCCGCCATTGACACCCAAACTAGCTGTTTCGGGTGATGTTTGGGTACCACTACAACTATTTATTTTGGACACGCTTGCACCGAATCCTAAAACAGGCATTACAGTACGAGTTGCGGTCCAAATTTGGGGTGTCCTTAATTGCAAAAAATAGGTAATGTTTTGGGCCCTACTTCTATGTACACTGAAGTTTCACATTCAAGGGTTATTTTGATACTACCTTAAAACTCGTTTTTCCCGGGGTGACATATACTAGCAGGCGCACTTTCCGCAGCGAACACCGGTATAGTAGAACCTTTTGCACCCATACCAAGCCCGAGGAGAATGCGTGTTATCTAAGGCATCGATAGTGTCAGCCGTCCTGGTAGAAGTTATGTAGAAAGCACCCTTAGTACTTACCAAAAGCTGTGGCCATATCTGGGAACAAGCTGATCTGATGACACTAACTGTACAAAAAATCGCAGAGATTGAGATAGTTCCACAACACCCAAAATACTTATTAAGCGGATCCGTGAGCCAACAACCAAGAAGACAAGCAGTGATGTATAGGCTGCAGAGGACATCAGAACCACAGAGTATACAGACACGCTTAACTTATGCCGCGTTAATGAGCCCAATAATCCACTCATTTCGTCCATTATTTGGGCTGCCATCTACCCTTGCAAGGTTGAACTCTATGGGAAATGACAGATTAGCCCCATTGGAACCAGTCTGATCCCATCCTCTGGAACAGCACATTAGATTGAAGTAATAAAAGAGAACGTAAAATTAACTTACTGCACAGCAGCTCCCAGAGAACACCAGATCACAGTGAGGTACAACGCCTGAGGTTGATACCATTTATCTTCATCATATCTAAGTTGTAGAGAACAAACCTCTGAAACTAGTGATGCGTACTGGTAATCTCCCTCCTAATGACCTCATGGTTAGCCTCATCTAATTCTGGAATAGTTTTGAAAGCATGAGGATCTTGTGCCAAGAGAGTGCCCTTTTTCAAAATGGGGAGACTGTCGGCCAATCCTTTCATGTACTCGAACTCAGCGACTTGACTGAGTAGCGTATCCTTGGGAATCCTCCAAAGGGGGTTCTGCAGCCTGGATGCTTTCTTAGCAAAGGATAGATGAAAGGAAGGTTTAAGTACCTGGCCACTACATCATCCACAGCGACATTCGTAAATGCCTTCTCCTTGTCATGCATGTCGTGAGCAGCGAAAGAAGACATTGTTTAATGGGAGTGGTTTCTTAGAGATGCGTAGGGCTGCAGTATCGAATGCCGAGGTCCTATATACCTCGGCGTCTGAATACGCAGCTGGAGCGGGGCATAAGTTAGAGTGCACGAGCATAGCCTGCAGGTAGATTACATGGTCGGTTGACATACCTCCATGTTTTTGACGTCCAGAATTAATATTGATGCTTGATCAAGATTGACTTCCAAACCGCGAATCATGAACCTGATTTAGCGATGTTAGCTCCAACAGCAGTGAGCCAAATGCTTGTCAAGGTACATCTTTGGATGGGCGAGATGTAATGGTCGTCATCTGAGATAGAGGTATAAACTCACCACCATATTTTCGAGGCAGCGTCACGAAACTGTCACTGCATACTTTTTTTCAAACACGCTGATCATGCCGTCCCTGGCTTGTCCTAAGGCCCTGTTCGGGACCCCAAATTACAATTTAGATCAAAATTGTGATTTAGACGACTACACCCAGAACGACACAATTTGGCCAGCATTCTCAGCAGGCCATGTAACAGCGTGACAATTCGTGTGAACTCCCGCTGATCGGGGCTCACCGAACAGAATCCAGCATCGCTATTGGCTGCTAAAGAGCGGCATCTCAGTTCCTCGGCTGCCGTTGCATTTGAGGTTTTTTTTTGTTGAGTTGCCATCAGTCCTACCTGAAAACTGTATTCTGGAACTGGGTCTATTAGCACATATATGCATCATGTATCTATTTATGCACCATATCCTTGTCCGAGATCAGTATTTTGAGGCCCATTTTAAGTCCAGTTTTAGCTTTCAGAGGCCCAGTTCACTGCACAGAGGTCAGGTGATGCCGTGACAAAAATCAAAATTGGCTGAGATACATTTTGGTGGGACCGTCTGACCGCTGGCGATTTGGTCTATTAAACCTGGGTCCAATAGACTTTTGGACCTTTGTACATGTTGTGTGACACCTTTAGAGGCACATCACCCAGCCCTCTGGTCATTAAGACCAAGTATACAAATACCAAATTTATGCTCTCTCTATCCAGACATCATTGTTGTAAACAATAACGATAAAATTGTACTGACTACCCTGCATGAACTGTGCAAGCCCACGAAATGCTGAAGTCCAGAATCGAGACCAACTTTCCAAACAAATTGACGTATCATGATCACCTGAATTGTATTGGAGATCCAAATAGATCGTCCTGATCGTGTGACCAGATCCGGCAGCAATCCGGCAGAGGGGTAAAGGAATTCGGCTCTCTCCAAAAACACAGGTCCACTACTATGCATTCTGCTCAAGATGTGTGGTTCTTCATACACGGACCAAGACTCAAAGCTTACAACCTATGTGCAGAATGTTGAATTTATCTACTGCATCGACTGCCATGCTGTCTGGATTATGTAAGATACAAACTGATGGACTTGATCCCAATTTAAATGCCGGCGCTAGCGATTTTTCGGTGATCTTACCCGAAGTCCTGATGGGGTGATCTGGACTCAGGCCCAATAGACCAAACCACCAGCGGTCAGACTGGTTCATCGCCCGATTTGCTGGGTTGTTACCTGCCCGTTATCTGCTCAGAAGATGCCGGCCACTGCGCTTTCTGTCCATTGTGAAGGACACACGGAATATATGAGCCTGAACTTGAGATCAGCTATGAAGGAACATGTGTAGAGTAGGCTGTAGCTTTCACTTTGAAAAACAGAGCAGTGATTTGTGAGAAAAGCTCAAAAATGTTACCTGCCACCCAAATGTTACCTGCCATGTTATCTGCCACTAACTTTTTCAGACTCAGTTCGTCGCCTTACAACTCTCACTCTTGGTCTCGTTCTCCTTCCTCTGTGGCCTTTACCTTACGAACACCTTAATGGATCTTTAATTTCAGTTAATCTATATGGAAACAATATTCGATCGGCCGTCAAAACCTCGAGGCCGTCCAAAAGGCTCCAAGGACAAGCCCCGACTTTCTGGAGCTCCCCCCCGTGGCCGTCCCAAGAAAAATGACCAAAACACGATGGTGTCTGCACCACCAGTTCTCAGAGGTATGTGGTCCATTGGCGTTGCATCTTGCGCATCCCTGAGATGCGCTCATTTATCACGACGCGTCACCGTAACCGAGACTCACATGATTTGACCCTTTTGGACAGCTATTGATGAAGCCGACGCAGACGACGAAGGGGATGAGTTTGGGTTCGATGACCTACCGGAGGACTACCTTCAACAGGTGGACTGTGTTGAACAAGAAGCACTGGCAAAATTGGGGGATGGTGAGTCCTTATATTTTATTGTCTGCGTATCGTGATCAATTAATTCCTGTTCAAAACTGCAGCATCTACCATTCTTACAACAACTATGGCTCTAGGTCCATCTGCACCAGCTCCTGCACTGGCTTCCACATCGGCACTGGCGCAGGGCGCATCCCCTCCTGAAGAGTACCGTGGGGAACTCACAGATTCACGGGAAATGCATGCACCAGCCGAGATCGCTCACCCACATTTTCTATCATACACTGCCCCCGCCATTATGCAGCTATCCAGTCCACATAGCTCCGATATGCCAAACGTGCCGACCGTGCCAATCGCCACCCCCACAGCATCCGCTGTCACGTCATCAGTGCCCAACATATCAACGGCACCGATTGCACCTGCACTCACATCTCCATCAAACTCTGAGCGACTCAGGGAACTTCGCAATTCTGCGAGCCGCTCCAAACGTCGTAAGTCTTTGAATGTGTTCTTGAAGTATAAATCATAAGTACTCATTACTTAACAAATTCTAGAGCCGTTTTTCACGTCCCGAGCAACGTTCAGGTTCGATGATGACTTGGATGACTCGGATGTGATGGAGTCTCAAAACGAGGAAGATTTGCTGCCAGGACAAACAGATGAGATAGGTACAAAGGAGCAGGACAGCGTAGCCAAAGGTGCATAGTTAACTTTTATACTGGAAGTCAATCTTACGCTTTTTATCGCAGCTCGGTTCAAGAAGCCGAAACACATGCCTGATTGGCTGTATCGTTATTTCGGTGACGTCGTGGGCCCGATGATTTTTGTTAAGCAGAGACAAAAGCTGCTTCGACCATCCATCTTCGAGAACAAGACAGCCTCGCCATCGTCATTCTGGATTCATCCTCCAGAACCTACCATTCTCCTGTCACAACGTCGGTTTGATCCCCCCACCCTCTTCCACCCTCGTGTTTTCTTGTGGTTACCCCATTTCTTCGTTGACAAATTACGGTGCCCCCGCTGTAGTCACGGAATCCTTGAGAAGAACGGCGCACTCAATCCCCATCGTGTCACTGATATAGAAGACAGTTTCTACATCGTGGCGTGGGCTTACTATTGCCGCAAGGGCTGTAAAGCTCACTTTCATGGGTGGAGTCAGAAGTTCTTGAATTCCCTTCTGGCATATCTTCGTTTATCATTTCCTGCCATCCTGTCCCATAAAGCGGGCCTCTCTTGCAATGTGATTAGTCAGTTGCAAGTGGGAAATCAGCACAAAATGGGTCCGAATGGTGTCTGCTCTCTGCTACTGGAGATGCACACCCTTCGATATAATGTTCCCCACACACAATATCTTGAGGCTGTATTCGAGCTTGTTCGTGGACACCTAGACCAAGTCGAGGGTGACAAAGCCCAAACAAGCCTTCACACGTACCTGGTCGAGCAGATACCGAGTTTCAGAAATTTCGGTGACATTCAGAAATATGCAGGCTTTGTACCCACAGAGCATTACCTCTCGGAGATGATGAACAAGGTCATTGAGAGTGAGGAGCGTGATGCAGACCAACATACGGCATGCCTCGAACCAGATCAGATTGCTATCGATGATTCGCACAAGGTAAAAAGCATTGTATCACGCCTAATTTTGTTTTGACACCTTTCTCTATCAGGTTAATAAACACATTGCCAAGGTCGATGGCATCGCTATTTTTGGCGCACTTTGGTCCTGCATGACTTCAAAATACCTACGAGGGCAAACTCTCACTCACACAAAGTCACACGAAGAACGAATTGGGCCCTTGATTGGTATCGGAAAATCTGTGGTACTATACGGCTTTCGTGGACCTTCTCAAGCATATTCAGATGACCCGACCAAGGTAAGGTTTCTGAAGAGGACTTTATGTTCGGCGGCTTATATATTGTATTCAATAGGACAAGCAACTGCTTTATACAGCCTTTCCGACTCTAGCTGAGGGACTTACACCAATTGCTGCTGCATACGGCTTGGCACCACTCGAGACCCCAACCGAGCTGCAAGTGTTATTCTTATCGACTGCGGATCTCGTCGAAAAAGTGATCTCATCACTTATTGCTCCTCTCGACGTTGATCCTGAGGCACATCTTTGCATAAGCCTCGATGCAGAATGGAACGTATCCCGCTGTGTTGGTGTCTCAATCATACAAATCACCCCTCACTCTCAACCTGACATCATTATCATCATCCCAGTCTGTCTCTTATCTCTATTATCAAAATATTTTAAGCTCACAGTGGCATTTAGGTTCACAAGTTCCACAATACTCTCCCACCCTCATTATTGAGGCTCCTCATCTCAGATCGAGTATTCAAGATCGGGTCTGCAATCAAAGGCGATCTCACATGTTTGAAGAAGCAGTTTCTGCAACTTGCAACCCAATCGGCTTTTAATATCATTGACTTGAAGGAGTACTGTATGGAACGAGGGATAATTGGTAGAAAGGATTCTGGCACACTTGATAAGCTTGTTGAGAGGGTTCTTCGCATGTTTCTTGCAAAAGATGAGCTTCTGAGAAAGACAGAGGAATGGGAGGAGCGGATCTTATGCCCTGAGCTGCTACAGTATGCCACATTGGACGTGTTTGCATCACGGGCCATTTTTGAAAAAGCGAGCGAGGTTGCACCACTGGATCGTGTCAGATACGATTCACCGCCGGGTACGTGCATTGCTCTCCTGGTTCAAGAAGGAGGGGATATTGCTGCGTATGAAAGGATTTCAGCTATGCAGCCTTCGTCACTGGGTAAGGTTCGGGTGAAGACACCAACTAAGAGCCGCCTTGTTGTGGACATCAATTCTGTCCTTAACTCTGCTGCTGCTGCTATTCTTCATCTTCTTCCTCAAGGATCGTCAGGAAGAATGAAGACAGGAGCTCTTACCCTTGGGCAGCTCCAGGCTGCATCAGGTTCCGATCCAGTTTTCCAAGTTGTGGCACCCCTAACACTTCTCGAATTTGACCGTCGTCACATTGTATGCTCTGTACCACTCGCTTTCTCATTCAAATAACTAACATTTTTTTAGTCAGATTATCTTCCGCCTGCAAGCTCAAACATAGCTTCACCGTCACATAGTGTCTCTGTCCATCATAGTATGGTACCAATCTTGCCAACATCCCAGCCAGAATCTGTACGCGAAGATGAACCCGCCGTCCAAAAAGAGTCAGATATCGAGGAAGACTTACCTGAGGAACAAGATGACGATATTATTGATCTTCAAATGCTCGAAGCACATTCATTGGTAGAAGAAGAAGGCATGTTTTTCACTGGTTTTATTTGCTTCGAATTCCAAACGTTAACTGGAAGGCATTAGAGAAGCAAAACGTGCCACCTGAACCCAATCACGCAACATCAGATATTCTTGAAACCCTAAAACACCTTGTCGAACACCCACCTGATGTCTCAGAGGAGTTTACCAGAGTCAAGAAAGACTTGTTCCATGCATTTCATATGATTCCGATCTCGATTAACCATGGAATGCGTCCAGCATTCCTTCGTGCCCTTCGTGACCACATCATGCGCTGGGACCCTGTTATCCATGCCACTGTCGATGAAACTTGCCGTCGAGTATTCAAACTCTCATTTGATGAGATGCTAATCAGACAGCCACGGTTCATCACTGAATGAACACCACATTATGTACCCCAGCCCAGCGTACTTGTTCCTGCAATCCAGCATGTGTATCGCACTTTTGGTAATGCCCTCGATGTGAAAACAGGACTCCCACTCTTTAACAAGCAGGCCTGGCAAAAAGCCGACGCAGTATTGGAACTTGCACGTCAGGGGTATCTCTCCGACATTGAAGGGGTGGTTTTGTATGAGAGGTACAAAATTGACCAATATGGGCTTCAACGGTGGAAATGCCTCCGTGGTACGAATAATGTCGAAGGTAGACCACATGGAGATATCTATCGGAAATTTGGCGCCCTTCATGGTATGCATTGTTTTTTTATCATCGAAGTCATTTTAAGGGCTAATTCTTTATCAAAGCTGGTCCCCGACTCATGGTAAATTGCTTAACTGACCATCGTACATGGTACAACCTTCAGGTTAAATCTTGGCTTTCACTTGTGAACCACAACTTATAAATTGTATGTCAGGCATATGCGAGCCATCTGTTTGGCGTTAACTGGGACTATCATCACAATCTTGGGCTTATAAACCGAACCTCGTTTCTCCTTAATTACCTTTCCGATGTAGTCGATGGGGCACAAGCATATGCAGATTGGATCAACGGTGATCTGTATGAGAGGACTTCAGAACAGTTTGGTATCTGTACTTTCCCAGGTCAGCCACATATTTAATTACCTGACATTGGTACTGATCTAATCATAGAGTCACTTCGAGTGCGCCTCTCAATGGAGCTAGTGTTCTGAGGTCTGGTCCGGTCCGGTTTTTTGCACCTCCAGAGCTTGAACCTAGGACCGGCCGGTTACAAAATAATGTGACCCATGGACCGGACCGTGGGAAACCGGTTAACCAGTTACATAACCGGTCTCAACCGTCATCCAAAGCCGTTTTCACGCATCCATCTTTTTTCACCTCCTGCAGCAGCAGATGTCACATCAGAGGGTTAGATATGTATATAAACACTATATAACAGCTTAGAACTCATTGATTAAGTCAAAATTGAGGGAGTTATGGCCCAAATACTATTTTTGATGCAACATTTTTGAGGTCTGACACGTCGACCAAATTGAGACATGACTGAATCACATAATCACATGACCTATACAGAAAAAATAAAATGTAGATTCATCAATTTCACGCATGTTGGTACTTTTCACACGTCAAATAAATTAAAACTCAGCCCAAAAAACCCGAAATATGTTCCGAGACACGAGTTTTTTTTGTTAAGGCTGACTTTCAAATGTAACCGGTCTCAACCGGTTCAAGTCGGTCCGGTTACAATATTTCTAAACACATAGACCGGACTTTCAGTTCCGGTCTACATCGGTCCGGTTCAGTCCAGTTTCAGTCTAAAATGCGGTCTATTCAACTGGACCTCGGAACACTAAATGGAGCCATATACAGAACATGCCAAGGAATCCTTTCAGCTGAACAAAAATGATGATTGGCTTCGGAAGCGACAGGGACTTGCACTTCCAGCACTTCCGCCAACAACCCTCGAAGCTCGCCGCTACTTTTTCTCCAAAATACGCAACTTTGCAGCACTGGCTAGTGCAGATGGAAAAGGGAAGATCAACTTCGAGGCCTTTGCACAAGAGTGGAACCGCACTGCTGATGGAAAGAATCGATTTTATGTGACCTCCGAAGTTTTATCAGCATACGCCAAGAGTTGGGAAAAGACAAGTAATATACGTGCGTCACAAGAGCTGATTTCAGACCAGATGGGTTTAATTCAGGAAACGCGAGACACTTTCACAGCACCTCATCTTCTATTCCCGAGCTATCTTACAGCAGCGCCACACTCGTCGCACCCTTCACAGGGGGTTTTGGACACTGATCCTGACAGACAGGCACAGATACCCCACATCAGGAAAAAAAGACATAGGTCTGTAAAGGTAGGTAGTGTTGGTAGAATTCGGACCTCGGGACTCAAGTCCCCCTTCACGTACCTGGATGTAGCCACCCACAATGTGACAGTAGATCTCTGTAGCCATTATGCATGGTCTGATACCAGCCTGTACTTCTATCATACTGTCACATAATATAAAGCTATCAATAACTATCACGGTTATCGAAGCAATATACTTTGGTAGAGTGTCCTCGGTATTGTACCAGGTTTCCCTGGGCAATTGGCTCACAGCTCACACAGCGCACAGAAGCAGAGAACACAGATTCGACATTGATGACAGTTACAAACTGAGTTAATCCTCGTCAATCCTCGTCTTCTTCTTCTGGGGTATCGGAAACTGCCGCCTCGCTGTCTGTCTCTCCCGTGTGTCCTTCAAGCTCCTGACGAGCACGATCCTCTGCCTCACCGGTCAGTTGACAGGTTGCTACGATTTCCTCAATGACACCGGCATTGCGACTTTGATGATTGATATGATTAGTATGTATTGCGAGTTACAAAAATGACTCACTAGGCGCGTTTGAACATCTTCTTTCGGATATTCGTGGTGACATTAACATCGAGACCTTGCCACTTCTCGAGGTCTGCGCGGTGAGTTTGGTGCGATGTCAGGACATCCTTTTCATAGAATGATGCTTGAATGAAAAACCCCGTCGCCCACTCCTTGATACAAAACTCAACCTACAATGATATTGTCCGTGAGCAATATGTCAAGTACCTGTCCATAAAGAGACGCACCTCAGTCCAGAGTAAACTCATTGTTTCCAAAGAAATTGGATCGAAAAGACGTCGGAACTGGACACCAGGTGAGTTGGTATCCTTGAACCACGTTGCGCAGAGGATATTGGCGAAAATCGTGTTCTGTCCAAAGCCCGAACGAGCTTTCGGATCCTGCAGTCAGAAGTGTCGGTGTTAGTGCTGCTTCACGTCAAGAGGAAGGCTTACCTTATAATGAAATGCTTTATTCTTGAGCAGGGACTCGGCCAACTTGGCATTCCTTTCAAGATCCTTGGGGCGGGGGCTTCGACGGAACTCGTACGACATGGGGACAAGCGCACGAACATCATCGAGCACTTCCCCACGAATCCATGAGCCGCGTTTTTTCATCTTGCATGTTTACGTGAGCAGAGAAAATAAAAAGAGACTACTGATGGGTACACATACGAGGCGTGCCATGCGATCGGTAAATTCGTACTTCAAACCATCATCACCCTCAGGCTCTGCAGCCTTTTGAGCATTGGCCCAGCAAGACTTAGCCCACTGAACACGAAGACCAAGCCCTGGGAAAGCATTAGCAGTCGAAATCAGAGCCTCATACTCATGAATGGCCCGAAGAAGAAGGGCCTGGACAGCTTGGTCATCGAAGTCGGTCAGCTTCGGAGGTAAGTTCAAATGAAGCCCAGCGCGTAGCTTCACTGCGAGAGCTTTCGCTGTGGGCATGCCGGAAGCTGTTTCATTAGTCCTCTCACCAGGCATAACTGGCTTCTGGTGCAGATCGTCAGACCCAATACTAGAAGACTGCTGATCTTCTTCAGTGCGCTGATGAGCATGAGAAGCAGCTCCAGTGGGGGTGGTTGGCGACCCAATACTGGGAGATGACCCAGCTGAGAGGACGGCTTGAAGGGAAACCGGACATGCAAGGGAAGCCGTCGTCCGAAAATCAACACGGCGAAGGGGAGTCTGAGTCTGAGTCTCAGGTATGTTAAGAGGTTTGATTTGCCGAAAAGAAAATCAACGATTGCGACAACTTTGACGAGGCTAGGGGAAAACAAACAGAGCTCGAGAAAACAATATCATTGTCGTCGTCTTCGTCTTCGCTCTCTGGGGCATCAGACTTTTCCTCTTCCTCGTTACCTGCAACCGCTGATCAATTTCGTAATTTGAGCCTTCAGAATCTTCGCCTTACCTCGCGACGTTTTTTTCTGAGCCTTCGTCATTTTTGCTAACTTCTTCTGCAGGTTCGCCAGCTGTTGCTTGGTTTTGTCGATATTTTCTTTATCTGGGGGAGCTGTGAGTATGGGGCCAGAGAAGGTTGCGTGATGTGGCTTACCAACTAGAGCTTGTTTCGAGGACTGCTTTACTTTCCTCTTCTTGGGAACGGGCAACTTGGGTTTGTCGAAGTTGTCTGATGCTTCCTCATCACTTGTCAGCACTTGACGCTTGCCGCCCATTGTCGGAAGGGAGAAAAAAAGGTCAACGGTGGTCGGAAAGAAAATAGGAAAGACTCGGAACTGCTTCGCATTGTGACACATGACCGGGTGGTGACGCCACAGCATCCGCGTGTTTCACCGTGCTCACGATTGAACCTTGCTACACCAGAATGTATCACTGCGAATTTTGCCAGCTCAAGCTACGTACCTCTCAAGGAGTCACCTCACACGTCTTCCAGGCACCTGCGTGCCGTGCGAAATTCCTCAAGAAGTATGGCACATCAACAGAAATTCCCCAGGAAGGAGCTGATGACATGGATGCGCTGAACAATGCCGATTTTCAGCCAACGGATGTCGACGAAGGGCCGTCTGTTGCACAGGAGACACCTGCCACCCCCATGGATGCATCGCAAAATGCGCTGCCCAATCCACGTAGGCGGCGATCAGTTGAGATCGAAGAGATTCTTGACGAGGATGCCCCCGGCATTGTTTGGGTCGAGGATTTCCCCAAACCTGCAGGATCTGTTTACGGCCATTGTCAGAGCACTTTTGAGAGGTACCGAAAGGAGCAAAAAGCTGCAGGAGACTCACCGTGGAACCCATTCGAAAGC
The DNA here is from genome assembly GCA_013433165.1 of Hypsizygus marmoreus. NCBI lineage: Eukaryota > Fungi > Basidiomycota > Agaricomycetes > Agaricales > Lyophyllaceae > Hypsizygus > Hypsizygus marmoreus. The sequence goes on along the minus strand of CM024093.1, from coordinate 1,186,431 downwards.
GAGGATGAATGGGACTTAGCGAGATGGTTGATGACCTCGGGAGTTAGCCAGAAGAAGATGGATTCATTCCTGAAGCTTCAAATGGTGAGCAACATATCCATTGTCATGTAGGACTGCGGCTTACCTATATGAAGATCCGAGATGGTGCAAATCCCGCCTTTCACAATGTGCGAAGCTTGTTGAAGCGTATTGATGCTCTTCCGATGGGACCTGAGTGGAAATGCAAGGCATTTCAGATCACTGGTGACGAAAAGGACAAAGATAAGAAGCCACGTACTGAGGAGGTTGAGCTTTGGTACCGAAATCCTGTTGAATGTGTGGAGGAGCTCCTCGAAAACAAAGTGTTTGGTGCCAAGAATGCCTATGCACCATGCCGTGTGTACCGTGACAAAGAGAGGACGAATCGTGAGTACGGGGAGATGTCAACAGCTGGCTTCTGGTGGAATACGCAGGTCTGCCATTTCCCACCTACCCGAGATGTCAGAAACTGATCAAATCATGATGTAGATAGTCTTACCTGAGGGAGCCACCGTGGTCCCCGTCATCCTTTCATCTGACAAAACAAATCTTACAACCTTCAGTGGAGACAAGCAAGCATACCCTGTATATCTCGGCATTGGGACCACGGAACAGGAGACCCGTCGCCAGTCATCCGCACGTGCAATGGTACTCGTCGGCTACATACCTGTTTGCAAACTGGAATGTTTTTCGAAAGAGCATCGGTCTGTCGAAGGGTACCAACTCTTTCACGAATGTATGCGGATAATTCTGAAACCGTTGGTCGAGGCTGGAAAGAATGGAGTCCTGATGAATTGTGCCGATGGATTTGTACGAAAGGCTTACCCAATTGTTGCCGCATACATCGCCGACTACCCCGAGCAGTGTCTGGTTGTTGGTTGCAAGGAGAGCGTGTGTCCACGATGCACTGTTGCTCCGAAGCAGCGAGGCGATCCGGTGTATTCTGTTGAACGCGATCCGGAAAAGACACTCCGCATCCTCCTCGAGCAGTCCCATGGTGAAAGCCCTGATGATTTTGTCAATCAGTTTCTTCGAGCTATAAATCCATTCTGGAAAGACTTACCTTACTGTAATATCTTCAGGTGTATCTCCCCCGATCTCCTCCATCAACTTCACAAAGGCGTATTCAAAGATCACATCGTCAACTGGGCATCAGAGGCAGTACCCGGCGGCTCTGATGAGATCGATCGTCGGTTTCGTGCAATGACCCCACACCCTACCCTTCGACATTTCAAGAAGGGAATATCACTTACAAGCCAGTGGACTGGGACCGAGCACAAAAATATGGAAAAAGTCTTTCTTGGTGTACTCGCAAACACGACGGATCCCGAGGTTGTACATGCAGTTCGAGGCATACTTGACTTCATCTATTATGCACACTTCGAGGTTCACACAGACGAATCACTAGCGCACCTGGATGCGGCATGAGTCGCCTTTCACGAGCACAAAAAAATCTTTCTCGACCTAGACATTCGAAAACATTTCAACATCAGCAAATTGCACAACACTAAACATTACTTTGATGCCATTCATGACCTCGGAAGCACAGCTGGTTTTAACATGGAGGCGACCGAACGGCTTCACATAGACTTAGCAAAGGTAGGCTACAGGGCAACAAACAAGAAAGCATACATTAAACAGATGACGGTCTGGTTGAGACGCCAGGAAGCTGTACACCGGTTCTGCCTGTATCTTCGGTGGATTATGCCAGGATATCGTGCCGAGAAGGATTCTGAAAATGATCCCGAAGGCGAGGATAATGAGGATGAAGACGGCGAGGAAGACGATGAGGAAGATGGTGAGGACGAAGGTGAAAAATCATGGCGCCCACAAGGACAAACAACTGCCATTCCTTCCGCGCCGACATTCCGAGTCGCCAAGAAGCCCGCGCTTCCTCGGGTCACAGTCACAGCTATTGTGAATGATTTTGGCGCAACAGATTTCCTTGCTCACCTCACGTCTTTTCTTCACGAGCGCTCTATCACACCTCCCATTCAGCCCTCGCTACTGTCAACGTTTCCAGTCTACCACCATTTATCTCTCTTTCTTCCACCCATTCCGGAGGTTTCAACCGCCGTGACGAAGGATTCCATCATCGCGACCAAATGTGAACCAATTAAAGTGACCATGCAAGGTATCAAGAAGGCCATCCCTGCTCGATTCACCACCATTCTAGTCCGTGATCGTGTGGCCGATCATTCAAAAGGTCCTCTTGATGGTGCGGTTTCCCCTTTCTTACCTAGATGTTCACATTCTGACTGAATCTGTAGGTCTCCGCATTGCCCAGGTTCGTTTGATATTCAATCTCCCAGTACAACGTGGTTCTTTTGCGGAGCCTCTGCTTTATGTTCACTGGTTCAAGCCGCTGCAGAAGTTTGACAATGTCCTTGGAATGTACGAGACTTCCTTCTCTTCGCATAATCACCGACAGTGTGCATCCGTGATCCCAGCATCACAAGTCGTTTGCTCGTGTCACCTTATCCCCAAATTTGGTCGAGCTATCAATCCAGAGTGGACATCTGACACTGTTCTGGATGAAGCGGCATCCTTCTACCTCAATCCCTACCTTAGCCACCGTGATTTTTATCATCTTCGATACCTTCCTGCACTGCACCGCTTTCGGAACCGCCCCCGCACTGAAGTAGCACATCAAAACCATCTTGCAAGACTACGTAGTGTTCGATACCGTCCGGACTAGATCATTAGTTATTGGAGATTGCCAGAAATATTGTTCCTGTACAAACATCTATTGTTACTGGCTTCGTGTCTACCAAGGCTACTAACTACAAGAGAAAGGTCTATTACAGAATTCACAAGTACTGAGGTCTATGGACTTTGCACAGGTATCTACGGAAGCTACCGAATCCGGCATGGAATTACCAGCACTTTCGGTTTTTCCTGATGCAGTCATTATCCACAAGCCTCGCAGTCTCTCGACCATCCATTACACAACTCCCAGCTGCTCCCGCTATTGCTATGAATGAGGCACACCAACCTCAGCCTTCCTGCAGCATGGAATTTCAAGAGACAATGCAATGGATAGAACCACAAGAACTAGGGGTTCCCACCTCACAGCAGCCTGACCTACCCTGCCCCGCACCTCCGGCAGCAGGATCGATCTCACGGAGTGCCTCTTCCACATCGTTAGTAGCATGCAAACCATACTCTGATTGCTGGCTCTGATAATCCTTCAAACTCCAGCATGCCAGATGACACAGACCAGCCCAAGAAACGTCGCCGTGTGGTCCCTGCACAGGAAAGGAAACGAACTACTGTCCGTGCCTGTCGTCGATGCCGCAATCCCACATGTCCGGGTGGTAGTGATATCCTCAATTGTCCGGTGCCATGCACGGTGCCCTGTAAAATCTGTCGCAATACAGCAGGTTGTCGTGGTGTAGATAAGGGTAGAAAATGTACATGGGTTGGCCCGTAATGTAGCAAACATCAGCATTAATATAACGTACATATTTTGAATGTAGAAGTGGTGTGTATGTGAGCGTGGCGAGCAAGAGGTCCAATTCTCTCTTTTTCCTTTCTTTTTCTTTCTTTTTCTTTCTTTCCTTTCTTTTGGTACCCAGCAAAATGGTGGGAAAACCGTCAGACTTTGGTGGTTACCGAACACTTTTCTTGACTAACAATGGCTAGCTACGTCCAGATTGGGTTCTAACCGTGGGACTTTAATTTTGGCAGGCCAAACACCTCTGGCAAGGGCCTCTGTTAAGAAGCAACATATTTGCTCCATATTTGTCTGAAATTGAGAATAACAAGTGCCCGGTATGCCATGCTTCCATATCTATTGTGATGTTCTTCCTATTTGAGAGAATATCAATTGTCTGAATACTCTTTCAGAAATTCACAAAATCAATGATTCACATGTCCGCATCTGGCGGCGCTGGAACGGCATATGTGGTCAATGCATATCCAAAATTGGGAGGGAGCGAATCTTTGATGAAACAATAGGCTTCGTGAAATGTTGAAAAGAACAATAAACATATTGGGTGCGCATACTCGCCTTTTGTTATTCTCAATTTCTGATGCATATGTGATGCATATGGTGCTCCGCAATATAGACCCTTGCCAGAGGTGAAAATCGTAATTTCCCGTGTAATTTGGGGTCCCGAACAGGGCCTAAGTAAAGCAGCACAGTTATTCGTATCATACTTTTGACGCCTTAAAATTTCTCAGCGCTAGTCAAGCGCCAGTATTAGCGACCAACGGTTCCGGAGATCCAAGTTCCCGAAAGACCGTGTTGCCATCTATGAGGATTGAACATCGATACCATGCTGGATACAACGTGTCCACTGAATTCAGGAATGGCACTTTGCCCAAGAACGACGTAAGTAAACCTTGCACACTGCATGTCGCGATCAAAACAATTACAAGCATGCAATCAACAATACAAAAATGATGCATTTACCGTGTCGCGGCTGGTATATAGCCACCAATCCCAAGAAAGTCTCCTTCGTATCTTACAAACCTGATCTTCATTTCCAGTCTTGCGAAGGGCCCTCGTACAGTATCACATTATCGGCTCCAGTCCGATCACCTTCGGCCAAAAGACTACTCTTGAATCTTGTTCCCTTGGTTGAAGGCGTATTCCTAATCATATTCTGCTGATTGTCTGTTTTACTGCTGGAGGGTGGCGTGCTCGTACTCCTGCCAACAAAAGACACTCCCAAGCTCGCAGCTGACGAAGTTGAGCTCGTAGTTCCAAGGATTCTGCGTTTACGATCCAAAAGAACGGCTTCCAATGGTACAGGACCGGGTGAGCCACCTCGCGATATGGGTGAGGCAAACGGACTCGAGATGGTAGGCGCCGGGGGGTTGTCACCAGTGCCGAAGTTCGTGTCGCTTACTGCCACCAGCTCCTGAAGGGACGAAGGGGCAGGCATTGGAATCGCAGTAGCGATTGCTGAGCGCTCGGCATTGGGACCCTGGCCGGAGGCAGTGATTAAATGAGTGTGATCAGTGGATGCGATGTTTCGGCCCTCATCCTGAGCGTCAAAAGTCTCTGAATCACCATGCTTCTCGTCGACGCTCATCGGTGTATCCTGATCCCGCGGAATGGGAGGAGCACTACGAGATCTTAAGAACCCAAGTCCTCCAAGGCCTCTCAACGCGATCGGCATGTATATAGTATTCATCGCTGGTGACTTCGATGCGGTGGTGAGCTCGTCGTTAGTCGGCACAACAGACTCTTGAGGTTTCATATCGTGTGCTGCTGGAGGAACTTGGTATGGGTCACCACGAGCACCTTGTGGATCGAATTCGTCGTATATCTCTTCCCCGATCAATTCTACAGCGTGATAGCAATAAGCCTTAGCCTGTTGGACTTCGGGGGACAACGTACCTTCAAGAACATCTTCAAGAGTTATGATACCGAGAGGCATCACTGCTGGGTCAAAATTCTGCAGAAACTAGATGTCGAAGGAGTTTAATATCATGTTCTATGCCAGGCAATCAGGAATAATCACTTCTTCCGCTCCCTCCTTGGCCAGTACAGCATCAGCGGGCATACTTTGCTCCAACATTGACATCGATGTCATACTTGCCGCTGCCTTGGGCAACTGGAAACCTGTCTTCTTCTTCATTTCGACTTGCTCTCCGTCTTCGTCAATGATCACCCCCATCTCGATATCTCGTCCCGAAGCCGACCTGCTACCTCGACCCCTTCCCCGGAACCCTTTCTTGCTCAGTCGAGGAGGAGTCGCCCCATTTCTGTTTCCCTGTGCATGATATTTTTCCAAAACTGCGTCGCCGGGTAAGGTGGCTTCCTCTGAGTCCTTGCTAACAGGAGATCCCTTGTCATCGGATACTTCCTTCTCTTCGTCACTCGAATCAGAATCGCCCATCCCAACACGTTCGCGAAGTCGTTGTGTCAATCCGCGCTTCACGGCCTTCTTCACACTGGCAGCCTAAACAAGGTTTTAGAAACAGCCGCTGATAAAAAGAAAGACAGAAAATAACTCGACCTTTTCCACACTGAATCGGCTAACAATTGCCATGTGGCTCCGGCCTTCCTGGAACTTGTCGAGGATCCCGAGAAGAGGCTCGTTATTGGGGACGAACGGGACCTTGTTCAAAGGGATCTTGCGAAGCGGTGTAGCATCTAAATAGTGAAGAATTTGAGCTTTTAGTTTTGAAAAGTGGAACGAGAGATACCTTTCGGGTCGAGCAAAACACATTGCTTGACGAGTAGAATTCCGAGGATCTTCTTCATCTTCTGAGTACGTTGTTTTGATACACCGCCTTCCATTGCGGAGGATACAGGAATTTCTACTTCCTCGTACACAGGAACGCGACTGTGCCCTGTCTGACATATCTTCTTAAGGAGGTCGTAGTCCAGTTTGGAATCAATGGATAGCATGAAAACGTCGCTAATGGGAGTCATGGCCTTCACGATGTATGGTTGTAAGTCGCAAAACGAGACGAAGGGAAGGGGACGCACTTGTTTGACAACCTTCTCTTGTAGGTCGAGAGTCGCTCCGATGATCGTGACGGTGTCCGTTTTGAGATCGCCTCCGTGTGTAGCATGAGACGAATGCATAGCAATCAACTCTTTCAATTCAGCTCGGCGATATATGATACCATGATGCGAGCCCAACACAAACTCGAGTAACTTCGCAACTGGCCAAGCAATAACTCCCTGTTAGAATGGAACATCAGCTAGTCCTATCTCGTAGGAGTGGGAGGGCAGCAAAAGAACGAACCATGACATATATCAAAATCTTCGTAAACCAGGCCATCTTCGCACCCAGATAGAGACCATGGCGGGTGAAAAGGGACTGAGGGATGATCTCCGCAAAGCTGACAATGTGGTTGTAAGCGCTTTTGAAGTTTAAAGGAACTTGCCAAGAAATTGAGGCACGGAGCGCCAAGTCACTTGGTTGAAGTGATCTTTGCCGACGCGACAAGCCCTCGATCGAGGGAGCCAAGGCAAACGCGTGACGTCATGAAGATATCTATTTGCCTTCGCCCAAGAATACTTCGAGCAGCGAGGTGCGACCAGAATAGTATTCAGGCGTGACTTTACGTAGCTACATCCCCAGTCACAGGGATAGAGCGCTGACGTGGCGGAGTGGGCCACCACTGAGAGAAACTTACATGACAATCAGCACGGTACTAACAACGACACCCTGGAAGCCCCCCCAAGAACGGGGTCAGCAATAACGGGGAGAGATTCGTTGACTATCATGTTGGCAAGGAGCAACGTAACAAGCAGCAAGTGGCCATTCTTTCGTATAGGCATGATCTTATTGGCATATTCACGCTGTTTCCTGGGTTCGCAGAAGCGGAAGCGTTAACAACAGTGTTGCCTGGAAATTGAGAAGACCATGCGAAAGACATACGGTGTTCCACTGATACTCAAAACATTAAGTTGCGTCTCATCCAAACTCATATATCCTAGGGTCAATCCGGCAAAGACGCCAGACAAAATGACAAGGACAGGTATAAGGACTGCGAAGACAATATCCTTGGCGCGATGTGGGTCGAACTCGGTGTCGCGCTTGACGAGCTCGTGTCCAGGGCTCCAGGCTTGTGTGGTCCCATGAAGGAGCCCTCGAACATACTGCAAAGCAGCGGAGAGAAGAGCGTAGAGAAGTCGGGATGTATGGGGATGAGCATTGCGGGCTGACAGAGGAGCAGGGACCATTCGATGTGAGAAGTAAGAGGAAAGCGTAACCAGCGTCACCACCAGAAGCATTTGAGAAAGTTTGGTCACGGGATTACTCTCCTCGACCACGTGACATTCGCGTCCAACCATCTGTGCCGAGTCCCGACTTTCATGGACGACAAAAGAAGTGCACATCGGAAATGGTGACACGATAGCAAACGTTCAAGGAAACTCGCCAGTCATCGTATACTAGATGTGAAAATGGGAGCAGCGGCCACTCAACTCATGTGCTTGCCGGTATTTGCCATCCGCATCCTCCAGACAGTTTCCGCTTTAGTTGAACCACCCGTCCTCATCCATCACTTGCGATTTAAGTGCACACATGGTTGATGTCACTTGCCATGATATATTCACATCGCGGACAACTATACAACCAAGTCTGAACTTACCCGATTTACACGGGTGCAGCGGCGTCCAAAACAAACTTAAGGGGCCATTTCTACGGTGAGATCCACTTGCTCTGCCCCCGACCCACTGTTGATGAAACTTTCTTGAAGCCCATGTTAGACACTTTGCATGGATGGTACGGCCACAACAGGTATTCTAAAAATAAAACTACCCTCCGATTGGATTCGAAGCCGCGATTTATCATTAGATTGGGACATATCCATGTAAAGGAGGGATAATAGGAGTTCTTAGAAGTAAAATCTCCTCTTCTTCCATACGAACCAACCTGCTCATAGACTGAAGCCTCCTTTAGTCCTGCATCACTATCAGACATCCTAATTTAGATCGAATCCGAGGCCTCCTTTCCACAGCATAAAAGGACTCGAGACTGAAAGATGGAATAGCAGAAGTCAGCAGCCTTGTCTTTCACAAAGTACCTGCAGTCACTCAGAAACCACCACATCTTAAAATCCTACCAACATGCTCTTCAATATGCAACTGAAAGCAGTTATCATTACCGCCCTCATCGGGTTCACTATCGCCAGCCCCATTCCCGACACTGGCGATGTCTTCGGGAGCGACCTTCAGGTATGTTATGAGCGTGTCGTGATGTATGCCTCGTAGCTGACAAGACTTTTCTACAGTCCAGGGAATCTCGTAGATTTCCGCCTCCACCCCCACCTTTCCGTCGTCCTGGCCGTCCTTTCCGCCGCCCCCGCCCCCCTTTCCGTCCCCCTTTCCGTCCCCCTTTCCGTCCTCCCTTCCGTCCTCCCTTCCGCCCTCCTTTCCGTCCTCCTTACCGTCCTCCTTTCCGCCCGCCTTTCCGTCGTCCTGGCCCTCCCTTCGGTGGTCCTCGTCCTGGCCCTCCGTTTGGCGGTCCTCGTCCAGGTCCTCCTCCCAATATGCCGCCTACCACTCCTCCCACCACCCCGCCAACCACTCCTCCCACTACTCCCCCTGTTACTCCCCGCGAGCTCGCTGACGTTGAGACGTCGGATAATAGCGACTTTGACTTCGGTGATGATGGTGAAGAGGGATTTGATTATAAACGTCGTTCGTATGACGAACTTTTGGATGGGGACGTTGACGTTGGTGTAGGCTTGGAGGAAGGTGATGAGGATCTTGTCGAGCTTGAGGCCCGTCATGAGGAGGATATAGATGTATCGCACGAGGTTGAGGATTTTGTCGATGGAGATGAAGGCATTGAGCTGTGAACAAGTTATAACTATGTAGACCACAGACATTTTATTACATTCGTTTAGTTTTTGTCCATTCTGTCATTTCTTTAGACACAGTTCAATCATTTATTTAGTTTTCAAAGCCCTAGAAGTTTTGTCAGTTACCTCTTTCGAGTCTAGAAGTTGTTAGGGTGCTCGCCTTATTTACTCGGGAAAGTAACCAAGGTAAAAATCATATTTGTGTCAACGTCACACATTTCTTCTTCAACGCGAAGGCTAAAAAATCTTATCCAATGAAATAGCAATGCGAAAATGATAAGTTGTATACATACATCCTTAAAGCTAGCGTGCTCTACATGGTACTATAATCCGCCGCGTACGTGCTGTTATGGTGGCTAACAACAGATTTTTTGGCCTTGTACGATGCAGAGCAGAACTTGCAGGCAAACATCTTTGCTGCGTTGACTTGGTGTTGCCTCGGTGCTCATGCTGAGCGCGAGTGACAAACTCATCGATCAAATCACGCGTCGAGATGAGCGACACGAGATCGCGAGCATAGACCAGCTGAAAAATTTCCTTGCTTCGAACATCCTTTTATACGCGAGCACTGGGTAGTCCTTCCAAAAGTATTCACCAAATGCAGCGAGGCCATGAGAGTAATAGGGTTGGTTCCACAGCTTCCTTCCGAGCTTTCCGCATAATGTGACACAGCTTCAGTACGTCGGATTCACTTGTAAATCCGCAAGAATTCTGGACGGTCAGAGAACGTAGAATATTTCAATGAACCATCATAAAGCTAGAGCGACCATTAGAAGACGGCGAGAAAGGCTGAGCTTTAGTTTTCCAATCCAGGTTAAGGGTTTCCGGATTCTCGGCAAGTAGCAAATGATCGCCTTCGTCGGGATGGCGGAAAGATACGTCCTATGAAACCAATTTAAGCTCAGAGCAGATAACCCATGGAGAAGTCCAAAAGGCACACAGGCAAAGCTAATGTGGCATTTCCCGATTCGAATTGAGGATTATCGTCAGAATTTTGAAAAAGATCGTCGGTGTCGGGTTTGGCGGGTGACATGGGGGTGAGACCACGCCACAGGTCCGGCAACATAATTATAGGTTGAGTGCAAGCATCAGTGAAGACTCTGGGAAGATTGGCGGCTATGAAACCAGACGAAATATCGTTGCAAGGTGGCGTCGCAATTGTTTCGTGGTTGAAGGTTGTGACGGGATTTCTCAGGGTGGCTATTCAAAGCCCGAGGAAGAACGTAGCCATGGGACATGCCGGAGATGCGACTGGAGGTCTTGATTGCGATTCTATGGTGGCAAGCGGGTGGTGGCTCAGTGGTGGCTTCTACATAAGAAACATCAAGAAATCAAAACCTTCCGACTCGGATGAAAACACAGCATGACTTTGGCTCTATTTGAGATCAAGGGCGATGGTCTCCGAGCAATCTCCGAGCTGTGGTCCAGGATTACGAGCCTCAAAAAGGCAACGCTTTGCCAGAGAGCAAGAAAAGTCTTTTTTCATGAGGAACATTGGATATAAATGTAGCACATGTTGGAGGGAAGGTGACGGGGCCACGACAGTCGGGATCGATGGCTATACTTATGTGTCTGATTAGATTAGATGTGTACACGTCACGTGCAAACTTTTTTCTGTCGGTCTCGAACTCGGAATTGAAGTCGGTCAAGGAGTCTTTCTGGCATTCGTGACGGTCATATAAACCCCTCACGCTCTTTCACCATTGTCTAAATGGCACGCATCAGGAAAGAAAAAGGAGCTTCGGCTCGAAAAACACCCGCATCGCACCAGAAATCCAGCTCGACATCCGATGCCGTCTTGAGGGAGCAGGTTCTTGCATTGGGCGGCACCCAAGACGACATTGACTTGGTCAAAAGTGCAGGGAAGGATTCGAACGGAACGACAGCAAACGAAGACGTGAGTAACCCTCTCGATCATTCGTTTCACCTTGATATTCATCATAGTAAAGCCTGCACTATCCACAGATGTGTCTGCGTTCCTGAAGGGACTTAATCTTGGTGGAGGTGTACCTGAGGCGACCAAGGTAAAGAAATCGGAAAAGCCTGAAAAGCTTGCAAAGAAGCAAGGGAAGGCTTCCGCTGCTCGACCTCCAGAGCCCAAACCGGCGTCGCATACCGAGAAATCAGAGAAGCGAGACAAAAAGCAGAAGAAACCCAAAGTTCATGATGAGCCCGAGATGGCTGCTATCACACCACCCACCGACACTCCAAAGGTGGAACTTCCCAAGAAAATAACCTTTAATACGAAGTCGCATTTCATCTGTCAACCCACGGCGCTATGGCACACATCGATACCCCGACTCCCACCTTCACAAACGCCTACACCCTCAATAACACCTAATCAACTCGCTTCACTCACCGAAAAAGCAGCGAAGCTTCATGAAGCTGACATCCGCACCTTCCAAACCTCCTCCTTGTCGAACTCCTCCTCATCAGAGGCGAATTTCCTTTCTAAAATTATCCAATCAGGTACACTCTCTGATAGACTCAGTGCGCTGACACTGCTGGTGCAGAGCAGCCCAATCCACAACACGAAGGCACTGGAGACTCTGAAGGGCATGGCAGAGCGGGGGAAGGGAAAAGGCGGGCGTGAAGAGAGCCTGAAGGCGTTGCGATGTGTGGTAGATTGGTGGGTCGGAGGAGGCGCACCTGACCGGAAACTCAAGTGGGTGAAATGTGCGAGACTATACGCCATACAACGCTGATTATCTGATTCAGGTATTTCCGCGACCAGCCGCTAACCCAGCCTGAAGTGACGGATGAACATTTGCTAGTATGGTATTTCGAGGACTGGCTGAAGAAATACTTCTTTTCGATCCTCCAAATCCTTGAGGTATCAATTAAGACCATTTTTTCCTTCAATCAGTATTCTCATGAGCATCCTTTTGCAGATGCTGTCCCTAGATCCCCTTCAATATGTACGGACACAATCTTTGACACTCATCTTCACCCTGCTTCGCGACAAGCCAGAGCAGGAACAAAATCTCCTCCGTCTGCTCGTGAACAAACTCGTACGTTTCATGTATCCTGGTTTACAGCATAATCCTGACACCCATCCAGGGCGACACCGAAAAGTCCCTCTGTTCTCGTGCCTCTTACCATCTCCTCCAACTCCTCCAATCCCACCCTTCCATGAAATCGGTTATTGTACGCGAAATCATCTCCCTCGTGCTCCGCCCGCCAGCTCCTCCAGTTCCATCCTCTTCGCTCCCTTCTGGAACAGGAAAGCACATCCGGTTCTCAGATACTGACGCAAAGCCGAAAGCCAAGTCGAAATCTGCGACGCCCGCAGATAAGAAGGGTGGTAATGCGCACGCCCGGTACTACGCAACGATCACGTTCAACCAGATTGTACTGACCCCAGGAGACCGCGACGTCGCGCTCAAATTGATCGATGTTTATTTTGAGATGTTCAAGGAGCTACTTGGGGAGGGTGCCGAGGGTGCTGAGGACGCAGGGGAGGAGGAGGAGAAGGAAGATGAGGTGGGTGAAGTCGCGAAGGATAAAAAGGGAAGGGTGAGGGTGAGGGATGAGAAAGGGAAGAAAAAGGGGAAGGGGAAAATGGAGGTAAAAGGTGCTGCTGGATTCACTGAGGTGGAGGACGCCAATTCTCGGCTTATATCTGCCATTTTGACTGGTGTGAACCGAGCATTGCCTTTCGCCAAAATCGACGCAGGTGATAACGGGTGCGTCTTGCTCTGTTCCACTATTATCATTTATTCACGACGTTCCTCAACAGCCTCAACAAACATATCGACACCCTATTCCTGATCACCCACACGTCCACGTTCAACATTTCCCTGCAGGCGCTAGTGTTAATTCAACACATTACTGCTTCCCTCGCGCCATCACCGTCTGCTCCCTCATCATCCACATCTAAATCAATAACGGACCGATACTACCGCACATTATACGACTCTCTCTTTGACACACGGCTGGCCACCTCGTCGAAACAAGCCATGTACCTCAACCTTCTCTTCAAGTCAATCAAGGCTGATGCAGTGAATACCGATGGAGAGCGGATGAAAGCTCTTATACACCGATTTGTACAGGTTTTAGTTACCGGGGGAGGAGGGGCGACAGAGTTTATCGCTGGTGGCTTATACCTCTTGGGAGAAGTGAATATTCCATTTCTTATTACTCGCCGCTGGGAGCTCACTGTAGCTGTTATGTAGCTTTTCAGCACTATCCCTGGACTACGGGCCATGATCAATGAGCCTGCAAAGAATGATGTTGAGCCCTATGACCCGCGCAAGAGGGACCCCCAATACGCACACGCATCATCCTCGCCACTCTGGGAGCTGGTACGCCGACAGTAATTTACTCTTCCCTGCGAAATTTTGCTCACTTGATTAACCAGACACCTCTTCTCCACCACTACCACCCTGCGGTATCCCTGCACGCACGCCAGCTCCTTACATCCCAGCCACTAACAGCAAGCGCAGACCTCTCGCAAAACACACTTTCCCACTTCCTCGACCGCTTCGTGTACAAGAACCCGAAGCAGATCAAGTCGACTGAGCAGGTGATGGGTGCAGGTAAGGCGAAGGGCGCGAGCGCGATGCAACCTGCTGCAAGTGGTGTAGGCGGTGTTGGTGTTAAGTTGTTGAAGGGAGAGGTTGAGGACGACCAGCTGATGAATGAGGATAAGTTCTTGAAGAAGAGGGAGGAGGATATCCCCGTGGATCAGGTGAGTCGTTATACATATCATGTTGGGTATTGATGTACTGAGTTATTTTTTTTGAACAGCTGTTCTATCATAAGTACTTCTCAAGGAAGAGTGAGAAGGTGAAGGTGAACGCTGCCAAAGCTGAGAAGGGGAAGAGTCAGGAGAGTGACGAGGACGAGTCAGATGAAGAACAAGGTGGAGAAGAAGAAGCTGATGACGGAGCAGAGTCCGAAGCGGATCAGACACAGTCTCAGGCGGAGGAGGAAGAAGAAGACAGCGATGCAGAGGAAGCTGAAATATGGAAGGTAAACTATTCAACCCTTCTAGCATATCATGTCAGGCATTGACGATGATCCTGCAGGCCATGAAATCAACTATGCCCAAGGCCGTTGGAGATGACGAAGACCTAATGGAGGAAAGTGATGAACTTCCGTCAGACTTTGACGAGGACGATGAAAGTGAAGAAGAAAAGGAGGATTTGGAAGAAGAAGACGACGCCCTTTCTCTGGTAGAGGGTTCTGACAATGAAGATCTAATACCCCTCGACGGGGACGTTCCGGACGGTCTCATCGAGTGGGATGGCTCGGATGCAGACGATGGGCCAGTTGAGGATGAAGAATGGGGCGGTATAGGCGGCGGCGATGGCACTGGTAAGAAGCGGAAGCGAGAGGAGACCAATCGCGAGAAGAGGAAGAAGCTGAGATCCTTGCCGACATTTGCAAGCTATGAGGATTACGCGAAGATGATTGAGGATGGTCCGGAGGATGACATCTAGTGATGATGGCATCTGCGTATACTGTATTGTCGCCGATTCCGATTTGTTTCCGTTACATTTTGACACTACGTATATCTGCTGCTCCCACGGTGAGTTGCTGAGTCCTACCTGCAAGACCAGAACCCAGTATGCCACAGCCTGCCTTGGGTGGGCAGCAGACTGAGTATCTCCGTTTATGCATTATGAGAGATTATGAGTTGGTTTTTGGCTCTGTTGCCAATCAAGGCCAATCATCCTTCAACGGCGCGTCTCGGCTTGCCGAAGATGATGAGAACAGTTTTCTGGTTTATCCACCGTTTATCACGATAGCGCGACGTGCTATCGCGGCTTTCCTGAACGATTTCTCCTCAGACGCACGAGTCAAACCAGGGTACTGTATGTCCCCGCCTGAGCGCGCCTAACTGACCATCAAGGTCATGCTCTTATCTAATACCGACCCATCCGTCACTCCTTCGGTTCGGATCTCAAGCTCCCTCGTATTTGAGCCAACTTGTGTGTTGTGTCTCGTACCCCATAGCCATGCATAAACGAGCCCCCTCGTCGTTGCTGCGCTTGTCGACCACGTCCGGGTCACGGCCGCCCTTAACAGTCGGGATTCGGTACGTCTGACCAGAATGTCATGAAGTGTTCCATTACTCAAAGTTCCGTGCATATTGTCATCGCACTAAAGCCGCGAGGATCCTCAGAGAATATGGGAACGACGTACACCACTGACTCCGGAAGCCGTTCAGTATCTTGTCTCCGAGAAGAAGGTCGATGTCGAAATTGAGCACTGTGACCGCCGGGTGTTCTCAGACGCGGAATACGCGAAGGTAGGCCCACCATACAATTCCCTTCAGTTTGCGGTACATATATGACACCCTGTCCGTGCATTTTTCCTAAGCTGAACTCGCGTCAAACCTCTCGGGTTGACAATACGAATGCGAGCAATATGGCATTCTTTACCTCTACATACTTCACGTCTCTTATTATTGTCTCTTTCGGCTCGTTCAATAACTCATCTGTGAATATACAGGCTGGTGCTAAGATTCGAAGAAGCCTGGGAAACTCTCACATCATCCTAGGCATTAAGGAGACGCCTCTCCACGAGGTCATCACATCTCCCATTCCGACTCCAGTCGCGTCTCACTCCACGAACCCAACATGTGCCCGGACACATCTGATGTTCTCCCATACTGCCAAAGGCCAACCATACAACACCCCGTTACTCGCCAAATTCGTCGCAGAATCGTCCAAGAAAGATCACCCCACGAATTACGACATTCCCCGTCTTATTGACTATGAACTTCTGACGAACGACTTCGATGGGAAACGGACGGTTGGGTTCGGTTGGTTCGCTGGAGGTTTGTGAAGACCGATTCCTTCTGTTCCGTTGACACTTTTTTCGCTTTCAGTATGACTTACTATCTTCTTACACACAGTCGCTGGGGTACTCGAATCTCTCTCAGCAATGGCTCATTCGCATCTCGAAGTTGGAATCGCGTCTCCATTTCTTGTGAGCAATTTTTATCTTGTTTCGGCCTCATAACCCTAACCCTATTATGGACGTTGACCTAACCCTTAGTACACTCCTCGTCCGCATACGCATCCATCACTGGAAAGTCTACGCTCTGCATTACGTACGATCGGAAATCGAATATCTGAAGAAGGAACTCCTCCCAGCCTCGGCCCGTTTGTAATCGGACTGACAGGGTGTGTTACCTTTGCAGTCTTTCAAGATTTCACGATGGTATGCGGTACTCAAAGTTTTCTTTAGAACCGGAAAGGTCTCACAGGGCTGTCTCTCGATACTTGCCGAATTGCCTATCGTAGAAGTTTCTGTTAGCGATCTCCCCGCCCTAGTCTCCAACAAAGGTCCGTGCTGCACTCTGCCCTTCAAACGAATAATTCTGATTCTCTTCCTCTAGATGCCGACTTGACCAAGGTACATCCTTTGCTACTTGATAAGACTTGTGCTGAAAATTCTGGTCTTAGATCTACCTTGTGCATGCTAAACCAGAAGATTATCTCGTGGGCTTAGACGGACGCAAGTACGACCGGGAACATTACTATGCTCATCCTCAGTCTTACCGGTCTACCTTCTGTGACACCGTATGCCGATCTTATTCTCATTATAATGGACTTGAATTTAGTTTGTCTCTAGGTTGCTCCATACCTGACCTTGTTCTTGAACGGCGTTGGCTGGCTCCCCACATTCCCTCGCCTTATGACCAATGACCAATTAACAGTCGCACTTGATCGCGCACGCAGTATCGGTGGTGCTCGATTTACCAACGTCGGCGATATCAGCTGCGACGTTGAGGTCAGTCTGTTTCTTACTGTATCTCCGTCGGCCACTCATATTTTCGTTCTAGGGAGGCCTCCAATTCCTGACACGTGCAACGACGTTATCCTCTCCATTCTACAAGATTCGACCTCCCACTCTACCTGCTTCCCACCCCTCTGTCCAAATGATGTCCGTCGACATTCTCCCTGCATCGCTCCCGCTCGACGCCTCGCAGCATTTCTCCAAAGTCCTGCTTCCATACTTAGAAAGTCTCATCGACATGTACACTACCGGGAACCGCGACGAGTACTCTGCTGCTCTGGAGAGGGCTACCATCGCAGAAAAGGGGCAGTTGGCTGATAAGCATGCATGGCTGCAAGAAGCTGTGGATAAATACCATTCCGCACCAGTAGTCCCGAACGCATCTGCTAATCCTGAGGCTTCTTCCTCTTCGGATGTCACCACAGCCCCTGAAAAGAAGGAGCAACCTGGGTTGTTGAGGAAGAAGCGGATGCTGTTGCTGGGTAGTGGGATGGTTGCCGGTCCCACTGTGGACGAGATCGCCAAGAGAGGTGATATACAGCTCATCGTTGGTATGCATGTCGTTTAGCCTCCAATTGCCATCTGTTGACGTGATTTATTTATCACAGCGAGCAACTCATTGCAGGAAGTTGAGAAACTGACTCAGGACTATCTCAATGTTCAGTACCGCGTCATTGACATGTCGGACAAATCCACTGTTTCTGACCTGATTGCTGAGGCCGACGTAGTTATCAGGTACGTAGGCTTCCATTCAGATATCTCAACAATGCTCATTACGTCCATTTCCAGTCTTCTTCCTGTCGCTTTTCATACCACCGCTGCAGAGCTATGCATCTTCCACCACAAACACCTCGTCACTGCATCCTACATCTCCAATGATATGCGAAGCCTTCATTCTCGGTATGTCCTCCCTGTGCACATCGAGGACTTGTTATCTAATGGTGACTTCAAGTGCGGTCGCCGCAGATGTCCTCCTCCTGAATGAAATCGGCCTGGATCCCGGAATCGATCACTGCTCCGCCATCGACCTTCTGTCCCAGATGCGAGCGCAAAAGAAGGAGATTATCTCGTTCACGTCCTTCTGTGGCGGGCTCCCTGTACCTGATGTCATCCACGTTCCCTTACGTTATAAGTTTAGTTGGAGCCCGAAGGGTGTGCTTAGTGCAGCACTCAACTCAGCACGATTTAGGTTACAGAACAAGGTACGATGCCCTGCCCTGCTCTCTTTATATGTATGCTGAAATGCAAGACTACCCCTCGCAGATCTATGTCATCACAGGCGATGAGCTGCTCAAGAAATATTTCCCCGATGTTCCCATCACCAACGAATTTGAGCTGGAGGGTATCGCCAACCGCGATAGCATGCCGTATGCCGATACTTATGGGATTCAGAATGCTCAGACGATCTTGCGGGGCACTTTAAGGTGAATAGAGCAGCTGCCTCCTGTTATACTCGATGTTGACATTTTTCCAGGTACCCCGGCTTCTCGAATCTGATGCAATCCTTCAAAGAACTTGGTCTCCTCGAGACACAGAAGAAAATCTATCTCGACCACTGGACGTCGTTTGTGCCACAATGCCTCGCGCTTACTTTGAAAGACAAAGTAGATGAATATAATCTCTACCCCTCACTTGACAACGTCATCCCCTCCGATCAAATCGACGAGCTGCACGACGCCCTGGACTGGCTCTCGCTGCTGCCGTCAAACATGGCGCCCATCGAAGCCACGCCAATGCCCCTACTCCCCGCACAGCCCATGACGCCCATCGACATATTCGCATACCTGTTGGCACATAAACTTGCATACAAGCCGCACGAACGAGATATGGTCGTCCTCTCTCACGAGATTATCACGCAGCAGAATTCCAGCTCGCCGAAGGAAGTGCATACATCCTCACTTATCACGTACGGGACGCCCAAGGCATCTGCTATGGCTCGGACAGTTGGCCTTCCTGTGGCTTTTGCGGCATTGAATGTCATTGACGGAAAGATCGCTATGAGGGGCGTCCATGGGCCGACGGATGCGAGCGTTTATAAGCCTGTGCTGCGGGGTCTGGAGCAGGTGGGATTGGGTATGAAGGAGTCGACACGCGTCGTCGTTGATGATGATACGCTTGAGAGTAAGCTCGCTGAAGGGATTCGTCGTTCGATGGCATAAACGAGTCGGAAATGCTTACACAAGGAATTGTTCCCATCATCATGGACCATAACGTTATCAAGAATTACTGTAGACTGCATTGTATAATAGCTAACAGGACGTGCAATACTTGCAATACCGACATGGATATTCAATCTGTCCGTGGATATGGAGATTTGAAGGACATTGACGGTATTGAGCGCAAGAAAGAGAGCAGCTCTCCTATGCTAATGTTAATGTTTGCAGCGACGCTGGTACATATTTCTACCCCATAGTAGGATCACGACATACATTTGGGTTCCGTTGTCCGATGAATGATGACCACAATAGCATCATTCCTCTTGAATCGAAGTACTTGGAGGAGAGGTTCCTCTCTGTACGGTATGAAACCATCGAGTCTTGTATTAATCCTCAAGATGACTGGGTATCTTGTTGTAACGTATAGAGTAACGAGGTATAGCCGCAAGGTATTGGCCTGAGAACAGGCATCGAAGGAGTCGGAGAGGGTTGTAGTGCTTCGCGAGTTGAGAAAGCAACTGAACTAAAGTTGGCCCATTTAACTAAAATTCTACGCGGACGCATTTAAAAGGCACTCACTGTACTGGAAGAAGATAGAGGATAGGGGAACGGGCTGGTTCTGCATGATGACTGAATTAAAAATGATATGAAATTGCTGAGGGGAAAAGGGTTATACTTTGATCACCAGCACCGGATCTGTTGATCCGGGCAAGTTCTGCCTCAGAAAATATATACCGCCTGAACATATTCATCAATGAGGAAAAGGTATTATGGGGTTGACATGACTCACCTGGAAGACGCCAAGGATCCTTCACTCGGAGCATCAGTGCGAACAGAGGGAAATGGTTCATGAGTGCAAGCAACGTCTCAAGGCTGGCTTGCACGATTAAAACGCAAAGACGCATCTAGGGAGTGATATCAATGAAGAGATAAAAACTTCATAGAAGGGATACTCACCAAGGCAAATAGTGAGTAATAAGCCAGCACCGTCGGAAAAAGAAACGCCAATAGAGTGAACAGAATGGTTCCGAAGAGCAGTTGGTCAATGTCGTACTCCCAGGAGTCTGTTCGGTTACGCAGAACGTTGTAGCGCTTTCCTAAAGAGAACAGCATTGAGCAGAGCAGAAGGAAAGTTTATATCGTATAGATATGTACCTCTGAAGAGGTTCCACAACGATCCGGCAGTCTTCAACATTCTCTGATAAACCGAGGCAGAAATAACATAGCACACATATATGTGCGCTGTGAGAAGGGCGAGCATATCCAGAAAGAGAGATATGGTCAGAGTAACTCCACCACAGCTCACACTACCGATGGTATATAAGACCATTGGCAGGTATGGGGCACCTCTCATGAGGACCGCTGTTAAAAATAAACACTTCGTATCAAGCCACGATTGGGAAAGAAATGGTGTAGGATTCTTACCACCCCAAAGCGTTACCATGCCAATGAAAGAATGTGAATAAAATCGACTGAGCTCTGTGTTGAGTTTGAGCCCAGCGGGCCAAGAGTCCAGCCAACGGAGAGCCCACTGAACCCAGTCGATTAAGGAGCCCTAGTATGATCATTGAGAAATTATAGAGATATTATGATCTCTATCATGGGCTGGGACATACCTCGACTAACTCTATCAACATCCGGGATAAAATGACATGATTCTCGCAGATGAAAGAACCCAACGCAACCCCGATTGTGATATCGTTCAATATTAACCAGACGGCATTGAAAAAACTGTGACAGGCGGGTGAGACAGAGAAGAAGAGTACAGAATGCACGCTAACTTGGTGTATCGGGCGGAATAAAGTTCGACGGGTGTAGAACTACGCCTCCTCAACGAGCCAACCTCGGTGGCAAAGAACTCGATCTGCTCGGCTCGAACGTCGATTTGCTGTACTGTCGTTCTGGTCAAGTTTGATAGTCAAGTAAGCTGCGTTATCACTTACCAGCAGCGGAAACGTCCTTCAGAACAGGTGATGAAAATGAGAACAATACAGGAACATTGCAGATCGAAGTTAGGATGTCCGATATTGAGGTCAGTGGTCGTAGGATAGAAGCACCGTGAGATATCAATCGAGCGGTGAAGGGCGCTTCTATGGTACTCGTTTGATGGTAGACTTGAATCGCTTGTTCTAATGTTTTGGCAGAATTGAACTATTCATGGTGTAAGCTCATAAAGTCGAACCTTCAGCAGGGAAACAGTTGCACCTGGTTTAATGCTGTATGGTTTATGCCTGAACTAAAGTGCATGGCCATGGGGGCCGTGAAATCATGCTGTGCTGAAGGTAAATAGGCAGACCCGTGCGCCACGCCAGGTCGATTGGTTGCATCGAGCCTCAGTACGTCGAGAGAGTAGAAGCGCAGGGTGTTGGAATGGTGCCGAGTGTAATAAATTAGGATATAGTCTCTGTTTAACCTATAAACAAGGCAGAAAGATGACAGTCAGGTCGACGTGGAGACGTACACCAAATCCAATAGTTTCAGCTCCGGGAGAGTAAGCCTATGACCACCATTTCTCTGGTTGAACCGACACGTTCCAAGTACAGTGGGTTCACTTCCGCACGAGGTCGCCAGTAATCTCCACTGAAGAGAATCACAGAAGGTCTTCAATGTTTGCTCAGCATCTTGCTCCTGCTTGAAGATCAGAGGTGTACGACTTTGATCAAATTCACCCACGGCTTACCGACCCAGCCTGCAGTACTCCAGCTACACAGATTGCGGGAGTCGTCCAGCCATAACAGAAGCCAGCATGCTTTACATCGGATGGCCAGAAGATGGTGGTGGGCATAAGCAGAAACGGCCACGTGATCTTGCGGCAAGCCCGGCAAGTTGCAGCCTCCAACGTTGACCACTCCAGCCTACTTTTCACTCGTTCAAATCTCTTAACGGATATCGTCCAACTACTCTCATTACAATGGATGGTCAATCAACAAGTGTTTCTCGGCGTCCAGACCTCAAACGAAAACTAGTAGTCGTCGGCGATGGTGCGCGACAACTCATGTTCTGTTCGAGTTGGGTTGTTTACTGTCGTGGTCATGCAAAGGTGGTTGTGGAAAGACATGCTTGCTGATTGTGTACGCGGAAAACAGATTTCCAGAGGTGAGCTGCAGTGCTATCATGTGAAGCTTTTAAATAGACGCGGCTTTGCGAGATTCACAGGCGTACATTCCGACAGTATTCGAAAACTATGTTACGCAGGTACAGTTTGAAGGCAAAGAGATAGAACTTGCATTATGGGACACTGCTGGCCAAGAAGAATACGATCGACTGCGGCCGCTGAGCTATCCAGAAAGTGACGTTATCCTCATCGTGTTCTCCATCGACTTTCCAACAAGTCTCGCAAACGTCCAAGATAAGGCGAGATCTTGTTTCTGTCGGATTTATGTCACCAAGAATTAACAGATTCTTATGTTAGTGGTATCCGGAAGTGGCTCACTTCTGCGAGGGAACACCACTGATACTCGTCGGGACCAAGATCGATCTTCGGACAGATGAACAAACGAAGCGAATGCTGGGCGCACAGGGGCAGGCGCCGATAACACCAGAACAGGGTGCCAACGTAGCGAGGGAGATCGGCGCGAAATACATCGAGTGCTCAGCGAAGACTGGCCGAGGTGTCCAGGACGTCTTCAATCTGGCACTGAGAGAGAGCTTGAAGGGAAAGTGGGGGAAGATTGTGAAGCAACGGAGATGCGTCATCATCTGATTTTACTTTTCCCTTTTCGACTTGCGTTTTGGTGTGTACAGACGATAGGCAGGGACTATTACTGATATCTTTTTCTCGACTTCTTTTCTACATTCCCGATCTATTTATCTGCATCGAGGCTTGATGAACACTACAGAGTCCACGATCACCCGCACGCTACTACAGTAGTCTCGAGAGACAAAATAGGAATGGAGGATCACGCCACCACAGGGGCCCAATCGTGATACTTGCTTTCTCCATTAACCCCAGAGCGACAGGAGCAACGTCAATCGGATCGTCAACTGTTGTTGCCCATAGCACGTATCGCCTTCATAGTGCATGCGACAAGTCCCGTCGCCACAACCATCAAGATCAGTCACTCGTCAGAGTCATCATCAAGAAACCTTCCTTCACGGACGATGACTGCAAGCGTTCCTTGGACTTACATCTTCTAGAAATAGGATCTCGGCTCGCCCATCCCCCTGCGGCCAAGGATTAACGTTCGAAGGAAGAGTCTTCCGTATCGAAGTATCATGATTTGCATCACATCTACTGCGTCGTATGTAAGTAAGGCAGTTCTGGATCATAAACCAAGTCTTATCATCATCTGACTTCCTGATTTAAGAAGTCATATTAGGATTCTCTGTAAGTCAAGCACGACAGAAATTGTTCGTGCACCCATGAAACGTCAACCGGACGTTTTCATTCCGGTGCAACTCGAGTTACGGTCATTCATTGCTCCAAGTCGGAGCATCTTAACAGTCTACTGTTGGTAAGCAACGTGATTGGGCTCATCCTAAGGGGCTGGATGATTCAAAGGATAGCCTTGAAGCCACATGTCAAGATCCTCCCGGCAAGGTATGCTCGCCGATGCGGCTTTGAGGCATGGCTACATTTGGGTACATGCCCACATCTTCAGGTCATGAATTTCAAAAATGAAATTAGCATTGGATCAATAGTAGGGTGATACTTTATTCGAATGATGAGTCGCATTGGGACTACGGAGATGCGGAGGAATGTAAGTAAGGAATGCAGATGCATGTGGAGAGTTCTTGGATATGGCATATCCTCGTACGTAGAATGTTTACGAAATAAAAAGGGAAAGAAACGCTGATGCATGAAACCGAGTGTGATACAGATATGCAAGGGAAGAGTATCAATGAGTAGTTTACTTACGAACGAAAGCGGCCCCCTCGAGAGAAATAATATAGTACCTGTCAGCCATCCTCGAGAATAAATAGTTACATGAAACAGCAATTGAGCAGTGAGGGAGAGCGTATTTATACACGAATGTCAGGGTGAACGCGAAGTCCACGAACGGCGTGGCAAGTGTCGGCTTTGCGATTTTACACCCGCACCCCAGCGCGGAATTTTGGTTGGGGAGGAGGGGGTAAAGGCAAGGGAGATGGACTCCGGCGAATTCGACCGGGAGCAGGGGATATCGTAAAAGGCGATGGCGATTCGCGTGGGCAGCCACATTGGCGCTGTTTCACAGGCGTCGTGCTCGACCGTGGCCGTGGGCCTGCGGGCGGAGATCGAGCCATCATTCCGGCTCGGCTGGGAGGAGGTGGAGAAAGACTGGAACTGGAGCTTTCGGAAGCGGAGGAGCTTGGGGGAGGGAGTGTTGCCGCGTTACGAGGTGTTCGCTCTGGCGTCTTTATTCGCGGTGGGGTAGCGGGGCGTGGGGATGGCGTGTTCCGTGTGGAGTCCGGGATTACAGGGAGTCGCCTGATTGGCGTTGGCTCGGGAGGTGGTGGTGTTGACCTTACTGGGAGTTTAGGGAGGGTTGGAAGGGGAACGACTGGGGAAATTCTGGAGGACGGTGTTCGGAGTGAAGCGGGTAGATGAGGCACAGGTGGTACTGGTCCGAAATTCGTCGTTGGTGGATAAGGACTAAGTAAAGACGTGCGCTGGGGCCCAATGCGAGGCGTTTCTGGGTGAACACCGTACCATTCAAGAATGCTCCACGTCGTGGATGCAGACGCAACAGGAGCTGGCGATACAATAGGAGAAGGGGCTTTATCGGACGGTAGGGTGAGATCAAGTGTGGGTGGTACAGCGAGCCGTATGCTCGGAGCAGAAGAAGCGTCAGTTTTTGTTACGGAGGTCGGTCCCTTCGCAACAGATAGTGCAGGCGTCCTCTTGAGTGGGGATGGAAAAGACCGAAAAATCTTGCCTCCAGATTCCCAAATTTTCGACAAACGAAGATTCAAGTCCAAGGTCAAATCAAGACCTGAACGTTCAAATATGGGCAAGTAAGGTGGCTTCTCATTCTCCATCACGCTTTCCCACTGTGCATGCTGTTCTGACGCGAGAGGCAGCGTTAAGGTGGGCTTGAGTCTATATCTCTCCGAGAAAGGCCGAAGTGCGATATCCATGTCGCGTTCGATGGGCGACAGACCCAGCTCGTCCCCGCTGGCATGGTATTTCTCCACCTCCTCTGCAAGCCATGCCATTGCCTCCTTTGTCTCTTCAGCATCAACTTCATCGGCGGCCGCATCTTGCCAGGATTCGGGATCGTTGAAGATTTTTTCTGCGATGGCGCTCCCGGGTACAGCGCCCAATATCGAGCCAAAGGGACTGGCGGAGATCAACGGGGACTCCAGGTTGTCCAAGTCGGGGATATGCCTTCTGAACATGAGCGATAACGACGACGAGAGGCTGAAAAAAGGGCGGCGGGAGGCGTTACAGTGCCAGACTGTGGAAGAGTTCAAGACGGTGATCAACCAAGGTTGGGCGGGGTTATACAGGTTCGTGAGAGGTGAGTATTCTCATGTAACCAGCAACCGGTGATCTCGTTAGCACAAACATGATGGGTCAGGGCTGGTCGGGAAATTGAAGTTGATATGAATTCCTGTGCGACTTGGTGATGGACCTGAAACGGTTTGAGTTTTATGTTGCTCCCACGCGCTATTAGTTTCCTAATGCGGTATAAAAATGTCCACTTTTGGAAAGGTCGCGGGGCCGTCGATGTTCGAACTCAGCGTTCAGGTTGAAGACACGTTGAACGGCAAAGTTGCTGAAACAACTGCAACCATATTTCGCACTCTGGAACGATTTAATGGGAACTGAGGTTGAATGCGTTATTTGAACTGCAAGCAATAGCGTCATCGTGGATCATCTTGGTAGGTAAGAATGGTAAGTAACGCACTGTAACGGGCCAATTTTGATTCATCAAATTCAAATACGACTTGCCAACCAACCCCCTTCATACGCTGCTCCATAAGGCTCCTCCCCTCTAAGGACAGCCTCTGAGCCATAGTTCCCTGTCTCCTTTGCAATGCATGCCCATCTGACGAGCAGTTGACGAGCACGCCGAAACAGTAGAATCCACCGACTCCGATGGTGCCTCATCAAAAAATGACGTTCTTGCCGACGCAATACCTCTGGACCGCCCCACAGCTCTTCCCGACGTTCCGTGCTTCGCTCTCGCTTACGCGCTATGCGCCCTGATCCCTGATGTACATCCGATGTCCCAAATATAGAACGCTTCAGAGTCAACCACCTAAGGGGTGCTCAATTATCTAGACTTCTAGGCCATCTCCCTACACAACACTGCTTGTCAGCCCAGGCACTCACATATATCCAGGCCCGGCTACGCTCCTACACCAAACCCGCATTCTCTCTCAAAGCCTTGTTCAGCCCCTCTCTTTTTTCACAGTTCTCAAACCGAAAGCTCCGAGCCAACTCCTCCAGCCTCTCCTCATCAAACCCCCGGAACATTTCCGCCCATTCTCTAACCAAAAATCCCGCCACCAGTATTGTCCTCGAGACCCGTGTAACGCGCTCCTCGACACTCCACAGCGGCGGGTATAGTTTGAGATGCGCGTCGTCCGCGACGGCACTGCGAATAAGATCAATGATAGGTTGGTAGATGTGTTTGACCTGCGCATCATCTTTTCCCCATGCGTCTACGGCGAGACGGTGTTTCCGCGCAAGAAAGTCTTTGAAGAGCTCCATGTATGGTGTTGACTTTGAGACGTACACCATTCCTTGGAACCCAATATCCTTGTACAACCAGATTGACCAGCTCAACCGATCCTACCACATAATGGTCAGTACATGCACCTCAAGACCCAAAGGTACGTCGCTTGCTTACCTTCCTGTAGATCTCCAACTGATCCCCAAGTACCCAATACCGCCTCTCATTAATTCTCTCCGTCTCCTCCCCATCATACTCCCTTCTCGCATAAACGGGGCCCCACTCTCCATTCCACACACAAAGTCCCCTCTCATCCATCCACCGCCTCTTCCTCTCATATGCGCCCTTCATCCTCTTCACCTGCTCCTCACTCCTCTCATACACCCCCGGCGCCGCCGGGAACCCATACACCGCATAATCATGAATAGCAAACGCCGTATTCTCTCCCCACCTCTCCAAACACCTCTCCGGAAACTTCGTAAAATCCGTCGCGAACGTATTCCCATCCAAAAACACAACATGTCTCACATCCCCCGCCTCTTCCCGAATTGCACGGATCACCCGGTCGTACACCCCAATGAGCCCCTTGCACGCGGGATGCGGGTCCGCCGGCTCGTTCAGCACGTTGTACCCCGCTACCCACGGGTTGTCTTTGTATCGCAGGGCGATCTGCGTCCACAGCCATACAAATCGGTCCTGGAAGTCCTTGTGCACCCAGAACTTCCCGAGGTGCGTCCCGGCGTCGGCATGCCACACGCCAGACTGTCCGCCAGGCGCAGTGTGCATGTCGATGATGGTATAGATCGAGTGTGCGGCGCAGGTGGCAATGGCGCGGTCGAGGTGTTTAAAAGCGTCGGGCTTGAGGACTCGCGGGTTGAGGTCGTCTATGAGGGGCGGTGAGAAATGTATATTATTTGAGTAAGTGCGCGCACATACCCTCGAAATGTCGATAGTTTATGGCGATGCGGATACAGTTCAGACCAAGGGACTTGAAGAAGGCAGCATCCGCGTCTGCGAAGAAATGTTCTAGGAACTAGCAAACGTTGTCAGCAGAAAGGTAAAATATCTCGTCTTGGCAGCCCTACCTTGTCAAAGAAGAACTCAGCCTTGTCTGGTCCCAAAACCTCTGCCAACGCTTCCCTTGCCTGGAACTCGCACGCTGGAAACCCCGTAATGAAGTTCTCCATACTACCGAACTTGATCAGCCTCGATCACATACAGACGATAACGAAATTCACGTCATCCACCCACCAAGCCCTGCACCCCGCAATACCACCTCCTCACCAGCCTCATTCACGACCTTGGTCTTTGATACTTTGAGGAAGGACATTTCGGTCGATGA
The DNA here is from genome assembly GCA_013433165.1 of Hypsizygus marmoreus. NCBI lineage: Eukaryota > Fungi > Basidiomycota > Agaricomycetes > Agaricales > Lyophyllaceae > Hypsizygus > Hypsizygus marmoreus. The sequence goes on along the minus strand of CM024093.1, from coordinate 1,158,280 downwards.
GTAAGACTTGTGGGGGATATTACGAAGGAGAAATACATATAGGCTGGGAGTAGGAACTCGGGCCGGGGAACAAGAAGTCGGGTGGTATTTCTGGTGCCCGGAGATTCTCCGTACTGTCAGGTGTGAGTGGTGCTTATAATTATATGACAACAGCTTCGCGTCAAGGGATGGGTGCTTATAATACGCGTACCTGTAGAGTCTCGTACGTTCAAAGGAGGTCAGTCGGGTCACAGCAAGGTCGATCTTATTGAATTGATTGTCCAACAAAAGTCATCGATGTTGTTCGAATTTATCTCTCGCCTTCTGATTCCGTCGCATATCTTCCTCTTTCAATTTCACGTTGAGGGAGTGGTACAGATCGTGCGCGTATTTCTCACCAGTCTTTGATGCTTGGTTAGCAAATATCAAACGCGTACATGGTATGGAACCTACCACTATAAGGTCCTTCAACTGCGTGATCTTGAGCTCGCCGGGTCCCAACATACGCATTGCTTGTACATCAGCTGGTCCGTTCGGCGGGAACGTGAACATCAGTAGCAGTCGCAGTGGCGTCGCGGCCTCCTCCTGTCCAGTTGCGTCGAGGTAGTGTACAGGCGGCACCAGGTTCAGAGTAACGCAAACCGGCCATTTTTCTCTTCCATCGAGCACCTCACCCTCGTCCCAGTAATCAGGAAGCTCAAAGTCTGTCGCATTTTGTATTTGGCGCGTGTCGAACCCACTTGGCATCTCTTCATCCACGTCCATATCACCTGTGCCCCCCGGCTTCGTGGCGTTCGTCTTCCGCGCCTTGTATTCAACGCTGCGAGTGCGTGGAACTTTCGTATCCCATAGGGCAGCCCGAGCAGCCATGAACAGTGCGTCGTAGATATTGCCTGCATCTGCAAGGACCAGAACATCAAGATTAAGAAGCCATGACTTCTTCCGGGGGAGGATAGATAGGTTGTTTGGATGCAAGGAAGGGTGGGCAAGGGTCTGGTGAAGAACCGTGGTCATGTCTTGTTGAATGTCATCGAGGGCACCTGAGGAGAGATGTGGGTAGGCTGAGGGTGAACTATCTTTCGATGCACTCAGTTCTATGCACAAAAAAAAAGTGAAAAAACTATAGCAAGGACACTCACCAAGACACGGTACATACTATTCTGCCTCCTTCTACTCCTCCGTCATCGTCAATGCTTTCGACCTCGAGCTTGGAAGCAGCAACGACCTCCGTGCCGCCTCCAGCTTGATTTGCATTTCTCCCGATGTTGACGCGCGCACTGCCGTTCGCAAGAGGAGCAACACCCGTTTCTAGTGCTACAGACCGATAGTCAAGCAAAGAGCGGCCATCTGAGCGCGACGGCGGCGAAGAAAGCAGGCCCACTTGGATATACGATTTCTCGGCCTTGGAAAGTGATTGCATGGTGAGAAGAAAGCTGCCGATCCGAGTTCCGGTCCACTCATTTTCCACCAACTTTATTTTTAACTCCAAACCACGATGTACCCAGGCAAGTATTGCTCATTGCCCTGCGCATTTTTACGACGGCACTAAGGACAATCTTAGCTAAGGAGCATGTCCTTAAGACATTCCATCGTATCATCGCTTTACTCCCAGAGTCGGAGAAAACCAAGGTCAGTCCAAGCAAGACAATCTTATCTACCTATGACCTGTTCACTGATCCGATGCGCAGCCTCAAGTGCTACTCCTCGCAGGAGAAGTGACCCCGTATCGTAATGACACTGACAGAGAAATGCCCTTCCGACAGGAGTCCAACTTCTACTATCTTTCTGGATGTACTATCCCAGGCTCCTTCATTCTCGCAGCGTACCAGCCTGGGACATCACTTGCCCAGACGCCGTCTATAGATCTCTTTATTCCAAAGGCTGAGCAGGCAGATCTTATGTGGTCTGTTCCCCCGCCTTTGCCTGAAGCTGCCTTCGAGACCCATGACGTCACCCACATCGATCATCCAGCAGCCCTCCCTGCTGCTATTCACACTCTCATCAAGGCCTTGCCCGGTGCTTTGTTCCACACTCTGCCCCGCGCATCACCCTTGTTCCCTGTGCTCCAAGATGCTTACACGGCGGCTGTCCTAGCCCCTGAGAACGCAGACGGAGCAGTCAGCGACAACTACCTTCTCTCTGCCTTGCACCGTGCCCGTCTGACGAAGGACGATTTTGAAGTCGCTGCAATCCGTCATGCAAATGCGATTAGTTCAAGGGCCCATGAGGTTGTCATGCGTGTCCTTGGCCTCGCCGTCAAACATGGCATCCACAAGGCCAAAGGCTCCGGCGACCGACCACACCTTCCCGGAGAATGGCTCATTGAGAAGGAAGCTGAAGCCGAAGCTGTTTTCGTAGCCTCCTGCAGGCGAGAAGGGTAACTAAGAGTCCGGCAATAAACCAAATATTTGACTAATCTATGAATACCATTCAGTGCTGTACACCAAGCCTATCTCCCCATCGTCGCCGCTGCCACTCGTGCATCGACCCTGCACTACTGTTGCAACGATCGTGAATTTGCCTGGGGCCCGGTCCACCCACACGATCAACACAACAAAAACGCGTTTGCACATGGCGGGCCGAGGGAGCTCAATCCCCAGGTCCTCCTCATCGATGCCGGATGCGAGTGGAACTGCTACGCCGCCGACATCACGCGGACTATGCCCGTCGGAAACGGCGGCAAGTTCACCACCGAAGCACGCGCCATATATGAACTCGTACTTGAGATGCAAAAGGTGAGAACCTACCACTCCCCCAATCCGAAATCGCATCGCACCTCGGTTGATCGGTAGCTCATCTTTTCTTCCCTTTTTCCTACCATGTTTTATAGGCGTCGTTCTCGATGCTCGCACCCGAGCTCCACTGGGACGCCGTCCAACTCATCTGCCACCGCACCCTCATCCGTGGCTTCCAACGCCTCGGGATCTTCAAGTCTCCCAACTCGCCCGGATCCGGCTCCTGGAACGCCGAAGAAGCGATCCTCGCCTCGGGCATCAGCTCCGCATTCTTTCCACACGGCGTCGGTCACTCGCTGGGACTGGACGTGCATGATGTCCCCAGCGCGAGCAAGCCCGTGAAGAATGATACCATTACGGACACGGTGGAGAAGATGCTCGGACACCCCAGCTTTTATGAGTACTTGAGGTTGAGGTTGCCGTTGGAAGCCGGGATGGTTGTGGTCAGTCACTTGCTTATGCCTCTTCTGATGGGTGTAAATTTCTGATGCTGAATCTTTTGCGTAGACCGTCGAACCTGGAATCTACTTCTCGCCCCACCTCCTTGCTGCTGTGCGCGATTCGAAGCATATCGATCATGAGGTGCTCGCCCGGTATGAGAGCGTCGGCGGAGTCCGTATTGAGGATGCGGTGCTGATAACTGCGACGGGGTACAATAATCTGACAACGGTGCGCAGTGATACTGAGTGGATTGAGGCCGTCTGTTCTGGGGAGGTGTGACGAGGCCTCACCGGAATTCAAGTGGAAACACAATGAAAAGTTGAAATGAATTGTACTAGTGGGTTGGCTATGTATGTATGTACTCTAACATGTTCTTTTGCATCGAATGTGATGCCTCTTCCGAGCTGGTGTTTTGTCAGAGCCGTTCTCCGTTACTGGAACCCAGGTAATGAAGATTCATATCGGAATTGCGCTTTGAGTTCAACTAATACACCAATAATACAACATTTTATTCATGGCCAGTATGGAGACATTGCTTGTCGGAGAGTCAAAGAATAACACAGGTAGAGCGCTGTGGTTGCGCCTCGAAACACTCACCACACCCGCAGTCATTCAAAGGCAACCGCTAATCTAACGTAATTACACTCATCTAGGCCAAACAAAAGTGATGTTAGTTTCAAAGTCACGCTACTTAGTAGTACTAGTATTAGTATGCTGGTCATGGATAAATTTCTGACATGCCAGGGCCTGGAATTTCGAATTCAACTTTACTCAGAGGACTAGAATGTAAGGTGTCGTCTCTGAAATCGCCATGTATGCTTCCATCTCTGCGACCTTAACATCTGTAATCCACCACTCTCCCTTCGCGTCCTTTGGTGCTCCACCACCCCATCTTCCGTCAGGAGTTAATCCACCTAGCTTCGGAACCAGGCCTGTAGGTTCCTGGCGTTGGACAGTCAGGGCAAACCACCATGGCCGGCGCCATCCCTGCGTCAGCTCTTTGTCCTTTTTCTCATCGCCTGTGGAAGGTGGTATAGGTGCAGCGCTCACACGAGCTTCCACATCACGCAAAAGCTGGGCGCCTTCGGTCTTTGCGCAGTCTGCCGATGATATATAGACGTCCCAGTAGCGTACGCTGTCACTGGTTAGGTCATCCCTTTCGGCCTCCGTAGCGCCGGAGGCGCACCATCTAGTATGCTCGCTGATTACATCCCCTGAGAGTCTGAAGATGATATGCCCGCCCGGATGATCCCCCAGCAAACGCATCAAAGCGTCGCCCCATAGGAGAAACTCGTGGGGACCATCTCCCAAAGGCACTTTGTTTTCCGCATCCGATCCGTCTTGGCTGTCCTCGTCGTCTTGGCTGTCCTCGTCGTCTTGGCTGTCCTCGTCGTCTGACGCGGCATCTGCGTTAGACGATTTGCTATCTTCCTCTAGGCAAAAGAAGGCACACGCATATTATGAAGGAGGCGGATATAAACCCTTCGGTCACTCACCTTTGAGTCCCGCAGAATCATGCTTCTCCTCCTCGGGCTCGATTTTAGTCTTTTTTGAATTTTCCAGCGTATCTGCAGATTCAGATGTGCTGTCTTTTTGCAGGCCGCTCGAGGCTTTGCGCTTGTGTCCTAAGTACAAGTCGGGTGGAGCATGTAGTTATATGAAGATTGCGAGCGCCGTCCTCAGTATAGGGCTAACCTTTCAAGTCATGGTTGTATTCTTGTTCTGTTTTCAACTTCAGGCGTTCGCCATTAACCTGGGCTGCGGACATTTTTGAGGTGGGCGACGTGGAGGTCTGAAATGAAGAGCCTGCGGTTTGCATAAAAACACGTAAAGTTTATATACAGGTGAGAAGCAGTACGTAATTGCTCGTACAGGGTCTATTTATTCGTGGTCCTGGCTGGATTTCTCCGTATTTCTCAAAGCGGAGCATGGGTGCGTCTTGTAGTCAATACAGAAAGGCAAGGGCGAGAGGTGGGGATAAAATTATTGAAAGGAAGGAGAGAAGTACTAGTGAGTGCGTATTCAGCGAGTATCCTTTTTCGGCGCCCTTCAGCTTGCTCCCAGCCCTTATCTACACCCTCCACATTCCATTTGGAATATTCAAATCCTTGTTCATATGGAGGAGAGTGCTGTGCAATCGTTTTGGTTCAAAAATGGTCGCCGTGGTCACGGTGGAAGCGAGACGTCTGAATAGGGTGACATGCCCGGCGGCATCGCTCGGCAAGCCTCGGAGACCATCGCATGCCATTTCAAATACAGACAAACTCGTTCAATTCGTCCAACTGGAACTTGGGTTGCAACCATACTGTACTAAATAAATCAATTCGTCAGGCACTGTGACCTGTGACCTGCCTGACGAAATTTTGGTTTCGTCAGGGGCCGAAAATGGACGTGACATTCCAGATTTTCATCACTTTTCGTCAATTTTGGGCCCAGTTTGGGCCATTTTTGAGCGGGACCTGGGCGAGAATTTCGTCAGGTGGCGGCGCGACCTGTGACAGGCGCAAATTTTCGTCGATTCGGACGCCCCTGTGACGCGTGACTGCCGAATTGATTTATTTAGTACAGTAGGATCAGGCTTTCAACCAAGTTTCCCATCCCCGGTTCCCCCTCACTTTCCTGGTGCTCAAATACCCTACATGGCCCCAGATCAGAGGTTGCGTGGCGATTTTACTGTGCAGTCCGAGCCCTACAGTACTGTACCTTGAAATTTGCTTGAAACTTCGAGTTGGAGGCCTAGGGATGTCGAACGTTGCTTAGCAGATATTATCACTATTAACTCGCCGAGGCCATTTCACACCTTGACGTCCCGCTCGGAATCCTTGAGACTCGCAGTCTTAGATGGTGCCCTGAGATGTACCCCGTGGATCGTGGCACTTTCTCCCATCACAAAAACCGCTGCACCACTGCATCACTATGATCATTCTCTCTGGGATTCTGCACGGCCCTGAGCTGGAATCCGGTTCATGGGACCTACCTTTCCGCCATACCCAACGAAGGCGATCAATTGCTAAATTCTGCCCAGAATCCGAAAATCCTTCGTTTGGATCAGAAAGCATTCGCTCGCCGATATTTTAAACTCTTTGAGCCTCGTTCGAATACCAGAATGGTTGATGTAATGTATCGCTTATATCCTCTGATCACCTGCTTAGAGCTAGAGCTACGTACGTCCTATTAGCGAGTGGAACTAACACACTCAAGCTTCATCATAATGTGCTAGCCTCTCTATGGCATGAGAACTGCGGTGTCCCCAGCTCTGTTGCTTATTGGCCTTGCGTATGTTTAGCGAGACTATTTGGAAGGACAACTCGGACATTTCAGTGTGACCCAGATCTTGCGTGCGTGCCTGCTCGCCTACTCATAAAACACTGAATGGTCGAAATTCTTCAGCAGGTCTCCTTCCTTCATTGGTTAGCTTCTGACTTTCCCTCACACATTCTACTATGACTTTTTAATATTTTCTTCTCATAGAGGTGTACGAAACTTTCAGACACCCAACGCTGACACGTTCAAACTTGATAGTCGTATTGAGTCAAACCCTTGCTACCTTTGTCACCCTCGCTGTGTCTCTCGCAGCATTCTCTCATGGCCACATTGTGTCCAGGTATGTTGCTCGCTGTTGACCTTGCGTATGTGTTTACCGACTCTTCTGCTCAGCGGCGCGCAGCAGCATCCTGCTCGTACTTTCGACGCGGGCCTTGCTGTGCGTGATGCCGCCTCTACCCTCGCGATTTCATCCTGCTTATCTCGATGGTGATTTGATTGATGAGCTTGCCACTCGCGCTCTTGGTGAACCTCATGGTGACACTAACTCATCGCAGGAAAAGGTTTCCCTTGCAAGTACTGCTCTGCATCGTACAAAACCGAGGCCTCTCTTGGAAGCCACACAATAGCGAGCACGCGATGGACTACAGTACTATGTTGAGTGTCTGCTTTTACTAAGTTCGTCCGTAGATCATTGACACCGTTGTTCAATTAAAACTTATGATGTTTTCCCTCTTGTTATTGTAATGATTGTACTTACCTCTACCTTAAGATGACACCTGCTCAACGATTCTTCATGAACAGCCTGAATTTGGGGTTTTCACATTTAAGACGCTTCGCAAGATTTTAGGCTTGAAAGCTTAAGGGTGCAAACGACAACTTGAAAGCTGCTGATGGCAATGCTGCTGTATGCTGGTAAGATGAGCAAAGGTTCGTGCACCTCAAGCTGTCGATCACGATCGACATCCGGCCCGGCCATCCGGTTGTCATCGAGTCGTCCCACAACCTTTCCACTCCTGGCCTGTTCTATTCTCACTCTTTATCATCTCTGCACCCACGAGAAGGCGAGGAGAAGCGACCGATGCTCGGAATTCCCTGAAAAACTCTCGACTTGGCGACAGATTCCCAGAAGAGTTGGCGTCACATGGTGGGCGCATTCGGTGGCGTATGCAAAACATGAGAGTTGTCAAGGAGACTTCTCGTCATTCGCGAACCCAATTTTGAAAGAAATATCTGTTTTGTTCCTCGCGACACCCCCAACCTACTCTCTGCTCCCATTTTGCAGCTGGTGTCGAGCTGTTTTCGACAATTTCGACATGTCGAGCACGTCTAGCGGACACGATTCGGGTGGGGTTCGTGCATCAGTCTTCGATATCTGCCTGCAGCTGGGTGCTCTGGACGATAACAGTTTGGTGGCGGCGTATATGTTCAGCGATCCTTCGTCGGATATCGAAGAGTATACATCCAGGAGGCGCTATGGCACGAGATTCCAGGAAGTGATATCATCAGGGTCGGACGATGCAGCTGGCGATGCACAAAAAGAGAAACCTCATCGACATCTGCTCCCCTTTTCGATCAGGCCCTCGGCGCTGACTGCTCGGTTCAAAGGAAAGGCTAAGGCCAAACCTCCGGTCAACGCTCCCCTCGCCAACACTCCACGCGGCGAAGGGAGTGACACTGACCCCGGTCATGTGTCCCTTAGCCGCCGGTCGTTCTTCCAGCGTAGCCTGAATAAACACTCCGGACGTAGACCTGACCGCACGGTCCATGAAGAGGGCGTCTATGTCTCGACAAATCCAAAGACTTTCTTTAGGCGCAAACAACATCTAGCTACGACCCTCCCGGATGTGCAGAAGAGTCCGCCCACAATCCCAGACGCTGCTATCGACAGTACATCGGCGCCCGTTGCTTCCACTTCTCAAGTGGCAAAATCCGACTCCGATGCCAAGCATTTGCCGCCAACAGACATTCTTTCAGAAGATGACAGTGACGAAGAATGGGAAGAAATCGAAGCCTATCCCCAATCCCCTCTTTTCCCATTGAACAACATAGGCATCAATCCGCCACCCGTCTTTCCTTCCCAAAAAAAAACTTCCTCCGCCGCCTCTCAAAGCATCGGGGCCGAGCCTGACATCGATGCCGAAATCAAGGTCCAAGGCGCAGTTCACCACACTCTCACTTTCGCTTTCCCGCGTATCGTATTCAAGCGGTCATCCCCCGCCACCAAACTCACACCCCCTTCCCCAACACCTTCAAATCGGAGCCGGAACCGCAAAGCCCTCAGCGTCCGAACCACATCCAAACACCGCCGTGGCTTCTCGAAGTCCCTTCCCTCCTCCCCTTTCGTCCTTCTCACCTCAGATCACAATTCCAGCATGCCCCAGCCCACATCTCGCATTGTCTTTCCCGATGATGCTGCTATCACATATACCCCCATGCACCCAGTCTCGCAGAAGAATGGTATGGGATATCATAATCAGTTTTTCGCGGACCCTCCGAAGAGGCGGCGCAAGTCGGTTTCTGTTCCCACCCCTCCTGCGAATCGAGCGGCGATGAGGGGTCCACCTATCCCATTTCCTGTCAACAATGTGAGCCACGCCCATATATACACCGTAAAATTCTTTCCTCATATTGTGATTGTCATCAGGACGAATGAACTTTAAATAGGGATGATATGTTCTAGGATCCATATAATCGGCCATACCTTACAACAGGCTGTCACTATCAGTTCACATCCTATTCCCCATATCGTAATGCTCTATCGCGAAACCAACGCTCCTTCACTTTCACCCGCTTTCTGCAGATCATGGCGTACACTCCTTTATTCTTATTCAATACTTATATGGAATCTATTTCTTCGGATTCGTCTCTCATCGCCTTCTTTTCTCCTGATTATCTTCATCATCCACTCGTTTGTTTGTTCTTAGTCAGGTTTTATATTTTTGTAGATTTCGTCTCTTCAGATTTCTGGAGTCAGTCTTTGGAGTTCACATATGTATGAACAGGACTGAAGTTTGTATTGTACCCACGAGAATGTGTTTTCGTTACACGCTACGAAACATAGTTTAGCGACCATCTGCCTCAGATTCAAATTATAACGGTCCGCAACTTGAATGTATTTGCTTTCAACCAAAAGTGTGAACACTGACTGAGTGGGTTGTCGAACATCAGGGGAAGCATAGTACTTCACGTTGAGTTGCATTCGATGTATGTCCGCCTGGTATCAAATGAATTTCGGTGTAGGTTCAATTGTTGATTCGAGACAAAGTTCACGGTATGTATGTACTGTAAATCGTCCTTGCTCAATAATTGGCAAACGAGAAATGGGACGAATCAACACTGGGATGCAAAGGGTGCCGTTCTCGAGGAAGCAGACGCCGCTCATCAGCACTTGTCATGCATCAAGAACATTTTATTGCCAATCTACCATTCGAGCACACAAGGCACGCACACTTTACTTAGGTGCTAGTGGGACTGATGATTCCACCATCATGAATGGCATACGTCGCGGTCTTCAACGCCCTCGCCTTCAGGCGCATCTGAAGATCTGCCCAAGGGTCATCGTGTACAGCCTGTACAAAGCCAATCGGGCTGCGCAAGGGAGTGGAGAAGCTGGCATAAGCGGGATGCATAGCTTCTGGGGTACATGACGTCGCCGAAGGGGCAATGGGACGAAAGGGAAGCGGACGAGTGGGAAGGGGAGGTGGTGGTGAGGCAACGGCGAGATGAGAGAGGGAAGATGTGGCGCGTTTGTGCTTCTTGCGCAACATCTTCGGGAGAGGAGAAGGAGGTCGGTGCGGTTTCCAGGTCGAAGGAAGGGTCGCACGGTTTCTCGGCATGAATGAAAGATTATCAGAACCGCTTTTCGGAGTTCTGATCTTTTCGTGGAGAGAAAAGTTGAGGCTGGGGGATGGTAGGGAAAGTAAAATCTGCGGAGGCGGGCCGACTGGAAGCAGGGGCTGCTCTTCACTGGCGGAGCCTTCAGTTCCGCTACGCGACGACGGGTGCGCAGAAAGCCTGGTAAGCATTCTTCCGAGCACCTTCGATGAGATGCGTAGTTTCTTCATGTTTGCTTTAACATTCCCGCTGTCCTCAGTCGTCTTTACATCAGTGATCTCCCCAACAATCTTTTCCTGGGCCTTTTCCTCTGCCTCTCCTTGTCCCACCGCAACCCCCTCAGTAGATTTGACACTTGATGCATCATTCGCCGTCAACTCGACTGTGGATCTTTTCAGATTCAACATGAAGATCTGAGCTGAGCTTGGAGTCTTGAGGCTCGGGCCAGGCTGGATCCATGGAACCTCCTGAGAAGGACTGATTGCAATGGCAAACCGACGGCGGTCCACCTTGTTCTCGCGGAACACAGGGGGAGAAATAGTGTAAGAATCTTGACTATACATGCTCGCGCTTGATTTCGGACCAGCCGACATCGTCCAGCGGGAGTTAGGAACAGTCAAATGAGTTTCCTGAGTCAAAAAGTTAGGCTTCATTCCCTCGAATCTACGGCTAAGTAGCTCACCTCAACGTCGTCATCAGAAGAAGCAGGTCCGCCAAATGCATGGCTATGGCGGTCAACAAGAGGCAGAGTCAAGTGCACGGCACTAGGCCTCCTTATTCCTCTCGTCGCGTGCATAGAGGGCGCGCAGCGTCCAATATGAGTTCTAGTGCAACAGAAAACTGAGCCAGCAGCTTCGTTGTGAACAGGTTTGAATCGGCAGGGCCATGCATGATATTGGCAAGAGTGTTACAAATGGGGCATGATGGCCGTCGCGGTCATGAACACGTTCGCGTGGCTGTGCAAGCTTCAACCAAACCAATTCCCCATCGACACTTGATCGACACGAGAGGGTCCTCTCAACAAACAGTGGGAGCTGTGGGCATAAGCTCTTTAAAAATATCTTCCAGGATCGCTTTACTGGCTTTGGGATCGGTAACTCTGAACCATATTGCAATACCCGTCTCGAGTATTTCTCCGAGTCGCCGGTTCCACATCAGGATCTCTTATACCAAAACGCCGAGTTGGGTGTGGTCGATCTTGAATCGTTCATGAAGCCTTTGGTGCCTCGTGAACAAGGATTTGATCTCGCAGTGACAGTATCGCTGCGAACGGGACTGTCCGACTCGCCGTTCGACGTTAATGTCGAAGCACCATTATTCTCTGACATTATGTTTAAAGAACTCCATACAGCCTCAAATCCGAGATACATAACTGGGTATCATAGTGCAGGCATTCACACTTCTGGCACCCAAGCCAGCAGAAGTATTTGTGCGACAGATCCTATTCTGAAGTGGGGCCACTACAAACCCTCCTTCACCTTTCAGAGTTGAACAACACCGGCTCTGGACTTCAAATCGAGTGGGCGTACGCACCCTATATCATTGTCTCGAAATTCGCAGCAGATCCGATGGTAAGCCAAGGGTACTATGTTCTTACGAAATCTCTTCCCCCTTTCTTTCCAGGATCTCGCTCCCGTTCCCGTCGATCGACTGCGTCCGTATGACATCGCAAATTCGGACCCAGAGTCTTTCAATATCACTTGGAAGCTCTCTTTATCTGGAATCAGTTACAGAAAGTTCTTGCTAGCAGAATATTTCACACCTGATATTCCACCGTACTGGCTTAACGGTCGCCAGAGCGAGACCGACATGGCTGTGACGCAAGATGTGTTGAAGTTGAAGCGTTAGTGCTGCCCTCTCACCTATCTATTCACTGACCTTAATTCTTGGTAACAGACGGGTCTGTGGGCAATAAATATGCTCCAGCTGCGCCTCCACGACGGCGAATTTTTCTTATGGCTCCGCAGTGAGTCTTTTCACCGTCTCACGAACCATTCTGAGTTAATCGAAGCATACTTACCTCCATGCTGTACCTGGTTACCATCACACTAGATACTCATTACTGGTTTACTTGCACGTCCACGGTTTCCACCAGCATACCAGAAACTCTGTTGATCTGCGTCTCCGATTTTTTCAACATTGCATTTATTCCTCTGAACAGCCAAATGCGGTGGAGCAAGAAATTTACACGCTGTATTCCTTTTCTTTTTTTGTTATCTTTGATGATCCAGGCGATTTTACGTCTCCGAGTCGAGTGGGGCAAAAACACGAGATGGATCCCTATCCTGCGGAGGAAAGGTGAGTGAGCTGAGGAAAAAGCGAGTCGGGAGCTGGAGGCACGCGTCGGGTTGCTGGCTAAACCTTTGGTGAGTATAACGATTGTAATTGATGCACGCACACTGATACGTTCATCTGGACAGCTCCTGCTTGCAACCATTACCGTTTATTACTTTCTCAAACCGCATGAATACTTCGTGATATCCCTCTCCTTCCGCAACCAACTCCAAGTGACTATGGGTCGAACAAATGGGACGACCTTGCATCGTACGCTTCATCTATGTACCTCACCGGCCATGCAACTCATGCTCAACGGCGATCTGGTACATTCGCTGGGTCTTCGTGAACTTCGGCTTTTGTGTGGCTGACCATGAGTCTCGTTGGCCTGGCCCATTATTCAAGGGTGGTGGTGGGGAGATATGACGCGAGACCAGCGTTGTCCGCACCTGACGTGGTGGACTTCATGTGTTGCGTGTTGTTGCGGCTTGGCAAGCTGCTATCTTTCCTGCTGTGGCGCAAACCCTAGAGGAGAATGGTGAGCGGAAAGATGAATAGCGAGGCTTTGTTTTTTGGGAACTGGAGCCTTGAAATCTACTTATGAAACACGTCCCGCACGGCCGGTGGCTAAGTTCATGGGGACAGACACACAACATTATCCAATGTCAAAGGATGTTGTTAAGACGACAGGCAGCGATATGGCATTCAAGTTGTCCGACATCCAGTATCATTTATACTGGCAACGCGGACTCAAAAGTGTCATTCGTTTGAGCTAGCTGCGACTTCCTCTTCAACTCTTCGTTTGCGTTTGCATTCTGACACCATCGATGGCTTATCTCTGCAGTGGTATCAAGACAAGTGAATTGCAGCTTCTACTTTCTGGTTTCCTTGGTTTACCGTCCTGAACACAATCCCATGGGAAATGGACATAATTTTTGCGGGAGCGACCTGATACATTAATAAGGGCAGTCCCAAAAGTACAGGCCCCCAACGTGCCTCGCTTGATGTAATGTTGCCAGTTCTCTATCGAACGAAACAGCGGCTGTAAAATGCATTCTGAGCGCTCGATCGAAATCGACCAGGCGCCACTCGTGACGATGGTGATGTCGCGGACAGAGAGGCGAAGCATCGTTGACAGGTGCTCGAAGAACGTTGGGATAGCGAACGTCGCCCTGAACTATTCCTGCATAACCTAGGTCACAAACTACATCCTGTATATCCCTTATAAATGAAGATCAGCCTCCAGGAAAGACTTTAAAAGGACGCCCTACTGCATATTTTCATCTTTATCATTGTCACATATTGGTCCCAATTTCTCCATGAGCAATAGACAAACCAAGGGATCAGACGGCGATGACTCCCATTTATTCCAACGGGATTTATCCCTAACACCCCCATCTGTAAACTGGATGTCGCCCAGATCATCCGGCAGAAGGGTATCGTATGGCCGTGGTTCTTCGGGCTCACAGTGAGCCCATGGCTCCACGCGTGTGACCGGATTCCCAACAGAATCGACAAACTTGTTCAATCTTGCTAGAAAAAAACCGAAGCAGCGTGGCGTCGCAACGCCCGCTAGGCCACCAGCCTGAGCTATTTGTTCATAGAACCAAGCCTCTCTGGCAAGACTACGAGCGTGCCTCTCCTTGCCGATCTTGACACACAGCTGAGGCGGTAGGTCCAAACAAGGGGCGTCACCGGAGGTTGTATGTGTTATGTCCAAAACGTCAACAGAGTATACAAGGCCAACTCGGCCCTCCGATATCCTTTCACCGAGCTGCAGTTTGATGTTGCAACCATCTTTCGGGGGAGCCACGGAGGCCCATCCTGAAATGCGAGGAATCTTCTTTATCTCGTCGGTATAACGACATGCTGGGAAAGATCTTGCGCGGAGGAAGGTAATGTCTGCTGAACCCGAGTCGAAGGACGCCATTCCTTGGATAGTGAGTGAAGATACTGAGGTCATGTCACTGTTCAACTGAACAACGAAGGTAAGCTTTCAAACGATATATATGATTAGTAGTTTGTCACCAGATTCGGTTCCTTCGAGCTACTAGGTATGCTGTTGGCTCCTGTCATCTCGAAGAAGTCGGTGGGGTGAAGGTTGGATGAAAGGTTGAATCGCGAATCGCGCGTGGCAGTGGCGCGTTTCAACAAATGGCATGTGATCAGACTCCTTCTGCACGTGACTATAAAATCGCGACGCGCATTGACTCAGTTAAGTCCTCCTTCGACCTTCCAGTGTTCACCGCAGATCATGCTCCCCACCTCGCCTTTTTCGAGGGTATGTGCCATTCTATCTATCCCCAGCAAGCATGGATAACTGAAACATAGGCAAACTTGATCATCATCAACTTTCAAGTACCATCGCGAAACGTTGATGTATTGATCGTCGGTCTCCTCCCCAACCTCCATGTTCAAATGCCCGCGAATCATAAGTTATTATGTATATATAGACAGCTGATAAGCAATGGACATCAGGACGCTGTGCGACCACACCCACCCCGCCTGAATTGCATCAACTACCGAGCTCGGTCTCCAAAGTCGACATGCACCATTCATTCCGATTTTTGATTGAAGCCACCTTAAACTTGACGCTGGTCGACGAGCGTGTCTTTGATCTCACATGGATTGGCAATCTTCTCCAAGTTCGCATCAATTTTATTCTCATCCTTCTGAGCCTTTTGTCTGAACGGCAGCGACCCGCAGCTCATACTATCTGCGCATATCTGCTCGAAGGTGTTGCTCTGCTTCTCCATCCAGCCGTTTTCAAGCTCCCTTGTAATTGAGGATGCAATGGCCCCCAAGTCTGCTCACCTTCCGCCCTCGCCTTCTGCCATAGAGATGAAGCAGTCTCAAGGTGAGACCGGTCCATCAAGGCGGGATTCCAATATTGTGCGCGGTCGCGACGCCCCTTTCCCTGTTGCCCCAACAAAGCAGCGCCTCTCTCTCCCTCCATCTATCGACAAAGGCAATGCATTGCTCTTGCGCAGATATTCCAAACCTGCACCCATGCTTCCAGCTCCTTCGGCGGACGTATACCACGTCGTGCCAGCCAGAGGCCGCACGATGCAAAGAGTACGACCTCCTTTGTACCGAAGTGATTCGCGCACTGTATCCTCCAATACCGCCAGCACAATTCCTGAGGTTGGAGCATTGCAAAACAAACGCAGCACCCTCCTCCGCGTTCCTCCGTTTCCCTTGCCGCATCGCGCCTTGCAACGCCCAGCCTCTGAGAGTCGTTTGGGACAGAAAGTCCCACTGACGAACAACCAGAAACGGCTGTCATCTCGACGCGTTTCCTCGATCCCTCCCCGTCTTGTCTTGGACTCGTTGTTTTACGAGGATGAAGACAACATGCCCCATTAGCTCAGGCGCGGTTGCGATATTCATGACGATGCCCACAAGAGATCATCGCGTCGAATTCGAACATCCCATATAGCAGTAGGCTCACATCCACGCGTGGACGAGGGCCCGGGGGTTATGCTTGCGCCTACCCGTGATGGCCCCTTCCGACAATCACAGTATGCTGTCTCCATTATTTATTCTGTCCAACAACCACTGGTCTTGCCGGGAAGCTGGATCAAGTTGAGGGCATGCAGCCGCTGCCTTACATTACAGGGCTGGGTCCTGCTTGTTTGCCTCTGCAGGGCATTCGATCGTCTTCTCTCTGGCAATCTAAAAGATATCCTATCACACAGAACTGCTGTCCTATTATGAGCTCGATATCTGTGAACGTTGGATATAAGTCGTTCTGGTGGTCCCCAACTGGAGCAAGATTGCAGCTCTAGCCTCCCCCGTTCCCTTTGACTTTCTTCGATGTCTTCGTCTTGTCGAAACTGAGACAAGAAGATATGCATATGCAATGTACCTTCATTCAGGAGTACATACTATGAGCTCGAAAGCCTGGTAGCACCGAACGAGGGCTGCATGCCACAACTCTCGCGGCACGGGACACAAAGTGAACAGCCATAGACAACTGTCCGAACGGCAGGATAGTGGAATAGCTGCTCAAGAAACAGTAAGAATATGAATACACGTAGATAGATAGTATGCAGTATGCCCAGCACTCATGCATAAGGTAACGTAGATTTCTCAATGTGCAGTGGAACCAAGAAACGAAGTGACGTGTATGTGACGATATCGACAGTAAGATAGCAAGTGATCAAGAAAACAATTCCAGTTAGATCCAGAGATGGTCAGAAGCCACGGACAAAGTTGAAACACCAAAGGCCAAGAGATGGACGGAAACCAGTGACAAAAAGAAACTAAAACCTGTTCCAGCTCCGTCCAGGAGCAGGGGGATTACCAGCAACCCCGGCATAATTTTCAGGAAGCTTTGGTACCGGAGGGACATACCGCTCCTTCCCGCCTTCCTCATACATATCCCCAACCCGTTGCAAAAGCCTCTGTCTCGCCTCCTCGCTCTTCTCCGTATCCAAGAAGCTCGCGCGGCTGTAGATGCTCCCGCTCCAGCGACTCGCCCTCTTCCCACCGCCCTCTTCCATCGACGACTTCCTGGACGCATCCCCGTCCTCATCGTAATACTCTGATTCGGAGCTCCCACCTGTGAGCCGATTCTTAATCGCCTCGAAAGATTGGCTCCTACCGAGCGCCGTACCGTCCAGAGGACTCCTCCTGCCTCCCATCCGCGCTTCCTCAAACCTATCCAGCACATCCCGCATATCCTCTTCCTCCTGCGCGTCATAAAACTCCCTCTCACCCCACCCGTCCTCTGTCGGCTCCACAACGTCAATACCTGGGCCCTCACTCCTCTGACTAACACTCGCACGGACATCATTTCCACGCGGAATCGCAAGCCCATACAACTCCCTATACCTTGGCACTTTCACCGTAGCCTCGAGGCCCACACCCACGCCCGCAGCTCCAGCCGAAGCACCAGCACTAGGCAAAATGGGCCGCGAAGGGAACGGCGACTCCCGCCCACGCTGGATACTTGGGATTGGCTGGCTAAACAGGCCCTGATCAGGCGTCTTACTGCGCGCAATACCGCTGGCACTCCCTCCTCCACGGGACGTAGGCGTGCGCGTTAAGCTGCGAGGGGGCGGGACGCTCGGGAGCGGTCCTACGGGAGGCGGGCTTGGCGGAGGTATGTCATAATACGCCAGAACGTTCGGGCTCGGGAGCTGTGTTGCTCGGGGTGATGGGACGACATAATTTGATGACGCGACAATCGAGAGAGCGGGACGTTGGGTCGGCGGGTGGAGAGTCTGCTCTGAACCGGGCATACGTACAGAGTTCGGGGTGTGCACCGGAGAGAGGATATTTGGGCTTGAGAGGCCTGAATTTGGAAGTGGGGTTGAAGTTGGGCTTGTGGCGTGCCGGGGGCCGAAGCCGTCGGTGGGAGGGAAACGTGGACGGACACGCAGAGGCGGGGTAGAACTGGCAGAGGAGGTTGGAGAGGAAACCTGGATATATGGAGATCCTGGTGTGCTAAGTCCAGGCGAATGAGATGGCGATGGATTACGCGAGTTTCCGTTAGAGAATGAGTATGGTGGGGAGAGCCTCGCAGGTGATAGTGCATTAGGAGGGAGCGTCTGATTGCCTGGATTTGGGCTGGGGCTATGGGGGTATGCTGTGTGAGTTGGAGACGATGCACTCGAATGTGTCCATGGGAGCGAGATTGCTGGGAATGCTCTAGCAGAAGGTGTTGGTGACGAAACGGCCGAGGGCGACAGCGGAACTTGAGCTGCAGAAGTGATGGTCGAATAGCTTCCACTGCCTCCATCATGACTATTCTCGTGACCGAGAAACTGAACACCTCGGCGTCTCGCATGAGAACTGTTTGATGATGCAGAGGCGGACGCTATAGACTCTGCAGAGGTAAATGATTCACGAGGATCTGATACAGCATTCGGGGATGATATTGGAGAGTGAAAGGCAGATGGTGGAGAAGCACTGAACGTTGGAGAAGCGGTGAACGAAAGAGGTGCAATTGAAGGGGAAGTGGCAGCAATGGGCAAGGGTGGGCATGTGGTGCCTAAGCTCTGGTCATTCGGCTGAGTGCTCAAGTTGGAGCTGATGCTGGAATTAGTCGGTGTTGAACCCAACATGGTGGCGAATCTCGAGGCAATCGGTAGAGGCATAGGCTCCCTTTCGATGGTCGTTGGCGACGTAGGACTTAGTTCCTTCTGGAGATCAGGCTTTAACTGTTTTGTCCCGATCCTGAAGAAACGCTTTGCTTTGGCCTTGGCCGGAGTCGAAGACAGGTATCCCGAGTCAGTCTCATACCCATCGCCTGAAGTCTTCGATTTGACTTTCTTCGATGACTTGGACCTGGATACCCCCTTGGCTGGTCCGTCCGTCTCATAGCCAGCAGCAAGTCTCTCAGCGAGTTCCTTGTCATCAGCTGGACCCTTCTTGTTTGCTTTCCCCATCGTCACCAGACTCTTCTTCCTCTTCCTCTCTTCCTCTTTCTCTTTCTTCTCCTGCACCTTCTCCTCCTTCGCGCGGTTCTTCGCTTCCTTCGCACGCTCTTTCTTATTCAGCTCTCCGTCCACGATGCCACCATTAGAGTCCTCTTTGCCCCTGTCCTTCTTCTTCTTCTTCCCAGTTTCACTCACATAACCACCATCGCTCTCGTACCCATCCCCACGCTTCTTCCTTAACTTTCCTTTTATGGTCCCCATAGGAGTCACTGGACGAGGCGGGATCGGAATCTCTGGAAACGCAATAGACCCAACGCTACCGATGGCAGATTTATTTGTATCGGCAAGTGATGGTGCAAGTGATGGTGCAGGTCGCTCGGGTACCATGTAGAGGCCGTTATCAGCAGGGCTTCCGTTGGATTGTTTAAGGTTAGATGATGTGTGCGAAGACAACGAAGGAGTCGACGGAAATCGTGCGGATGAACTGGATTCTTCAGAGGTAGCCGTGGAGCCGTATGTCAGCGCAGGTGAACGCAAGTCCTAGGCAAAAACAAGATATCAGTGGTCAATTTAATTAAGCAGGAGCGGCATATTATGTTTTGGAAAAAGTGTCTGGATGAACAAGAACGTTCAAGGATCATATCTGATATCTCGGGTTTACGACCTTCGCCGACGATAAAGTTATGGATGTAAAGTTATGACGGCAACGAAGGATGCCTCCTATCGGTGTCATAGGCCAGTTAAGCTTCGCCGCTCCTCGGAGAGACCGCTCTCCTTCTCCCAAGGCCTCGAGCGTGAATACTGCCAGCACCATGGGCAGACATCTTGTAGGGAAAGTGATTATAACAAGCTGATTCGAACATACCTCCTCTTCTTCCTCTGGCAACGAGTTGTTGAACATCCAATCAGCGACAGTGCTGTTCGTCCCCAGCCCCAGTTCAAGGGCAGCATCAAGCACCGACGCACGGAGAGCATTTGAATCGCGATTAACCAGGTTACTGCTAGCTGTGGGTGACGTCGTAGAGCTCGATGCAGGTGGGGGCCTAGTAACTGGGGGCTGGTGCCGGGGAAATGTAAAGCTGGTGTCCATAGAATATCAAAGCGTTGCTGAATGAATGACACGGAGCGCACTGCGTCCGTTCAGATTGTCTGGAGTAAAAGAATGAATGCAAGGAGCGTGGGGAATAGCCTCGAAACCGAATGTCGCCTAGAATGTTGTACTTTGCTGGCTAATCATTCCAGTTTACTTGATCAACGATACGGGACAAGGCAAGATGTACGAGAAACCAGAGTTTATGAAAGCCTTGAGCAGCCGAGTCGGACGGCGACTCGCGAGGCAACGACTTTTCGACACGTCACGTGCAGACGTGTTCCTGGGCCGGGTGCCTTTCGTGAAGTTGATTCTGTCTGTTGCTATGTGTCAAGTTCTCTCATGTTCACTTCCTCTGCTGGTTATACTTGAACGTTTGAACAATGTGATCTATCTGAGTCCTTACGGCGTTTTTCTGATCTTCGCCTCCGTCACACCCTCAACTTGGTGCTCCACGTTCCATTCGCCTTGTATTTCTTTTGGGACTTTCTCTCTCTTCGTTTCCCTGGTAACCTTCAGAAGCTGGAAAACGAAGTGACATCGGAGGTTGTTAGTGTAAGTAGTGACTTCGCGGCATTACCCCCACGCCACACATCTTGCATGCTTGATCCTCCTGGCAGCACGCGCGTCGCGTTTGCCTCACCGAAACTGCGGTATTCATTTCGACTTCGATGCACAAGCGGTTTTATAGGGACCGCGCTGGGTAATATCAATAACCATAGAAGGTCAGAATTCTTTCACAGCTCTCAGAACTCACTTGTTCTTCACCATGTACACGCAGTGTCGTAAAGACAAACATAATTATCACAGATGATCGAGGACAACAAAAACTCGCTTTATATGGATCATTTGACAACCCAATTTCTATCACGAGCAGAGTAGATTATCAAGAATTGAGATCGCTTCCTTCGCCCATGGCTGCAGGATCAAGGAGAAAACAGGGTATAATCGTGATGCCCGTTCCTTCGGTATGTCAATCACCCAGTTGTCGAGATGCCCCACAGCTAATACTTACACATCTCATCACAGCGTCATTGGCAAACAACGCCTCCAGAGGAACCGTTGGGAGGGATTTTGGTCCACGATGTGTGTTGTCCCCAATGGTCAATCCTCTGATTCCTTATCCTCGCTACCTCTGCGCTCTCGACCAACTGATATTCCGTATTCCGTCATTTACCATCCATCGTAGGTGACCACCTATTCTTAGTCCTGATTGACCTCCGAGAAACCCGAATAGCTGCGATCAAGCGCCGTGTTTCCTGCGTGCTTGCTGCGTGCACTGCAGGATCAAGGAGAAAATCCGGCGCAGCGATGCGCGTTCCCATTGATATGTCAATTGAACGCGGTGCTGGAGATGCACCACAGCCAATTGATACTACCTATGCCTTCTCATCTCATCATCTCGTAAGCGACATCCGGGGAAGTGAATTGAAAGAAAAAATGTATTTCGTCATTTACCGACGATTTCAAGAGTAGCGCGAGATATATCAACTCCCAAAAGTGTAAAAGAAAGTTGGACTCAGCTGAAGCACCTAGTATGGTAATCTCCACCCCCCATGCACATGTTGGGAGAGAAATATCAAACATGGCTATTCTAGTGTCGTGAAGTTGAAATAGAGGGACATATCAATCAATTCCGAGAATCAAATAAAATGGGAAGGTTGGGTTGGATGGATATATCATATAACTAAGTAGAATGACAGTCTTCAAGAGGTTTCTAGTTTGGGGAATTCCTGTGTAAAGGTGATTATCAGGCCTGCAGACGGAGAAGACTTGAGATATGGTTCTCATTCACAAATGGACCAACGAGAAATATCTTACCGTTCAATAATCCTCATAGGCAGCAAGGGCGGTCAAGTCACCGGCGATGTAGAGGTCGGCAATGGTTTGTGCCGCGCCCTCATCGGCGGGGACCTTGATCTTCTTCTCGATACCGGATGCGTTCTCGTACTTGAAGTACGCAGGGGCGGTGCAGTTCGCAGCTGTCGCCTCCGCCTCTCTGGCCTAGACGGCACGGAGCGCCCGGGGCGAATGGAACCAGTTGAGGTGGGTCGCACGACGGCCCCCGCCGTTGAAGCACTTAGTGCCGGGGCCGAAAAGGTCAAAGAGGAAGGCGCTGCACTCGTCTCCGGTGTATCCCTGTCCCTGTGTCGCAACGGGGAGGCCGTTGAACCGGACGGAGCCGTAACCGGTGGGGAGGCCGCAGCAGGCGCCACCGTTGTCGTTGCAGCCAAAGGCGGAACCGCTGCAGGAGACGGTGCTCGCATAGCCTTCGTATTTGAGGGCCTGGGCGAGATCGGGTGCGGCCAATGCGGCGGCAGTGATGAAATTGGCGAGTTTGAACTGCATGATTGGTGTTTGTAGGTGGAGAAAGTTCGTTTGAAAGGCTTTGTTGAACAATAGATGATACTTGAGCTAGAGCCCGAAGTTCCTCGTCCATTTCGCATCACTTAAATATCTTTTCGTTTGCATATGAGAGCTTTTGCGCTATAAGTGTGGGAGCCGGCGGGAATAGCGAGGAGGATGAAGACGTAAATGACAGTGATGAAGATGTAGAGCGGGTGAGTTGGTCACATATTTGGAGGCCGGAGGCATGGGAGTTGACTCAGACGACATATCCCGGGTCTTCATCTGTCAGGCAGAAAAACGTGAAGTCCAAGAATGCTCCAGATGGTAGACAGTGATGGAGGTATTCAAAAAGAAGACAGGAAATCACCCAAAGACGGCAAAGAGACTTTACGAGGCTATGAACCCCGTAAAAGGACTTGGGAGTGATGTCAGGCAGCACAAGAGGAGACTCAGTCAGTGAACTTGGAAAGACTCGAATAAAAACACGACGTGTCTTGATTATGGAGTAGTAGTAGTAGGTTACTGAATTTACTGATAGATTACATCGTTAACTCATCAATATTTCTTAGGACCCCATCATGTGACTTGCAGTTTCCGAGCGGCGAGGGGTGGCATTGCCAAGGGCATGCCGGCTTCTGAAAAAATGACCTGGGTCGATTTTTTTCACTGCGACATGTTGGCGACATGGTAGGCTCGTCCCCATCCGGCTTGACATGAAGGATCTGACTAATGATATTTATTCTCGCGTCACTCGAACAACATGTCAAGCCGGCTGGGCCCTCTCGGGATCATTTTCGCAGAGGGACATCCTCTCCGCCAAAGATGAAGGTTGGACTTTGTCGGAAAACGATGCAAATCATGGAAAAAAGTGCCAAAACTTGGTATATGGAAAACACTTTTCTCAATGATTAGAATTGAATGACAGTAGAGCATATTCGCAACGGCTTTCAAATTTTTGTTGACGACCCATCAAATTTCTGTAGACCGAATTTGGATGATACGCTCGGCCATTTCCGATAATTGTCCATGGTGCACAGAGTAGCACAAACCATGGTGGAAAATGTTCCGACGTATTCATATGGTCAACGGCTTTTGCCCTGCCAAAGAACGGAGGTGCAGGAGGAAGTGGAAGGGTTGGGCGGATGAGGCGTTGAGGGAGGTCTTCCCGATTTGGCGGCAACCTTCCGAATAAGGACGATACAGAATTTTGTTAAAAGCCCATCAAATTTTTGAAATTTTTGTGATTTTGGCGGTTGCGAATATGCTCTCGTACATTATTTTTTTGAGAAATTTTGAAGCGAAGTGTCTCATCGTGTGTTGTAAGAAGGTGGTGGACAAGACGAGGGGAGACGATTGGAGTCGGAAGTATTCTCCTAGTTTGGGTGAGCAGTGGATGGTGGACCATGGTAGCGCCCGTCTGCGCAGGTAACCTGTTCTCGGGATGGGCAGTGTTGAAGGGCCAGCTAATTCCGCATCATGTGCGCACGGGCCACACGACGACAAGGGCCAAAAGGTGAATTTTGCCCCCAAAAAAAGTAGTGTTCAATGGCTTCTATTCCTTGAGATTTTCATATAACATATATACAGTTAAGCAACTTTTTTTCGAGTGTTTTCAAGGCTTCATCGCGAAGTAGGCACCTCATCTTTGGCAGGGAGAAAAGCCCTCTGCGAAAACAGGCCCGAGACGGCCCAGTCCGCTCACAAGCTCGCGTTTTCTCATATTGTTTGTCATTACATAAGCCGCCCTGAAATGATCGATCTTCCGTGTTTGAATTTTGAACTTCATTGACTTCAAAGAGCTTGTGAGCGGACGATTCGAGTCTAGCGACATGGCTGAATGTCTAGTGTTCTCAGTTCTATTTATAGAACGAGGGACTGTTCAACTGGCCAAGCGCAAGTGACCCATCAGAACCCGGCCCGCGACCGCGCCGTAATACCGTCTCGCGATTTCAAAATTTCTACGTTCATCCAACGTTCGTCTTTGGCCCAATTGTATCAGTTCTTCGATCCAGCTTACGCAATTCCAGAGGAACCGAAACCACAGAAAAGCGACTGAATGAGTCGCCGAACTACTTGGCCGTTCAGTTTATCTCTGGAGACTGGCAAGAAGTTGAAAACTTCAACTGAGTGAGCTTAGCCCTCCTCCCCAACTTGGAATGTAGGATGAACCTATGTGTATGTTGGATCAGTTCTTGGGAGGACCAGGGGAACCGCATGGTACATAGTTTTCAATCTCCATCATGACGCCGTTGACATATGCAGGACGGTGAAGTGCAGTCAAAATCGAGCCCCGCGGCTGCTTCCTCATCTCCATTCATCAGTATCTGTTGGAGAGATGACAGCTGATGACAGCCTGCTTCTCGTGTAAACGTGCTACATACCCTTACATACTTGGCATCACACCACCACCCCCGTCATTTCGCGGCCTCAAGGCTCACACACCTCGCCGACCCGCCTCATAAAATCCCCCTCTCCCCCCAACATCTTTCTACATACTGATATCTGCCTCGATACTAACCCGTAAAAGCTACTCTCACCCGCGTTGCACTCTCCTCTGTTTTTGACAGCAATCTGTTCACCCTGTCCCGCATCCCCATATCCATTTGTTAGCTTTCTGGATGGTACTATCTTGTGAGTTAGCGGCCGCCGAGTGACACTACTGCCACCACGACTCTGGCTGCCACTACCGCGGGCAAAATCTATTTCTACCATTTCTCAAACGATATTTAGCAGTAACCGCGAGAACCGCAGGAGCCCTCTAAGTGGGGACGGGCAACACCCGTCAAACAATCAGGCAGTTCAGATGAAGCTGAAGCTCAAGCCCGTTACTCTCCTACAAAGAATAGGGGCCAGGGGTGATAGCAAGAGGTTTGAAAAATTCAGGACTATTCTCAAAGGAGTGCAAGGAAGGGGCATGAGAGAATGTTACGATGGGAAACTTCAAAAGACAAGATCATAAAAGCTGACCGTACGGAAACTAAGCAACAATGAACTCTGCCCAGCCTTCCTTCGCCAACTTCTTGAAAGCCTCATAATGCTTCAAAATGTCTTGCCTAAACTCCGGATTTTCCATTCCTTCGCTCAGACGACGGGAACCAGGCGCAACGATACACTTGTATACTTCTGTTTCTGTGGTAGGATACTGAGCCATGGCAACTGCATTGCTCAGCTGCTGAGTGACGCGAATCTTGTAGAAAACGGGACGAGTGCCGAGCATCGTGATGGCAGGAATTGTCATGGACTCGAGCTCATCGAAGCCACTGCGATCGCGAGCCGCGCTATTGTATTGGAAAGTAGCGATGGCTTCAGCGACGACCTGCGCCTCGGGACTCTTGCTATTGATGAGTGGTTTGTCCTCTTGAATGACAAGGAGAATCGTCGAGCTGCCATGAACCAAGCATAGGTCTGTCTGTGCTACACGTCCTGTATCCCCGCTAATCATGAAAGGAATGGCATATCGTGATCGTAGAAGGGTCCCTCGCTCTTCAAAGCCGAGCAAGCGAAGCAGCTCTTTGGCAAAATCGTGAATGGCTGATTCTTGACCGGAGTTGGCATTAGTGGCAAGATCTAGGTATTGAAGGAGTCGATAGGTGTTATCGGAGAGTTCTTCGGTGGGAGGCACCCTAGCAGTCAGGAAAGCAGGATCGACGGTGTCAGGGATTGTGTCGGGCTTGTATCCAAAAAAATCCTCCGCGGATTGGCGGCGGACTGTGATGTTATACGCAGCCAAGTCGTTCGAAGTCCAATCACTACCTGATTTGGCGGAACGAATCATGTTCGCCATTACTATCGAAGAGATTCTGATGTAGCCATGAGATACATCGATGGAACCAGGCGGACCTACTCACCTCGCAGGACGAGGGATTTGAGAGGATGACTAGGAGAAGCAAGATTCTGGTGAGTTTCAGAAAGGCATTGCATAAAGAGTCAACGCTAGTCAGCCTTCAAATCCAAAGACATTTCAAGTTAGAACCAGCTAGCAGAAGCCCGGCCCGCCAGTGCCGCCATGCCACTCATCGTTCCGAACGATGAGCAATTAGTTTCATAATCTTTCCTTCACATGTCCGAATGTTTAGGTTGGTTATGCCATGGAAGCCTCTGTTGTGCACAAGTCCTGCTGTACAATGCGACCCCGTTTCTATAGCAAGACGTCCGCGTACTTCCTCTTTGTCCTCTCCTCGATGTCCGATGCCACGAAGGCGAATCTACAAGTCCAACTCACAATCGGTCCTGGGGCGCCCTCACGTCGCAAGTCTATCTCAGGCTGCAAAGGCCTCTTCGTCACGAGCATCCTTATCGCCCTCCTCTTCTTTGGTCTCTACCTCGCGACGCAAGCCAGGATGATATCCACGGGAGTCACCGAGCCCCACCGGACCCTATACCACAGCGTGTCACTCAAGGATACAGGGCGTGCGCATGTCGTGCAGCCACTTGTTGGTCACGAGCAGACCTTCGATATGGCGGTTTCAGTGTGGGCTCGAACGGCGGACCCAGATGGCGGTAGAACCCAAACGAGAGAGGGGCGGCATAAGAGCGTGGTAGAAACTGTACTGTTCTCGGATGTCGTGTTCCGGGGGGTGCATTTGTCGGACAAGAACTTGTTTTCGACGGTTAGCTTTAGCGTTCCCACTGCCTTCTTCTGAGTAGTGAAGTTGTTCCATATATCTGAATTTTACAACTTCAGTTCATCAACTAGCCACAACGCCAATCTAACAAACTACGACCTCCGGGGCTCCGTAGTCCTCATACCGACAACGCCATCCTTCCTTGATCATCCAACCAGCTAATCAAGCTGGATACCCAATGCTATCGAGGTGTTCCCTGCTCGATCGTGGCCGTACGTGTTCAACTGGCCCTCTTCTTCATTCTTTTTCTGATTCCTGATCCCAGGTTCCCCATAGGCTCCCAAAATCGATGCCAAAAAGCCTTGCCGACAAAGCGGTGGAGAGTTTCGGCGCATCTGTTCCCTTGGTACAATCGCATCACGTCAACAGCCGTTGTGCTGACACAGATTCGAAGGATGAATTCGAGTAAGTATATCTCTTCAACAGTTGTGGAATATGATGATGATCCGTCGGCAGATTTCACCGAAACATTTTTATTGCAAACGACAGAAGGTGAACCTGTCCTTGACACTCACCCATATATCGTTACTCGGTGCGATCCAGTGATCATTGATCTGAATATTGTGGGCTAACCTCGATACACGGTTCTCAGATACGCGTTGTCGAGGAAACGCGGCTTCATGATAGGTCGGCGCACACAGTCGAGCACACAACTTGCTTCAGAAAACCTCTGTACGTTTCTCCATTCCTAATCATTTCGAAACTCACCGTCCGACATCTAGTGTGGGCAAGGACGCGGGATCCCAAGGCCTAATTAGTTTAAGTCCGACAGATCCCACCCAAACGCTGGGCACCTTGAGACGCAGCTCCGGCTCGCAGTCCCGGATAAGTCTACGGGGAAGATCCACACAAAATGATCATCCTCTCCATATGTTTCGCTATCAAAATTTGCGGCAGGGCCTCAGGTAATGTCTTCACTTCCCTTGTGCTTTTGCTGAATCTCATAACCCTTTGATGTTTAGGATCAATTCCTGTCAACCGAGAGGACTGTTCTCTATGCAGTGGTTCTCTTCTATTTAATTTTTCGAGGAGGAACCCGAATCGATCGACGTGTCGTGGAAGCTCTCCTTCTCTGGACGTACATACAAAAAGCTCTGGTTGACTGAGATGTTTGATACACCGCAGTAGTATAATCCTGGTCTAAGCGAGTATCATCAGGCCCATGGCTCAATATCAAATAGGCTTAACTCGTATGTTGAATCGCATTGTTCTTGCTCGTGCCGTGCCGAATATTCACCATTCCCCAGAGAATTTGGTTGGAAACAAGTTCAGCGAAGATTCACAACCACGACGAAGGTTTTTCTCAGCCACTCTCCAGTTCATTCTCCTTCCTTGCTAAATTTTCACTCCAACCCAACTGACCTTGTATTGACGTCGACTTAGAGGCATTCTGGCGGTGGCCGTCGTGATCCTGGACGCCCATTATTGGTTCACGCGCCACTCGACGGCATTTATCAGCTTCCTAGGAACTCTGTTCTCGCTGGATTCCACTCTATCAAAGTCTCAGCAGCAGGCTTGAGTCATGATACGAGGTCCAAGGCATTGTACAATAGTAGGAGTATAAGAAATATTAGTTCTAACAAGGAAACTTTGAACACTAGGCAAGATTTCATTGATTCCCTTGTCATCTAGGGCAGCAGATATGACATACCAAATCATCATTGCGACGTCCGAAGTGTGACGGTTACACCATGTGGGTGTCGCCAAGGAATATGAACGAAGTGGTCTTGCTGATTGGGTCGCTTGAAACAAAGGATGGTTCCATCGGGGATCACATAGGTCTCCCACTTGGGGTCGAACTGGGATGTGTCACGGGAGTTTCTCAGCGATCCTGGACGATTGTGCGGATCGTCCAACTCGAGACATTTCTCAATGGAATGAACGGGGCCACCAGGACTAGACGCAGTAGCAACGGAGAAAATCTTGATATCAGCAGGCGTGAGGATATATTGGCCATCCTTGTCCACAAAGTCGAAGGAGAAGCAGGAGTAAGGTGCTAGATCCCCATCCCAGATACGAACTGTGATGCCGTCACCGAGAGGTGCAAAAACCACCTGATCGCCTGGGGCAGGTTTGCGCTAGAGGATAATAACCTCAGGAAAACGCAATGAAACGAGAATCGACAGACCCACCCCGACTTCGATACGGGGCTGACCAGGCGGAAATGCCTGCTTTATCGACTCCCTTTCAAACGCGAAATTTGCCTCGAGTGCATCCATCGCCTTTTTGACGGACCCATATCGTTCCTCACACCCCGCCCAGAACTGCCCCTCTTCCATGCCATACTTTTCTGCCATCTTATGAACCCAATGTGTTAATTGAGCGCCTGTGATTTGTGGTGCGGATGGGTTGGGCTGAGACATTGGTGGTGATGGTTGCGACGCTCATAAAGCTATCCACAGCATATCAAAATAGGGGACTTCAAAGCTGCGTTCGCGGGCTGGTTTCGCTTGATTTCGTGCTTGATTTCTGATTTCGCGACAAACAAGAAAGTTGGTTTCGTCGCCCTGGTGGAATCAGTCGAAACCAATAGACCTGATTTCGGAGTCGGCATCAGCGGCAGGAGCGGAGCTTTAAGTCTCGCACCACTTTTGGAAGCCTCGCGTCTCCTGGGAGTTTACCGGTGCACATTGTTCACGTACCTCTGGTCATCGTCGACAACGGCGCGCGACGGTACTCGGTACCACACTTGGTGCTTTCAATAAACTCAAATAAATATGAGGATATAACGAAATTGTTTTAGAATAAGACTAGGAAATCGGTCCCGCCAAAGAGCTCACAAATTTGCGTGCACTTGAGCTCAATGTCACAGATGATGTCCTCCACGCATAATCACACAATGGTCGGTATCCCAAAATCTGCTCGTGGTAAACGTGGTGTCAACGTGTCAAAGCGAAACTGATTTCGGCTGATTTCAGGTGTTGTGTCGGGACGAAATCAGAGCTGAAATCAAGCGCGAAATCAAGTGAAACCAGCCCGCGAACGCAGCTTTGAAGTCCCCTATTATCGGTATGCACTTGAACTTTGGGAGGGAATAAAAAACCCGGGTCCATGATCTCGATGATGACTATTGGAGTGTTGTTATCCATAATGGGACCGGCTTTCTACACAACCATCACAATCACACCTCTACATCACAGATCTCTGATCTAATAAACCTGCCAACGATGCTACTCTTTCCTCCATCTCCGCCTACAGCGGCTGTGTGCTGAGCAGGCCCGCAGCTTGGACCTGTCCACAATTCTGATTTCACACCTTGCTTTCTATCGCAGACAATCCGCTGAATGTCTAGCTCGAAGTCAAATGGCCAGCTTAATCTCGACCCCGGCGCCCCCCCACGTCGCAAATCTATCTCAGGGTGCAAGTGCCTCTTGCTCACCGTCGGGATTGTGACTCTCTTGGGCATTGGTGTGTTTGTCCTGATATTTCTTGCTACAACGGCGAGATCCCTTCTTATGCCACATCGGGAGCTCTATCACAATACCTCTCTCGAAAACTTGACGCATCGAGGTTCCGTTGTGCAACCACTTATCACCCGAGAGCAGACGTTCGACCTTGCAGCGACAGTGTGGTTGCGGACGTCGGAAAAGGGAACTCACCGTGACGAGGAATTGCGAGCAGAGGATAAAGGAAAGGAGGAACTTGGTAAAGCATCGCGGGAGGATGAAGACGATTCGTTGGTGGAAACGCCATTATACTCCAATATCGTATTTCGAGGGGTACGCCTGACAGACAAGAATCTCGCTACAACTGTCAATTTCTCCGTACCTACTTCCATATTGTGAGCATTGCCTCTGGAAGTCGGGCAATGGATACGTTTCTGAATGGCGCATTTCTTTTTAGCCGGAATGCTAATCTTACTAACTACGACCTTCGTGGATCTATTGTCCTCTTACCGACTCCGCCATCTCTGCTAGACCATCTCTCCAACTACTCAACATGGATACCAAACACCGTTGATGCTCTCCCTGTCAGATCATGGCCGTGAGCCCTCACAATTCAAACGAAACTGATGCTGCAACTAACCTGCCTATCTAGATTTCCTTTAGGATCTACGGACCATGGCGACAAAACTTTGGCTGATAAAGCGATGGAAAGCTTTGGTGTTTCCATTCCACTGATTCAGTTCACTGGTATCCAAAGCCGATGCATGAAATCAGACGACGGGGATACTGCAGAAGATTCCATTGACGACGAAGACGATATCGATATCGAAGACTTGTCATATCCTGTTGTTCCCAAGCCTAAAAAGTCGTCGGTGCCATCTAGTCTTCGAACGACCAACGGTCAACCTAGCCTGAAATCTCACCCGTACATCGTCACACGGTGAGGCTACGCCTGTGTATTTTATTATTCTCACTGATGTATATTTAAAGCACGCAGATTCGGGTCGTTGATGAAACGAAGCTGTTCCAGCGCAAGGCATACCTTAAGGCCCATATAAAACTTAAAGAATCTTCAGTAAGCAAGCTGGCCTTTCTCAATTGTCAGGCACTAAATTTGCAGGTCTGTCTTTGAATAGTGCGGTCAGAAGGCTCTGGCTCCACCGAATTTCTACTTGTGTGAAAGGAAATACGGCACCAACGGGCATTGGGAAACACAACTTCAACTGCGAGTGCTGAATGAACCCACTGGGAAGACCCACACCGAGTGGGCATACGCGCCATACATATCGGTGTCAACGTTCGCCTTTGGGCAAAAGGTCTTTTGAACCATCGATATCTACGCAACTCGACTGACATTGAATACACCTTAATATAGGACCTTGTGGCAATCCCAGTGGATCGACTGACGTGCTCTAGTGGTTTGAAGGCATCTGACCGTAAGCCTTTTCTTTCCCCATTATGTTGAGTCCGTGATGCTCGTGCTTTTTGCTCATGAAAATCATAGCTGTGCCAGAAGCAGATTCCGTAGATGTTTCTTGGAAACTTTCATATTCCGGGCGTACTCCCGGAAAGCTAGTGCTTGCGGAGATGTCTGAAACGCCCAAATGGTATTCCTTCAATGAGACCGAGTATGCTCAGAGGAAGGCACACGGCGAAGCAGAACTATCAAGTGAGCCCTTGACCTTCGCGTTTCATTCTCCCATCATTGGCTCATTGACTTCATTGTTATAGATGGTATTTTTGGACACAAGTTCGATGAAAAGTCGCACCCACGCCGGCGATTCTCCTTGATGACCCTCCAGTAAACCAAGACTCATTTTATTCCAGGCTGCCCAACGTTGATATCCCTTTAGGACTTTCCTTTATCCGGTTATTTTTATTCTAGACGTTCGCTACTGGTTCACGTGCAAGTCTACGGTGTCGATCAGCATTCCTGGAACGATCGTTATATCTGCGTCTAGGATCATCGAGGAACTGGCGGGAGTCATTACTAAAGGGCAAGACCAAAAAATCAGTATTCCAGGGTGGCTTGGAGCATTCCTGTTCTCTTTCGCCACCCAGCTTGTAGTGCCGCTACTCATGCTTAAGGCCGTGGCACGCGTTGAGTTCAGTTGGTGGAAGGACACAACCTGGATTCCCGTTATACAGAGGGCAGGCGCTACACACTCCGAAAGGGCAAGCGAACGCCTTGAAGCTCAGCTGAGCTGGCGTTTTAAGATCGGAGTGAGTAGCTCATTCACAATGCTATGTCGTCTGCGATATTGTTCTGATGAATACATTAGCTCTTTCTCTCGCTCCTCGCCAATGGATATCTGCTTTCCCCGCAAAAATATCACATTATACCGGCTGTCTTTCCCGACCCGACAGCGACAAAACCTGATCATGGCATTCTCTCATCACTTGTTGATGCACTGTATCTCACTGGGTATATTCTCCAACTACTCATGAATTGGCGCTCCCAAACCTTTGCGGGAAGCTACACACTCACTGCTGTGCTAATGGCCATTATGTGTGGCACCGTATTGGCTGAGTACATGCCGGCTTTGGTCGGGACGTTCGATTTGAGACCGGCGTTGTCGGCTTATACTGTCGTTGGTTTCGCACTCGACGTGGTCAATGTCTGGCAAGCATTAACGTTGCGCAGAGTGCCACTGTCGCATGACTTGGACGAAGGACACATTGAGTAACTGGTTGTAATTGCATGACTGGCTGAATTAGTACCAGGATTTGTAGGGTTGGAGATCTAGAGACGGTCTAAGTATTTTACATTTTCCAAACAGGCGAAAAAAAGAGACCTCCAAGTTCGCCCTTTGTCAAAACTAAGAATGACTTGATCCATCATCCCCCGAGACGAACAAGCTGTTTCTGACTTGGGGATGGCGCCGGTGATGACTATGACATCATTCCATCGAACTCGCAGCCTACATAACCTCTCCAGACCTCATTAAATAGGACTCAGAACTCATGGACTGCATCGCCGTAGCTAAAGGCATTCAGTAGAATGCTGCGGGCAAAAAATCCCCCGGAGTCCGAAGGAGAGCTTCAAGATGCAGAAACTTGGCAGAAAAAGCCGGGATTTTAGTGATGATGGACAAGGGCACATTGCAGACAAATTCCCGCTACTTTAGTACTGTAGTGGGTTTTGGGGATCCGGACACCAAAAAGCTCCACAGTTAGAAATGCAAGAGTGTCACGAGAAAATGACGTATTGTTGTGCTCAGTTTGGTTCCCCTTCTCGTCATTGGGCCACTTTTGCATTCTAGGCTAAGGAAGGGACAATCTTGCTTCCAGTTCAATGGAATTTATGCAACGCATGCACGTTGCATGTAGGAAAAAGATGGGGAAGTCTAGCAGCCACATTTTTTGAAGCTTGCGCGCTGTCCAAAATCCATAGGGGGCTTTGCGGCGACAGCGCGTGTGGATTTGGTTTGACTTTCCATAAGGAGAGGCGATCTTGCTTCAAGTTCAATGCAACACATGCAGAAAAAAATGAGGATGTCTATGACAACCACATACTTTGAAGATTGGGTGCTAAGTATCCAAAATCCGTAGCGGGCTTTGCGGCGCCAGCGCGCTACCAGGATTATAAGTTAAGAATGCATGCATTTGGAAAGGAATGTCATGTGAGGTAGTTTACATATGCTATCTATTACCGTCCGATGAGTGAATAAATGAAGGTCCAAAAGATATATACTGGTATGTCATTATTTCCATAGTCCAAATAGGTTACATCCTCTCATCTTCGTCTGCTGCCTCTAACATGAGATCTGAAAAGACGAATAAGCAAGAGCTAAGGAAACAGATGCATTAGCCACTTACCGCCCCACATCGAATTCTGCATCGATGAAAGCACATTTTGTGGGTCTACTTCGGACATCGAGGTCCGCCTTCAATGGTTTTCAGATTTCAACGACCAAGCAGGCAATGATCGGAAACATACTGTGAAGCGTAACCGTGTTCTGTAGACAACATACTGATATCACTTGCGCGCCGATTACTTCGTTGCAGTCTGGCTGTCATATCAAGTGCCAAGGACACATCGGGCGTGTGGAACCGCCGGTCTGGTGTCGGACTACCAGGATTTGAGCTATACGGAGATCTATCAGGGGTTGTTGGACTATAACTCGATTCTGGGAGAGTGTCGACCACAATCGAAGGTATGTCTGCTAGAGGTTATTCAGATGCTAAGTTCAACGGAATTGGATGGAGGAAGGTACCTTGTTGCTGCTCAGCAAGAAGATGTTCCTTATAGGCGAGGAAACGGCGTCGATGGGAGATGGTCTTCAATAATGACCTGACACGGTCGAGGTTGACTAGATCGGTGACGAGCTTGTTTGTCTCAGTCCGCACAACTAGGTCCTTTAAACTATACGGTGTCTGTCAAATTATCATCCATAACGTATCGATTTGTCCACGCTCACATCAAGGCTTCACCATCCACGATAAGCTTATGATGGGCCAGGAGAACAAGCATGTCGTTGAATGAAATTCCACGACCTTGTTGGTGTGAAATGCTTGCTTCGTGGTACAGCCGACTGTAGATGGCTCTTCGCTTCCGGATCTGGGCGTAATCGACCCCACTCAAAACGGCATCCAACTTTCCCATGTCGATGCCATCCACGATCCTAGATGACCAGTTCATCTCAGGCTCTGTGGATGCTTTGCACGCCGCCTTGATGTTTGGGATGCTGTATTCACTTGGATAGATTTTGACTTCGAAAGCACCACTCAGTTTCTGTTATTATGGGTGAACTTTAGGAATCGATAGCAATATAATAGCAGGAAGGACATACCGCAAAGAACGGGACAAACTGATGTCGTTCCAGATAACCAGTTCGGCCATTCGCAAACTCGGCCCAGACTTTCTTAAACGAGCGCATCTGTTCTCGAGTTATGGACTTCGCTCCTCCGGTGGACGTCTGGAAGACGTAAGAGAAGTTCTCGACGACCACACCTAAGAAGATATTAGTTGAGAACGCTGTTCACTAGAGGCGAACGAACCAGTAAACATGTTGACGAATATGTACTGTAGAGCAGACGTCAATGGCAGCCCTGGAAACTGACAATGCACGCACCATGCTGAGAAGGTTCCACGCAATGAAGAGAGCAAAGGCCCATCCCTCACTTCCACAATCGGACTCTGGGAGTGCAGGCGACGCGTTCGTGCAGCGGGGGTATGAAAGAGCACTGGGGAAGTGGAGATAAGTCAGACAAAAATCAAAGGGTGGTCGGGAGTCTTACTAGTCATGCATGTACTTGTTCCATCCTTCTCTATAAACCGGCGGAACTGTTAAGCGATCTGGGTTGGTGTGGTGACAGAGAGCACTCACCCAACACTCATGAAGGCAAGCATCACCAAAGAAGAACCCATAGACGAATAGTTCATGCTCCTAGTCTCTCCAGAACTCCACTTCGTCAAACTGAATACCTCGACAAACAAGATTGCAAAGAAGATGAAAAGGATCAGCCATAATCCAAGTAGGCTAAGAATGACCGGAAGGCTCGCCCTAGAACAGATGTAAATATAGGAAAGCTCGTTTTGAACGGGAACCGTACACTGCAGTTTTGAACAACATATTCAAGGAATTAGTCCTTTGCACAAGTTTGAAGGCGATGCTGACGAGGAACAGTTTCTGCAGTTGTTGAATGACAAATCCACTCGCCCCGAAACGGACAATGATAGT
The DNA here is from genome assembly GCA_013433165.1 of Hypsizygus marmoreus. Lineage (NCBI taxonomy): Eukaryota > Fungi > Basidiomycota > Agaricomycetes > Agaricales > Lyophyllaceae > Hypsizygus > Hypsizygus marmoreus. Next base: position 1,122,230 of record CM024093.1, on the reverse strand, counting down.
GGTGATGAAGCTGCCGCCTGCCACAACGATGTCGAACAAGTTCCACCCATTTGCACGGAAGCTCTTCCATCCAAGCCCAAAGCAACGAACGATGACGTCGGTCAGGTACACGAACATCAATCCAAGGAAGAAATCATCTAGAACAGGAGATTAAAAAGTGGTTGTGAGCAGACAAAGGTTCGCTCGCTTACTCCTGAATGTGTCGGCAATAACCCGTGCTGTAAAGGTTTGAGTCCTGTCCTAAAGTTAGCCCGGCACAAAGACACATTCAAGACGTCACATACATCAACGCAACGATGTGCAGGATAAAGAGAAGGGTCATCGCTCTTGACCACCAACCATGCTTATGAACAGCACGATCGAAACACCAAGCCCTAATCGGATTGCTTGGGCGGCTGGGAGGTCTCTTTGAGGGCTTTTGCCTTTTGAATAACTTCTGCAGATCTATCCATTCCCTTTGTGGCTTGGTCAGGAAAGCGGAACCCGTCTTCGAACTGAAGTTCCCTATGATGATACTGGAATGGAAAAGATGTAAGCTGTGTTCAATAGGTACTTTGACTGATGTCCGACGTACCTGACGAAGAGCGTCAAGATAACCACAGCACCCATGATGTTATAAATGACAAAGAAGATGGCGTTGAATTGGGAATTGTTTGTCTCTGGCTGAAGTCCTTTCCCCGTGATGCTGTTCGCAACAACCATGACATCCGTCCAGCCCTCCAAAGACACGATCTCAAAGAGGATGAGAAGGGACGACCGAAAGCTGTCAAAGGAGAATGTGGTTGACGGTGAAGGATTGTCCCAAACGCGGGGCACTAGAAATCCAAAGGACTCCCCAAGAACGGTGTTCGAGTATTCACCCGTGCAATCAGCGATGCCAGTCGCATCACTATCGTTGCACACGTTCATTTTCCCGGCGAAAATGTTGAGTCCCCACACTGCGTATGGAATCATGTACAGAATGGCGAGGATAGCTGCATCCAAGATACGAGATGCACCGGATATAATCAACGATTGGAAAGTGTTACGCATCCTGTCGATGAGAGTGATCAAGCGGAGTGCACGCAATGCCTTCAGTGACCGAGTGAACCGACTAAGACCGCCGATAAAAATGAGGCCGGTGGTTACGTTCACAAGGATGCCCGCCATAACGAAGAAATCCAGGATGTTCCAGATACTTCGCAGATAAGCGTTTGGGGTGAAGGCGAACCCATCTGCGATGATCTTGATGAGGAATTCGACGACAAGCGTGAAGCCAAAGGCTGACTCCGCAATATCGAACCAAGCCCCTCTGCGGAAACCATGTTCAATAAAGTAATTGCGGCGGTACACAGGGGTAGCAATGCTCTCCACAACAATGCCGCCAATGACTGTGAGAAGGAGGACGAGCTGGAAGAGGGGGTGGGCGATCGGAGAATATGGTGTTCCGAAAATCCGTTCTCCATTCGCAGGCTGGACCACCTTCTGACATAGCCTCCGCAATATGTTTTTCTGAGAGAAGATCCAGAATGTCTTGTCATACGAAGGGTGATCCCGAATGAAGTCAGCCTTCTGTGCCCGCCGTTCGTACAATGCGTCGCTCATGTCTTCGGTTGTTGTGCCCTCAGGATTGACCGATGCGAGAAGTTCACTATAAAAAGCAGTCAAAAACAAATCACCAACGATGCTTATACCAAACGTACAGATGTCGCTCAGTTTCATCATCATGGCCCGTGTCCTTTCTCCCATGTCTCAAAGTCGTCATCGCGACATCGTTGGACCTTGACTCGCCAGCAAAGAGACGCTCTAAAGCATTGAGGGATTTGGACGAGTAATGACGGGGCTTCGACATGCCTACTATAGGCTGCTTGTTCTATCATCGAAATCAGACATGAAATGACCAGTCAACCCAAGAAAATCTCACGACGGGGGAGCGATCATCATATCTCGGCATACTATAGTCCTGGACCAGCGATTTCTGCATGGGAAGAACAAGATTGGCAGGCAAATTCTCCACTTTGACCTTGACTGGATTGGCCCTGACCCATCGGTATGGGTTGAGTCGGCGAAGCCAGCTGGCTGAACCTTGCTGGGCTTGATGACTAGCCCAGTATTTCGAAGCCTGTTGACCCTTCTTCGATTCTTCCGCCACGTCGAAATTCTCGTTGATGACAGCAATAAACATTTGGAGAACGATGACTGTATTCGAAACGTTACCAAAATTGATCAAAGAAAATAAATACGAAGAGGACTCACAATTGGCGAACAGCATCCAAGCTGATATGAACAACGCAATAACGATAGTTTGTCCTAGCCGAATCTCTGCACCCGCTGTGCTATACAGAATGTCGGTCCAATTCTCCGAGGAAAACACCTGATAGATGCCCAGGAAAGACGTCCACAGGTCACCGAAATTCATCGGCGTGTCTTCACCCATATCGCCCCGCAAAAGCTGCACGGCAGCAAGGGCGGCAATATAGTTGATCAAGATAAGGAACAAGGACATGTTCGCCAGACCATACATGTTTCCGAAGACAGCGAGCTAGAAACGGTTCAATTGAATTAATGGACAATTGAATGAACTCAATAGAAAGAGAGCGCACCAAAAGTGGCTTCATCCGCGGCACCACCAGAATAACTCTGTAGAACCGCGCCAGCTGAAATATCGTGAACCAAGGATAGACGGACGAGTTATGAATGACGGGAATCTGGATGATGCTGGAGCCAATCGCCAAGATCGAGTCAAGCCAATTATTCCCATGCGAGAAGAAACTTCGCCAATCCGGCAATGTCGCCAAAACGCGCAGGATGATCTCGATGTCAAACGCTATCGTGATCGCCAGCTCGCCGTAATACATCACGAGTTCATGTGTCTCATCCACCTCGACCGAACGGCTAGCCTGGAGGACGAGTGATGCTAAAGCTAGGAGCACCCAGCACCATCGAGTATAACCGTAGATCGTTTTGGCAAGGTTGGATCGGGAGGGCTTACGCCCGTCACTGTTTGTCCAGCCTTCATCCTGTTCGTCGGATATAGGCTCGAGACTGGTGTGTGTATCAGTAGATGTCCGATGAACTTATGAATATGCACATACGGAGCAGCACCAAAGGCACTCTTCTTTGTTTCAGATCTGATGGCAGAGAAGGTGTTGGTAATCACCGCAACGAAGAGATTGATAAGCCAGAAGTTGAGGACGACAACAGCTATGATGAAGAAGAAGCATGAGAAGAAGTATTCGGCATCGATCATCGAATACATCAGGGGTGTCCACTACAATGCAATGCTATCAGCGATGTCGTTCAGCTGCGAAGCATGTCGATTACATACCCCGTTCGCCGAAGCAACAATAACCATCTGAAGCGCTGCATACCAGATGGTATCAAAGCTCTCGATGTTATTCGCAGGGTTTTCTTGCTCCTAAAAAAAAAGTTAAACACGACCCATGACCAACGCAACGTGCTTACCTTGCATATCTGCCCAAGCGGACAGACATATCCTTTGACTGTGGATGAGGTCCCACCATCGAGCAGAAGATACCCAGTTGCGTTCAGCGACGCGGGATCCACATAACCTCCGCAGAACTGGCCATCGATCTGGATTTCTCCTTCGCCAAGTGTAGGAGCAAGTAAGCAAGTTCGACGCAGTGAGCCTTTGAAGGATTGGATACCGATGATTCTAGGCAGAGAGGATCAAGAAACAATAAAATCTGAAGGAAAGAATGGCTTACGAAAAGAGAACCATAGCGAAGAGGACGAAATAAGCAACGCGTGTCAGGAGTGGACGTGCCGTTTTCAAAGAGTGCATGATAGTCTGCCCAAAAGTCCATCATTCAAAATTGAATCTACACTAAGTCAAAGCAAAAAGCAAGACGAACCGTGGTACCCGAAGTAATTGTCAGCAACCTCGCAGTCCTGATCACACTCATCGCTCGAAATATCCCAATATGATGCTGTCCCTTCTCCAGCCCAGCTATCGCCAGGGTGAACGCGATCCAAAAGCTTACAATAGCAATGAAATCGATCCTAGTCCAGCTCTGTCTGAGATACGGAAGATTTCGAAGCGCCTTGTCATGCGCGTTTGTGACACTCAACCGAAATGGGAGTGAAATCGCGTCTCGATCATCCGACCGCATCGCTTTGGACAGAAACGTCGTGTTCGATGGGTCGCGGATGGCGGAATGCAGGCCATGCGCTGTATTGAATATTTTCTCGGCAAATGGGTCACCTGCGGCCTGGGAGTCCGACATGCTATTGGTGAGGGTGACTTCTGAAGGTGCCGGGACATTAGGGTAGGGAGATCGTGGTACGTGCGGCTTGAGTGCGAACGGACGCAGTAATGTGTTCTTGAATGTTTTGAGTCGTTTGGTGATGGAGGTTCCGCGGTGAAGAGTTGCTTGCGAGCGGGATCCGGATCTGGTAACTGGGACATTCGGGGCACCAGAGGAGGTGGGTGGGTAAGGATCGGAATGGCCTTTAAATGGGGACCGGAATAAAGAGCTCATAGAAATTTCGGGGTCAAACAGAAAGCCAGAAACACATATGCGAGCGAAAGCTTCCAACCTAGATACGAGTTAGTGTTGGAGACGAAGGTAAAAACGGAAGAAACGCACGTAAATACGATAAATAGTACAAATAGAGCGTAGTCTTCCCAACTGTGAAAGTATCCTCTGACAGGAGCCGGAACGGCTGTGCCATCGGACGTCGTAAGTGTTAAAGGAACGGCAGCTTGAATCGATAAAACGACAGCATTGATAATAATTAGCACAAGAATGATAGGTTCAGTCCATCTGTTGTGTCCTGTCAGCACCTCATTATGATAAGACCCAAATCCACGTACGGATACACAAGGAAATTAAACAGAGCGAGTCGAACTTTGCTGTCCGGTCCCAAACACCCCAGCGTCCGACCTCGGATGGGCAACGCCTTGGTCAGATCAGGCAGCGGTTCCTCTTCTTGCCCCGTATCACCGCCGTCTCCCAGTCGCAGCTGGCTCTCCAACCCGGCCGACGCGAGGTTCACAACACGCACCGAAGCCCGGCGTATGTTGTGCCCCATGGACTTGATCGCCGTCCCCGTCTTCTTCAGCGGCGAAGGCGACGTGCTGTAGCGCAGTGTCCGGCGGCGCGAACGCGGCGTCATGGCTGCGTTCCCCTCGGGATCCCCTACGTCGTATCCCCCCTCTGCGGCATTCCTCGACATGTTCGACGTCAAATGGGCCTCATCATCCTCCCTCTGTCCCTCGTCCGACTCGAATTCGCGCGGCGTGATGAGAGAAGCAGTCGACGGGCCTGCTTGGGAGGTCGAATACGTATTCATCGTATTGTGTTGGCTCCCGTACCGAGCTGAGAATGGGAAACTGCGGTCATCAGTCGGGGAAGAGAATGAGTCGCCCGTGGTAGACAGCGCTGGCCTTGAGGTCGAGCTTGAGCTCAACGCGGATGATGACAGTGGTGCGGAATGAGGAGCTTCAAATGGATCGAGTCGTAGCGGGTCCTGCCCTGCATCCAATAACCGTTGTCCCCAGCTCGTCCGTCGTCGTGCAAATGAGCCGTGGCTGTCCGAGGGTTCCAACGAAGGAGATCCAGGTGTCGAGCTGACTATTCCAGCAGGTGAGCCGGTAAGGTTGATAGCAGAAGTTGAGGACGATTTGGGAGTCGTTGGACGCTGAAACTGGTGTTCCATAAGCTGAAAGAAAAAAAGTATAGTACGCCTCGATGAACGACGGCAGGAAAGAAATGGACGTAGTGTCCAAGTGCAAGAAACCAAAATTATGAAAGATTATGATGCTTTCGGCGGTAACATTGTGGGAAATCACGAAATACGCCGCTTAACGACGCGCCGCAGCGGTGGGAGGAATGGAGTCCGCGATAAAGGTGAAGAGCTACAGCTCGATTTACAGAAATTGTATTGATACAAGATTTTACTACATTCATCATTTTACCCAACCATGCTACGCTTTCGGCCTCGTAATCTAACTGGGATCCAAGTGTTGGAACGAGCCTGAAGTTTATACACTTTTGCTTACCTTCATCAAGTCTCCTGGAAATAGCATGCCATTCCTTCCCCAGTTGTGCGGCATAAGCGGTCAAGACCGATGTAAAAAGTGGCTCAGAATCTGGATGTGTGGACGAGAAAGCACGTTCCAAAACATACAGATCGACAGCTTTATCCTCAACCAAGGTCGAGTGATATGAAAGCCCAAAGTCAATCAGAACCTAGAAATGGAACGTCAACAAAAAAAAAGTGTACATTAGTGAGCACTCACCAGCTCTGTTGGTATTTCTGGATCGTCCGAGGTGAACGATGTTGGATGCCGCAGCATCATGTTCGAAGTCGTCAAATCCCCGTGGATAATGTCGGCCAAATGCATTTTTCCAATCTCGACTCCGATGAGCCGCATCAGTGTTTCTGTTTGTACACATCTTCAGAGGATTTCACTTGGAATTATCGGAGGTGAAACATACCGACGGATATTCCATATTCGTTCAATGCATCGACAGATTCTCCTTCAACCTCAGCGACATCTTCACTTTGCACATCCTCCTCCTCCTCGTCTTCCCCCGCTCCACCCGGCAGTAAATGTCTCACACTTTTGCCTTCGATCCATTCTATGCCAAGCGCTCCAGCGGCCGCATCTACCATCCGAATGCCCGGAACATTGACGCCTGAACTATCTCCACGACAAAATTTCAGTCAAGACTGGAATGCAACGTTGACGTCGATCCGCAGTCCCAGGACGAAATTTTATTTGCGAAAATACATACCGGAGACATTTTAGAAGCGCCCTGGCCTCGCCCGCGACGCGCGAGCGTGTCAAGGACACGTCAAGGGTCGGATGGCGGTAATGCTTCTGGAAGCGATATTTCAAGAGAATCGGGGGGGCCTCAGATGTTAAGTTTGCCTTGTAGACTTTCTATCGGTCGAATCAATCGTCCGTGAGAACAGGCTGCCATCTGACATATGATCGGACGGGACTTGCTGCTTCGGCTCCTTGAGATATCGGCGTTGCAGATACAAGCAGGGCTGCAAAAGAAGGAGATGCCATGGCGCGTATCCCGGAATTGAAGTCGAAGCAATTCCCTAAGAATGGACCTGTTGTTCGCGGCGAAATTCTATCAGTGCGATGCCGCCGAACCTGGAGGTCGATAACATCACTGACCGCTCGACTGTCTGAGGCTCAAATTCAAGGTCTTAGCTCTGTGAAGGAGCAGATTCAAGTGAAGTGAGGAATTCTGATTCCGGTCCTCAGACCTGCACAAATTTGTTTGTGCGTGCTTGCTCCAGATGCTATTGACCCTCACGTTGAAGAGTACATCATTCATCTTTCCTTTAGTGTTGAAAGTTTCAACACTTAACGTAGGGGACGAACCTCATTTCCATCATGCCAGAACAATGTTAGTACTCGAATTCACTCTTACTGATATCTTACCGATGCGTTATGAAAGCACAATATGCTGCTGCATCACATGTACCACTCATCAAATCTCCCAGTCTTCGAGTACCACGCCCAGTAGGTATGTCCTCATTACATCCACTGCTGAAAGGATTGATCCGTTCTTGTAGGTCGAGCTGCCTCCTGATATTCACCCTCTTCCAGACTCTGTAACAGCCTACGTAAGCTACATAGCCTCCGTGGCGCACGAGTTACTAATACCTTGTCCACCAGTTTGTCTATCCGTTCACCCTGGAGCCGCATGTCATTACGCTAGAATCATCACGCAGAACTACTATCGCTGCGCACACCGCTCGCCGAGAGGCTTACTTGCGATCGCGTGATGATGAGAAAGAACGCCGGAAACGCGACGCGCTTCGGAAGATCGCACCCGGGTTTGAGCCACAGGGCTCCGTGCTTATACCTACCAGGACTTCCAGTGCATCTGCGGCACAGGAGCCTACGGCCACCTCTCAAGCTGGTCACATGCACACCCGGTCTGTAATGGACGACCTGGTGGATCAGTTGGCGGCACTGGATTCCGGACCAAACGGGTCCGGTGGAAAGTCATAGCCCAGACTCAGCTGTCCTTTCACCTACCCAGACACCTTTTAGGATGAGGAGGCATATCTATCGGGCACTAAACTAAGTACGAACTCATTCCATCCTTGTGTAACACCAAACTGGTAGCTGCAATCATTTGTAACTTTTTTCACTCCGAGTCGTGGCTCCGTCCTTGCGATGCCGCCTCTGCCGTTTTTTGGCATTTCGCCAATTTTGATATCAACAATAGTTACTTCATCTGTTCTGAAGACCGGAGAAAACTAACTAGTGCGCAATATCCCTCCTAAATCATGATCATCTCCAATAACTTACTTTCGGCTGAATCATTCACATAGTCATTCTCATCCTGAAACAGAAACCATCATCAATGAACGTCGGAGGAGAAGACAATTACGCGATCTGCTCCCTTCTCATCTCACCTTGTAATGACCCCATTGGCCCCAACCGTCGAGGCTTCCTTCCATTATTGATTGCAGCTGGTATTCATGAGCCTCCACATAGCCGCGTATTTGGCTCCAGGTGACATTACAATTCTTTCCGATTCGCTTTCCCGAACCACATAAATCCAGGAGGGGGAGTGCGCCCGAATGCGGATATTTTCTCCATCAGTATGGTCAACACAATAGATCGGCTGTTTTTTTGCAACGTCGGTCTTGTTGAAGGCCCGTGCCGTAGTACCTGCAGAGACCAGAGAACATAGTCATATCGACCGCTCGAGGTGCCTCTGGCCAGGGCTCCTTACTGCCCTTCAAACTTCCAAGTGCGCTCTCATTCCTCCTGGCTCTCGTGTCATGTATGGAACCGGGACCGGATTTTGACATCTTTTCAACACGTGGACGTTCTTGGTATGAGACTAGCCTTTCTCCTAGCATATCCTCCAGTTGATTCAAACTGATATGTACAGGAGATAAGGGACAAGAAGTCGGCTGCTATCAAATTTTCTTGGGCATAAAGTTATGATAAAGAAGCACAAGGGTTGGCCAGAAACTCGCAGGCAAGCTGTGAGTTCTCCGAGTTCGTTTGTCATCCTTTTTTCCGCGGAAAGGGGCCATATGCTTCCCTACAAGTCCCAGGTCGGATTGTTCGGACACACACAGTAATTACACACAACTTGCGCAGGACCCCACGCTTACTGAGATCATCCAACACATCAAGGAACACTTGCAACGACGATAGTATTCAGGTCGCCCACTGCGGCTTCGTCAGTGCGCCTCCTCCCCGCCTTTCATCATCTCCTTTTCAACGACCCTAACAATATCTGCACCTTCCCAGGGACATCACCGATACTCCTCTTGGGTCTCGGGCGCTATCAGGGCGCTACTTACGACATATCTTTGCGTCCTTTTCGGAGCATTCGATAACTCATTATACATGAAAATGAGCGCGAAGCCCGTCGAATGAAGTGCTCGGCCTGATGCAGCACTCGTGATGCTTGCGGTCAGTTCGGTGAGCTCGTTTTTTACAGCAGACGCTAGGCTTTTTGGCAGCAAGTTGCGATCGCGTAATTCCAGCACGAAATTCGTTCCTCCGCACTGAAATGAAATGAAGTTCTACGGCGAAGTCACAGCCCAATGGGCAAGATTTGCGACATGATAATCGGGCCTATTTTTATCATCTCTCTAGAATTTGATTCTGGGCTGCAAGTGCAAATCTCCTCAAGTCCCTTGCAGTGGGCACAGCCAGTAATACCTCCCTGGTTACATCATCGAGGAAACTGATTCATGATCATGTCGCTCCATTATCGTTGATCTGATGACATAGCAAGATATGCTCTGTGACGAACGCTGCGAATTTATAAAACCATGTAAAGCTGCAGATCTATCAGTTCTGCTTCAGCTGATCAGTTGACAGATGCCCACGCTTTCTCATCGATTTGATTCGACTCACCATCAGACTTCGCATCATGGGATACAATGTCGAAGGAAAGCTTCCATACACTAAAATATAACACATAACAGGCAAGATTTGCGACGATGATTGCAAGAACAGTGCTCCGAGGCGAAAATTGGAGAAATATAGGTTGCCGGCGCTAAACCGAGACAAACTGTTCAGAACGAAGAAGGGCGGTTAGTCACGCTGCCTCATTTTACGCGGAACAAGAATGTTCACTGCCTGGACATGACGAACTACATAATGATACAGTATCTGCTTGTGAAGGTGGAAGTGCCGAATGGGAAACTCGATCACTTCTGATGGGGATCTCGGTTGCTACCATGCACCGATGTGTACTATTATTTGGTGTATGTTGAAAGTTATGGGTTTTACGCCGTACAGCCATGATGCGGAGACTGATTTGCCTGACCCGGCGGGCTGCCACTTGCCAATGCCAGCGATGTCAGTCCGTGATCCATCGTAGTCTGATATTGTTATGGCAGGGAACTGCATGCTCCACTCGCTAAGGATCACACCGAGGCTTCGACGGTCGCTGCGGGACGTGTGTATATAAGAAGGCCAATATTCTACACCGTTTTCCCTAACTTTCCCATGAATCCAGCTCGCTATCGTACCAGACTTTGCCTGGATCTTTGTCGGACAATTGTCCTCCCTGTGCTTGTCCTCTCTCTTGGTTTAGGGCTCACTCACAAACGCCTCGGTTTCACAACAGTCCCAGTTCATCTTGTATTCGTTGTCTGTTGGGCATCTTTGAAGGGGGCCCTCTCAAAGCATCTGCAGGATAGAGAGGCTAGACGGCTTGGCGCTAGACCTATTCCTCGGATTGTCGGGAAATGGCCGGGGAACATCGATGTCTTGATTAAAATGCTTCGCGCCTTCAAAACAAGTTACGTGCTTGATGTCTACCTCAAACTCTTCGAGGAGTATCAGTGTACCACGCTGAACACTAGAATTCTTTGGTCCGACAATGTATGTATGTTTAACCCTCGATGTCATTACTCCGGATTAACACTGCGATGTAGATTATTTCCATGGACCAAGAGCATGCCAAATTTGTATTGGCCACTGGATTCCCTCATTTTTGGAGAGGCAGGGCCCAAAAGGAGCGAATGTTTGTCGCCAACAATTTTTAACCCAATCTTTCATTCAAAAGCATGAAATTATGATAGGGAAACGTTCTTGGGAGAAGGAATTTTCAATCGCGATGATGAGGTAAATAATCTCTTCTGCCCCCCTGCATAAAATCAGTTGCTGATCACCATTCCGCCGCATAGATTTGGAAAATGGTATGTTGTACTGCTCTTTTTCACTGCGAATTTAAGACGATTTTCTTCCGGTAGCATCGATCAATGGCACGACCATTCTTTGCTCGTGAAAGGATCTCAGATTTCGAGATATTCGAAAGACATTGCACACGGACTTTGTCGATCTTGTCAGCGAATGAGGGTGTAAATCAGCCGAGCGAAGCCCAGGATCTCTTTGCCCGTTTCACAATAGATGCCGCTTCTGAATTCCTATTCGGAAAGAACTTGGACACGCTCTCGGGGTTGCTTCCTATACCAGGGAAAACTGCCATGGGTCCAAAGGGATCTGCAACTGAAGACGCATGGGGCTCGTTCTCGGGAGCTTTCGAGATGGCTCAGCAGATCGTTACAACCCGAGCTCGGATTGGATATCTTTGGCCTCTGTTCGAATTATTCGGCGATAAGACGGAGCCATATGTGAAAGTCATCCAACAATGGCTTGACCCGTTGGTGAAGCAAGCACTGGAAGACAGACGTCAGACGGAGAAGGCTGGCGTTACCAATGCCATTGCAGATAAGACTTTCTTGCAGCATCTCGTGGACAGTACCGAAGGTAAACTGAAATTATTCGACGTTTATCGAAAGGTGTTTTCATCCATGCGCAGATCCTATCCTTATTCGTGATCAATTGCTCAGTATGCTATTGGCAGCGAGAGATACTGTTTGTGTTATTTTTTGACTGCCTCCTTTCTCTCTGCTTAAATCTGTTTCGTTTCTCAGACCGCATGTCTTTTAACATACGTCACGTATTTCATGGCAATCCATCCACACGTCGCGGAAAGACTTCGAGCTGAGGTACTGGGGAATTGCGGTTCAAACGCATCACCAACGTTTGAGAAAATAAAAGATTTGAAATATAGTAGGCCTATCACCCCTCACGTAAACCATTCTCTTGTCCTAACTCATTCATAACAGTGCGAGCCGTTATCAATGAAACGTTGCGACTATTTCCACCTGTGCCATTGAATGTTCGCGAGACGCGGTCGTCTTCATGCATATTACCACCATCAGATCCCACGTATCCAGAAGACGACCATCGGCCACTCTACATGCCAGGAACAACAACCATTATATACCTGCCTCTCATCGTCCAACGTAATAAAGCCTTGTGGGGCCCTGATGCCGACGAATTCGACCCAGAACGATGGCTTCAACCCGAGCGCGTCGCAAAATTTGTTGCTAACCCAGCAATGTTTGCACCTTTTAGCGCGGGGCCACGGATTGTGAGCCCGAACTAATGTCCAGCGTGCATCCTCATGCTGATGATGATTCCCCAGTGCATTGGCCAGAATTATGCATACAACGAAGCATCGTATTTCCTCGTCAGGCTACTACAGAAGTTCGACAGGTTCACCTTGGCACCGGAAGTTCAGCCAGTGGGGTCCTTACCTCCTCCGGAATGGAAAGATAGGAATGGCCGGCAAGCGATAGAGAAGATATGGCCGAGCGCTGCCATGACTCTCTACGTGAAGGTCACTCATATTTTTATTTGTCAACGTATAACTTATATTGATCTTACGAATCAGGGAGGAATGTGGGTCCGGTTTCACAAGGCCAAGTCATAATGCGACTTGATCCAGACTTGCGGTAATCTTCGGTGGATTTTATACCCCTCTTTTTGGCACCAAACCTCCGACATGGCATTGCGACTATGACAAGAGCACCCGGACCTTTTGCAGCACATGAGTCGCAAGTCTTGTTGACCGCGACGAGCATATGTGGCATTGGCCTGCTCTAACTAGCCTAGCCCTCGATGACCTAGTGGGCAGCGCTTTTTTTAGTCTACGACTTGGGATATAGCGACATTTGAAGTTGGGAGGTTGATGTACATGGATTCTTGGGACTTCTTTGACACATACCCACAATTGCATTTGTCCCTACCTGACATATTTACGGCCAGCCCCGCTCTCGATACATCACTCAAATGTAGTCTCCGTGAGATCCTCGAGGTCTTTGAATTTCACATTAAACGCATTCCAGGTCGAATCCTGCTTCACACATAATTTAGCAGGGATATCTGCACGTATGAGGTCTTGGAATTTGACGATCCTCTTGGCGTCTGTGGGGCACGATCCGTCCTGCTGGAAGATGTCGCTGGAGAGAAGAGCTTTCGACTGGCATTATCCCCGAGGCAATATCCGAATGTACTCGCTGGTGACCTCGGCATGTCCTGGCTCGATTTAGACTTGAACCAATCCCTAAAATACCGATGTTGAATACAAAGACAGTCGTTCGCGGTAACGCTGATCGATTGTCATTAACTTCCGCAACTTCAGAAATAGGGACTGGTTCGAGTCTAGGCTTGAGTTGTTTATTCCGCGAAGATTCTAACACTATGGAGGCAAAAGCACAGAATGACAGAGACAGGGGAGGATTGTTATTTGTCGACTCGGAAGAGATAGTTCTGGATATGAAACGCCCCAAAGCGCATAAGAGGGTTTCGCGACTAGGATGGCTTGAAGTGCACATAACTGGGATACTTCGAGATGGTGATTGCGAAGTCAAACGTTTTCCGAATTTGTCGGGGAAAGTGTGCATGTTTGGCAGAGGCTTTGTAGCGAAATGTCGGTCAACATACCGGAGAGTCGTTCCGCATCCCGATCAGTGCTTACTCTCCACTCGTGTAGACGCGTCGCACAAAGGGCAAAGAGTCGAGCCTTTCATTCAAAATATGTTAGATATTGGAAGGTAGGTAGGCTATGAATAAGTATTTCTTGTCAGTATATGTAATTATCATGAGATGATTCTGGTGCTGGAACTAAGCAAAACAACAGTTGCCGATAACTGGATGCATGGTATGGAGTGGAAAACTGTATGTGGAACAGTTTTAATGTGTGAAGATAGTATAGATAATAGAAAAAGCAGTCATGAAGCATGTACTCGGAGGGCATTATCAGAGACAATCGCGTTAAAAGTAGGCATCGGGACTTGAGTTCAACGAGCCAGGCAGTCAAGGCAGGTCGTCGAGTTACTGGAGGAATGACATTTCCTTTCAACCATTCAGGAATCAAAGTCTGGTAGAGCGTACCTCTCCACGTGTTCTGTGCAGCAATTCCGACAAACGATCCTCCCGCATCCAGGTGTAAGGTCAAATTCTCCAAGAGCTTGCTCCCAAGCGTCCCCAGACTCTTGATTAACCTCATCGGTGGCTTTCCTGCGTTTGCCAGGATCGACCGTAGCCACAGAGGTTCCGCGTTGGGAATCACTGTGGATCGTGTTTGCTGATTGAAGAGACAAAGCTGAGCGACGCGGTGAAGGTGGCGGCGTGAGAAATGGCGTTGGAGATCTTGTGAGGTATGGTGTGGGTGGCATCGAGGTGGGACACGCAGTACATGTGCGTGAGCAGATGGCACAAGTCGGCGAAGCACATCTTTACAAGTTCAGCTTCGAGCAGTAAACAAAAGAAAAGCAACGCACCGAGCACATATTATGAGATAACCCTGCGCAATGTTAAGAGCACGGTGGCAAGACACGCAAATTGGAGATGTTGTAGTTACTGCTACTGGTTTGGACGATGGTGGAGGATGAGAGCCTGGTGACGAGGATGGGAGGTCTGAAGAAGCAATTCTGCGACGTTTCTGGGGTCTCATGGCTCCCATCGTCGTCGATTAAATGAGTTCAGAGACAACGGAGACAAATGCAGATGATGTTACAAAACATGATATTTTGGGTTTCACGAAAATCGCGCAGGTCAGCAAGAAAAAGTACACCGAAGGGGAATCGAACCCCTGCCGCTTGCTACCGTAATCAATGGAAGGCAAGCATGATAACCACTTCACCATCGGTGTATGCAGAATTATGCCGATAATTAATACTAAATGTTTTTCTGGAGATCTCCGCCACCGCGCAGTCTACCCTGGTCATTTCGAATTTGTCTTGTGTTCCTTGTTCCTTGCACTCATCATGCAACATTTTGGCAAGGCCGCCCTGCGCGTCACAAAAAACTACACAAAAGGTTATTCAGATACCCAGGCCAAGGTCCGCGATGCCACCTCAAATGATCCCTGGGGACCTTCGGGAACTCAGATGAACGAAATCGCGCAGATGACATACAACCAGTTGAGTTGTTGGCACTTTGTTCATCGAAATTTCTCATCTCTGACATGCACATTATATCTATAGGGGAGACTTTGTCGAGATTATGGAGATGCTAGACAAACGGCTGAACGACAAGGGCAAGAACTGGCGGCATGTCTTCAAGGTGTGTACCACAGCCCTCGGGCGCTAGGGGAATGATCCTGATTATCATTGCTCTGTGTAGAGTCTTACGGTGTTGGACTATTGCCTCCATCAAGGGTCCGAGAACGTCGTAATCTACTTCCGTGATAACGCCTATATCGTCAAGACACTCAAGGAGTTCCAATACATCGATGAGGACGGAAAGGACCAAGGCGCCAATGTTCGTCAGAAGGCAAAAGATATTACGAACCTCCTTACAGACGAATCACGGCTCCGTGAAGAACGACGGGCGCGAGCATCCATGCGGGATCGGATGATTCGTGGAGCGGGAGGCGGCGAGTACGATGAAGACGAGAACGAAAGCCGACGCAAACACCACAACGAGATCCCACCCAATGGCCAGCTGGCTGGGAAGCGGCCGAATAGGGACGAGGATGAGCTGCGGAAAGCGATTGAGGAGAGTAAGCGTTCGCTCGCTGCAGAGCAGATATCAGCGGAGGAGAGAGACCTTCAGAAGGCGATTCGGCTGAGTGAGGAGGAGGAGGCAAGACGAAAGAACCTCGTGGAGGACTCGAATGCCTCTGCGTTGTTTGATGACCAGAATCAACTGTGTGTTATTCATTTTTCCTGTCTGGTTATCGGCGCTTAACCCCTGTTGCATAGACCGTCACCGAGCCCCCAGAGCAACAATCCTTTCCCCTTCTCGGACCCTACACCATATTCCGTCGGACTCCAACCCCAATACACACAGATCCAACCCCAGTTCACGCAGGTTCAGCCCCAGTTCACGTCCTTCAACCCGTACCAGCAGCAGGCTGAGCAGGAAGCAGCCCAGGTATTTACGTCAATCTACCATTCAGAGTATTTTGTCTAACCAATCGACCTATGATATATAGGCAGAGTACATGCGTCAACAGCAAATGTTCCTCCAACAGCAACAGCAGGCGCAACAGCAGCAAGCCCAGCAAGAAGAGTGGATGCGACAGCAACAGTTGCTTCAGATGCAACAGCAACAGCAACAGCAGCAACAGCAGCCGCAGAACTTGTATGCACCACAACACCTTGTGGCTCAACCTACCGGATTCGGGTAAGCCATGCGTCTGCTTCACGGTACGCATCCTAAACCCTTCCCCATCCTATAGGTCCAACAACCCCTTCGCCCCTTCACCATCCACCACCCCCTCCTTCTCCTCTCCCGTCCAGACACAGCCTCCAGCCTTCAACCTCAGTGGCACATACGAACACAACGGCCGCTCGAGCTCGAACCTCTCCTCTCTTGCATCATCCTCTCCTGTGCCGTCCTCCTCGAGCCCCTACCAGAATCAGCAGCAGGGTCAGAAGCCGTTCCAGGTCAAGACGAAGAAGGAGCTGGGCGAGAATGAGCAGCACCTTGCGAGCCTGTTCGCCAATAGGGACGATGGGACGGATACGTTTGGTAATTACGGTCCCCTGAGGTGCGTATTTAATTTCTTTTATGTCTTTTCTTATCTGACTCACTCGTTTCATTCGGCAGATATGGACCCACAGAAGCTGGTCGCATCATTACCCAGAAAACTGGAACTACGACACACAATCCTTTCGCTCAGCAGCAGCAGAGCAACGAGAGACCATTCTTCGAAATCTAGTTACTTGCCTTCTTGTGTGAAATCGTTGTTTATATTACTCCTCCAACTGTCCTCTGTCTACCTCTCTCAACTAACATACACTCTATTTTTGGCTTTCTCTATGGGTGATGTTCGTTTAATGCCTACCCCATTCCTGCCCGTCTGTCCTTTCCCTGCTACCTCATCACTTCGAATTTTACGACGTTACTTATTCCTGTTACCCCCACGATCTTTTCTCTTTCTCTTTCTTGTACCACGAATCGATGTCTCTCTTTATCGTTCTCATTTGGCCTCACTTCTATCCCATATCGGAAATTACACCTACCTATATCGGATTTGGATTGGCTCGCGTTCACACCCGCTCTGGTCTTACTCGAGTTATGCATCTTGCTTTCCCAGCCTCCGGCAAGCTGGTCCCACTTCGACCTTACTCTCAAGTTTCGGTAAACAAGAATTATGTAGTTCCCGCGCAACTGTGTACGCGTCTTTCTCCCAGATTTGTGACAAGGTTACAAACATCCTGACTCTTTCACTCTGTACGTTCGCAACCAAAGACAGTTATCCTCTGTCTGGAGTTCTTGTGCGTGCGCCCGGAATCCCACGTATGCCTCTTTACACTCAGGTACCTCGTAAAACAAGCCCTCCCGACCATCAGAGTAGTAATGTGCGTAGACTTCACTCAAACTCCCTGATGACTGTCCTACCCATCGAGATCGTACCATCTCCATGAAATACCCAAGAGTCCGCGGGGAGGAGCCTATGTGCACATCAGAGATTTGAGTTGGGGTAGGAATTCCTGTGGTATGCGTTCTAGCATCGAATCGGGTAGTTGTGTTGCGTGAAAGGAGAGATATTCCAATGTCGGTGATACTGACGCGAGAAGGGGTTCAAGCTCGCCCTCTGAGAGGGACGCATACCGTAAAGTGAGGCTAGAAAGAGAACACCCTGAACGGGTGACGAGGGCAGCGAAAACTGGCAACCAATTGCCGTCGGAGGATGATATGTCGAAAATCTTCAAGGATGGAAGCGTCAGCTTCTTGAGAAACTGGGTGACATCTCCTCCGCCACTACCCGATACCAGTACAAGGGTCTCGAGACAATCATGAATGATTGAACCAGTGGCTTGAGAGGTGGTAGCAGTCACAGAAAGAATGGATTCGTAGAGAAGGTCGAAACTGCAATGGATTAGGCTCGTACATAGTGAAAGGATAGAGTGAGCAGTAGTAAATGACACGCCGGTCACGGTATCTCGAAAGGAAAGTCTTGTAAGTCGGGACCATAGTAGACCAGACGTGGAGCGAAAAAGGCGGGACAATCCTCGCACGTTGTCAAATTGGAGGTCCAACTCCGAGAGGTTTGGGTTTCTCCCAAACACTGTAATCTGCTGTGGGGGGTGCACCGCTGTAGAATCTAATCGATGAACATCCAATGCGAAGGATTGTAGAGCATCAAACGAGCCCGGAGGCGATTCAAGGAACGGGCGAAGAACCGAGAATGAACAATTAATACGGATGTGGCTCAACTGCTGTGAAAATGGGAAGGGGAGCTCTCCGATCGGGTTTCTCGCTATTGGGAGGCCGATGGGAAACATGAATACTGTGATTCTGCGCGTGCCACGCGAAAGAATTCCATGCGCAAAAGCCGTGACTCTATCACTTTTCAAAAGCCAGTTCTTTTCCCGATTATAAGGATAGTGGACGGAAATATTATCCCACAGTTTCCGAGTCCCTACTGCTACCTGCCTCCAGAAAGAGCACACGAGCTCCAGCGATAAAGCTATCTTCGAGGACCCCGCATCCGAAGTGCCCGGAGGCAGATACAGTGGCGGATCGATGCAATATAAGAATATATCTGCCAACAGCTCCGGAGAAAGTTTTTTGTACGGGGCAATTGCAGAGTCGATTCTGGCGATACGAGAGACCAAGGAGGTACGCTGTTCCTGCAGTTTGTCGAGGATGGCTTGGACACGAGCAATCTCATCATCGATAACACTAAGTCCTTCGCAGGCGTCACTGCGCAGAACACGAAATTCCTGCTGCGAAGAGTTGGAAAGCACGTAGGTTGATTTCCAGGCATCTTCCTCCAGAGGATGTTGCAACGTTGATGTCATGGCAGAGCTGGACTGCGAGGACATCGTGGTTGGTGTCCAAAAGTGCTGAGATCAAATTTCCTTCAAACGCCGATTTCACGTCTGCAGCAGATGCTCTTTCATCAATTGCATCACGCAGCATCCTCAGTCTCAGCCTCAGCCTTCAGGAGGTCATTGCCAGTCTTGACCAATATCTGGAAGGGTCCGGTACAGGAAACAGACGCGAGCCATTGCTGAAGCTCTCCGGATTCTCCGTATATGCCAATGGACCTCTCACAGATTCAAGGAAATTTCTGCTGCAGCTCAGGCTCTTATCAATTACCGCGTACAGAGGTCATTAAGTCTTTGGACTGCATTGGAGACTCTTCGCTCTGTACCATTTCAATGGCTCCTCTGTGACTCGCCAGGAGGTGTTGCAATTTGGCAGCCTCCCGCTGTGCTGCCGAAACTTGCTTGACTTCAATATCCTCACTCTGGTAATGGCAGAACACAAAGCGAGCTAGGCGTTAAATAGGAAATATCTTATGATCTCTGTGTCGAAGACGACGACCTTGCCCTTCGATAGGCATGGACTCCAATGGCGTATATGCTTGCGAATCTGTGTCTTGACACGCGACTCGATTGATATAATGCACCCGCGCACGAGAAGATGAAGAGGAGCTGATAGGGTTCAAAACGAGTGTTGAGTATTTCGGCGGGGGGAGGTACGAGGGGCATCAGGTCCAGAGAAACCGTCCGCTGGGGAAGGATGTAGTAGGTAGGCCTGTAGTAGCCCCTCCCGGAGGACGGTGGTAAGGCAATAGTGGACTGAGTCCTAGTATCTACGTAGTCGGTCTTCCTATATCAGATATTTCAAACCCATCATCGAACAACTGCGGTACTGCGGTCGTCGAATAATTGTCCCCGTAATGTCAGTTTTCGCAAGGTCGACACATACATGACTGCGGAGAAGGAATTCTGGTGAGAGTTTGGAAAGCTCAGAGTAAATAAATATCACCGCCTCATGATCAATACGTTGAGAGAACAGCATGCTGTGTATTAGACCTGCAAGACTTAGCGCGTTACATGCGGATAGGAACGATTTAGGCACTGTATTGATGAGATACTATCGGTTGACCACGGCATGGGTATATATGTCATGAATTCGTGTCTCCTCCGCAAAGATCTGTGAAGATGGATGATCGCTCAACTTTCGAAGAAGAGCTCAGTGCATACGTTCCAGTTCACGAAAAGAAAGGAGTAACAAGGGTATAGAATAAGATCGTTTCCACTCCGGACAACAAAGCAAGTCAATCATCCAGGCATCGGGCAATGGAAAACAGGAAAGCAAGATAAAAAGAAAAGATGGATATAGATGTACATGTCCAGCACCCTTTTACGGGGTGAGTTTAAATCTTGGTAGGGATGGGAAGCTGGCCAGGCTTGGGTACGCGCTTGAGGTGATTTTAACGGGTGGGTGGACGTAAGAATAGAGCAAGTACTTACGCGCAGCTCATACTTGCACACGTTGAAACCGCTTTTCCCTGGAGCCAAGTACGCCTGGTTTTGTACATTTTCAGCAATCTCCAATGAATGGTTTTATGACTAATGTGTGCGTACCCTTACAACGATATAATCGCCATCGTAGCGGTAACTGTCAATAATCATAAGAAGACAGCCAAGGGCGACAAACTTCAAGTCTGTTCACCCTTCTCTGGGGGCATACTTTGAGTTGTATGTATGCCCGCGGATAACACGAACGGGACGCCTGGTTTCGACGGATTTCTTTTGGAGTTTCAAGCAGTCAGCTGGTGTCGGACAAGAGTGGAGCAGAGTTAACCTTCAAAGCCATGTTGTCTTGGTGGTTGAAGGTCTGATCCTTGGTCTGAACATTGTTTCCCTGACAGTAAAATGAGGAACTCTCTCGTGATGGATTTTAAAAGGTCAAATACTTTGTATGAGTCAACTTGGCCGCCTGCAACCTGTATTAGGACGCCACTGAGGTTCTTAAATCCATGGCTGACCTGTGCCAGTGTATATCCTGGTGTAGTCGTCAGCTGACACTTTGTGTGAATGATGATTGCAGCTGCTCACAGAACTTCGCCCTCGTCACGATCGTCCTCGTAGCCACCGGACGCAACGATCGAGAAAGCCCCCAATTCCGGCGTCCCCCATATTCCAGCAACGGGTGGGCCATGTAATCCCACCTTAGAGCATTCTTTCCTACATACAGTCCACATAGCATAAGAGTAGTCACAGAAACGATGGAATTGCGGCTACCTGTCCCTCAGAACGGTACCAACAGGAATGCCAGGAATAGATCGAAATTTTGGATCTGTCGGTGGAGGCAGACCCGCAGGGTACAGATTCGTGTCTTGCATGAGCCGCGCCCTTCTGATTAAAGGATATGTTCAGCATTGCTACAAGTCACCCAGCACTGGAGCTTACAATCGTTCAGCCATGATAAGTTTAGAGTCAAGTGTTGATCAAAGGCAATCATCGTTGTCCAGAAATAGAAGCGGGCTTGATCGATCGGATTCGGAGCCGCGGTAAATCAAACGGGATTAGCCACGCGAGCGGTCACGCCCGAGTCACGACACTGTACACCTGTCACAATCTTACATTCCTTCCAGTCAGACCTCTTTCCTTACTTCCTAGATTTCAGTCATGGAGGCATCAAGCTCATCTACAAAAAGGAAACCAATTGCCATCATCACAATAGGAATGGCAGGCGCAGGAAAGTCGACCTTCGTGCAGCGGATCAACTCATATCTACACTCGCTTGATCCCCCGTCGCCGCCATACATCCTCAACCTCGATCCAGCGGTCACCCACGTCCCATTCGAGGCGAATATAGACATAAGGGACACAGTGAACTATGCGGAAGTTATGAAGCAGTGTGTATATGGGTATTCTTCCTCCGATGCGGTGTAACAGACCATGTTTGTGACCCAAGATACAACCTAGGACCAAACGGCGGAATTTTGACAGCTCTGAATCTTTTTACGACAAAGTTCGATCAGGTCCTTGGACTAGTTGAGAAGAGGGCTGCTGAAGTCGAGTGAGTGAAGTCGGTTTTGCATTCTCACTGTCCTTGTCTCATCTTCGAATTGTTCAGCTATGTCATCTTGGATACACCCGGGCAGATTGAGATATTCACTTGGTCGGCATCTGGCGCTATTATCACAGATGCTGTGGCGTCGTCTATGCCTACCGTTGTTGCCTATATTATCGACACACCAAGAACCACTGCTCCCGCCACTTTCATGTCAAATATGCTGTACGCGTGCAGGTCTGTAGCGCTTTTGTTGCCACGCGAGGATTCAACCGCTTATACTGACATCTCTTCTTAGTATCCTATATAAAACGAAGCTTCCGTTCATATTGGTTTTCAACAAAACCGACGTCCAACCTCATGACTTTGCATTGGAGTGGATGCAAGACTTTGAAGAGTTTCAAGCGGCTCTTGCATCGCACAGTAGTTCAAGAGACTCTGAAGGAGAACCGACGTACATGAACAGTCTAATGAACAGCATGAGTCTCGTATTGGATGAATTTTACAAAAATCTGAAGGTTAGTGAGCTCCTGTTGAGTCGTTCGGTCTATCCATATCTCTATATCCTTTCGCTAGGCAGTCGGCGTCTCGAGTATGACCGGAGATGGGATCAAGGAATTCTTCGAAGCTGTCGAGGCATCACGAGAGGAGTACGAAAAGTGAGTGTGTTGTCTTCGCAACTTTTCCATCCCCGCTAACGGCCCGTCTTTTCCCTTTATCAGAGATTATCTTCCGGAACTTGAACGTGCCCGTGCTCAGCGCGAGAAGACGTTACAAGATGCCAAAGACGATTCCATGAACCGGGTGATGAAAGACTTGGAAATTGACCGTGCAAAAAATCCGCAAGGTGCTCTCAACGATCGCTGGGATCCAGATGAAGAGAATGACGAGGATGATGACGACGATACGGATATCAACATTGTGGATCGCAGTGAGTGCATGTCTTTGGTCATGCTGCGACCCTCGGCGAGGATTTATCCTGCTGAGGCTGTGCGGTTGCCTTGATGATCGTGTCCTGATCGATTGTTTGCAGGTGAGCACCCATGGCCAGGCCAGTATATTGACGTCACCCGCGCTCGAAGACACGAGGACGAGGGAATCAACTGGCCGAGACCGGGTTAAGGTAACCATGCTTGTCGACAATCGTGTCTTTACCTGATATCGATTTGGTTATGAATACTCGGATTGGGGTCACTAACTTAAAAAGGCACGGCCAGATATGTACAAAACCAGGAGGACCGTATTCTGCCCCACACCTGCATTTGCGACGTCGAATGTCAGGCAGTTTGATGAGGCCATACCTAGGTCCTTTTGTTTGTTCGAATATAAGTACAGGCCTGGTAGCGACGAGATGTCATGTCAAAAGATCATAATGGAAGATTGTTAACACTTGGTGGTAACCAGCTGACGTACGTTATGGAGCGTCCCGATTGTTCCTGCACTCATTTGCAATGTGGTTTTGCCACTGTATTGGTCATTTGGGCCGCAGATGGCGAGGGCACGAGAAAAAGACTCAAAAAGAGTGCTGATAAAAATTGCACGTAAATTCGAGGCTGCCTGGATGACATGAATGCAAACGTTGCTTGAATGTTGATGTAATAGAGCAGCCCCTCACAGGGATATGCACGCAAGAGTGTGGCAAGCGTGCAAATCAAATGGCGCGGAACCGGGGAGGCACCCCGGTGGCTGTGCCACGACCTGCCGTACAAAACAAGCTGTTGAACACGGTCTCTTTTGCACCGACGACTCTTTCTCTTCCTCGCGTCCGCTCGTCTCTTGCATTTCTCTGGTTTATTTTTGTGGGTACTGATCCATGCTCAATCATATCCCCGAAAAACTATCCCCATCGATAATCATGTCATGAACAACCGCCCATATCCATAGACACACAAAAACCGGTTGCACAATACTGATCTCGTTGCTTTCCAGATCACTTCCATCGCCTCTTCGTTCAAATTTCTCCATCGTATCCTTACTTTATCGCTCTACAAGACGACAGCGTTCGCTTCTAATCGCCACCCCTTTTCGCATTCGCCACACAAATGGATCGGTTAGCAACTTCGGCGCTTCAGCTTACCCACTAAAAGCTGACTTGGGCGATGCTCCTTATATCACTAGTTACGCAAAGATCGAGAAAGTTGGTGCGTAAACTTGCAATTCCTGATATGTGGTATCGCCCACCCACACAAGCACCCACAATATTGCAGGAGAAGGTTCGTACTTTCGCACGCTGCTGCCACCATGTTATGACTTCTTACTTCCACTTCTCATTGGACAACAGGGACATACGGCGTCGTTTACAAAGCTCGGGATGTTGGAACAAATGAGATCGTCGCGTTGAAGAAAATTAGGCTCGAGGCAGAAGACGAAGGTGTTCCCAGCACAGCAATTCGGGAGATCAGTTTGTTGAAGGAACTCAGAGATGACAACATCGTCAAGTAAGCATATTACATTGCCCACTTCCTTCTTGGTTCTCAGAAACCGAAATGATTGACTTCGAACCCTGCAGGCTTCTCGACATTGTCCACGCAGATCAGAAACTGTATCTTGTATTCGAATTCCTGGACGTGGATCTGAAACGATACATGGAAACCGGAAATCAAAAACGTACGCCCATCACTCTCGATATCGTTAAGGTGAGCTCTCCATTGAACCCTTTTTCTTGTTGTTCTTCGGACCTGGTTGTGGAGCATTCCCCCTATTGGCATGACGCTTTTTTCACGCGTTTTACGCGTAGAAGCCGAAGCATTCCGGTATACCGCCAAAATCTTTCAGCTTCACCATTTCGTGGGTCGAAAATATGGAAGAACCGTTCTCACCATGCAACGGTGGCCCAGTCGACCCCAGGCTTTGCAACAACCCCTAACTCACAATCACGTGATGATGCATCCAGCGCTCGATTTCCTTCTTTTTGACCTACTTTGCTTCAAACTTAACGTGGCTAACTCGATGAATTGCAGAAATTCACTCACCAACTCAATTCTGGTCTACTCTACTGCCACTCACACCGCATCCTACATCGCGATCTCAAGCCTCAAAATCTCCTAATCGATAATCGGGATAATTTGAAGCTCGCCGATTTCGGCCTTGCTAGGGCGTTTGGTATTCCAATGCGGACATACACGCACGAAGTGGGCGCTGATAGATTCCTTCCGGAGATAACCGTTTGCTCATGGGTTGGCTGATTTTGTAGGTCGTTACACTTTGGTATCGTGCGCCAGAGGTGCTCCTCGGCTCTCGCCACTATTCCACTGCCATCGACATGTGGTCAGTGGGGTGTATCTTCGCCGAAATGGCCATGCAGGGCGCTCCTCTATTCCCGGGTGACTCGGAGATCGACCAGATCTTTAAGATCTTTAGGTGTGATCTTGCTATAATTCTCTGTTCCTCATGGTTACTTACCCATGAGTAATATGATCAGGATTCTGGGCACACCAAATGAGGACTCTTGGCCTGGTGTCAGTGGTCTCCCGGATTACAAACCGACGTTCCCTCAGTGGTCACGTCAAGACCTTAAGCGCATTGTGCCGACATTAGATGAGCAAGGCATCGACCTTCTGAAGGTGAGGCTTTTGATATTACTACCCACCACCTCTGGACGTCCGCGTGTTCAAGTCTATGAGCTAACTTTGCTACCCAGCGCTCGTTGACGTACGACTCGGCAAAGCGCATTTCAGGTAAGCCTCCCCCTTATCGTCCGCTGCACGTAATTTTCATTATTTTTTTGCTATCAGCGAAACGTGCCCTTGCCCACCCTTACTTTGCGGACTTCCATACTTGAAAGTCTCATTGCCTTCCACTCGCTCGTAATACCCTGTTGTCCTTGCTTCGTGTGATCTTCTTACGTGGTTTCACAACCCCGACCTTTAGGCTCATTTCGTCCTTGTTCAGATTCCCCAATCATAGTGATATACAGTACAATACATTCAACCATTCTTCTTAAGTACCATCGCATCGCATTTATAAAAATTCACGAACAGTTGCAAGCAGCTTTGTCACTTCCCCTCCATTCTTCTCATCATTATTCGCTAGTTCTTCATCCTTTTTTTTGCATAGTGCGAAATGGCCGGCAATTGCAACGTCGACTTGGAACAGGAGCGGTTTTGGCTGCTGCAGCTTCACGCCCCTGTCACAATCGCGTGAAGATCATGTGATTGTGACTAAGGTAACGCGCTGTCACCATTGATGAAAGTCAGATAAGGCCATTGGAGGTTGCTTTCGTCTTCCAACGCTCTATTTATGAATCTGGCAGGCCTACTAGTGTCTAAATTGTCATATTTACGGGTCTTGGTTTCCCTGCGGCTCTCTCCTCCGTTGTTTTCAACTTTTCACTCTTTCATCGCCCAAGTCGATTGATGAGACGTGCTTTTATTGTTCAACACTGCCAACGTGTCCAGTTGCCAGCGATTCCCTGGCCGTGAAAGTCTATACAACTACAGCACTCGACGCTGTCTCTACAATGAGGCCCGATGTATGAATTCAGCAGTTTTTGATGTATCACAATCTCTGACTCCGCAGCAGAACTTGCTGCACGTTATGTCCCTTTTGACTCTGTCGATGGCCTCTCAAGGAAATAGCCTGCAAGGCCGTGGGCGCGATGCAATATACTCTTTTTACGAAAGTAGCCAATGATGAATCGCCGGTCCAAAAACTCAAGCTGAAATTTCTGACTGAGGCGAATTCATATAGGTTCATATAACAAGGTCTTCCAACTCAAGTTTAACAATGGATCGGAAGCTCTTGCTCGCCTACCATGCTTCATTGTTGGAAATGTACACCTTTCAACTGCAACTGAAGTTGCAACACTAGGATATCATCTTCGAGTCCAGCTCTTGGTCGACGTTCCGCGCGTCCTTGCATGGAGCTCTACTCCAGACGCCAACCCTGTAGGTGCCGACTTCATCATCATGGAGCGAATACCGGGTGTGCCTCTTCTCGATCGTTGGTATAAGAGTTTTGTCCGTGAACCTGTCGCAGCTCTTGGGGCATTCATCTTTATGATTGACGCTCCAGACCTTGGCTCTGCTCGATCAATTCATCGACGTCGCACCATTGATTGTCCCAGATCCGCAATACTGTGTCCCAATCCTTGCCCATCCAGAACTCAATCTCGCCAATGCCATTGCCTCTCCCACAGGCCCAGCTGATGCCAAAGGGTTCATTAACTGGCAGGACGCATCCATAGCACCGTTGTGTTCACAGGTCTCTTCCCCTTCTGCCGTGGTTTATGAGGATGGCGAGATAATCTTCCCAGCGGACGGGTCAACCCCTGTTCTCCCGGATAACTTTGCTCAGCTCTCAGCAACGACCGGGAGAACCTAAGGTTGCATCTCAAACTCGCAACACGTCAATATGAATATATGAGGGTGTTTGGGGAGGTGGATGGGCGACGTCCGGCGATCTGGGGGGCTTCCTCATTATGGGCTTCTAGAAATGCTGCCGTCGGACGTTCTTCTCTGCTGGTCCAGAAAATCTCTTCAGCTTGTACACCGCCTCATGGCAGTGTGGGCCAAATGGGAGAAAATCAATCCTCGTGTCGCATGTCCAGTTGAATTTTCGTCGGAGGCCGTTGAGGCACATTTTGATCAGTTTGAGCGCCTTCAGCACTATGACCAACTAGTCGAACTCACAAAGCATGCTGTCGGCTGTGATGACGACGGTTGGGTCTCGAACGAGCACTACGACGAAGCTATGAAAATGGCGGAGCAGGTCAGAAAGTCCTGGAATGCAAAAGAGGCGGGAGGACCGTACCCTCTACAGGATCGGATGGCATCACTCTTTTTATCTTAAGTTACTCTTCACACCCTCTCAATGTCTTCCCTCGCCGCTACTCACATCTGTATTGAATGATTCTCAGAACGTTGACCGTTTGCCCACAGATCTATCATCCACGACTTGAAGCTCACAAGACATCCGATTGCGATAAGATCTGTCAGTGAGGAATATAGAATGAGTCACAGTTAACAAGGAGATTATATTGCCTCCAAGCCGTCAGACAAGCATGGTGCTTGAAACAGAATGAATGTGCATTGCCTTGTTTCCTTATTGATTACGTACCCTCACCCATTGTCGGCAGCCTAGTCTAGGCAGGATCGAAGGTCCACATATTTGGCACGAGTGGAAGAGAACGGTAGTCTCCTTGGGACAGAGGCTCCTCGTCTTAGGTGATTCACGGATCTAACAATCTGGCTCGCTGCACTCGCTGGCCCATTAGCGTAGGGGAAGTCCTTAATAGATCAGGGACCCCACCACACGACACCGATACAAAGAGGTAACGGTGCTTGAACATCTTCCTCCCTGAGTGGCAGAAGAGACTGAAACTGTTCGATAAAAAATCTCTTTCAATGCGCGACAAGTTCGAGAAAGGGCTTGAAGGGTGTCCCGACGCCCTAGGACTCAGCAGGTTGATAGAAGTATGGGACTACCAGATATACGGCCAGTCTATGGTGACCTCCAGCTGAAGCATGGTTAACAGCGTCGGGTGCTGTTGAGATTCCCAGCAAGCATAAAGAAACACAAGCGACTCGGAAATCAAGAGAGAGAACCTTGGGCTGGAGGTTGCAGTTCAAGAAATTGTAACTAGCCCGGGTTATGGAAATAAGTCCATACCACAATGTCAATGTCCGCCTCACATCAAACCACGGCATAAACACCGGGGAGGGGAGGAACGAAGGAATAATCAGTAGATGAAGATGAAATAGAAACAATCCAGTAACAGGGCATAATATGACTAGATAACCTCTGCCTCGACCACAGACACCGCCTACTGACGGGCCTGTCTCGGGCGATACAAAGGCCTGGCAGGCTGGAACCCATCCTCGTCGTTCTTCGGTTCCTCCCTCGAGCTAGGTGACGCAGTTCCCGGGCCCCTCGCAGGTGGCGCAGCCCCTCCCGCTAACTTTGCCTCCTCTAATTTCTTCGCTTCCGCCCTCGCACGCCACCCACCACCACCAGCAGCCGCACCTCCGGGCCTGAAACGGGGCACAGGCGCGGCGGCTGGGCTAGGACTCTCGGCGCGCGGAGGTGTAGCAGCAGCAGCAGGCACACGAGTGGGGGTCGGCGGGCCCGAGTGGTTTGCGGGGGTCGAGCGTCTCCATACGGTGGGCTCCCCACCATTGGCGGCGATGCCGGCCCGGGTGACGGGAGCGACGGGGGCGACGGGTGCAACGACTGCTGGTTTGCGGAGTCCAGCAGCCTTCTCGGCGGCACGAGCTTGCCGGCGTGCTTCTGCCTCTTCCTCGCGTTGGGCTTGGAGACGTGCTTGTTCGAGTGCGGCGGCGCGTTCAGCTTCGCGCTGTTTTCGGGCGGCGAGGTGTTTCTCTTCTGCTTCGCGTTTGGTGGCTTCCTCGGCTGCACGTTGGGCCTCTTCCTCTGCACGAAGACGTTCCTCTTCCGCGGCGTGTTCTGCGTAAAAGAAACGAGAGATAGATCAGCAAAAGGCCATTCAATGGCATAGAAAAAGGAAATCAAAAATGAGGCACGTACCTGCAGCGATACGTTCCTCCTCCTCCTCCGCCTCCCGCCTCGCTTTCTCTTCCCTTTCCAGCCTCGCCTTCTCCTCTTCCCTCGCTTTAATCACCGCATTCCTCCTCTTCGTCTTCTCCTCCTCGATCTTCCTGTGCGCCACCTCCTTCCTATGTGCAAACTCGCTCGCTTTCCGCTCGACCAGGGCCTCCCTCCGTGCCTCGTAGTCGCCCCGCATTCGTGCAAGACGGGCCTTCGTCGCCATATTCTCCTCGTGCTCGAGCTTCGAGTCTTGGCGGCGCAAGCGCTGGATAGCCTCGAACGTCTGGCGGTCTTCCTTTTGCTGTTCCTCATAGTCTTTGGCGAGGAGAGGCCGTTCTTCCTTGCGGTATGCCCGCTCGATGTGGTCGACGCGTTTGGCGACGATGCGGAGGCGCTCACTGAGCTCCTTCTTTTCTTTTTCGAGCTGCGCCACCTGGATGACGATGAGGCCTTCCGTGTCAATAGTTTCGAGTTTCTAAGCACATTCGAGGTTTGATATGAATAAGAAGTAAGGCGAGGTTATCAGAAAAAGAACTTACATCAACATCATTTGGCTTCAAAATACCCTTATCCACCAAGCTCTGTGCATATTTCTTCGCCTCATCAATCCTAATCGACTCCAGCTCCTTCTTCGTCCTCTCCTGCTCCCTCCTCCTCATATCCTCCCTCGCTCTCTTACTCTCCTCCTCCTTCTCCCGTCTACTAATCTCCGCCCTGCGACTGGTCTCCTCTTTCTCCTTCCTCACACTCAACTCACTCAACAGCTCCCTTCTCCTCGCAACCAATGCCCTACGGAGTTGCAGAGCTTTCCTCTCAGACTCCACAACCGCCACAAGAGTCCTGAACCTCTCCTGCTGTGCCTCCTCATTCTCCTCGTCCTTCTTTCCTTCCTCCTTCTCAAGCAACCCAATGGACCCATACAAGGATCCTGCAATCTTCCCGAGCCTTGTCCGCACCAGCTCCGCCATGCTCGGTTGAATACCATGCTCCATCTTCTCTGCGCCATCCTCCTCCCCGGCAACGAACGCATCGTCGACAAAAGAGATGCAGCCCGCCTTATGATCGACCCGAATGCTCAGCTCGCCGCGGCGTGAACACCCCATGACGTACGCCTCAATCTGCTCGTCGTCGTGGGCACCAGCAAGCCCGGCGGCCTTGAGTGGTGCGACGAGCGCGAGCAGGTTGCTAATCGTGATGGTGGAGTAGACCTGTGCGAGCTGGGAGAGGAGCCGCGAAAGAAGGGCGCGTTGCAGGAGGGGCAGATAGGGCGCGTAGGCTTCATCTGTGGAAAGTTGTTGGAGGAGTGGTGTGATGGAGGAACAGAGAGTGAGGGGGTCGAATGTCACTTCGAGGATGTTGTAGAGGGATTTGATAGAGGGCGGGGAGAGGCGGAGGACATCCCGAGAGAGCTGGTCAGTTAGTTAGGAGACGTGACAAAGTATGTTATATGATATGAGACTTACTGCGTCCTTGAGAAGACCAGCACGTGTTGGCACTTTGGTAAGGCCAAGGAGCGCCGCAAGACGGGCATTCTTGCCTTTGAGCTCGTCCTGCTCGTCTTTGTTGTTGAGGCCAACAGGGACAGCAAGGGCGCTAATGAGCACCTGACCCGCCAACCTGCCGAGTTCCTCATCCGATTTTCCGCCAATGCTAGTGACGATGGCATAATACCTACCCCACGCGGCGGCATGGTACAGGGCATTGCCGCTCATCAGGAAGATCTTGGTCAGTTTCTCGTAGTAGTTCGCCATCATGGCAGGACGTGGGGCCTTCTTGGCCATGGTGAGCAGGTTGTGCACATCCTCTACAGAGCGAAAGGCCTCTTGCCAGAGCTCGAGCTCGACGGAGGTATTGAGCTGTGCGAAACGCGTGTCAAGATGGTGCTGGAGGGTATCAGCATCAGAGAGGTTGATGGAATGTGGTTGGTGCGAGTATTTTGCAACGTTGGAGAGGTGCAGGCGGAGGGTCTCGCAGAGACGGCGGAACTCGACTTTCCGTTGGTGTTTAAGACAGAACTTGAATGCTTGTTGGGCAATTTGCTAGAGTGGCCGTTAGATTAAGGATTCAGCGAACTATCTTAAAATTACTCACCTGGTAAATGACTTCCAGCCGTGCATTGTTTTTCAACGTCTCCAATGACGTACGATAGCTCTCCCAAAGGAACTTCAGCCAAGGAGTGACCAAAGCCCTATCAGTACGATCCTTACTCTGATCTCCACTGACAGCGCCGAGCAGGATACTCTCAGGCGTCTCGCTCGCTTCCAGATCGTCCACGTCAACGGCACTCTTCACAGCCGCCTTCTCCTGCGCCTCACGGACCTTCGCATCAGCCAGCTGGACAAACCGGGTGATCACAGTCTCGATGCTCTGCACGCTCGTATTCTGTGCGATGTTCTTGTACTGCATGAGCCCCTCCTTTGCGGTGCGTCCCTTGCGCATATCGACGCATAGCTCGACAAAGCGTAGCATGATGGGCTCCAGCGACGTTAATGGGGTGGACCTGAAGCGTTTAGAGGAGAACATCTCCGTCAGAGACTGTAGAGCTGCATGCGTCTGGCCCACGGAAACAAGTCCCTCGGCCTGCTTTAGCACAGTCTCTGGTTTAGAAAACGGTGCCATGTTGTCTAACGATTTTATCAGATTTTCGCGTAAGATTTTGAGCGATATATGAGGGCATACATTATGAAAAGATTTGTTGGCCTGGCTATGGACCGTGGATGCCAGAATATCAAAGATACGGCGATTTTGGAGGGGTTATGGCCGCTGTTGTGGATGTTACGAAAAAATTTGGTTTTGCTTTAGGGTAGGCTTGTGAGTCACGTGTATTATTTCGGTCCCGAACAGCCTTGGCTGTGCGCCGCCACTGTCCGCGATGAGGAGCATGACTTTCTTTGGCGCTGTGTTCAGCATGCTATTCACGATCTAAATGCACGTTTGCCTTCACAACTTTCACGGCCGCTCAAGTACCAGGTTTCTCTCTTAAATGGATAACATGTAGGCATCCATGGCCTTTGAAAGGAATCCCGTTTGAGCAAGCACCTGGCATCGATACAGTCTCTCCTTGTGCTCAACCTCATGGATGTGTGGACTTACTAGCGTAGTGCTCGCGATCTGGATCGTCCGGGCCAAAAGAAGTTCTTAGAATGTCAGAACGGGATCAAGTGAGGATCAAGCTTTTACATTATTGTGCGAACCCACGTTTCGTTCACCACATCTGTTGGTCTCAGGTTGCACCCACTGCAGTACTTTTCCCAATAATGCTTCGACTCCTTTCGTATATTGCGCATCGGAGGCCCCATGGATGGCGACTGGTACTCCACAAAAATTCCAATGCGAGTTCAAAGAAAGAAGGACGAAGATACATGCTGTCTTTTGAAAGGCACCAGTATCTATGGGCGATAGGGTCAATAATCTTCTTGGTTAAGGCCCAAATTAAGTCCGACTCCAGGGTGAGTTGGGACTGCGATGGATCCTACTATAACATGAACTCTCGTTATCAAGAAACTGAACCCCAAATAGCGAGACACAACGTCGCCAAAACACAAGTTATAGCTTCTTCAAACCACCATGACAGACTTCTTCATGTTGGAAGAGTCCATATTTTCTGCTTCTTTGTCCCATGTGCTACTTCTGATACTTTTGGAACAGCTCTCTCGCATTTACGTGAAGAACAAATGGATGAACACTGCTCTTCATGACACTTGGCCAAATCACCAACTCTCTGCATGACATCGTGGCTGCTCGCTTCTCCATCGAGAGCTCTCTGCCTTTGCGTAAGGCAACTATGCCAAGGCAGCCTTCCGGGCTTCAATCGATTCGCCATATCATCTTTTCCGTTTGAAAGTTTCCCATACGATATCGGACAACAGCGGTATCAAGCTGTGCGCTGGCAAGTGGGATTTAGGACCAGGTCAGTGGGAATTGGTTTCATTTTTCTACAAGCCATCTCACATACTCCGTTGATTTGCAAACCCATTCATTGTCACACGAAATTCGAGGTTCGTTACGTCTCAACGCGCAAGTGTAAGGATTGTCCAATGTCCACGGCATGAAAGACTTCATGAATAGCTACAACCCTATTCCAGGTGTCTAGTTAACTCCAATTCCCTCGCTGATATCACCGGAACTGCCGTCCAATGGTCGATGTGACTTCGTACGGTGGCGTTTTCCTTGCATCAGATGTAGCCCCTGTGCACCATGTCTTCATTGACCGACCAGGGCGCCTCATGCCAACCTCGTACTGCCTGGCGATTCCGTCATTCTACAGGTTCGATTTGCTCTAACCTCGACTCTTCAGCAGTTGGACATCATCGTTTCGCTACCGCCTCGGAATCTTAGAAGTCTGAACACCTGTGTTCTCGGGGGTCGCTTTGGTTGTTGAACTTGCTTTCCCTTCTATGCGCGAAGCCCATTCTCCGATCAGCTTTCTCTGCTCAGCCTTCTCATATCGCCCTTCGGAGGTTACCCGATCTCAGCTTCTTCTGATTCCTCTTGAACGACCACATGTCGGATGTGACTGGCAAAAAATAAACGTTATCTCGAACCTGACTTTCCAGGATCGGAACTTCCAGTAATCCGTGGGCGCCAGACAATGCGAATAAAAGGACGTCAACAGACGCTTTTTTTCTTCAGACTGCTCTGAGTTCCGTTCGAGCCTGTCGCTTTACGACTCAGCCATGCCTTCTATCTTGATCACCCTCGCTTTCGTTGCGATGTATCTCGCAGCATCTGCTTTCGCCGATTTGGGCAAACCTACTCTCAGACCTGACCTATCGTACTTGGATGGTCCGTTCTGGCGGTATCTTACCCCAACCCACGCGACTTGGGACCAGTGGGGAAACGGATGGATTCCTCAGTCCTGTGCGGATGAAGTTAATCGTAACCATAAGTGTGCGATTACCAATGTTCAAGTATTTAATGTTCATTACGACGATGTGAGTTCTTTCTGTCTCCATATTCGTGTAACATTCTGACTTCTTGGTTCATAGTGCTGTACGTCATCAAAATGTTGCTTTTGATTTTTGGCTCATGCGTTGAATGGCAGCTAAGGCTTGGGTTATGTGCCGATGCAACAATGCTGAGATGAGGTGAACTCATGGTGTCAGAACACTGTCCTCTTCCTTGGCTAACACGTCCGTCTGCTTCGCTCAGCATTCTCAACATGGTCGACGCGTTCGGCCGTCTTCCTGTCCGTTACAGGCAATGGATTCGCCACGCTGTGGCATTCTCAGATGGCACTACATCGGCTTACGCTGTCAACGCTGAAATCGTGTTCCACAAGAATGCTTACGTTCCCACCCTTTGGATCCATGAGTCTGCTCACATTCTCGAGACGATGGTGTACATCGCTTGCCTGTACATCTGGATAATTCCGGGAACGCGGTTGTTCAGAAATTGGACCACTCTGCGTAATTTGATAACTTTGATAGCCACCCTCAATTTCAGCAGCCCATGTCGGAGCATGCAAGCAACAAGAACGGCCTTCCTTTCTCGATTTTCTGTGTTGCCAGGATTCCTGCGACTCCGATCTGTGGACCTTTGCGATTGCTAACATATTGCAGGAAGATCGACTTTCTTCCTTTCTTGATTTCCTTCATCGCTGGTTTCCCTGCAATGCAACGTGATGGTATACAAAGATATCGACCGGTCAACACTTTCACATTTCTACAAATCTGCCACCCGACGACGAATGTCAGTGATCATGCCGTTCGAAATCAGCGTTTCCATCCACAAGGAACTCAATATATTATTATCAAACCCTAGAGGCGAGTCCTGGCTTCCCTCTAACCCAAAGCTTTTCAAGCGACTATCGCTGGTTCCTTTCTGCCTGGACTCAAGCATCTCGCCCAGAACCTCTATGTCAAACTGACATGAGCAACCCACGACCTCCAAGCTCTCCAGCCTAGGAACGATGACACTTCTCCCTTTACCCTCCTCCCGAACGGCCAACCTTCTCAACACGCCGTCCGAAAACGCCGAATGCACCCTATCATTCAGATTCTCCAGCCTAAACACTCTCAACCCCGGCAGCGCCTCCAAACACTCCACCAGTCTCCCTTCACTAACAAATCCCACCGTCAGCCTCAATACCTCCAACGTGCTCCCCAAATGCGACCTCGCCAGGAGACTAATAAGCGCCTGTGGACTCCACCCCCACACCTCCTTCCCCATCCTCAGCTCCAACTCCTTCAATGCCGGCAGCGTCAGGTGCCTCAGCACCCCCGCGTTACCCGCAATCCTCAGCACCTGCAGGCCATCGTGTTTCAGCGGCACGATAGGCAATGACCCCGCAGTCGTGTTCCCTAGGCACCACGCAAATACACATTCCTTCAACCCCGGCGCATGCCTCAGCACATCCACGATCGCGTCGTCCCGAAAAAAGTATCCTGTAAATCGTGCGAGGCAGTCCCACCGCACGTCGAGCATCTTCACAGGCACGCCCAGCAACGTCATCTCGCGCAGTGCATGTGCATGCCTGAACGCGGTGATGGTACTCCTCTCTTCAACCTCCCCGAAGGCGGTGTATGGGTCCCTCAGGAGTGTCAAGTGTTCGAGGTTCTTCGCATTCGGGTAACCCTCAGCTTGGAGCCGCAAGAAACAGGCGACAGGAAGGACGAGACACACGTCCCGCCATCTCGCGGCGTGTTTCGCTATCGCGCCGACGGCTGCTGCTGCTTCTGTCTCGGCTTCATTCATGTCCTGACCATACCCACTGCGCCGTTCCCCCCACTGTACCCGCACGCTCAATTGACACGAGCCCGATCGCTCCAGCCACCTATGCAGAGTCCCCACCCTCCCCGCAATTCCCTCTCTCTCCTCCTCCTTCTGTTCCAGTGCAAGTTTTCTCCCATTCCCTAGCGTGATGGCGATCCGGCACCACAGCTGCGGCGTGTCCCAGGCGCAGGCATGAAAGGCGCGGCACACGGCGGCGAGGCGGAGCGTTTGTGCGATGGTGGCGTTGCGGGCGGGCGGGATGGTGCCGAGTGGGAGGGAGAGTGCGTCGTTGGGGAAGGCGGGGGATCCGGCGGGGAGGGAGAAGATGAATACGAGGGAGAGGAGCTCGTTGGGCAGGTGCAGGATGTTGGAGGCATGTCCTGGTTTTGTTTCCATTCTATGGTGCGTATGCCTGTGGACGAGTGATATTCCTAAATGCGAATATGATGTGTGAGCCGTCTAAATCGCGGGGTGTGAAAGTTTGTCCTGGCTCGTACTGGCTGGCGCGCTAAGTATTTGAGGTTTTACAGATATGTAGAGGAGTGCTTTCCCCGAACGCCGAGCTTTCTGTAGCTGGGGGCTTATAAACAATCCGCTCACCGTCGTGTCAGTGGACAGGTGGCATTCTCATGGCTGTGGTACTTGAATACAATAAGCTCCATCTATCCGCGCGGCATTAGTGTTAAGTGCTACCAGTGAGGCACTTGGAAGACTATATCCAAATCCACGCGTTGACACGTGGTAGAATGCCTTCTTCAATTGCCAGAAACGAAGCTTTCCACGCGATAACATCCATGCTTAGACTCGTCCCTCCTCCGCGCATGGCATAGTTGTATCGTAATGGTGAATCACAACAGCTCCGGAATGAGATGATAATAACATTTCACACCGCTGCAGCACTTGCCAACTCGAAGGCACGCACTCCTCCGTGTTCCCAGCAAAAAAGCAACCTACAATGCATTATATATCGTGAATCGTGTCAGGCACCGGGAGGAATATGCTTCAGTATGCTTCGATGTGTATGTGAATTATTTTTAGAACACATCCTGGTTGTGATCGATCCTGATCGATCTTTGACTTTTCACTTCTCTTGAAGGTTGAAATGCTTGAACGACATACAAGACTTATGTTGTCTTCCCTTCAGTTCAGTTCCAAACCAAATCTAAACCTCCTGCACGGCGACAAATGGAGATCTTTGATGGTTGTCATCATCCCCAGTCCGAGTTTCGACCTCCCTCTCCGCACAGCAAAATGATGCCCATCATTTTCTGATACTACATATACGAGATGCCCAGCATGCCAGCACCTCTTTGCGAGTTGATCTCACCCCCCTATCCTTCCTGCTCCATCGAAGTCCTGCTGTGCGGGGTCTTCTGAATCGTCGTCACTAGCTAGCATTTGACCCTCATCACATCCAACTCCAAATGTCTCTGAGGCTGGTCCGGAATTCAAGTGCGTTTTGGGTTTTATGGGTTTGAAAACTGCGATTGGGATAGCTGAGCTTTTGTGGTGGAATCAGATCTTCGTCTTGGTGTGGCTGTCGGTGTGGTTTGGGGGTTGAGCGTCGTCCCGGGTGCGAACGCCGAGAAAGTATGCTTTAAATCGTCGTAAGTCTCTATCAGTAAACTGCGTTGACACTTGCTGATGCCATTGATGGTATTAGAGACGGTGTGACAACATGCACGCAAAGACTCTCAACTGGTGCCAGGATAGCCATATGTTTGGGTGTCTCAATCCGTACGTGCCGCTCCTCCTGAATGTCCAGCCCACATCAAGTCTGACATCTTCCAATCCTATTCGTACCCCTTAATTACACAGTCCTGTCTATTGTGCTTTACATGATTCTCACCCTCTGCATGCGAAACCGGCGAGCCCGTGAAGAAGTCTACCAAGTCGACGCCGCACAGATCCAGGGCCCTCCAACGACAATCGTGACAAGCTTCGATGCCCGCTCGCCCGTCATGTTCGCGACACCAACCCCCGGGCCCAAGAGCTTTGACCCACGCTCCCCCGCCGCCTACCCACACACTCCTGAGGGCTCTGCACCGGGCACCGCCAAGTCGAGCCAGTTCCCCGCGACACAGCAGCGGTACGCTGGTAAATATGGCATCAAGCCGCCGCAAACGGCGCCTGTGAACCAGGCGCAGACGGGCGGCGGATATCCGTTCCCTGGATATTCTCCTGTAAGTCACGGTTTTATTTTATTTGGGTGTGAGAAGGATAGATGGGCTGATTGGCACCGTCTTTGTAGAAACCTCCGTCATCGCAGCAGCCGTATACATCGTTCCAGAGTGGGTTCCCGCGGCCGCTTTATACAGGCCATCCTGTACAGAAGGACTCGGATGCACGAGAGGTGCATAGGAACGTTGTGTAGATTTGAGGAAAATTCATGTCCCCGCTTCGAGGCTGGATCTTGGAGTTAGATTGTTTGGAGTAGAATTGACGGCTTGAGCAATTGACTAGGAAGCTTTCTTCTTAGTCCGCTGACCATGTTCATCGTCTGCATCAGTTTTCAATCAGTCAATACAAATTGAACTGCAGCATGGCGCTCATGGCGGTCTTCTCTTCAAGGCTTGGCATATACATACATCATATCGACGACAGTCAGAATGTCAAAATTTGCATCAAAGGTCAAGTACCATTCTATTACTGTACTCAGGGCTTATTTAGAACCCCTGCGAAGCTGTCTGAAGCTGTCCAAATGAAAATCTTTAATGGTCGTTGAGCGGAGTTTCCCGATTTATGATAACTTCCGTGGTTGCTGGTCTTCGTTCACATCGTTCCACCCAATGCACAGCATCTTTTCTCGTTCACGTACTACTTCAACACCGAATAAGAACAACAAGCATTCTTTATCTCCAGCTGCCGCTGAAGGCCCTCTGGACGAGTTTGGCAGGATCTCCAGCAGAATTTCCAACCTTGCCGTCGGTTCACCAACACCGGGCTCGAAAAAGGACAGGAAACGCGCAAAGGACGACGAGAAGCGCCTCAGGGCGCTCACTACGTCCAGAGAGTTCGTAGAATCACCACTTTCGCCGCTCCCTGACGGTACATTCCTTCCACTCAACCTTGACCGGCCACGGAACGAGGCGGGCGTGGTAGAGCAGCCTAAGGAACACGACTATGGCTATCTATCATACGAACGGCATGTTGTGCTAGGCCTGGAGGAGGTTGCACGCCTCGTTACGGTGGTGTCTGGCGAGCTCAGCACAAGAGGTGGCATCACCACTCCTTTTATTTTTTCTACTACGGCGCTGGACCTTTCGTCGTCTGCGATAAAGCGGTTGATACGCACATTTCTGGATACTTGTGCTGCACAATCTTCAACGGAGGCAGAGAAAAAGTGGCGGGACGAGGCGCGGTTTGCAGAGCCTCGTGAGTTGGGGATGTGTCTGCGATGGGGACTCGCACGGGTTGTCCGGTCGATTAACGGCCAGGACGTGCGTGGTCTCATCCCTTGGGAGCACTATATCGATTTCAGAGACTCGGAAGCAGGTACGTTTGCTGTTTTCTGACTTGCACGCGCTGAGAGGCTCAAACAGACCGTAGCTCTCGGCTACCCCCCAAGCCACTTCTCCACTTTCCTCCCAGATTTAGCACCCGAACTCCAAACTATTCTGTTTACGGTACTTACCCTCCTATCACGACTCACTGCAAACAGCACCATGTCCGGACACACCCCTCCGACACTCTCACCCCTCTTCGGCCCGCTGCTATTCGGCCTCGGGCCTGCCACACTCGCATTCCATCATACGTACATTCACTACTTGCGTGCCGTTAGCGCCATGGAACATCTCCTACTCGCGTTCATCCGGTGGCAAGACACGCCACGCACAGATGCCTCAGGGAGTGCTGCCGCCCTCGGTGTGCCCACCCGCCTCAAAGAATGGATCAAAGGATACCCCGCGATGCTCCCATCCTTGCAAGAGAACGCCAAGAGCCAGAAACCACCACAGGCCCGCCGCGGAGTGCGCACGGTGCGCGTCATGAGTGTCCGCCGAAATGTGCGGATGTACTCCCCGGACCTCGTCAAGACCGCTGCGAGTTGGTCAGGGTCACCCACACAGAAGACTAACGCACTCGCGGCATCGAAAGAGTGGCAGCGGATAGCACCGCCGACGCTGAAGCTTCCACCGAGGTATTCGGAGGCATACAAGAAACGCATGGATATGCCGGCAGGGTTCCATCCAGATACGGTGGTAGGAACACACGCGCCGGGGATGAGCGCGTCGAGCTCTTACGCAAGTACGACATCGACCGGGACGACGGGGACAGGTAGCACGCAGGATTATTTTGGCCTCGGGCTCAGCGGGCGGGAGGGGGAGGATAGGTTCAGGAGCTTGACGGACTTGAAGTGGGGCGAGTTTGAGTCGATGGGGTTCAGTGAGCTTGGGGACAATAAAAAGCTCCAGTTCGATTTGACGGAGAGCGCGAGAAGCGTGAGTTGGTGTTTAAGCATTTTGATTTGTGTTGAATGTTCATGCCCAATTTCGGATAGGAACGTACGGCAAAACGAGGAACCCTTTCATGGAATGATTTTTCGACTACTGGCTTCTCCCGTACAGACGCTCCCCTCAGCGCGACACTGCAGTTCAGCCCTCCTGTCGCCAAAACGATCTCGTCATGGCCGTCTCACAATGCAGAAATGTCGAGAAAGCTCAAGAAGACACACAAATTACTCCCGCCGTTTGGGTGGGATACAGAACCAGTGATTGGTAACGAAGAGGTCATCGAAGAGGCTTTTGTCGACGTTTTCTGTGATCTCGTGTATGGAGGTGGATGGATGGATTTAGAGAGGGACGAGGAGCTGGATCGGGACTGTAACTGGGCTTTGGTGCGTCGATCGTTTCGTTATGCTTCGTTCTTTATATATTCGATGCTGATGGTCGTCTCATCATCGATCGACAGATCGAGTTCAAGTCTCTCCCACCAAACCGAACCACAGCCTCCGGCGGTTCTGATCCACGAACCGCAACAACACTCATTCTATTTGAAGAGTTCGTCCCCCTTGAATACCGCCAACAACTCGCCGTCACCTCTTCGAGCCGCCGACGTCTACCTTCCCTCTTTTCGCAATCGTCGAAATCGAAACCCTGGAAACAAGCCGCAACGCTCAACGGCAGACCCTACGTCGTCGGACACGTCCCACGCAGCCCCTCCTACCGCGAAGTCGAATTCGAAGGGCTCCTGCGCGAGAAAACCGCAACCAAAGTCATATCCCTCGGGTCCAAACCATCCATACGTGCCCCTCCACCCACACGCCCGGCCCCCGCCACGCCCAACATCTCCGGGCCCCTGTACGTCCCCCCGCCCGATCTACCCGCAGGTCCCAAGAGCGACGACCCCCACTCGGATTCCACGATGTCGCCGTCGATATCGAACAAACGCTCCTCGCGTTTTCGTCTGCCAGGCGGGATTCCCGTTCCTAGTCCTGGCGGCGCACGTAAATCGGGCATCGCGCCGGCCGAGTATTCCACTGTGGATTTCGAGACCAGGTTGGCAAGCTACAGCGATGAGGAGTATGAGTATGATGGTAGAGAGGAGACGGAGGCGGTGAAACAGAAGAGGAGGGAGAGCAAGGACGATGCGTGGGTGGATATACTTGTGGCTACGCATAGTCGGAGGATGGCGGGGCAGGATGCGGAGGTGAAGGATGGAGGCGAGAGGAGGAGAGCCGTGAGGGAGAGGAGGTCAGATCCGGATATTGCGAGTTTGGAGGTCGCTCAGGTGTTGGCGGGTATGAGGGAGAGGACGCCGTCGTTGGAGAGCGATCATGATAGGGTTGATCGTGATCCCCAAGGTGGGTTGGACGCTTTGCATGATCAGGACGTGGACGAGATCGAAACCGTGCCACGTACGAGCGAGGCACAGAGCGAGGACTACCACTCAACCGATATCGACGGCGATACCGATGGTGTCGATGATGAAGTGGGCGCGTCGGCAAGGCAGGTGGCGAAGAATCAAAGACGATTGGGGTATTTTGATCTG
Source organism: Hypsizygus marmoreus (assembly GCA_013433165.1). Lineage (NCBI taxonomy): Eukaryota > Fungi > Basidiomycota > Agaricomycetes > Agaricales > Lyophyllaceae > Hypsizygus > Hypsizygus marmoreus. The sequence goes on along the minus strand of CM024093.1, from coordinate 1,079,944 downwards.
CATCCTGAACGGAGGCCACCACCAGCGGCCGATGATCCCCGCGCGAGATTGGCTTCGTCGTCGGATGCTAGTGGTGATGAAGCGGACAACGATGGGGACTCAGAAGAGTTTCCACAGCGTCCATCTGCGTCCGAGCCTAGGAAGCTGCCAGAGCCACCACAGCCGCCAGAAAAACTGGCCGTCCCGACTCTCCGAGTGGAAACCGAACTCAAAGCCGAACCCAGGCCCGTGAGCCCGTCCCCGAAGGGTAACGGTAACGGTAATGGTAACGGTAATGGACACTCGCCCCCCACAAGCAAGACCACAAGCAAGACCGCAGCGTTGATTGAGATGTACCGAGAGCGCGAACGCGGCGGCACACCCACTAAGACTACGATAGCTATACCAGCCCCGATTCCGATTGCGCCATTGCAGCCCTCCCGACTTCCTGTGCGCTCGGCTTCGCTCCCGAAGGATGGAGCTGCTCCGATCATTGCGACGCCTGCACCGAAAGTAGCTGTTCCGCCACAACCTGAACCAACAACGCTCATTGAGCCACCGCGGGTCGTGCTGGCGGAGACGGGTCGTGAGAGTCCGGCGAGGTACGTCCATGGTGCGCCCTTGCAAAATGTCCTGGAAGAGGAAGAAGAGGAGGTGTAATTAGGAGAAGACGCCCTGCCGAAGCCACCCCCTCCTCCCAACCATACCCCGTCCGATACACTGTCCTAACACCGCAAGGCAAAAGTCTTCAAAGCCCAAGCCTCCCACACACGCCCATCAGAAGTGCTATCTCGCTGTTTTTTTAATCCATGCATACATTATCCTTGCTATTTGTCAGTCGAGAGCGACTGTGCCTTTCCTTACATTGTTTTTTACCCACCCATCGGCCCCCGCCACTGTCATTTTTTTCTTATGGTGCATATCATCATTCCTTTTTATTCCCCGTTGTTTGTTAAAACAGCAGTGCTAGTGCTTACTGATGATATACCCGGCCGGGGCTGGATACCGGATTGCTAGCTCGAATACCTGATACGTTCATTTTTTTTATGGATACAGACATCTATATGATACTCCCGTCTTTTCGTCTGATATTATTTAAATCCATAGGCTGTGCGATGATACTTTGTTGTGGCCAGCTGGTTTTCAATAAAACAGGTTTACGATTGAGTGGGTAGAGCAGTGAACTTGCTCGATCCGGCGTGGTTGAGGCTGGGATGCCCTTGTTCTGGTCCTGTTGTCCTAGTTCTGACATAGGAGGATTCAGCCAGGAAACGCAAGACGTAGCCTTCCACTAATCAAGAAATCAAATGCAGTGTCTTATGCCCAGCCATGAAGTTCTTCCAACAGCACATGCCGAGTTCCACACGCAACTCCTCCCACTTCAACTCGTATGGCTTCCAAGGTCAGAACCATCAGGCCAAGCGGTCAACCACACGGCGTCTCGAAAACGGTCGCGTTTATAAGACCGGGGACGACGTTAAAGAACCGAGTTGTCGCAAATGTGCGCAAGGGCCCCGGGGCGGCGAAGTCGTACCTAACGACAGTGTTGGTCGAGTCGAGAAACATGGTCACAACGACATCAGTGAACTAAGGGCAAAAGGTACATATAAGTCCCTCCTTCATGGAAGGTCGGAACAATAAATTCTCACCTTGAACAACCAGCTGCTTACAGTGCCATGGATGTCATCTGTGTGGATGCCTGTATACACAGCCCCGGTTTGAGTCAGGATATCGGGCGTCAAAAGGATTATGAACGAAGGAACGCTGATCCGAAGAAGCAGTAAGATGTTTGTACCAGCGCGAAAATCGAGGATGCTACGAACAAATAGGTATTGCAGGTGGGCGACGTGACACCACCAGTAAAGGAAAGAATTTGATTAGAAAATAGCGTCCCGTTGGCGGTGAAATTGGTGAAATCCAGCAGGCTGGACTCAAGGATGCCATCTGCAGCGCCGTCAAGGCGTATTTTCCCCTGACTTGGGCTCATGTATACCTATTTATTGGTATTTGAGCTTTCGTATTCCCTGTTCCCAGGACAGAAATAAGGCGTACAGATCCTGTAATGATGTTCGTGTTGATATCAACGTCATACTTGTGCTGAAAGGAGGCGGTTTGGGATCAGAGAACGCACACAACGCTGGAACGTCTGCGTGTCTGCGTACCTGCATATAGTTTGCTCGAAATTCTGCAGTGATGTTCGGAGGCTTCGGGGTCACAAATGAGGACGAATAGAAGGGTGCCACAGGCGGGGATGCGATCTGAGACGCGCACTGCGCAATAACATCGAGAAGGAAGAGGAAAATTAAACGGTAGAGAGAATCCATCATTGGGAGTTCATTGAGAAAGGCTGGTCTCTTTTTGAACCCCTAGTTGGAGTTTGCAGAAGCGCCAAAGAGTAAGCTTTGACAGACCCGAGTTGTATGGCGAGGAATCCGCAGGCCGAGGTCAGTACTGTCTGAAATCGCCGCAGCCGCAGCCTGTAAAGCATTCGAGAGCATTTGTGCCTTCGCAATCTGCATTCTCGGACATGGATTGATTCGAGGGAAAGACAATGGGAATTTTGGATGGAATTCTGAACATACAGTAGCCACTGACGTGTAAGAACCAGCGGCAGGTAATCAACATACCGAATGAGCCAAAAGCGCTTAGTGTCCTTGACACCACTTGAATCTCGTCCGGCTTTCCATGAAGAGGTCGACGCCATCCTGTTATGATTCGAACAACGAAAGGAGAAGGAACCGGCAAAAGTGGCTGTGCAGCACACCGACTTTCAGTTTGTTAATACCCCCCGAATCAAATAGATAACCACACGCCAAGATAAACTTAAGGGCGACGCCTCTCACCAACGATCTCTTCTCTCATCTCTTGCCCAACTAATCCATAAATCATGTCCAGCGACGACAACACGAACCCTCCAGCGAGCTCAGGTGGCCGATCTCTCGGTGGTGGTGCTCCCGAACCTCTTCCTGAATCCTGGAGTCACCCAGCACCTGCGGCCAGGGTAGGACGCATCGGGGACTGGTGTGTTGTAGCTGCTTGATTTGTCCTACGGTTGTTGACTGTTTTCTGTCCGGATATAGGAGTAATGGGGGACGTGGAGGGGGGAGCGGCAGCGGCGGTCGTTTTGGGACAATCGGCAGTTTGGGTGGCGCTTCACCAGGCGGTGGGAGACAATCACAGGGGAGGAGTGATGATGATAGTGATGAGGAGGACGAGAATAAGGGAGGCGAGACTTGGTTTGCTGGTGGGGAGCGCAGGTCAGTTATCTCCATCGTTCCTTGGTCGGTGCTGTTGATGTTCAAGTTTCTTTCTTCATCCTTCTATCCTTCTATTCATCAGCGGAATAAATATTCAGAATCCTGATAGGCCATCCCGTATCCCAGGAGGCGATGCAGTGCGGGAACTCTTACGTCGTGCAGCCGAGTTTGTATTCTCTATAAACATGATGTCTCGAGACTAACAGAACGTTACCACAGGGCTGGTCCGCCCCGTGAAGTGGAAACGGCACCACGAGGTGCATTCAGTGGCAGTGGACATAAGCTGGGCAGCGATGAAGTCGACAGTGAGCTTGTCCCAGATCCCAATGCGCCTAAGCCTGGCAAGTACAACCCCCGCCCTGCTGCCTCCCACACGAAATTGAAAACAAGAAACTTTACAGATGAGGAAGCGGTCGCCATCCGATACGTCGCCCTCTGGCGCAACGGGTTTACGATCGAAGATGGGGAACTCATGCGATATGACGACCCGCATAACGCTGAAATATTGGCGCAGATCAACTCCGGGTTGGTCTTTTTTTCTCCCCTTCTCCCCTTCACCGCCTACTGATGCACCATGTCTCCTCATAGGCGACCCCCGCTCTCCGTCCTCAACATCCGCCCTGGCCAAGAAGTCGAATTGCGGGTCGCGAAACGCTTAGAGCAAGACTATGTCCCGCCACAGGGCGCCCGTGTCTTTGCCGGCACTGGACACCGCCTCGGCGCTCCCGTTCCTAGCTTTGCTCCTGGCTCTAGCAGTGGAAGTGGAACCGGTGGTGCTATGCCTGGTGGATTCCCAACTACTGCAGCGGCGGCACCGAGTGGAGCAGACATACCGCCTCCGCGCGAGAGTATCACAACCATGTTCGAGGTGGACCAGACGTTACCGACGACGAGTGTGCAGATTCGGCTTGCGGATGGAACGAGGTCTGTTTTTGCTCCGCTTTGGGTGTTCGGCTGACGATGCTGATGCCTTCCTTGACAGGATGGTGTGCCGGATGAACCTGACGCACAAAGTACAGGATCTGAGGAACTTTATCAACGCGTGCGTATTTTTCTCTCTGCTCTTCAATATAATGTTGGACCTGAACGACATTCGTAGATCTCGTCCGGAGAACCTTTCACGCCCTTACACGATTGGCACAACGTTCCCGAACCGCACGCTCGAGGATCCGAATGCAACTATCGAGAGCGCTGGGTTGGTGAATAGTGTTATTGTACAGCGGTGGGCGTAAGGCAGCATTTAGATGTGGTGTGCGAGGGGAAACGGACTGTGCATGATGCTTTCTACAATTTGATAAGTCTAACCATGTGCTTGTACTGTATTTCTGCAAAGTTTTGGAACGGAACTGAATGAACCTTCTTTTGAACTGTGACCTTTACTCCTCAGATCTCAGATCCCGCCAGCTGTACTCTGCATGTGTGGCGCTTTCTGAAAACATCATCGCATAGCATGGAGGCGTAAGCTTCGTTCGAAATGAACAAGTTTTTTTCATATGGAACAATGCGTTGATCATGACCGGGAAGCGCTGCAGCAGTGGTGTATCATCTGATTCCATTTCTTACGATAACTACCGTGTGCTGTCTGAGTACATCGTCACCGCGTTGAAAGCTTCATTCGTAATACGCGACGCGTGGATTTGGCTACTTGTGAGTCTTCCAAGTACCTCACTAATAGCACTAAACCCGCGGGTAGAGAGACGTCATTCGAAGTATTTCCAGCCATGAGAACACGGCTGTCCACTGAGACGACCGTGAGTGGATCGCTTATAAGCTCCCAGCTACATCATACTCGGGGCTCGGTGGGGAGTACTCCTCTACATATCTGTAGAACCTCGAATACGTAGCCTGCCAGTAAGAGCCAGGCAAAACTCACGCCCCACGATTTAGACGCTCACACATCATACCCACAATTAGGTCTGTCACGCGCCCAGAGGCATACGCACCACAGAATGCAAGCCAAACCACGACCATCACATATCCTACACCTGCCCAACGAGCTCCTCTCCCTCATATTCATCTTCTCCCTCCCCTCCGGATCTCCCACCTTCCCCAACGAGGCACTCTCCCTCCCACTCGGGACCATCCCACCCGTTCGCAACACCGCCATCACACAGACACTCCGCCTCGCGGCCGTGTGTCGCGCCTTTTGCGCCTCCGCGTGGGGCACGCCGCAGCTATGGTGCCAGATCGCCATCACGCTGGGGGCTGGGAGAAAAGAACCGAAAGCGGAGAAGGAGAGGGGGGAAAGCGAAGCGAGGGTGGAGACTCTTAATAGGTGGTTGGAGCGCTCGGGCGCCTGTACACTCAGCGTGCAGATGCAGTGGGGCGGTGGACGATGCAGTGGGTATGGAAAGGGTTTAAATGAAGCCGAAACAGAAGCAGCAGCCGCGGTGGATGCAATAGCTCGACACGCCGCGCGTTGGCGGGACGTGTCTCTCGTCCTCCCTGTCGCCTGTTTCGTGCGGCTCCAAGCTGATGATTACCCGGCCATGAAGAACCTAGAACGTTTGGCACTCCTAAGGCACCCGTACACCCCCGTCGGGGAGGATGAAGAGGGGAGTGCCATCACCGCGTTCAGGAACACACACGCACTGCGCGACGTGATGCTATTGGGTGTGCCTGCTCAGATACTCGCCGTGCAGTGGGATCTCCTCGTACGGTTCACAGGATACTTTTGGGGGGACGACGCGATCGTGGACGTGCTGAGGCTCGCACCGGGATTGGAGGAATGTGTGTTTGCATGGTGCCCAGGGAACACGACCGCAGGATCGTTGCCTATTGTGCCTCTGAAACACGACGGCCTACAGGTGCTGAGAATTGCTGGCAAAGCGGGGGTGCTGAGGCATCTGACGCTGCCGGCGTTAAAGGAGTTGGAGCTGAGGATGGGGAAGGATGCGTGGGGGTGGAGTCCACAAGCGCTTGTTGGGCTCCTGGCGAGGTCGCATTTGGGGTGTACATTAGAGGTGTTGAGGCTGACGGTGGGGTTTGTTAGTGAAGGGAGACTGGTGGAGTGTTTAGAGGCGTTGCCGGGGTTGAGAGTGTTCAGGCTGGAGAATCTGAATGATAGAGTGCACTCGGCGTTTTCGGACGGCGTGTTGAGAAGGTTGGCCGTTCGGGAGGAGGGTAAAGGGAGAAGTGTCATCGTTCCTAGGCTGGAGAGCTTGGAGGTTGTGGGTTGCTCATGTCAGTTTGACGTGAGGGTTTTGGGCGAGATGCTCGAGTCGAGATGGAAAGGAAGCGGTGATAGTTGCTTGAGAAGTTTTGAGTTAGAGGGAAGCCGGGACTCGCCTCTCGGGTTTGATCATGAGATATTGGGTTCCTCGTGGATGGAAACTTTGGTTTCGGAAGGCATGGCTGTTGTTATTAGTCGCCGGGTCGCAGATTTATAGAAACTTGAGAGTTTTGACGGCTCGATATCTTTACTTCGCAGGAAGACCAGCAACACGGAAAATCAAGACAGCAAGGAAGGTCGCCCGAAGAGCTCTGCTGAAGATGATGTGGTATGAGTATGGGAATGCTGGCCACTCTTCGACTCGGCCTCTGCCACAAATGAGGGCCGCCAGCCGCTACATCGTGGACACAAAGGCACGAGAATACTTGATATATCGAGAACTCGAATTTGCTGTACTTTGCCGCCAAAACTACGTTGCGCGTCGTTCTGCGACCGTGCACAAATTGTCGTCCATGGCCTCGGGGCATCAAGTTCGTGTTAGTTCGTGTCATATTCATGAGATTTGTGAAGCTGTGCTTACTTGTCGAACGCGCCCTCAAAAAGCATAAGAAAGACAAAAACTTCATTAACCATCTTGAAGAGGCATCGGGCTGGGCCATGGTAGTACTCGAGTAAATAATCCGTAAGTAATTAACGTCCTGAACCCAAGCACATCAACCCAAAAACAAAACTCTAACGTTTATAACTTATGATCAGTCCGCCTGCGGGAAATGAGTGTCGCGAATAATTTCCATAGAAGGCGTTTCTTTGGTGATCAGTGGGGGTGGCGCATTTGTGTTGTTGCTCTTCGGCATGTAAGCAGGCTTTGGGCCAACTTTCCCTGCAGCTACTTTCGCTACCCCGGTCATCGGAATAATAGTACTATGAGGAAAGATGCATTAACACCAAGTGCTGGTTGAGAAACTGACTGCCAACCTGTCAGCCCAGCGGCGAGTGCAGGTGCCGCCCTGGAACAAGTTGTCCCCCATGACCCATTCTACAGTCGCGTACTGATGGAAGATCTGGTCCCAGTTAGGCTCTACGGATCCAAACCCGTTGGGAACGAGCTTGTCGAATAGAGCAACGTTCGCGACTTGTGCAAAGTCTTCGATAGAGTTGGTGTTCGCGTAATTGTCGGGGACTTTAGGATCTTGGTTGATAGTGTCGAGCCAGGCTTGGGTTTCTGTTGACCAGCCACGTGTTCAATCAGTGTTTAGGATGAAGAACCTGACAACAAGGGAATGCACTAACGAGAATAACGGCCTCCGTTGACAGAAATAGCGAAGGCGTCGAGAATGTGACTAGACTCGTGTATCCAGACGGTAGGAACGTAGGCATTCTTGTGGAACACAATTTCACCATTGACGGCATAGGCCCATGTCGAACTGTCCGAAAAAGCTATAGGGTGGCGAATCCATTGCCTATAACGGACAGGAAGACGGCCAAACGCATCAACCATGTTGACAATGCTAGGCAAAGACACGGACGTGTGAGTCACGAAAGAGGACAGTATTCCGATGGTATTCGTTCACCTCATCTCAGCATTATTGCATCGGCACATAACCCAAGCGGTTGCTACAATTCAACTCGTGAGCAGAAAATTAACAATGAACCTCGCTGACATACGGCACTAGAAACCAAAAACGTTAGAACTTTCCTCATCATAAAAAAAAAGACTTACATCGTTATAATGAACATTGAATACCTGGACATCGGTAACCGCACACTTGTGGTTGCGATTCACTTCGTCCGTACAGGACTGTGGAATCCATCCGTACCCCCACTGGTCCCAAGTCGCCTGGGTTGGCGCGAGATACTGCCAGAACGGACCATCCAAGTACGATAGGTCAGGTCTGAGAGGAGGTTTACCCAAATCAGCGAGGGCAGGTGCTGCAAGAAATGTTGCAACGATAGAGAGGGTGGTCAAGATAGAAGGCATGGCTAAGTCGTAAAGCGACAGGCTCGAATGGAACTCAGAGCAGTCTGAAGAATAAAAGCGTTTGTTGGCGTCCTTTTATTCGCATCGTCTGGCGCCCACGGATTACTGGAAGTTCCGATCCTGGAAAGTCAGGTTCGAGATAATGTCTTTATTCATTTTTTCCGCCAGGCACATTTGATATGTGGTTGTCCAACACGAACCAGAAGAAGCTGAGATCGGGTAGGGTGGAATGAGAAGGTTGATCGAAGGATGGACCTAGCGCCTCGAAGGGAAGACAAGGTCCCGAACCAAAGTTACCCCAGTGACGACAGGTGTGTGGACTCAAAAGATTCCTTTGAGGCGGTAGCTGAAACGATGGTGTCCAAATGTTGAAGAGTCGAGGTTAGAGAGTGGTTAGAGCGAGGAATGACGGAATCTTCAATCAAGACAGTACAGAATTGGCCTGAGCCGCCCTTGTCGGTCTATGAAAACATATGATGTGCAGGGGCTATATCTGATGCAAGTAAAACGCTGCCGGCAGCCGTACAAAGAAAATACAGGATCCGGACTGAGCTTTGGGCGCGTTCTGATGATATCAGCGAGGGAACTGGAGATATCTAGACGCCTGGAATGCGGTTGTAGCTATTCATGAAGTCTTGCAAGCCGTGGCCCGTGGGCATTGGAGCCTGTCTGCACTTGGTGGGCATTGACGTAACGAATCTCGAATTTGATGTGGCAATCAATGGATTCGGAAATAAACGGAGCATGTGAGAGGGCTTGAAAAAAACCAATTCCTACCTACCTGTCCGCAAATCCCACTTGCCAGTGCAGAGCTTGACACCGCTGTTGTCGGATGTTATGGGACACTTTTAAACAGAAAACATAAGCTGGCGAATCGACCGAAGTCCGGAAGGCTGCCTACGCATGGTTGCATTACGCAAAGTCGGAGTGCTTTCTGAATGGAGAAGCGAGCAGCCACGATGTTATCAAGAGAGTTGATGGTTCGGGCCGAGTTTCATGAAGAGCAGAATTCATCGGTTTGTTCTTCACGTACATGAGAGAGCACCGTTCTGAAAGGATCAGATTGTATACAGTGGCACATGGGGCAAAGAAGGGGTGGAAAATGGTCCTTCCATGTGAAGAAATCTGAGCAAGTCTGTCAAGGTGTTCCAGGTTTGATCTTGCATTTTGGTGGCGTTATGTATCACTATTTGGGGTTCAGATTATTGATAAACAATGGTAAATCGACTCATGACCCAGCCCAACTTGAAGTCCAACTGGGAAAGTCCAAAGAATTTGGCATTCAGAGCATAGAGCATGCTTGGAACGCTCTATCTATCTCTGAACTCATCGCCTTTTCGATATGGTGTGCTTTTCGCTGCAAGGTACGTACATGCAACAGGCGCAAATCATCTTCGAGAAAACCTCCTACGGAGGGCCGGTTTTGGACAAAGATGGCGGGACTCGGAGTCGCAAGCGAAGCAAAGGGCTAAGCACAAATTGTAAGTACCTGTACAAGAGGTTTCGACGTCTGGGGGCCTGTCAGAAGGCAGCAAGAAATTCAATGCACCGCTTGACACGACTGTACTCTTACGACCAAGTCTTCGGCCGTTGTTACGCGGTACAAAACTTTCGATCTCTTCATCTCTTCATCGGCCAAAGCTATGCTTTACGAAGGCGAAGTCTCTGGAGACGAATTTTTTCTCTGTGCTTATTGGGAAAATTATCATTGTGTTTTTGCCGGTGAAATTTTTGTTTTATTTTTGGCGACGATTTTTTGACTTGTAATGCTCTTCAAAGGCTATATTTACGCGTTACAAACCCAAAATCTCTTCACTTCGCATCCCCGTGTTACGCGTTACGCCAAAAGTTGGTCGTAAGAGTACTATGGAAAGTATACCCTACCTACGATTTTGCATGCCTGATTATGGTTTCCTTGGAAGGAGTCATACATGCTCTACGGACCAGCGGGCACCATGACAGGAACCCGCAATAGCATCGGATGATTAAAGCACTTCACTTGCGCCCAGTTGAGATCTGGGATTTCAGGTTCGCATTTTCACGTGCGCTCCTGTGTCTCCTCGAAAGTAATCCACAGTCGAATCAACTTTGCCTACACGTTTTTCTCGAAGAGGAAGCTCCATCAATTCATAGATAAGGGATTGGTGCATGGATGGGATGATCCCTGCTTTCCTACTGTTCGAGGCAGGTCTTTCCTCCCCGCCGCATACTCCACAGAAGCTTTAAGAAATAATCATAGGAATTCGGCGACGTGGTATGACCATGGAAGCTCTCCAACAGTTCATGTTACAGCAGAGGTCCATCGCAGTCCGAACTCACCCTGGAGTGGGACTCAATTTGGGCATTAAACAAGAAGATTATTGACCCTATCGCACCTAGATACTGCTGTCTTTCAAACGACTGCCTGTTCCTTCCTCCCTCTGTTCTTTGCTCTTTGGACTCGCGTTGGAATTTTTGTAGAGCACTAGACACCATCTATGGGGGCCCAGATCTGCCATATACAAATTTCTCCCCGAAGCACAAGAAGACACTTATATGGGCGAAAGAGAAACCACCTATTCAGCTCTCATATTCATTGAACATTCATTGAACAGATGAACACTCGGGCATTCGCCGATGATGAGGAGGTATGCATGCATGCAAAAGTGAAGCTTACCGTCCCTAGGTCACACACTGATGGACTGGGGCAATGCTATCATATGGCACACTTAGTGTGCAATTTTTATCTTTGTTGTCACTTGCATGGAGATGAGGCTCAACTCTACTACAGATGACTTCCGCAAGACCAAAAAAATCACCTGGCTCGCCCAACCCACAGATAACCTCGTCAATATCATACTTCTCGACTACCTGGTTACCAAGAAGAAGCTCACGGACAGAGATGACTGGGGGGACTTTTCTCCGGGAAGATGCCCTGGGAGATGTTAACCTTCTCAGTCTCCGCGACGCAATCGGTAAAGCAAGAATTACCCAGTTCGTAAACAAGGGTATTATGTCTTCGACGGTGTGGACGATACCGAAAAGGTCAAACTTATCGAGATTCCCGACGGAAGAGCTGCGAACGTGAAAAGCAAAGCTGATGTTACAAAGTGAATATCATCAGCATTTTGAGCGATCGCTACCTTGGTACAGTAGTAGCTACAGTACCTAACTACGTCTCAATGCAGAGTGGGAGATGATTCAATGTTCCATGTACATATGTACTGACATCAAGTGCCACATTATATTACATTCGGTCATATGTAACCCAAGAACAACAACTGCGTTGCGCTCCTTAGATAGCAATCTACTCGATGGAAACATGATGGTATGTCTGGTCATGTAGGCTGCTTTCTCTTTGAATGCCTTCGCTTTAAGCAAGCCAGTGAGTTACTTCCAGGTCCTAGGTCTGTGTACTGCTTGTTTGGAATGAGCACAATAGTTGGAATGCGACTGGACGAACCCAAAGAAATCCCCGTCCGCAACAGAAAGTAACGGTGTGCCCTTTGCATCCGCGGTGTTGAAGGGTACCCTGCCATTCGTCAGGATGATTAATTCTTCCGCTCGATCCACAGAAATGCCATGTAACTCACGAATTACCCCACCACGACTGGATTGTATTCGTGCCAATAGTCCCGTTCTTCGGGTATTGAAGAATGAAGAAAATCAGCACGGCCGAAACGGCAACACCAGCATCCAGTGCGGCGGATAGCACGTAGTTGTACTTTGTCCACCACGAGAAATGGCGCCTGCGAATGAGATACTGGAAGATGAACCCGACGATTGCCCAGGGCACGTAGTTGACGGCGCTCGCTGGAGGGATGGATCCCGTGCCGGAGAAGATGACCGGAAAGCTATGGTAAAAGGAAGGTTAATGGTGGCCAAGGATCAAATATGAACGGGGAACGAACTTGAGGTAGCGCAGCCAGCTGTTGGGGAATTTCTTTGACGAGACATATGCGATGACAGGGGTAATGAACCCGACAAGGAAAAAGAAGGTGAGAGCTGGGGAAAACCTAAGCATACCGAATTACACCGTGAATGGCGCTTACCATAGTAAATTTGACCCTTGGAGAATTGCCTGGCAGGCCCGATAACACCCCATATGATACTCGCCGTACCAAAGACCTCCGTACCGGGACAGATAAAGCCATCGCGCTGGTGAGGGTCACACATATCCTGAATGTTGGTGAACATCCAAGCTTGTACACCGAGCTGCGTGGTGCCAGCGATGGCGGCTGCGATGACCTGTGCCCAGAACATGGACCGTGGTGGGACCTTCATGTAGTGCCCCAGTTTGAAATCAGAGGTGAATTGAAGTGCTAGATTCCAATGCATGAGATACCGACGGTGATGGCTACATATGTTTTGATTAAACAACTTACCTTGAGCCATTGTAATGTAGCCCCAGGTCTTGAACAGCATCATCGCGACTGGGCGACCGGGGTGGGCATATCCGATGATTAGTTCCGTAATAACATTAAGCCCAACTTGTTGATTAGTGATTGCTTGAATCATGCCGATGGGAATAACATAGACGAATGCTGGAGGAAAGGATAAGGGCTTCATCAGATATAGAATGAATGGATACCGCTTACATATTACGAGTGCGAGAATAAAGTATTGGCTATGATAATATCAGCATGGTGCGGAGACTTCGAAAGTGCGACTTACACAGGGAACTAGATCACATGAACTGAATCAGATATCAACCTAGCCATGATGTGAAATATGATCTCACCTGGGTCTCCCAGACCTCAATCGCAACGACGCCGAAGACGAACATAGTTACTAGGACAAGTGGGCTCAAAGTAGATTCAGGCGCAACAGTGTATGAGTCTTACAGAAGATGCAAATGTACCACCATTGAGGTACCTGGGCATACCGTGACATCAACCGTGCATGGATGTCAGGTTGCTCGTGCATCGCGCGGCGTGCTTGTGTGTAGATCTGCTTGCGGAAGTACAAAAAGGCGTGGGTAAGCGTCGCGGTGATCGACGCGAACGAAAGGCCATAGGAGATGGCAAATGTTGTGGAGAGGTACAATGGGCTGTAGGCCGAATACGCCTCCTGGTTGAAAGTAGCATCCGCGTTGATGATTCGTGTGACATCGTAAGCCTTGCCAGTGTTGTCAAAGGAGCCACGGGACGATATTCTGGTAAAGATATTAGCGCTGCAAAACAGACCACTCCAAATGGCTTCAAATACACTCACGGCAAGTATTTACTGTCCCAAGTGTTGGTATACTAGGTTTATGATGCGTGATCAGCGTAAAATTAATGATTGGAAGGAATGAATGTACGTAGAGAATGGGCGTCAAGATCCCTAGGGAGGGAGCGTCGTTAGTTGATATTGTCTCCAGGATTCGGATCGTCGGGACCTACAGAAGAAGAACATGAAGCCAACGGCAATATTGGCTTCTGCCCACCACGGCGTCGCCAAGGGAGAGCCAATGTAGGCAATCTACGGGGTGATTCGAGCTAAACATGCATAGCGCTTAAAAAAGACGTTCTCGCTTACCTGAGCCCAATCAAATGTAATGAGGCTCATTCCCAACCCATGTACATACCCAAACATCTGATTAACTTTGATGTTATCGGGAGCAATCCAGCAAACCCAGGAGAAGTAGCTGAGCGCCGAAAAGAGGTATCCGGGAAGGAGGTACCACGTGGCGGAGGCTATGAATGCGTAGAGGAAGAACCGCTCGCGGCTGATACCTCCTCGGGTTCCCATACCGACATAGGTCTGGGCATGCAGGGTATTGAAGAGGGCGCACGTCACAAGGTTAGATGGCCAGACTAGGATTGCATCTTAGAGCAGCGGTCAGGCCAAGAAGAAAATGGGCTTACTCATAGACGGAGGCTGCACAAGGAACCGGCGGGCAATACCACCGATTGAGAACCCAATGAGCTGAGTTGACATCACGACCATCCATTGATCTGGAATGGAACTCAGGGATGAAGGAAAAATCGTGCTCGAAGAACATACAGCCAAAATTATAGATCTGGTTATAGAAAACCCTCTGAACAGCAATGATGTCAGTGGCATATGCGCTCTGGTAGCCAACAGTCGCCATAATCGTAATGAGAACCTTGTTAAGAGTACATTAGTGGAATATCAGTACTTCAAAGGCCAGATGCAATACATGCTCCTTGATCGAGAAGGGCCCGGGATTGAGAGAGAGTCCGAAGATCTTGACGTTGGGGACAAACCTCGCCCAAGCCCTACCAATGGGGAATACGAGTAGCTGTGCGACGACCTACAAGGCTGTCAGAAGACGAGTTTCGTCATGAGAGGACATTTACTCACTCCGGTGACTGTGACAGAGGGATATCGGAAGTAGAAGAACTGGTTGAGGCCCTAAACGCGATACTTAAACAAAGCCTCTGCAAGGATTTTAGAGGGACACACAGGAATGACGATAGCCCAGATCAATCCGAGGAACCAAGAGCGAACCGTAGAGACAGGAATATCTGGGTCATCCGTATTGGCGACAGCGGACCGAACCTCGGGATATGGGGAGTCGTCCTCTGAAGACAGATAAGCACACAGACAGAGCAAGCACCAGGCTTACTGACCGAGAACTCCTGCAATAGCCTCTTCCTTGTCGATATTTGGATCATCGAATTGAGGAAGGGCAATTGCCTCAACTTGGGCTGCAAAGTACAGGGTACATGTAAGTCGGACCAGAAGTGAAGCACGGACAAGATTTCATACCAACGGTGAGGCCCTTCTCGGACGCGTCCTCAGAGTTCTGCTCCAACTTGGTGGCAGACATGGTGGGCGAGCAGAAGCTGGGAAAGCTACGAATCCATGTGTAGAACCCGTCTCTTTTGTAGTATGCCGGGACAGCGCCACAAGCACATGCCGACGGTTAGAGAAGCAAGGGAGAACCACTGGAGAAATCACTCTCGATAAGGCTATGATCATTGATGAAAATTTCTCTGGATTCGCAATGTCAGGCTCCTGGCGGGAGCAGAATTGCACAATATACAATATCGGTCACGAAATGGCCGCGATGGTGGGGATGTGTTGGCTCTTTCTGGTTTGTCCTTGTGCGGCGTAGCATGTGGTCTCACTACGTCCGTTACTATCATTGGCCGATTTCTCCAATGAATTCGGAATGAAAGCTCGCCCGAGCTGGGAAGACTCCGTCCGGTCCAGCCAAGGTCCAGTTCGGTAGAGCTAATTTTGAAGAAGCTCGATGTATTATTATGATCAGACCATGTGGGGATTGTGTGGGCAAGGCAAGATTTCACCACAGTCCGTCTGAAATTCGAAAGGGCAGCGCGCTCAGACGTCTGGTCGCTACAGAAGGGGAAATGCACATCACGGTGGCAGACAAATTGCCGACGAACAGGATGCGTTGAGACTGGCAACGCATACACCTGTGAGAATCTTGGAAGCTTGCGTGCGGGGAGTCGAAAAGAACGAGAAGCATCCTCGGGCGAACGAACCTGACGAATCAGAGATTCTGTGATCCTCGCCGACAGACCACATGGTGTCCATGTGCTTCAGATCTGATCAGGGAGCCTCATGGACCCAAATCGTAAGTAAATTAAAGAGACTCCACAGAGACGACTTGCACGGCAGAATAACTAAAGAAACACATAGCAGTCAGTTAATATCCAGTTTTCTCTGTGAATGTCATGTACTCCCTCTAGTCGTCAAACTATTCAAGGAAAATGTCATATTTTCAATAGATCTTTCAGTAGCACCATGGGGATCCGACCACCAACTCGTTCATGAACATGAGGATCCTGGACGTGGATCTATTTTTAGTTACTTGAACATCTCATCCGACAAGGGACGATGGTCGGAGCTATTTGTTGAGCGATAAGTATGGTAGCCATGACTCTGACAACGATGGCGACAGATATCATAGTAATGCAGCAAACCCAGCATTGAGCAAGAGGTCAATAAGTACAGCCATTGGAGACCATCGTAGGGCATGGCCAACGCCACATGCGGCGAGGCTTTCGAGGCTTTCGGCGTCGTCGACACTCGGTGATTGGCAGCTCAGGTGGAACTCCGTAAAGTTGCCGTGAAGCTCCAAGGAGTACGGCGACAAAAATAGCTTTAACCGACGTGTGGACCACTGCGTACACCCATGGGTGTATTTTAAATACAAACCCCCAGGCAGACCAATATTCCGAGAGAGAATACGCCGAGGCCGGTGTTGAGGGCAGATTTTACAAGGCCTACACATAGATGTAGAGAACAGGTTAGGTATAAGGCCTTAAGGAGTGAAGCTGCAATAGGAATAACCGTACCGCCCGTGTTACCATTTGAATCGGAACATACGTACAGCCATATGTAAGTAGCACATGGGCTGACAGACTCTTGATATTAATAAGACGGCCTTGCCATACCGCCTATCTTCGCTGCTGTAGATGCAGGCTTGATAGCTGGACTGCGATGTTTTTTATGTTTCAGCTTGAGCTTGAGGTCTGATTTCGGTCTGATGAGGAGGTTGCAGGAGGTGAGGATGATTTGCTTACATTTGTTTGCCATCGCTAGGACGAGGTAACGTGGTGAACGTGGTCAACAACGACGACCATCCACCAACTCGCTTTCATATTCCAGCGACATTATGGTACGTGCAAATCATTAGAAAACTTATAGCACAACCTTACATTAACCTCATAGTCGGCTCTTTTCAACTTTCAATCGTTATTGCTGGTCATTTTGCTGTGCATCTGCACATGCACGTATGTACGCGCTGTCGCGCCACGACTGATAGATAGAAACAAGCAAGGGTGGGTCAAAATACACTCATACGTCGACAGAGACTGATCTGGCCTGTGTAGATTCCTGGGGTTGTTCTTCATGTCTGCAAGGATAGGTATGTTATCTTTGACACGTAGCCATGGTATGCAGGATCTCATTCGGCTATCACAGGAGAACGCCTCTCACCATACGTCGCACTGGCATGCGTGGCAATGGCCGTGACGATTATGATGCAATGAATTGCGAGATTGGCACGTTTACGAACACCCTACAACACATCATTCACCATACGCCCCACCTTTGTATTCCGGTTACCCTCACTCGCAGTAGCTACGATACCACGACAACTGCGCCGGCCTCCACGACGGATGTCTCACTGCATTAAACATCTGGACGAGATTGATGTCGCGCTGGACCTCTCGCACACAGGCATATCATGGAGACGTTCCGGACGCGTTAAACGCAACTGTGATGCTTGAACGGAGAGGTATTTCATGTGCGTTGATGTGCCGTCGTATCTGGCGTGATACGGAAATGAGCTCGAGGATGGTCTGGATGAGGGACAGGTCGGTGTGCAACCTCGGGGCTTGACTGTATCTCCAGGAAGTTTTATTTGCGTAGAGTTAAGCATTCATGAACGCGGAGTGGTTCACAATTGCGCTCGTGAACTTTGGTGCCAGCAGATTGAAGCTCTTCCACTGACAGTTCAGTTGCTCAAGCTGGTTCCGCCTGTTTCGCAGTTAGACTTGCATCTCTGGCATTCGTGATGATACATCTACATTCTAATGTGTCGTAATGGCCATAGCCATATAATTGCAGTGGTATTACAAGATTAGCACAATTATTTGAACACCTAAGCAAAACAGAGAAGAGAAAAAACACACAGTATCATCCACCCCCACCCCTCCTCCGCCTCGTACTCCGATCAGCCCCTCCCTCACCTTCACCCTCACCATTAGTATACAACCCTGACCCTGACCTCTGCGCTGTCCTCTCCACAACGGACGTGCCATCGCGGAACCTCGCCTTGAAGAGCACATTCGCATTCGTGAACAATCCCTCCTTCAGCGACACGACGATGAACTGCGACCCTTTGAACCGCGTGCGGAACAGCTGCCCGATGTGCTGGGTATGCGAGAGGTCGAGCGCGGCGTCGATCTCGTCCAGGATGTACATCGGGGCAGGCTTGAACTGCAGGAGCGCCATAATGAGGGACAGCGCGATCAGTGATCTGTTGGGCATTGTGATGCGCTCGCTAAATCAACTTGGCTTTTTGATGGTTAATTTTGGGACTGACCGTTGTCCACCGCTCAATTCTGTCAAGCTCTGTTTCCATACACTTCCGAGTTGGACTTTGACCTCGAGACCGTCCATGAGGTCTTGCCCGTCTGGGGGTTGCAGCTTCGCAAAGTTTCCAGGCAGAAGTTCAGCGAAGATGCCGCCAAAGTCACTACATCTTCCATCAGGAGCGATCCACAGCGTCAATTACTTTAGACTCACCCATCGACCTTCTCCCAAGTCTTCTGCAGCGCGTCCCTCTTATACCGGTCAAGCTCGTCAATCGTCTCTTCAATCTTCTCCTTGTCCTTCATTACAGTTGCCAACATCTTTTGAAGCTCGACCTCCCGCTTCTCGACGCTACCCAGCCAGTCTTCAGCATCAGTATCATACACCATTGGCACAAACACTCACTTGTCAATCATATTCATCACCTTCGGGTTAACCTTTTTCTTCATTCCCTTCTGCGATTCCTCAAGCTCCCTCGACTTCTCCTTCATCCGTCCGATGTCCTGCTTCTCAAAATCATACTGCCCCGGCTGCCCAAATTGCCTTCGTACTCATCAACATACCGCCCAAAGGTGAGAATAAACACGAAAACGCACTCTTTATCCTCCGCGATCCATTCATATTGCTTCTCGAGATTCGTAACAAAGTTCATTGCGGTCGCTCGTTCCTTGGTCAGCACCTGCACTGCATGCTCCAGCGACTTTATCTCGAGCTCAGCCTCGGAGACGGCATGTTTCTTCTCCTTGATGACGTTCGCCAGCTCCTTCAGTTCGTTGTCGAACCGAGTGAGCGTTGCGCGCTCCTCTTGAAGTTTCTTTTCGGCTTGGGCGTATGCAGCCTATATCAAGCGGCATGTGAGCCTCTGACAATCATTTCGTAAGATAAAGCCCACCTCGCTCCTGGCGACCTGATCCCGCAGCTTCGCCAGTTCCTTGTGCAGCTTCACAACACCCGCCTTGGCCTCTTCCAGCGCCTTCTCCGCGGTCTCGATGTCCTTCTCCATTTGCTCTGTAGCCCACAAAACCGAACCAAACGTCAGTTCACCCAGATATCACGGCAAATTGAATAAATGCCCCACCGAGCTCAAGCGTCGCCGTCTGGACCTCCTTTTGCTGCGTCTTGACAATGACGGCATGCCGTTGCAGCGCTGCCTTCTGCTTCACGATGTCCGCCTGTCATGTGGTACATATGAGGTTAACGAGCGCTCCGATCAGGAGGGAGGAACAAGATGTGTGTACCTTTAGTTCTTCGGTCTTGCCCTCTTTATTATTCTTAAACTCGGCCATGTCACGCTCGAGCTTCTTGCACTCCTCCTGGGCAGCCTTCTGCTTGTCCTTCGCTGATTGCACGGCTTCTTTCAGATCAGCGATAATCTTCTTCAGCTCCTCGACCTGAGCTCCGATCTGTCATCGAATGGGGGAAACAAGGGAAGCAAGTCAGCGTCCACATCCACTCCCATAGGAACTAGCAGGAATACAACTCACCCTCGCAGCATTACTTCCCTCCACCTGCTGCTCCATCAATTTCACCTCATGTTCCTTCATGTCCAGCTCCCTCACCAACCTCCTCCACTCATCCCTGCTCCTCCTCCCCTGCTCCTCCTCCCTCTCCAAACCCTCCAACACCCGCCTTGCCGCCGTCAAGCGACCCCCCACCTCAATCAGCTCCTGTACCTTGATAAGCACGCCGCTGCCACTCGGGGCCGACCCACCCGTGAGCGTGCCGGACGGGTCGTATACGTCCCCGGCGAGCGTGACGGAGCGCACACCGACGTCCTTGGAGAACGTGACGCGCTTCGCGGACTCGGCGTCTGCGCAGATGATGTTGTCGCTAAAGACATAGGCGATGGCGTTGGCGACATCGTCTGCGCACCCTACGAGCGAGAGGGCGGGGTAAACTTTGCCGGGTGCGAGCCTGTTCGCGGCATCCAATTGCTGGATACGATATTTGGAGGTTGAGTAAGCTGGAACTTGGAGTAGTATGGTTTTTTTACATACCTTTGCCGAGAGCTTGAAGGTTGAAACCCTGTTGAGCGGGATGAGCGTGACTTTCGCTTTGAGCTGCCCCTTGGTGAGCAGGTCCTTGCCGATCCTCTCGTCTTCGACGACAACGTTGAAGAGCTTGCCACCAGCAGCAATTTCCAACGCAACTGCCTTATCGTAGTGTTTCTCATCGAGCGAAATTAGTGTTGCAGCACGCCCTTTGACCTTCCTTCGATCGAAGTTGGGCGTGGGGTTTACATAGTCGAAGTTAAGCCGTCCCAGACCTTGCTTGATCCTTTCGAGTTGCTGTTAGCACATCACTCTTAGCTCAATCCATATGCATTTTGAAAAATCAAGTAGAAACGCACGTCAGCCAGATGCCGAACTTCAACCTTGGCATTCCTCAACTTCTCCTCCCCAGCCTTCTCCATCTCCTCATTCCAGCCACTCCCCGCCAACTTCCTCCGGCACTCCTCCACCGCCGCCACGAGGGTTTGAAGCTTCCGCTGCCCGTCCTGGGCCTCCCTCTCCACCTCCTTCCACCGTCCTTCTAGGGTCTTGAGTTCTTTCTCACTCATCCCGAGCTTGACTTTACTCTGGTCCTCCTCTGCTTTGCCTTGTGCGATTCGTGCTTTGGCTTCGGCGAGCTGGCCCATGTAACCACCGCCAGAGTTCGCCTTATTGGAGGAGAGACCGGTGAGGAGGGTCTGGAGGAGCTCTTCGGCCGTGGAGAGCTTGGTTTGGCTGGCTGTGTGTTCGTCCTTCACTTTTCCATAAGAGGCGTTGAGCTTTTCCACTTGTGCCTTCTTCTCTTCGAGTGAAGAGTGTAGCTGTAGTCGATTTAGTTTAAATAGTACGTTTAGGGGAGGACGAGAATCTACCTCCTTGAGCTCGTTTTCCAGAGTAGTAACATTAGCCTCCTCATCCTTAATCGTGCCTTCCTTGATATCAGCCTGCGTCTTGATCTTCACAGCAGCCTTCCCAAGCTCGCCCACCTCCTCCTCAAGTTTCTTGATCTTGCCACCCTTACTCAGCTCCGCATCCCGTTTCTTCGTAACCTCCTCGGCCTCATTCTCCGCTGCCTCCCCCTCCCTAATCGCCTTCTTCTTTTTCTTATTCACACCCTCAATCTCGCGTTTCTTTTCCTCAATCTCCTCCTCCTTGTTCACCACCTTCTCCTTCGCGTCCCACCACTCCCATGCCCTCAGTACCCGCGCAATCCGCTCCAGCTCTGTGCATGACTTCTGATACGCGAGGAACGACCGCTTCTCTGTGCGCAGTTTCTCGAGTTTGGGTGTGATTTCTTCTTTGAGGAGTGAGAGGATCTCTTGGACGCGTTTGTCCTTCTTCCCCATCGTCTTCTTCGCCTTGTCCTTCCGTTCCTCGAACATACGTGTTCCAGCTGCTTCTTCCACCATCCCGAGGATTTCTTGGGGTCGCATGTTTAGTACCTAGGCATTTCATCTTATTGAACAATGTGTATAGGTAATTTGTCTACCGCCACGCACCTTGGTTATCCGCCCCTGCATAATCACGAAGTTGGGGTTGTTGATGTTGAGTTGTACCGATTGGAAGAGTGTTTGTACGGTGGCCTGATTGGACTTGTGTCCATTGACGAGGTACTTTGTGACGTTGGGAAGTGCAATCTGGAGGCAGCTGAGTTACGGGAATGCATCTTCAGGGGTGATAGCCCTCACCTGGCGCGTCACGGTGAGCTGTTTACAATCCTCATAGCCCACAGGGCTATTTGAACGGTCCGAGTTGTCAAACACAATCGTTACGCTGGCTTTAGTGATGCCCGCCTGCCCTCGTTTGTAAATGAGGTCCTGCTGGTTCGCAGCTCGCATCTACTCGCGCAAAAACGTGTTAATCTCGATTGTTTATCATATAAAGAGAGTATACACACCTGCGACATATTCGTGATACCCAGAACGAAACATATCGCGTCGAGGATGTTGGATTTGCCCGAACCATTCAGACCCGTGATCGCATTGAAAGATGGGTCCCACCCAGTGATTTGAGTTCGTACTGGGTACGACTTGAACCCTATACATACACGCATTAAGCACTTACAGTTCAATCAGGAACTGAAAATGAACTTACCCTCCAGCACCAGTTCTTCAATCCGCATTTTGGTGGTGATGGTGCAAAGGTTCAAGTTTCGCGTCGGTGGCGTGGCCTCGTTTTTTCGGCTATCACCGGTCTAATTTAAGACCCCGGACACTACAAATATATTTAACCTTTTCCCGATTGTTCTGAAAATCTCTGAAACGAGACGAAACAAGGCGATAACGGTTTTATTGTGGGGAAATATCGTGTCGATGTGTCGGGGCCGGGGAAAGCAAAGAGATCTTCCAATCCGAGCCTCGATCAGATGAGAAGCGATAACTCACACCAATGAAGAAATATACTTTTATGAACGTCGAGGCATAAGCTTTGCTATAGGCTTACCCCTTTTCCCGAGCACTTATGGGTTGCATAGCAAGTGGAGAAACTCTTCAGCGTTGGAGACGGCCGCTAAGCCGTCCAAACAAAAAAGATAAATGGAATATCGTCATTAGTCGATCTATCCGAGATCTATTCATGTGGACCCCCAGGAACAGGATACAGCACGCCCCTTAAATTTATTATTGTGTCGCGCTTTGTGCCTCTTGCCTCCTTGCCGCTTCCCTCTCGACTCTCATCTCCTTTTCAACGAGAGCACAACACACCCAACGCCTTCGTTTCCTTCATTTACACCTCATCTGGCCTCCGCGGGATAGTTTCAACCCATAATATCCGACAATGTCTTTCAGCGATGAGTCGGCGTTGTCTGAGCCACCGTCTGACAACGAAGAGAATCAAGAGACACCCCCTCAAGCCCCTCCCCCACAAGCCCCTGCCCCCGATCCCCCCGCGCGTTCTGCCGCTACTACTAGAACAGCAACACAGCAGGCGACGGCGAGGAGCCAGAACAGGGCCAATCCTACCATTTCTCCACGCCTCCACCCGCCCTCCACGCAGAATCAATGTATCCCTATCCTTTACGGTGAGAATATGTTCCTTTCTTCTAAGATGACTAGCCTAATTGATGTTTTCAGGTCTATTGAAGCGCGGCACCATTAATGTCGACCCGGAATATCAGCGAGGTCAGTAATTCTCGTTTTTCAACCCCGCAGATCTGAGACGACATTTCTAGGTGTCGTCTGGGGTGCTGAGAAGCAAATGGGGCTTATTGATTCGTTGATGCACAACTACTACGTTCCGCCTATCATATTCTGTTGGTCCTTTCATCATATTGTATTGGTCGCCAACTCATGCCATATACATTCGACAGCATGCACTAGGGGTGTTGAAGACGAGCCCGATTCGAAGACTTGCATTGACGGAAAACAGAGGTTGACCTCTGTCCAGCAGTGCGTTTCTGAGCCTTTTTCGTGAATTTCCTCTAATTCGAAGTCATGCATGCAGATTTATCGAAGGCGAGGTCGGTCTTGTCACTTCAATTCAGACTCTTTGCCCCACTAACCTCTCATATCATTTTCTTCGAAAAGATTCCATGTAAGATTCGCTGCCTTGTCGTTAGTTGAGTCGCGCTAAATCCATTTCTTCTTACTCTCATCAGGGAGAGACTCGTGGGTACACAATAATATTCCTCCCTGCCTACTTTCTTACGGTTACACAGACAAACGAACCGCAGGTTGTGGTACAAGAATAAAAGCGGAAAAAGAGGGAAATTGATGTCAGAGGCTCAGCGAAATCGTTTCAACGATTCATCCTTTGTGTGTGTCGAGTATAACACTCTTAATGTTTCAGAAGAGCGTGAAATATTCCAGGTTGGGCAAGCTATTTCCCCTTTGAGAGCGTGAACTCATAACTGTACGACAGCGAGTGCAGCTCGGTGTTGCTCTGTCGCCAGCAGGTAAGTTCTCAACTTGTCGTCATCATGGCCCCCTATTGATCGTTTTTGCACCACAGAGCGTTTGAAAGCAATAAACGGGTCATACGCAGACCTTGTCCGCAAAATGGAGAACAGCCTCCCCCCGAATTTCAAGCACGTACTTGGTTGGGACAATGCCAAAGGGCGAGATTTTCTGGCACTGGCCCGTCTGGTGTACATCATCGATCACTCTCGCACTAAGTCTGACGCGAGACTCACCGAACCGACAAACTTGGCTATCGAGAAGTATCTTCAAGATAAGCAAGATTTCAAGAAGGATTTGCCCGCCACTGTGTCGACGGCCGCTTTGGAGGTCATGGAAACACTCAATTGTATCTTCACAAAGCTTCGCGGAGAGAGCAATCCCGCGCTCTTGACAGATACGTTCTGCGGAATGTACCCCGTTGAGTTTCTCGTCGCATGTTACGCGGTTCACCATTATCGCGCGAAATTTTCGGTGGCTCGTCTCTCGGATGCCATCAGGCGGATGCGAAAGGCCGCCAAGGGCGTGGGTTCTCGTCCTAGCACTAAAGTGCACAAGGAACTCATGGAATTCGTGTGCAAAACCATCCCAACACTTGGCGGCAACAACGGTGGAGAGCCATTTGCATCTTCGGTCAAGTACATTCCCACCCCCGAGGATATGGAAGTGCCTGTAGCAAGCACATCGGTCTCAAGCAACCGTACTGGGACCTTTGCGCCGAAGCGGAAACGCAAACAGGAGGACGAGGACGGCGATGCTGACAGCGAAGCAGATGCAAAGCCGAAACCGAAGAGGAAGCCCGGGAGGCCCAGGAAGCATCCTGTTGTCTATGATGAGGACTCTGACGACGATCAGAGCGCTGTCATTGTACCAGTTCCGCCTCGACCGAAGACACCCGTCGCACGAGAATCTGTCAGCAAGAAACTTGCCAACACAAACAGCGCATCCGGGAGTAAGACGACAGTCAAACGGACGACTACCAAAGCAAAGGCTAGCACGAGCGCTCCGGTCAAGTCCAAGGTGGCCAAGTCGAAGCCCGCTGCGAAAGATGCGCAGATTGGAATACCTTCGGTGCCACCTGCAGCTGCAAATCGAACGCGGCAGACACCGAACGCCGTCGCGTCTACCTCCACGAGCCACATCGAGCGTGCACCGAACGCCGTCGCGTCTACCTCCACGAGCCACATCGAGCGTGCACCGAACGCCGTCGCGTCTACCTCCACGAGTCACATCGAGCGTGTCAACAGCGGCCAGAAATCCGCCGCGCCGTCGCCTTCTGCAGCGTACATGACACCCCCTACGTCCACCACATCTATCGTACCTCCACGTAATACCATCCCACTTCCTGGACGTTCCCGTCCCCATACACCAATGACCGTAGATCTCAGCAGTAGCAAGCCAGCGGCGCCGAACGATGTCAAACCCGAAGCAAGAAACTCACCAATCATTTCATCTGCACCCCCTCGTCAGTCATCCAACCAGCCTGACAGACTCGCTGCGATTCGCGAGGCGAAGAACAAGATCGCGGTACAGCACCAGCAGAATTCGGGACACGTCTTTGCACC
Source organism: Hypsizygus marmoreus (assembly GCA_013433165.1). Classification (NCBI taxonomy): domain Eukaryota; kingdom Fungi; phylum Basidiomycota; class Agaricomycetes; order Agaricales; family Lyophyllaceae; genus Hypsizygus; species Hypsizygus marmoreus. The sequence goes on along the minus strand of CM024093.1, from coordinate 1,054,113 downwards.
ACCTGCAACTCATTCACAGGCTACCCAGGATCCCCGACGGAGGACGGTTCAGCCAACCATGGGTACCACCAGTACAAACGTGGTCGAGGATGCCGAGGCGCAGTTCCATTCGAAGCTTGACGAATTACCGCACCTGTTGTCGCCTGAAGCGTCGCATCGGCCACCGTCAGGATCTCGACAAGTATCTGCCAGATTGAATGCTGTCGCATCATCATCCGCTCCGCAACAGCAGCCACCGCCGCCATCGGCATCAACGGACGTCACAATGGCGGATAGGACGGACATTCTGAACAATTCACCGCCGATTGGACGTGTCTCGTCCTCCCAAGGCCGCGTACCTTCCGTACTGTCGTTCAAGAAGAACGGAGGTGCATCGCTAAACTTGGATACCAATGTTGACCATCTCAGGCATGGGGCGACACCTGCACAGAGCGGTATCTCCCAGATGCCACGCGTGTCACGGTTCTCGACCGCTAGCATAGGAGCGAACCAAGCGCATCCACCCCCACAAACCCCTGCTATGTCCAGAGGCAGTTCCGCGATGTCGATATCCCCCCCTCCGCCGCCAAGCGCACCCGCGGCGTATTACCGCGACCCGCCGCTGTCGGCCTCACCTACTGCCACATTCGGCCGTCGAACTGAGCACTATAACCACCGGGATCGTCAGCCGACAGATCGTTGGTCCCAATCACATTCGAGGAATTCTTCTATGGATAGAAGGTAGGCCATTTTCTTCGAGTCGTGCTGAATCCCTCGCTGAAATGCTTGCTATGTCAGACAACAGGCTCCCTCATATGCTGAGCGTCATTGGGAGCCAGCACCTGAAGGCGTGCGGGGACCCAGAGGCGGTCTGTCAAGGGGAGCCAGTTGAGGGCTCTCCCAGTGTACTTAGCTTCGTCGAGGAGAAGTTAGGTGAGGGGGAGAGAGGGAGTGGGGGAGGAGACGCCCGTTGTGGCAGGCTTTATATAAGAGCCTGTGGCTATATGCGTGCCTTTACATTGGGGACCGGACCCAAATCGGGAACGCCATTGTTCTCCGATCATCGTCTATATTCATCCGCATCATCCATCCATCCATCCATCCATTCGCCTTCCAAGACACCAGTCAATCTGCCTCTCGAATCTTGAAGTTTTTCTCATGACTGCGACGATCCCCTTCATGTGCAATCTTTTTTCTCATCTTTCCCTCGTCGCGCACCATCTCCCATCGTGATCTTTCTTGTCCACCCAGCTTGAGGTCAATAGGTTCCCTTTTTTTCTTGGTATATCCCGTCCCATGATTCTTCCATATATACAGTAATCAGAGCAACATATGATCGACAGCTTTCCCCACTTCATATCACCGTAATACTGTATCGTGTAGGTGTACTTTTTCATCCCGAATATGATATGATATGTATATATTCCCGTCTTGGTGGATGGTACACATAAGAATGAACATGATGAATATCATGACAAGGATCCGAGGATCCAGGTAACACACGAGGTTATACACCATTGGTCGAGGAAAGTGGGCGTTCCCAGATGGCTCCAGAAAGCAACTGGATTGACTGAAGTGATGGACAGTGTTTCGACCACGCCTTGAAGTGACCCTCATCGCGCTCGGAAATCGATATCGCCGATGACTCTGAAGCAGCAATCGAAGGAACGTGATTCGGTGAAGAATGGGATGAGAACTGCGTCCGAAGGGTGAAGAGACTGTGATACCGAGGCATCACAGTATTAATTATTTTGTACAATGCCTACACATTTGGGAAGATTTAGCAAACGTTTGGGAGCCAGAACGGCAGAGAGCGTAACACACCTGATCAGCACCAGCTGTCGAGTCGGACAACTCGATTTCCAGTACACGAAGTACCTGGTTCCTAGTATCCTGAGCATCACACAGCACAGTGCCAGCGCTAAGGACCTTGCCTACAGTCCTCCTGTCCACGACTGGACCGAACTTTATAGTCAGGTGTGTGATACCCTGAAGAGTACCGAGCAGTGCAGCGGGCCGAAGACCGGTGTACAGCGTCTTGTTAATACTCAGTGTAACAACATTCAAAGGTCGCGTAAACGACATGGAGCCAGAAGCCATGAGTGAAGTGATGATAGATGATGATGCTACGAGGGTCGTCAAAGCAGGAAGCAGCGTGGGGGAATTGAATGGTGTCTTCGGTGTCGGTGGTAAGGCGCCGCCGGGGAAGGACGGAGATGATGGAGAGCATAAAGGTGTGGTGATGGTAGGAGTCGAAGCAAATAAAAGGCCGTTGGTGTTCAGGGAATCCGTGAGGGTATTGTTGGGGTATCGAGCGCCCTTGAGGGTATCGCAATGTTTTGGAGTTCCGGGGGTATCGTCTTGTTCCACGAGATTGGGGAATGCGAGATGAGTGATGTTGGTCTGGCCATCAAGCCAGGTGAAGAGCTGTGTCGTTTCAGCCGCGGACATGGTCCGACTGAGGAACGTCAGCCTCCTGAGTCCAAATGCGCTGTGATGTCGTAGAAATGTGTGATCGAAAGAAGGGAGAACGAGGGAAGTGACAAGATGCATATTCTGGAAAGCAACAGTGAATGTGGCTGTCAGGGCCGGAGAGAATGAGGGCATTTTGACGGGGTTGACGTTGGAATGTGGAGGAAAAAAAGCAGGCCACGTGTGGCATTCGAAAGTTCGGACAATGTCAGTCAAGTCCTGGCGATAAGCAAGCAGTGTAACGAGTTTTTCCACTCGTTCTGGTTGCAACGTGCACAGATCAAGGGCGTCGTATAAGACAAATCTCGCGGCAGCGCAAAAGACGCGTGAAGTTACCGCAAAGGTTGCCACCGTAGGGCGAGGAAGGAAGGAAAGAATGACGAGGATGACCTCTGGGGGCATCTGAGGAATCGAAGGTGGAGACGGTGTTTTGCTCTGTCGTCCATCAATCGATGAACGCCTGGAAAGCTTGGCTTTGACTGGACCAAACGATCCCAAAAGATTGGGTGAGCTCACAGCCCGCGTTCTCTCGAATCCACTGGTCGGAGCTATATGGAATGGAGATTCCTCATCGATTGCTGGGAATGGTGATGGCGGAAGAGAACGATTAGACGAAAACGAGGCCGCACGACCAAGTCCACTGGGACGCCGAATATCATCTTCCGATTCCTTGGACTCTGCCAGAGACGAATCATCATTGGTGACTCGCCACCGCGAGCCAGCAGGACTCGGTGTCCCAACAGCCAGCGGGGTAATTACACTATTCGATGGGCGCTTTTTTCGGTTCGCGAATATGGACGAAACGCGTCTGATTAGTCCATTACGCCCGGACTTCCCATTAGCTGCTGCGGCAGAAGGTGTTGCCGATGACTTTACAGTTGATATGTTCTCGACGGCTGGTGGGAACGGTATGTTTTGGGGTATTGGCACTTCGGGCGGAGGAGAAGCCTGGGCAGGAGCGTTCGAACGATGGCGATGAAGGAAAGACATGTGCTGGCATCAACGACTGCAGCGAAAGACTTTGAGGGCCAGGCAGGGAATTGCAAATTGAATCAACGTGGTGGTGGGAGGTGTGTCATGTTAAAATTAAAAAATTGGACCATCATCAGGCGGTTAGACCGTATTCGGAACGGTTGGCAACCCGACAGCCCGTCGATCCCACAGAAGAGATTCCGCGCCACGTGGGTTATCGAACCCATAATTATTGTGCTTGCGCTGGGCAAAGACTCTGAATCTGTGGGGAGAGGGACATAAAAGAGGATTTTGCGGAGATGATGGTGGTTTTAAAGAAAGACCTAAGAATGTAAGGGCGAAGAATGCGTTAGAAGCGATCACGTGTGAGGTACAAGGTAAAGACGCGTCTGGTCCTGGAATATGATGGCATACATACTCACTGTCAAGATGACAGTAAGGGCGGAAAATACATGAAACTATTTCTACATGATGTGATCCTACTTGGCTACAGAAATCATTGCAAGGTAATATACAAATGTCTACTGCTCAGCACTGCTCGGGCTCCAGGAATGAGCACAATCGTCTGCGTCTGATCAATGATCATCGCCGGACCCTCTAAGGAATCTCCAACCTCCAAATTATCCAATAAAAACACGGGCGTGTCATCTACCCGACCGACGTGGTCGAAGTACACGCTGTATGTGGAGTCGGCCTTGGCCTGAATATCAACGGGTCTCGTCGTCAGCCTCGCCACTTCGGAATACACAGATTCCCCAAGAGTGTCGAACGTCTTCCCGATACCCCGGACCTAATAAAAAACAAATCACGTCCGGTCATCTCGTCAACCAGACACAAAAAGTCGCAAACCTTGAGATCGTCCACAAGAATGTTCTTCGTCTCCAGCAAGAACCCAAACTCAGATTTGTAAACTCGCTTGAACGCGGCCTCAAAATCTTCCTTCCCATTACCATCGTTCTCGTTCGGCAACACCATTAACGCTGTATCAGTGCCATCGAACCGCATGTTCAACATCCTCTCAACATGCACGCGCTTGTCTTCGAAGCCTTGCCTCTTCAGCTCAGCCGTGACATCAGCCGTCATTTTATCCAGGCGCGCGAACAAGGATTCCTTGTTCTGTAGTGTATAGAAGGTAGAAGAAGGTTCCTGAAGCTCATAGGCCCTAAGAGATAGATGTGAACGCACGTTCATGAGAAGCGTATGAACGCTCAACGCACCGATCAGCGAGTGCCAGTCCATAGGCAGACAGAATGGAACTGTATCGATGAATCAGAATGGTCTTGATTCCGAGGAGACTCGCAATTTCGCAAGCATGCTGTCCTCCAGCGCCGCCGAAGCTGGCTAAACTGTTTCAATAGCCGTCAAATGAGCTTTCCCCCAAAGTCACAACGTTAGAAAAGCGTACATGTGCTTCGAAGTCGCGTGTCCCCTAGCTTCAGTCAATGCCCGTATAGGACGACACATCGTCTCGTTCGCTACCTTGATGAACCTAAACGTAGTTTCGAGTCATTCATTTTTGGTTCCAGAAATAGAACGCGGAAAAATAGTCACACACCCATAGACCACCTCGTCGAGCGTCAAATCGTCCTGCGTATGGCTCTCATTGATCTCGCGAGCAATTTTCTCGAACGCCACCGTGGATGCCTGCACATCCAGCGGCTCCTTCTCCGACTTTCCGAAAATCTTGGGGAAATAGTCTGGGATGAGCCGACCTAGAAGGAGGTTCGCGTCTGTAACGGCCAATGGACCGCCCTTCCTAAGGAGGTGAGCTGGTCAGCATGTTCTGTGGGCCCCAAGAGGCTATGCGGTATTCACCGATAACAAGCCGGGCCTGGCTCTGCGCCCGCACTTTCCGGTCCAGCGAGGAAAAGCCCGTTGCGGAAAGTAAGGCAAGACCCGCCGCCAGCCGCGACCGTGTTGATGTCCAGCTGTGGTGACTGGATGGTCACACCGGCGGTGGTGGTCTCGTACACAACTTCATATCGTCCATCAAACCTTGAGACATCAGTCGAGGTTCCGCCGACGTCCAATCTTAGAACACTCTTGAGAAAAATGTTCTACAGCGAGAAAAAATGAGTAACATACCCGATGATAGGAATTCTCTTCGTTTCGTCCCAGCTTGTTAGTGCGTACCCGACGACGCCACCTGCCGGACCACTGAGAATGCTCTTCAAGCCCGAGAAATTAGTAAGATCAAGAAGACCACCATCACTGCCCATAAACTCCACGCGAGGACTTCTCAAGCGCCCGTCTTTGAGTTTCGCGTCGAATCCTTCGAAGAACCCGTCAAGATACTCCCGAAGAATGGGTGTGAGATAGGCATCGGCTGTCGACGACACGCCACGCGGCACCATCTTGATCATGGGCAGAAGTTGCGCGGATTCGGAAACGTGCGTGAAACCGATAGACCGTGCGAGGTCGCCAATGATTCGTTCATGGTCTGGAAAGGTGTAGGAATGAACGAGCACGATAGCGAGCGAGCGGTAGCCTTCGTCATAGAGTTTGTGGAGATCGCGTTTTACCTGCAGGACATCTTCGTCCAGTGCATATGAGCAGGGAAACAATTCGAAAAGGTCAAGAAGCGTACCTGGCCTCTTTATTATACGCACCGCTTCTCCAGACAGCCCTTTCACGATATCTCCGGGTCCTTCAGCATAGCCTTGCCCATCCCATCCCATTCCAGTGTAACCCTTCGTAACGTTCCCATCCTTATCGAATTGCACTGCATGATCCTCCGCCTTCGGGTCAGATGTATATCCGACCAGCGTGACACGCTCATCTATCTCGACAACCTTGGAGTACAGAGGCGGTGGGCGACGGATGTTGAGGTCGAAGATCTTCGGACGAGACTGATTGCCTATCAACAGAAGATCCTTGAACCCGCCGGTGATCAGAAGAGCGTGCTTGTGGCCTTTTCGTTCCAGTAAAGCATTAGTGGCGACTGTAGTGGATAGTCGAATGTAGTCTATAACCCTGAAATCTTAGATAGCGCAAGATAGAGATTAAGGTCAGACGCACCAATCTTCTCAGTCTCAAGGACAGCTCCTCTGGGTATCTCTTGCCCTGTTACGGTCTCCAACACTCGTCGAATTCCTTCCGTTGGCGCATCGTGGTAGTTTCCAGGATCCTGAGATACTAGATGCTAGATGCATGAGCGGACGAATTCAGGCAATGAGATTTGTCGCAAAAAGACCACGCTTACAGAGCTTGACTATAATCTCTTTCCTCTCGTTGATGTTTTCTGGGTCCGGGTACGAACTAAAGGAGAAAAACTTTGAGGGAACCTGAAGCGCTCATCACGAAAAACACTGACGCATGAACATCGCAAAAAGTTCCTCCTCTATCAGCACAAATCCGGATGGAGCGATCAGGTATCTTGATAGACGCCATCTTTATAGTGTATGCTATACGTTCAGAACTTGTGGATTCAATTGGCTGCTGGAGGTTGTCGAGGTCGAGAAATTCGTTGCAGCACTCTTAATTAAAGCCATTCGGAACACATACGGAACGATTGCAAGACTCGGAATCACGTCTCTGCGGAAGCAAATTCCAACATTAGACTCGGAATGTGTGCGGACGAGGGAACGTATTTACCTGTTCGTCGCGATAGGTGAGTAGGTCAATGATCTTCCCGGAAACGTTGAAGTTCAAAAGATCATGTTCATCACTGGCTTGGCCGGATGAGTCGGACCGAAAGGAGGATTGTACTTGTTTGTTTCGAAAGCTCTTGGGTTGTTTGAACGCCGACTCGATCGGAGCGGCAGTGAGTCTCCCAATTTCAGAATCATCATTCGCAAATGCACGGCCTCAGGATACCACTGAATGAATGGAAATGCTGCATATATATATGGAGACCTCCCGGTCACAATGGAGCAGCAGGACCTGGCCGTTCTTCCTCATCAGTCGGACCCCACTCAGGCGTAAATGAACGTCCCTGAGAGAGTCAATGTGTGTGCTTCTTCCTTCAGAGGTCTTGGAGATACAGAATTAATAACTTAGCAGCTGCGGATAAGATTATGCTTACCCGGAAACAGGGGAAAAACCTTCTATGCGTACTGCTCGCATGCTGAGGAGAGGGATGCCCGAACCTTTGAGCACAGCAGCTTGACACCGAGCCGTCATGCACCACTCTCCGGTCTCCATTTGTTCCCCATGCTTGTGGAACTTCGATCACAACACTCTCGATTGCTAATGCGCTGATGACTCGACCGGAATCGCGCTCTTTCTTTGGAGTCGCGATCCACGTACCTCCTTGAGTGGATTGTCCGATGGGAGATTGCTCGGGCTCGTCATCGCACATCCCACCGCCCCATCAGGAAATTGACCTCGAACGTTTCAAGTTAATCTTTCCGCTATTGAGCATGTACACCTCACTATCAGCTGCCTGTGGCACTCGCGCAGGGGTTACCCCAAGCGCATCCACTTCACACACGAACGGATCCAGACGAGTCACTTCTATCCTCGAATGTCCACCACTGAGCCGGCCAATACCCATTCTCGGATTCTTGGCTGCGCTTTCTCGCACTCCCGGCGATTAATTAGATTTCAATCACTGCCTCTTTGCCTGTCGTGCTGCGTCAACTGGTGGATCATCAATCTGATACGAAGTTCTCGTAAAGATGATCATCGTCCAGCAGTGTTCATATCTCAGCCATTAGAAGCTCTGGCTTCCCATACTACAGGGGACCAATGCACTAGTGGCACTTCTGAGCGCCTGCAGGGACCAGTGCTGCACGATATATCTGGCATAAGTTACGTTCTCTTATTTGTTGGGTTACCATGTACACCTTCAGCGCCACTGTAATGAAGCCTTCTGATCGCGTCTCTTCCGAGCGGAAGTCTCCATGTGGTTCCGATGACCGTCAACAGCTTCTCCATAGGAATATCGCCCATGATCATGGATGGGAAGTGTTTGCACAGCACCCAAGAGATCGGGTGCGGCCTCTTGACACCAGTGCCGTAACTACTGGACTGTATAAAAGCCAGGTGTAGATTGAAAGAATCTTCACTCATTCGCAACTCCCACTGTGCGTTCAACCTTACCTGTTATTATACTTAAGCTCACCCTTGCACCACCACATAGGCACAAACCATGCCTCCACCGCCAATCCCCGGCCACGGCCAAGGTCCTGCCCCTCCCTCCGGCGGCCGCGCCCCCGCCCCCGGTCCCGCCCCCGGCCACGGTCCTGCCCCTCCCGCTGGCTACGGTCCTGCCCCTCCCCCTGGCTACGGTCCTGCCCCTCCCCCTGGCTACGGTCCTGCCCCTCCCCCTGGCTACGGTCCTGCCCCTCCCCCTGGCCACGGTCCCGCGCCTCCCCCCGGCCACGGTCCCGCCCCTGCCCCCTGCCCCGCTCCTGCTCCCACTCCCACCCCTGCTCCCGCTCCTGCTCCCACTCCCACCCCTGCTCCCGATCCCACTCCCACTCCTGCTCCCGATCCCACTCCCACTCCTGCTCCCGATCCCACTCCCCCCCCCGCCCCCATTGGCTTGGATCTCAACAACATTCAAGGCGACATTTTGTAAGGACCATCTTGCAACCTCTCGCGCATCAGAATCCAACTGACGAGCATTGTTTAACAGGAGCGGCCTTCCGAAGAAGACACAGTCCTACTTCTTTTTCCAGATTACCAATGTGACGAGCTTCAGGAGTCAGCTTCTTCAGTTTGCTCCCCTCGTCACGACCGTCGCCCAGGTTTTGAAAGACCGCAAGGCCATTGAGGACCACAAGAAGAAGGGCAATACGACTCTTCTCACTATGATCGGTGTTAACATCGCATTCTCTCACAAGGGTCTTGCGACGGTAAGGTTCTCCGCCTCCTTTCCTCTCACTGTCTAACCAAGGTCGACTTAGATCGGACTTGACGACTCAAATCTGACAAGCGATAACAACTTCCTGATTGGACAGAAGGCGGACGCACAAAGCCTCGGCGACAAGGGAACTGGCGACGGTGCAAATTTCGTTCCAGACTGGGACCCCGCCTTCTTGAAGGACATCCATGGGGTCTTCCTTGTTTCCGGAGACAGCCATGGAACTGTAAACAAGAGGTTAGACCAAGTCAAGAACATCTTCCTTGTCGGATCTTCCAAGGCGTCTATCAAGGAAGTCACCACTATAGTCGGGGACGTACGTCCAGGAAAGCTGTCCGCTCATGAACAGTACGTGTGTCGAGCACCATACTGAATTTGTCCTCACATTCGCGTCTAGTTTCGGCTTCCTGGATGGCATCTCGAACCCTTCAATCATTGGATTTGACAACAACCCGAACCCTGGACCTAAGCCAGTTCCTGCTGGTGTCCTCGTTACAGGTCATGAAGGCGATCCCGCCACAACTCCAAGGCCAGAGTGGGCCGTTGACGGCAGCTTCTTCGTCTTCCGTTACTTGTTCCAGAATGTGCCTGAATTCGACGAATATCTGAAGGCTAACCCGGTACCTCTCCCAGGATTGACACGTGAGGAAGGGAGCGAGTTACTGGGTGCAAGGCTTGTTGGCCGATGGAAGAGCGGTTCGTTCCTTCACCACATTGAAACAAAGATGTGCCTTGACGATCCCGTGTCTGCGCATTAGGTGCCCCAATCGATTTGGCGCCTTTCAAGGATGACCCCGAGTTGGCAGCTGATCCCAAGAGGTAATGTCGTTCATATTCTGCATGTTCCTAGGCTTCTTGCTTAACCATGGCTCCATTACCTAGGAACAATAACTTCCACTTTGCGGCGGAAAGGGATTTCCAGAAGAATTGCCCCTTCGCTGCACATGTCCGCAAGACCAACCCTCGCGACGACCTCGAGGCCTTGACGCCTCCCATCTCCACCCAGAACAGAAGAATCGCTCGCCGCGGTGTTCAGTTTGGACCTGAAGTTACGAAGGAGGAGAAACAATCCGGAAAGACCTCTCATGGACGAGGACTTCTTTTCGCATGCTATCAGACGAGCATTACAGATGCGTTTGCGTTCATCCAAAAGAGTGCGTTCTCTCCCCTTAATCCGAATCTTACTCTCATCTGGGCCAACAGGTTGGGCAAACAACGCTACCTTCCCTATTGGTGAACAAGCTCCCGAGGTTCCTGGGTAAGCTAATTATCGCTATTGTCGCTGTAGTATCTCATGCGTTTGAGCAGGCTGGATCCTCTTATTGGCCAAGGCGATAGGAAGTTGTCTGGGACAGACCCTAACAACCCAGCAAAGGAGCTCACAATGCCAGATTTCGTCATCTCTCGCGGAGGCGAATACTTTTTCTCGCCCTCCTTGAAGGGTTTGAAGAAGACACTTGCAATTGCTCCCTAAATTGACAGAGATCTCATCATCTATGATATCTGGTGCCTATGTAATATGAACACTATTAATTCCACTATGTGTGTATGTATCTGCTATGACGAATGACTCACTGTGACTATGTTTCCGTTCAATGAGAATCGTCAGAGACAAAACATTCCAAACGTACGGAGCACCGATGAAGAACTAAATAATATACATCTTCTCCGAAATGCCTTCGCTGTCGATGATGAGCAAGATAGAGACCGCATTTGCTGATGAGTCTTATCCTATTTCATGCTCTGCCAAAAGCTGGATGGACAGATTTAGCTCGAGTGAGGAATGGAAGCGCCAAATGAATTGACCATATTCGGGATCCCATTTAGTATGGGATACTCGTGTTTGCAATTCGGGCAAGTCATAGTCCCTTCCTCGACGTGAATCTGAAGAGAATTTTTCATATCAATCATTGGAGAGAGAGAAGGGAAAGGAGATCATACCTCAAGCAAAACATGATGCAAGTTCTTTAGAAAGTCGTCATCAAGCATCTCTGGCAGCTCTAGCGGCAGCGATGTATCTCCCAACTGAATGAAAAATCAATTAGTGTCCCAAAAATTTGAATACAGCCAGACTTGCCTGTCTCGCCGCATCAACTAAGGCCTTCCATTCGAGTTTCGGCATGAAGCCTTTCAAAAAATCTGGGTTAAACTCGGCCTCCCGTAGCTCGATCTGCACGTCCTTAAATTCCAGCGGGAAGTTGTTGGAGTTGCACCCTTTGACATGACATGCGAGTAGATTGTGTGTGATTAGGCGAACCATCCTTGATTGAGATCCAAGTCGAAGGAAGCAGGCAGAGAAAGTTAAAGTTGTATCGCAAGGCTGCAGCCAAATATATCTAACGCGAGCATTTTCTGTTCCGAACTACGAACAACCATGAGACCACCATCGCCCTCTATCCCAGAGAAGGAGTTTCTTTTCAATTCACTCAAGGAATCGTTGCGACTTGATGGCCGATTGCCACTGGAACTGCGGACACCCATACTGACATTTGGTGCAGAACTAGGATGGGTCGAGTGTGCGCTTGGAAAAACACGGTATATTGAACTTATTCTGTGGTCTAATATATGCATGATTAAATGTCAACTTTCCAGCGTTATCGCCCACGTTGAAGGGAAGATGGTGAAGCCACCTCCAGAGCGACCGTTCGAGGGAATGATCACCATACATTCAGAGATCTCACCCATGGCGTCTAGTGATTACGAACCTGGTCGGTAGGTATGTGCTTAGGCTGGTTGTTTGCCTGATCTTGCTAATACTGCCATAGACCGTCGGACGAAGAAGTGACGATTACTCGCATGCTCGACAAAGTACTCAAACGAAGCGATGCAGTGGACAAGGAATCGTTGTGCATTTTGGCTGGACAGCGGGTAAGTTAACGCGTCATAGTATTGAATCCCATGGTCCAACTGACTTCTCCGCAAAGGTATGGCATCTCCGCCTGACTCTCCACTTCTTAGCCGATGCTGGCAACATGCTAGATTGTGCATGTCTAGCCGGAATTGTAGCTTTAAAGCATTTCCGCAGACCTGACGTAGAAGTCATCGGGGATGAAGTCACAGTTGTTCGCGAATCTCTCCCTTTGTCTTTTTTTTTCCTTGACGAGTTTATTTTGTCTAGCACGAACCCACTGAACGCGCCCCGGTCCCGTTAGCAATCCATCACACCCCATTCTGCTTCACATTCGCATTCTTCCCTGATTCCGCGATCCCACCTGTGCTCGACCCGACGCAACTCGAGCAAAGACTGAGTGCGGGGTTATTATCAGTTGCTTTGAATGCCCAACGTGAGCTCTGCGTGCTGCAAAAGCTCGGCGGCGTTCCCCTTGCCATGGATGAGGTATTAAAAATTGTCGACGTCGCTGTCCAAAAGGCCAAGGAGCTACATAAACTCGTCGAAAGTCGGCTCAGGGAAGATTGGGCGGGTCGAAAAGTGGAGGTTCGGTAGAACCTCTTTCAAGGTGTTTGAATGTGTGCATCGAGCAAGGGTTTTCAACCGTAAGTAAGTAATATAATTGCAGCCAGGAGCGAATACACAGTGTAAGCCTGAGCGGTGTTTCCCGAGTCCAAGGAGAATGTACTTATATACAATAGTAGGGACAGATTTTGAGGTCAAATGAATGTGTGGGTATGATGAAATTAGAGGAAACGTAAAGTTAATGCTAGCGCTACAAAAAAAAATGCGGTTAGTATGCCATGATACAAGGATTGACGGGAAAATGTATGTAAATGAGCGTGTAGGAATGAAAGAGCAATTTTGGGAGCGATCATAATTCGAGAGGGCATCAAAGAAAGACTGCGCCGTCGATAAGATGTTCTCCAGACGGCTATAAGTCAACCGTTAGTTCGGAACGGTCCTTACGCGCTTTCGGGGGGACTCGTCAATTTCGGTGTTCCCATCCGCCTTCTTGAGGACTGTGCAGGCTTGATTCTTGAGGTGGAGTAAAACTCTGTCCGACCTCGAAAACCCCAATCCGCACAACCCGCACTCCATCCTTTCGGGCTGGACATGGGTAAGGACATGCCTAGGCATGCTGTCAACCTTGACTATTATTGTGCAGTTTGGATGAATACACTGGCGTCTGGCATTGATTTTTAGACAGTGATCCAGTCTGAGATGTCGTCGGATTGAGGCTGTGGATCCTTCAACACTTTCGTGGCAAATCGTGCAACTGAAAGTCTTTTTGGACTCGATGTGGATGACTCTGATACTGCTGGCCAAGTCGGGGTATTTGGAGGCTAGTTCGGCGAGGACGTCGGCCGGGCGTTTACCGAGACAAGATGAGGTTTTCACGGCTGGCTTTGGACAAGTGATAGGGCGTTCAAATACATCTGGCAGCGGCGCGGATGGTACATCGTGACGACCACAGGGTCCAACATCTGAATACAGAGCGGTATTGAAGGGTGCCAAAGGCGGAGGGGGGGCAAAGTGAGTTCCAGAAGATGGAACCTCAGCATTTGTTGGAAGGTTCTGAGGCGGGAGGATTGAAGGTGGCAATGTTCGCATCGGGAAGGCATAGCCTCCCAGTTGGGGAGGCGTGTCGGGTATCGTAACCGGAAATTGGAAGTCAAAAGGATAGGCAGGGTCGACCGTCTGGCCTCCGAAACCATTCCAAACAGGTATGGCAGACTGGGTGAATGACCTTGGGACCGGAGGAGGATGAGCGGTGAACCAGGGTTCGCTGATACAATGTGAAGTCAGTAAAGTGGCGCCAGAGAATGCGATGCAGACTTACAACGAGGGGACTTGCGCCATTTGTGAATCATATTGCACATCTTGTATCTCGTTAGGTGCGCCTGGCACCAGGGCATGTTGTTCCTTCGTAAGATAAGAAGAAAGTTGCAAGTCGGCAGGGTTAACCGTATCCCAAATGGGCAAGGCATGTGGATCGCTGTCGACGAATGCTCGTCAGTTATGAAATATCAGAGTATTTGCCAATACTGACGTGGTGTTCAGCACGGGAGAATGCGCAGCATTCCTCAGCGTACCATAAAAAAGTGCAGCCCTAGACAGGATATTTTAGAGAAAGAAGAATGGTGTGATGGTAAAATCAACTCACAAGATATCGGCATCGTCAGACATCATGATTATGAATATAAAAGGTATAAGTAGGTGTATGAGAGGAGGAAATCTAGAAAGCGATGCAAGGAAAAAAAAAGGAAAAACAGTTGGTAATGAGGAATGCAATGGAACTCGCCCGTAAATTTATACCTGCATGCACTTGGCCATTTGGTGAGGGTCAATTTATGGCTTACCATCGAGAGCCAAATTTGAACGTGAAGGCATACGTCTGGACCAACAGAGTCCTCCTATTATCCGCCTGATTCAGCTTCAGATAATTGGCACTAAGCGAGAGAAGCAACCCGGCAATCCGGAGGTACTTAGATGTGAAAGAGCTTTGCTGCCGAGACAAAGAACCTGTGTGATATGGCCAGTGGCACGCGATCCCCGACGCTAGTTTGGTGAGCACAGCCACACAGTCAAAGATGTAGACCCGATCCAGGGGTGTGCATACTAAGTACCAAAGTTTGATAGCCTGCTGTCTTGTAGTTACGAGTTGGCCGTGCTGAGGTCACAATGTAGGGTATTTATGTCGTTGTGATCTCTGTGGGATACGTCGTCCAATTTATGCCAGTCACAGCTTCATGGCTCGATGCACTCGGGGCAAGAAGTACAATGTGGTGGATCAGGTACATCCCTGGGATTGTTTTTCGTTTGGGATACGTAGTATCTGGAGGCACAGTGTGCCAACCACAGAGTCGGCACTTGGTCGGCATGGGCAATTGCCAATTTGCTGTCGGATGACCTGCAGACGAGCTGCACTCTGTAACAGCCTACGATCATGCCAGATATTCTTCGATCAGCGCGCATGCCTTAGATTACTTTTGAAGTCAGCTGGAGGCCAGGAGGGACGCAAAGATCGGGAGAGAAGTTGAACAAGGGCGCGCCACATTTGATCGAAGTTTCTCTGGAGGCTGCTGCCAAGCAGCACCAAATAGTGGCCTCAGTATTCAAGCGTTCAACTGGTGGAAAGGCGTCGAACCATGAGGCGTCAAATGGAAATCAAACCAAGAACTAGTATATTTTCTGCGGAAATCGGGAGTGATTAATGGCAATTCATACAAAACATGGAATGAAACAAAGTCAAAGGAGTGTAGGTCCGAGCTTCAGAGGACTGGGGGTAACATGGTACGTGGCTAGTGGTATCAATAGGTGCATGAGTAGTGTACTATAAGGAAAGACGATGGAAAGGAAAATAATGAGTGCGAATGAACGAGGATAGGAGCGTACTCTGCAATGACGAGAATACCGTGAATTGGTTCACAAACAGTCTGGATCGAGATAAAGTTAATTAGTAAACTAAAATAGTAAGAATGCGAACCTTTGGAACTGGAGTACAGAAGGTATCATAGACCGTTGCTCACGCGATACCTATCTGCTTGCCTGAGAGCATTGCATTTCTTGTCTTTGAGATGTCTGAATGCGTAAGAAGACTGAGTAAAGTCCTTGTTGCAAAGACCGCAGACCGCATGACCAGCAAAGCAGTGATCGTCCGCAATGTGCTCTATCATACTGGAAACCAGTATCGGTGCCTCACAGCCCATAGCTATGCAGGTCTGGACGGATGCCGTGAAGAGGTTATGAACGCCGATGATATGGTGGCGTATCGCGTTGCGGTTCCCAGGAATGATGTGACGACAGATTTTGCATTCGAAGGTCGAGTCCTTGCCATCAAAGACTCTGATGCGGCCTGCCAAGGTGGGGTACTGGGTCGCCAAGTTGGCAAGAAGGTCTGCTCGCGCCTTCTCCAGAGCGAAGAGTCTTGGATCAGTTGAGCGAGACAGAGATGAAGGTCCGGGTATGGAGCAGTTATGCGGTGGCAGGACTGAGGTGCCAGGCGCTGTTTGCGGCTGACCCACAAAAGACCAAAACGCGTCATACGAAGAAGGCGGAAACATATTTTGACTGTATGAGGAAGCAGCTCTTAACACGACAAGTTTCAAGCTTGGTGAGAGACGCTTACGAGGGAAGAAATGGTGATTGCGCAGGCATTTGGGTCAAGTGCCAGTATGGATTAGCATTCTGATTTGAGCTGCCGACATCAGGCGCTGCCGGCGCGGGGGCATTAATATTGCGGAACGGGGGTCGCGAAGTCACGGGCGGATCGGAGGGAAGGGACAAGACATGTTGAACACTAGCATCACGACGCATCTTTAGTTTCCAAGGAAGTTAGGGCACAAAATGAGCATCGTACACAGCTTCTAGCAAAAGAGGATGCACTGCATCTCCAACTGAATCGTCGAAAAGAGTAGCACTTCATAACATTCAGAACTCCAGATATATCGAAGGCATAGTGTGAACTCACAAAATTTCACTCGCACTTGGAGAGCCAGCTCCTTGCATCGTTGACGGTTGGGGGGAAGACATAAGTAAAGGAAGACTGGATATGAAGGAAAACACAGCGAGAACAAAACACAGGGCGGGGGAAGGTACAATGTTAAACAAAGACTTCGTCATTCATAGTATTTATACTATATGTTCATGGCCACATTTACATAGCTCCTAGACCATAGCCATCTGGGCGATCGGGGCCAACAGGAACAAAAACAGGCATTGTATAGGCTACGACGATACGCTTTGACCCCGCTGCCACTGGTGCTAAATTATGTTAGCCGCTGGCGAATCCACAAAGAGCAGAGTGTTCCGAGACAAAGAAACTTCCGCCGAATCTGGCCAGCAAGGAAAACCTCCGTGATCACTAGGCACAGAGGCGTGTGGCCGAAAATTAGATAAAGTCGACTCCAGATATCCAGGTGTATGAAGCCATTGTCGACAGCGTCCGGTATGCTGTTAAGCTTTCGTTTTGGGCTGAATTCATTCGATGGGCCTCCAGATCCAACGTGGCTCAAGCATTTTTCTGTGTCGCCTTCTATCATTAGGCCAATATCTGCTCCTGCCGCAAGTGGCTGTTGGGTAGAGCGAGATTCCGGCCAGCGGAAGAAATATGTTCAACCAGAGGGTAAGGCGATTGATGAGGGTGTGCCGCAGACGCTCTGTCCTGAGTCAATGTACGGTCTATTTGGTTCGATGAGATAGTGATGAGAAAATACTCAGATAATGGACACACCTCGAGGAATTCTCTGTTCTTGAAGAACTCTGGGGGAGCTGTAGAACCTTTGAAAGTAAGGGTGTTCCCGCCGACATTGAGCACCTTGTCAACAACTTCCAAGCAATAACCAAGGGGACCAAAAGGAACTGAGCGGCGGTTCCACGAGTGTCGATCTTCAGCTCCCTTCTCTCCGAAGGATTTATACAAGAAGCAGCCACCGTCCTCAGTACTAGCGGGGTCAATGAGGGTCAATGTCGAACGTTGAACGTTCATGTGGAGCCTGAGTGGGGCTGACCCGCAAAGTCGGAACCGAAGCTGTTGATTGCATCAATAAATTATTCGTGCTATTGACTCAGACTGACCTTTCTTTTCGACCACCTACATACATAGCACAACCCTCTGGTGCCAAAATGCTTGCCCTTGACACTTTTATCGACGATATCGACTACTCTGATATCGAAGCGAAGTCAGTGCCCATTTTGCTACAATATTGTCATCTTTTCCGAACTTGATGACACAGGTACCAAGTACACTGGGAGGAAGACGAAACCACCATTGTCGTTGACCATGTTCCTATCATAGAGCAGTCTAAACATGCTGCGCTAGTAGCGAAGATGGCTAAAGCCTTTGCTCGAAAGGGAGCTATGATCAAGCCTGAGGATATCTATGTGCCGTGGGATGACTCGACTGGCAAAAGCAAAGGGTTTGTCCAGTTATTTACGACCTGCTCGTGCTTTTGAAACTCTTGACCGATTGAAAACCTTCAGTTATGTCTTTATTGACTTTTCAACTGGGAGTGAGGCAGCCTTTGCCTTGGAGGCCATGCAAGGATATGCTTTCGATGCCAAACATATTTTCGCCGTCAATTTCTTCAGCGACATCGAACATTACAGCAACTTGGATGAGTATTACTTGGAGCCAAGTGCTGAAGAGTATATTCCAAAGGTACGTACCAACATACGTTGTATGTGATTTTGTCTTCACAAACCGACCAGGAACTTCTGCGATACTGGCTTTCCGACCCTCAAGGCAGGGACCAATATGTGACTTACAGCGGAGATCAAGTTGTCATACACTGGCATGGAAAACCAGGTCAATACGAAGTTGCTCATGCCAAACCGGTTCGTCTCGAAACGCATCGAACTTAATTGGTTGTAGATTGCTCACTCAAACCTTCAGGAGAACAACAAATGGACCGAGCTATTTCTCTCATGGTCCCCTCTCGGAACCTACTTGGCAACTGTGCACCGCCAAGGTATCCGCCTCTGGGGTGGTGGATCTTTCAAGATGTTAGAAAAGTTTGCCCACCCCCTTGTTGTTCTCTTTGACTTCTCGCCGTGCGAACGGTATCTCGTGACATGGTCGCATGTACCAATCGTAGTTCCTGAGGGCGCTCAACAAGGTGCATTGCTCATGATGTTTATATTTCGCAAGTCCGCATACTGACAATCTCTCCCTCCTTCCCCACAGGCCCTCGATATTTCTCATCCGAAGACGAAGGCAATCAACTTGCGGTATGGGAGATCGCTAGCGGTCATCTGCTGCGGACCTTCCCCACTGACACCCAAGGTGGGAACGATGGTCCTGGAAACAAAGCGGAAATGCACTGGCCGGCCTTGAAATGGTCGCCGGACGGCAAGTACGTCGCAAGGGCTGTACCTGGTCAACATATCAGTGTGTATGAGCTTCCGGGTATGGGACTGCAAGGAAAGAAGAGTATCAAGATTGAAGGAGTCGTCGAATTTGAATGGCGACCGCTTGCCAATAATGGACAGGCTCCAGAGATGAACGGGAATATGCTTGCCTATTGGACTCCGGAGGTTGTTAATCAGCCTGCACGCGTGACATTGCTGGCCTTCCCTAGTCGTACCATTGTGCGTCAAAAGAACCTGTTCAATGTATCAGAGGTAAGTTGCTTAGTCTGTGTGATGGCCGATCACTCTTATCTGACATGTATTTATCCGCAAGTGCAAACTCTTCTGGCAAAACCAAGGTGACTTCCTGTGTGTCAAGGTGGATCGACACACCAAGACGAAAAAGACGTTGTTTTCGAACCTTGAAATATTCCATGTTCGCGAGAAGGACTGTCCGGTCGAAGTTATTGAACTCAAAGGTGGGATCATCTGTCATCCGCTCCCTCACACGATGAATGACCTGATCGTCTTACCTTGCTAGATATCGTTCTGGACTTCTCCTGGGAGCCTAAAGGCGAACGATTCGGTATCGTGTCCTCCAATGACCCGAACCTTGGTAACTCTGGTGCGACCGTCAAAACCGACATAAGCTTTTATCAGCTCCACAGGGCGAAAGAAGAGTTCAGGCTACTTTGTGAGTTATTAAACATTTCACAGTGGCTGTTGCTGTTAACTCATATTGATGAAAACATTACGTAGGCACACTTCCCGAGCAGACGAGCAATATCATTCGATGGTCACCTCAGGGCCGATTTGTTGTTTTGGCCACTGTGGGATCCCCAAACAAGTCGGAGCTTCAGTTCTGGGATCTTGATTTCAAAGTCGACGACCTTGCTCGCAAGGAGGCTCGGAAGGACGAGTGGGGCACTGGACTTCAGCGTCTTGGGACGGCTGATCACTATGGTGTCACTGATCTCGAATGGGACCCAAGTGGACGATACCTTGCCTCTAGCGCCAGTGCATGGAAGCACACGGTTAGTGAAATTGGCCTCGACATAAACGACTGACATCAACAACTTTTGAGCAGCTTGAGAATGGTTATGCCATTTGGGATTTCCGTGGCCAAGAAGTTATGAAGCACTTACAGGACCGCTTCAAGCAGTTTATTTGGCGTCCTCGTCCGCCCACCATCCTATCGAAAGAACAGCAGCGCATCGTCCGCAAAAATCTCCGAGAATACAGCAGACAGTTTGACGAGGAGGATGCGGCCCAGAACAGCACGGCGAGCGCCGAGTTGCTCGCTCACTATCGAAGGCTTGTAGACGAGTGGAATGCTTGGCGCGCGAGATGCAAGGTGGATACTTCCGTGAGCCAGCATGTCCCTAAGAAGGCTGGAGTTGAGGAATCCAAAGAAGAGGTTGAAATCTG
The DNA here is from genome assembly GCA_013433165.1 of Hypsizygus marmoreus. Taxonomy (NCBI): domain Eukaryota; kingdom Fungi; phylum Basidiomycota; class Agaricomycetes; order Agaricales; family Lyophyllaceae; genus Hypsizygus; species Hypsizygus marmoreus. The sequence goes on along the minus strand of CM024093.1, from coordinate 1,033,711 downwards.
GGTTGAGGAGCTTATTGACGAGAGAGAGGAGGTTCTTGAGTAATGCTCTCTGATGTTTTTGTATTCACTGCTCTCGTTCAAATGTCACTCAAGTAACGTTGGCCAGATGTTATGCACTTTATGCCCATCGCACATAAGGTACTGGTGCCGTTAACCCCCAGTTTAATTTGGCGTTCTGTATTGAAAGATATTCAAGGCATCCAAGAAAACCTGTCCAGGACATTCAAATCCTTGAGAGTGAAAAGCCATCAGTATTGAAGTATTAATCACTTTCAATTTAGCTCTATCTGTACAACAACGATCCGATCCACTACATCCTCTCCAAAGGCCGAATACTGAGGAGTCTCATCGACGCCGCCAGGACGTCCCTCGCGCACTCAAACAAGAACATCCTCGCCCTGGCTTTCTCCAGGTCCTTCTCACCCTTCACGATAACAGTCTCCCATGCGCTCGAGATCGCATGGCTCAACCTGAACGCGAACGTCACAACGCCGCTCGGCTCGTGCGTCTTCAATGCCACCTTGATGACGTCGGGGTATGAGCCAAGAAGGAACGCGATCTCACGCGCATGCGACATCGATGCGAGGGAGTCGGTGTTGATTTGTGATGGGGGCGGGAGGGGGAGCAGCTCAGGGTTCTTCCGCCCGATGGAGGCAATTCGGACGTGCGCGTATTGGAGGTAGGGACCTGTATCACCTTCGAAGGAGAGCATTCGATCCCAGTTGAAGGTGTAGTTGTTTATCCTTTCATAAAGTCAAAGATCAGAATGGAAAACGGGGATATGACGAAAAATGGGCTTACCGCTTGGCTGCCATATCTTGGATTTTGACACCAGTGATGCCAATTTCTCGACTGACCATCTCCGGATCCTCGACTGCGTTGAACTTCTCTTCGTTCTGCTTCATCTGGTCGAACATAACACCGGCGGCCTCCTTGATAATTTGATCCAAAAAGACAACATTGCCCCTCCGGGTGCTCATACCGTGCACCAGGCCATAGTTGATGTGTTGCAGATTTTTTGCCCATGGGAACTCCATCAGCTCGAGTATCTTGAAGAACTGGGCAAGATGTAGGTCCTGTTGTGATGATACGACGTAGATCATCTTGTCGAACTTGTACTTCTCGTATCGTTCGATAGCACCACCGATATCTCGAGTGAGATAGATCGATGTACCATCTATAAAGTGGATTAATTCAAAGTAAAGCTCAAAGTAATCGAGAGACGGACCTTTTTTCCGCAAGACGGCTTTACCTAACTTCCACTTCTCCAAGTCAACCAATTTCGCACCATCAACATCGCTGATGAGCCCCATCTCGTCCAACCGTGCAAGTGCCTTATCTTGCCACTCCTTTCCGACCATACTTTCACCATTGTAGACATCGAAGTGAACATTAAGAATTTCGTACTGCTCCTCGTACTTTTTTATGCTGAGTTCCCGCCAAACTCGCCAGTTGACGAGTGCTGCTTCTTCACCATCCTCCATCCGTTTAAACCATTTGGCAGCCTCGATTTTGATGTTCGGATCACCTTCCGCTTCCTTGTTTACTTTAACGTATACATCGAACAAATGTTTGATGGCGTCTTTCTCAAGCTCCTCCTGGGAGCCGTATTTTTCGAAACCTGTCGCGATGAGGCCGAACTGCGTCTCTGATAAGGGGAAAACATATTGGTTTTGAGGAATCACGTACTTGTGTTCCCCAGTCGCCCAAATAGTTCATTCTAATAACATTCCAACCACAGAATTTGTAGAGATTCGCCAGGAAGGCTCCGATAATTGTACTTCGAAGGTGACCAACATGGAAAGATTTGGCGATGTTCGGTGATGAATATTCGATGATGGCGGTTTTCCCTTTCCCTGATGTATTCGTTCCGTATTCAGGAAGTCCAGATGGCGTGAGATGTGAAAGGGCATGGACCTGGTCAAGGACTTTCCGGACGAGAGATTGGGAGTTTAGTTGGAAGTGAAGGAAAGCTTTGTCGTGCACGACTGATTCAACCCATTCATCTGGTTCGAACTATGAAAAGAAAAGGGAATAGTCGCCGTACGGTGTATATCCTTTGTCGGGACTCACCTTGCTGATAACCTTGTTCGCAAGCTCATCCACCTTGCCCGGGAGTCTAAATCGAGGCAAAGCAATTGTGAAGTCTACTCCTTTCTTTCCATAATCTACCCCAGAATATGCTTGTTCAAGGGTTAATGGGAGGGCTTCCGATACTCGTTTCGCGATGGCCGTTCGGAATGCGTCAAAGACGCATGTTGAAGGATCGGTGTCGGGCACTGAAGGAAGGGTAGAGGCCATGGTCCTTTTGAATACTAGAGTGCGTACAGAGAACACTGACGGCCGTCGAAATATAAGATGGAAGGCCAGATCTGTGAGTCGGAAACTCGGAGGAGGATCCGAGTCGATAAGTTTTTTTTGGCAAGTCTGTCACGGGCAGTGGAGGAGTCACGAAAGACACTGACTCGATCATTTTGCGATCGCGTCGTCGTCAGGGTCGGTGTAGAAGCGACTTACATATAGAACCTTAGACAGGTGTGAAGCAGGTTATGTTTGTTGTAAATAATCGTCAGACGTATTTAATCATATTCGTGCAAGTACCGACGTTCTCCAGGCCGACTTCCACAACATCTCCATCGGTCAACCAAACGGGATTAGCCTTTCCAAGGTTCACGCCAGCCGGCCTAACAGAATTTTGTTAGTCAGTTGTCTGTCCACAAGCATCCAGAGATGCTACTCACGTCCCGGTAAAGATAACATCTCCAGGAAGTAAAGTAATGCCCATCGAGAAGAACGACACAAGATGCTTCACGCCGAAGATCATGTTGGCAGTTGTATCATTCTGCATGGTGACGCCATTGACTTTCGTCCAAATGTTGAGCGTCTGAGGATCGGGAATGATGTTGGTGGAAACGATAGCCGGGCCCCACGGTGCCCAGCCATCAGCTCCCTTGCCCATGGAGAATTGAGGTTGTGGTTGGCCACCACGGTCAATCTGCCAGCCACGGTGCGATACGTCGTGACCAACAGAAAAGCCAAGAACATGGTCCAAAGCCTCGTCGTCAGAGATGTTAAAAGCCTTTTTCTTGATTACGATGACCAGCTCAGTCTCATAGTCCATCGTCGAGGTGAAGTTGCCCTGAATTTGATAGCCTGCGGTGACAGGGATTGGGTCGCTGGGAGTGTTAAGCGCCGTGAATGGTTTGAAAAATAGGATTGGCCATCCAGGAATAGGCTGACCGGCCTGGACGTTGAATGAATCCAACGTCGACTGAGAATAAGAGTGAATCAACTTGATTTACCTCTCCATTATGTGCCACGTAGTTGAAGCCTACACAGCGGACAGTCCTCACTCGTTCATTTGGAAGAGGAGAAAGGAGCTTCCGAATTGGCTGATACAAGGTATAAGCGCGATTGAAACTCTAAGTTGCTAGGCTCTGATTACCTTGACTTGTTTCGTGATAGTGAAGTTTCCAAGGATGTCACCAGCAATCACCCTCGCACTGGTGCTCTTCGAGGCGTCGAAAGTACCCGCAGGAAGGATGGCATCGCCAGTGTACTCGTGACCATCTGTAGAGATGAAACGAACGAAGCGCTGGGCTTCAACAGCAAGCAAGAGTGCGCAGAAGAGTAGGAACCGTGTCGCGACGCGCATTGTTGCGAACTGTGGAGAAGATGTGGACAGCCTCACATTAAGTACCTTGTCGGTGAGAAAAAAATCTGACAGAATAGAAATAAAGCTTCAGTTGCATGAGACTTAGTAGGCCATTCAAGGAGAAGACGGAGCTCCTGGTGTGAACGAACATTTTGGCACCGTGGATACCCTATGATGTCAAACGCAGGTAAAAATCGAATTCGTCTTCGAAGTAGATTTTGAAGACAATTTACGGCTCGGTATGTCGTGGGCTGTCGCCTTTCGCTCCTGCTACAAGTCCGCTCCTAATACAGAGTTGGCGAGTCGCGACGTCTCTGTGAGAACAGAGTTACCTACGTAAACCTTCGATCGTTCACAGGGAGGCATGGCGCTCCGAGATGCCAGTGGAGTCAGAGCAAGCCGTTACCTGAGCGTCACTTAGAACGAGAAAACAGCCCAGGTTCGTCCTTCTTCGCGCAATTCTTTTCCACAGTTTAGAACTCGTGATGCGGTGAGCACATGCAAGTTCCAGAAAAACCCAATGAGAAGTGGTCCTGGAGCGCGGCAGCTTGCCGAGAGTCAAAGGCCAGGAACAGAATCGGCATTGGAAGTATAACAATAGGCAGGCACGTAGCGCATTGAACATCAAGTTGCAGTAGTTGTGAACTTGATGGAAATGATATGCGTGGTGGTGGAGCGTGAGAAGCACTCCTGGAGGCCATTGCCAAACATGGCCAACTTGTGCCTTGTTCTGCACAAATCGGTGACACTGTGCCACAAGTCTGAATATTAATTCTGAGCCTTTCCTGCAGGCCTCAACATTCAATATTTAACGCGCAGTCGAACTCCAGGCAGCCTGTCCACTACTTTCAGCCCTCGGGTTCACCTTCCGTTCCCCAACTATTGTCACGGACATCGCTGTCGCTACCTCTCGCGAGTCCCCCCGATCCACCCGCATCTCTGAAGTCAAGAATTGGCTCCATACAAGAACGTTTAGCCGTAGCACCGTTGTGCGGTTACTCCAGGGACCCAAGTAGATGTCGCAACAATCTCCCCGCACAGTCGAACAGGATCGAATATTTGTGCCAATCACTCTTCGAGTCCCAAACGTCTCGAAGGATCCTTTGCCTTCCATCTTTTTATAAAGGTCCTTATGGTTTACGACCTCACTGTTTCTCTTGGATTTGCTGTCATATGTGATCCCGATGTGGTTGTCGTTGAACTTCCTATCATTTGATGCCCACATTTGGCCCTTGATCTAGAGGGTGCGGACATAATGCTTGGTTCACGATGGCTAAGTGCTGAAAATTGTCTTCACGCGCTCGCTATCTTGCAGTTCTGGAGTGGTGACTCTTGAAGTTTACAACTCCAGCATCCTTCTGTTATGTAAAGAGACTGTGGTAGCGTGGCTTGATTATTTATAGATTGGAACCAGGTCGCAAAATCGAAGCACTTTGTTGACTTTATTTTTTTTTCTCCCCCCCGCTCATCCTCTACTGGCGCTGGGAGCTCCTTGAACTATCTTTTGTTGGTAGTAATTTCGAACTGATTCGAAATTCGAGGCCAGCACAAAACGCGAGTTATCAATCGGTCTTCCACAAGCTTCTCATCACTTTAGAAAATGCGACTATCGACACTCGTTACTCTCGGTTGGCCACTGCACGGGCTCATGCTTGGAATATTGCCACTGCTTCCCAACGTACTTGCACAAGATCGCACAACAGAGGCCGCAGAGGCCGCCATTAAAGGTTCGTCTGCTAGTTTCTTGCGCCACGCTTTGCTGTGGCGCTTTTCTTCTTTGCCTCTGGTTTTTGCTCTCGTGTATCGGACCTCCTTCTCACCCATGGTAGTATAGACGGAACAGCAGAATGTGCACCTTACTATTACGCGCCCGTGGCGACCCGGATTTCTTCATTTCCTGTCATTTGGCAGCCGGCTCAGATCCTCCCGAACGACACGAATGCCGAAGCCAAGTGGTCTTCAATTGCACCAAACGTACCCTCCAACATGTCTGTCAAGGTTCGTTTAGGCGTTTTTCAAAATACCTCTCTGCAGGCTCTGATGCCCTGTTTTTCAGGGTACCATAATGGGCGACTTCTCAACATTTACCCCGACATACTCCTCGAGTGACACTGATTGTTGGTGGACATATCATCAGTGCGTGACGCCAAAGTTCCCTGGTCTCCCACCAGACCTGGTCAACGTTCCTGAAGTTAGCTGTTATTTCCGATGGATCGAGATGTGTTTCTTACCGGTTAATATTTGTAGCCCCACACGCTGGGATATGGCTTTGATGATGGCCCGAACTGCTCACACAACGCGTTCTACGACTACTTGGCGAACCAAAAACAGAAAGCGAGTGCGTTTTTCCCTAAATATCTCTATCACCCGTCAGGAATGTCACATCTTTGACGATCACCATATTATAGCCATGTTCCTTGTCGGAAGTAACGTGTTGGATTGGCCACTTGAAGCTCAGAGAGTCGTCGCGGATGGTACGTACAGTTCCACGCCTTGCAGCCTAGTTCAATTCTCAGGTCATCAACCTCTAGGACACGAGATTTGCGTCCGTACGTCGTTCTTCCTGTATTTTCGTACATCCCAAGTTCATTGACATTCGGATTGATGCGCCGTAGATACTTGGTCACACCGGTATAGTAAGTGCTATCGCTTTATCATGCTTCTGCCCTACCGAACTTGTATCTCTCCAGTGACTGCACTTCAAAGCCCTGATGCATTTGCAGAACTATATTACAGTGGGTGGTGCTTGAACTTATCTAGCGATTTCGTCTGATCTCATCCGCATTGTTGGCTTATAGCGGTCTGGCCTTTTCCTCGTCGGCTTTTTTTTTCCCTTTTAACTAACGGGCTCAGTTCAGATTCAAGCTGTAAAACTCGTGACTGGTGTAACGCCAACCTGTTGGAGGGTAAGCGTCGCCAGTTTAGTAGAGCCATATTCTTTTTAACTTTGTGATAGGCTCCTTTTGGCGATATCGACGACCGCATCCGCGCCATCGCCCATGGGCTCGGACTACGGACAATCGGCTGGCAATACGACTCAAACGACTGGCGAGCTGGTACTGGTAACATTACGCCCGCGGACGTTGATGGCAACTATTACGCATTGATCGCGCAAGCGAACAGTGGTCAATTCGATACGGTGCGTTTCGTGCTTACTCGATGCGTGGTTGGTTCAAATGTCTCATAGGCGGGAGCGATTATGCTGACGCACGAGCTGAACAATTTCACAATGTCGGAGGCCATCAAGTTTTATCCTCAACTAAAAGCCACGTTCAAGGTTCGTCTTTGTGTCCAAATCATACTCCGGAACAATGGGAGTAATGAGTATCATGAAGCATATCGTGCCCATGGGAGTAGCGATGAACCACACACAGCCATATGTCGAGGCAAACTATTCCCTTCCCACCTTCGACGAATGTGAGTTCATAACGTTCATTGAGATTGGTCGTTGAACCCAGAGTACCCTCCAGATATCAGCGGGAAAACCGAAACCAAGGGTCCCACTGCCTCCGATGGGAGTGCTATTGGCAAAGGTGTTCATAACGAATCGAAGAATGGTGCTACGAGACGACACGAACTGTTCAGTGTTCCCTCCAGGTGGTTATTCCTTCTAGGTTACGTTCTTGTGTCCCTCTTTGCGGGCTAGATCCCAGGTCGTCTTTCTTGTATTCTTATATGGTGTTCAACTTGTACTTGATAATTTCATTTAAGGCTCGTTCAGTCTTATATAATTATCGAAGCGTTTGGTGAGCCCGAATTTTTTCCTCAGTATTAATTTCAACGAAACGGTTAAGACGGATGTTCGCCTGTTGTAGACTCACACCCGTCCAGTCAGGCATCATACTTTGACGTGCATTGAACGCCTCGTATTTTTGGCAGGCTGGCCATGGCACTTGTTGTGCGCGCGTTCGACAGGGCCTGTGTCCGGATCTCTTCGAAGCTTGAACTTCTCGCAGATCTCCACATGTGCATGTTCGGAGGCGCTTGCACATCAAGTCAAATGACACCATGATGTTATCCTGCTGTCCCGTCTCACCTTTAGCGCCAAATTCAAATCCTCATCCCAAAGCCATGAGGACTTCGCATGTCCTCGGCGACTTTAAAAGACATTGAAACCAGGCAAGTGACAACCATGCCCTATACCACTTTCTCATCCCACCATTGTCGGAGCATATCGTTACCGACGACCCTTGCGCATCGTTGAACTCAACAATCAGGCCAACGGGAACGAGGCCCCCACTGGCGCCAGTTCTGGGTCAGATTATGGTAACGTTGCGCGCTTTGGCTTGACATGCTCCTGTGAAACAGACCTCGGCGTCTGTTTCCATGGGCTTTATGCAATGAATTGTATGATCGTTGGGCTAACTTCCCTACGGACGTTATCTTTCGCCGTCCCGCACAGTGGTTGGGGGAGGATGGACGGTGATATTTCACAACGTTCTTACTGTTGATGATATATAAATAGTCCAGATTCCGAACACTCCTCTTTCAAGGACCACTAGTTGCCATGGGACCACAGGATGCAAGGTTGAACCCTCGACGCTATCGTGCCATCGAAGATTTTCTCGATATCGAACGTGCTCGTAGACGTTGGGTTAGTCCCTCACCTCATGCCGTCTCTTACACAATATTTATTAAAATGCTATGTAGGAAATCAAATCGTCTGATCTCGTCAAGACCAAACCCCACCGCATCGGTGAAGGATCGAGGGGTGACGTTTATGAAGCTTGTTTTCATCGTCAAAAGGTAACATCGCAAATTATTCTGCATCAGGTCGTATAGGGCTATGGATGACTGTATTCCTTTAGGTGGTTGTGAAGGTCATGCGAGGAACCCCGGGCGAGAGACTGGTTGCCGAGAAAGTATGTTATACATTATACATTCTTCTACTAACGATTGAACTAGTCTGTCTAGCGCATTGTCAGAGAGTTGGCTGTCTGGACTCGATTGAACCATCCTAATGTGATCAAGTTTTACGGGATGACACACAATCATACCTTCGGAGCTCTCCCTGGAGTCGTTTCCCCATTTGCTGAATATGGCCTCATGGCATACACTTCTGACCATCCAGGCTCGAAGACGAGACTGGTGACACGATCTCTTTATATTGTTCTGAAGCACCCAATATCTGACATCTTGATAGATCTACGAAACTGCCGTTGGAGTCCAGTACCTACACAACCAGCTTATCATCCATGGCGATCTTAAACCCGTGAGTAATAGACACATCGTATAACGAGGTTGCTAACAGTCAATAGGACAATGTTCGAGTTTCCGCGTCTGGTGTTGCGCAGATCATAGATTTTGGGATGAGTAGGATTCACGAGATCAAGGGTTTCACAACCGGATGGTCTCCGAATCCGCGCTACATGGCTCCCGAACTTTTGACATCTGAAGACCAAAGAGTTCGCACGACGTTCAGGAGTGATATGTATAGTTTTGCGATGCTCATGCTTCAAGTGAGCAAATGTCCGTTCTTCCCCTCACTTTGTTGAATATGGTGTCTGGATTTAGGTCCTTCATGGCCGCGACCCCATGCAAAACGGAATGGACAATTCCTGGCCGTTCAACGACGTTCTACCAAACGCCCTGTATTTGCTCTGTACAGGTGTGCCGAAGGGACGGCGCCCTCGCCAAGACAGGTACAGGAACATTACACAGGCTCAATGGGAACTGCTGGAAGGATGTTGGCGCAAGGATCCTGCGGAACGACCCAGTATGAAGGTGGTTTTAGAGGCTCTTCCATCTCGTTGATGAGTTGTTATCTGTTGGCAATTTCAGCGGACGGCGTAACGACAAATTACAATGACGGTCATTAATCTTGCGAAGACTCAGAAGACTCATAGCCCTGTGTTTCCACTACAATAAACCCTTTTTCTGCATAATCTGGCACGCGTCTGTTGTGGTGTTAACGTCGGATGACTGCCAGGCAGCAAGTTACTAGGATGCGACCATGATCACGCTTGCGAATTTCTAGTATGATTTACCAGGTGCTGATCTGGAGATGGAGTAGTATAGAGGTGGATTTCGCCTGGCTGCTGCTTTCACGAACTTTTAATTAGTTTCCCAAAGAGAGTAGAGCTAGCTGAAGGGGAGAGTCTCAACATCGATTTTCCCTTTGGGAAAATCAGGGGCACCCAGTCCAGAGTCCGGACGCGTTCAAGACGCGACGTTATTAGCCTGCACGTGTCGATCGAGACCGTTTACATAAGCCAAAAGCATAGCCAGCGACCGATCATTTCGAAATTTTGAATTATTTTGAACTCTTCCGTGTTGCTCCTCGTGAGCCATTTTGGCACGATGATACTGGGCAAGGCAGTAGCCCACTCTCTTTTGACGAAATCTATCTCATCGACGTCCACATGTCTCGTCAACTGGCTCGCTATTTCATCTTGCGGACGAAGAGCTGCATCCACTGCCGCCGCACTCAAGCCAGCAACTCCTGTTGATGTAACTGAAGCTTCAGCGCCATTGCCAGTGTCTCTCTTGACTGAGAAGGACATGCAAAGGCTACGATTTCAAAGGAACATCGGTGTTTCTGCCCACATTGATTCCGGGAAAACAACGTTGACGGAACGGGTTCTGTTCTATACTGGTCGTATTCGGGACATCCACGAGGTTCGCGACATATCCATAGGAAGCGCCTGTGATTGGAAGGAGGATGCAGATTGCGGAGACACGACAGTAAACCCCATTGCCTGATGCTGGGGGTTTCTTTACGCACTGTCTTGGTGTTCGTGCAATTATCCTCTGCCACAGGCGTCTTGTCCTCAGTAGTGACGAATGCTAAGTTTTATGCATTCCAGGTTCGTGGTCGTGACTCCGTTGGAGCCAAAATGGACAGCATGGACTTGGAACGGGAAAAGGGAATTACAATTCAGAGTGCGGCTACTTTTTGTGACTGGGAGGCGACGAACCCGGAAGATGGCACAAAACAGACGTATGCTATTAATATCATTGATACCCCAGGCAAGTCGATTGTGGTATTTCCTCAAGGTTACCCAACTTATGAGTTGCTGCAGGACACGTCGATTTTACGATAGAAGTAGAGCGTGCATTACGTGTCTTGGATGGTGCGGTTTTGGTGCTTTGTGCGGTTGCCGGAGTGCAGGTATGGAATATAAATAGTGTTTCTATTTACTGTCACCGACGCCTCACATTCTTTCCTTAGAGTCAAACAACTACGGTGGATCGGCAAATGCGACGTTACGGCGTACCCAGGATATCTTTCGTCAACAAAATGGACAGGTGAGAGTTTTTGTCGTCTCTTTGATTCCTAAAGTCCTAAACTCAGATCGCAAATCACAGGCCTGGCGCGAATCCCTGGAGAATTGTTAATCAAATTCGGACCAAACTTCGTATTCCCGCCGCAGCTGTCCAGGTACCAATCGGTGTCGAAGATGGGTTCAAGGGTGTTGTAGATCTCGTCAACTGGAGAGCTATCTACAACGAGGGAATTAAAGGGTCTGTCATCCCATTGTTTGGCAATTGAACCTATCTGATTCGCGATATATTATGTAGAAGTGATGTCGTGGTTTCTCAAGATATACCCGAATCTGTTCTGGAACTGGCTAAGGAAAAACGCACGGAACTTATTGAGCAGTTGGCTGAAGTAGACGAAGAAATTGGCGAGCTGTTCCTCAACGATGAGGTGCCAACCAATGCCCAGATCAACGATGCCATCCGACGTTCCACCATTGGCCTTAAATTCTCTCCGGTGTTTATGGGTTCTGCGATCAAGAATACTGCTGTACAGCCTCTGCTCGATGGTGTCTGCGCGTACCTACCAAATCCTTCAGAATCTGAGGTTCTTGCCCATGACACCAACCTACCTGCCGGGTCTCCTCAGGTCCCTCTAGCTCCTGCCGCCGATGCTCATCTAGTGGGCCTTGCCTTCAAACTCGAAGAGGGCAAATATGGGCAGTTGACATACATGCGAGTCTATCAAGGTACTTTGAAGAGAGGAAATATCATCTATAATGCTCGCACTGGAAAGAAGGTAAAGGTACCCCGCTTGGTCCGGATGCACAGTAATGAAATGGAGGTGAGTTGGATGTAAAGTTCGAGTCTATGACTCTGATCACAATGTCATTTATTTAGGACGTTGATTCCGTTGGACCTGGTGAAATCTGTGCGATGTTTGGCGTCGAATGCTCGTCAGGAGACACGTTCACAGATGGATCGACCAGCTACTCCATGGTATGTGGCTCAACATTGAACATTTGCGGGTACCTATATTGAACCTTCCTAGACATCCATGTTCGTTCCGGAACCCGTTATCTCATTAGCAATCAAAGCAAACGGCGTCGAAACTCCCAATTTCTCTCGCGCTCTCAACCGTTTCCAGAAGGAGGATCCAACATTCAGAGTGCACATGGACAGGGACAGCAAAGAGGTAACATCCGTCCGGAAAAATGTATCCGGTTCATTTCATCTCACATCTTCCCCAGACGATTATCTCCGGAATGGGAGAGCTCCACCTCGAAATTTACGTTGAACGAATGCGACGAGAATACAACGTCGACTGCACCACAGGCAAGCCCCGAGTGGCCTTCCGCGAGACCATTACCCAACGCGCCGAATTCAACTATACACACAAGAAGCAGACTGGTGGCGCTGGTCAGTTCGCCAAGGTCGTCGGGTACATTGAGCCTATGGAGCGTGATCCTGAGACTGGCAAAGACGTTGAGTTCGAGAACATCGTCATGGGCGCATCTATCCCCACGAACTTTATCCCTGCCGTCGAGAAGGGATTCTACGAGGCCTTGGAGAAGGGGTCCTTGTCGGGGAATATCATCTGTGGATGTCGCCTAGTGCTGAAGGAAGGTGGTTTCCATGCTGTTGATTCGTCTGAGTTGGCTTTCCGTTTGGCCACGATTGGCGCTTTCCGCGAGGCATACAGGGTAGCGCGTCCGGTTATTTTGGAGCCCATCATGACCGTTGAAGTCGTAGCTCCCGTAGAGTTCCAGAGTACGTCTCGATTCGTGTATATGTTTTCACCGGCTAACCTTTGTCTGCAGGTCAAGTCATCGGTAGTTTGAATACTCGCCGCGGTACTATTGTTGATTCGGAGGTCCGTGACGATGAGTTCACGGCAATCGCGGAGGTTGCCTTGAACGAAATGTTTGGTTACTCCAACCAACTTCGTGGTTCAACACAAGGCAAAGGTGTGTTTTCAGAGTTGTCACCAACGTTTTCATCCCTTGATTGGACTTCTTTTTCACAGGCGAATTCACCATGGAATACAAGGTGAGCGGCAACTTTTCCAGGAAAACATATAGTTCTTGCTCACATTCTATTTCCAGACCCATCAACCTGTCTTGCCCAACCTTCAAAAAGAGCTTGAGGAGGCTTATCGTAGGACCCTCCCTGCCAGCACCAAAAAATAGAGAATCTGTGTATCCTAATAGACTAATTCGTAATTGCCTTTCGGAAGAGATGTCACTGCGGGTGCAGTCCCTTTAGCGAGCCTCGTTGTGGCCATGAGTTGGAAACGTTGGCGTATGATACGTACACTTCACGAAGTTCTCCAGGCCGTCCTCGAGGTTTAGCTCCATTGTTTTCAAAACTTGTTAGCCAAACACAGTGGAGCGCCCTGGAGTGCCCTCGCCGTTGCGACTGAATGCCGGATAAGGTGAAGCTGGTCAGGCAAGAAACATGATCGCAGTGCCCACACCAAGTTGTACAGATTCAAACTCGAATGGATCTATGACGATAGATGATAATCACCAAATGTGTACGGTATCCGCACGAGGAGTCAAAGACCAGCAAAGCAATTGTCTAGCAATTGTCATAGATAATCCGAAACTCACTACAAATCCAGAGGACAACATAGAGGAAAATCCAATTCGGACCAAAGCGACCTGGGAACTATAGGATTCCATATAAACGAATGAGATAGGGAACATGAAGCCGAACAGGAATGTCAAAATCAGACAGCAGCAATTCAGACTAGCAAGGGACCGTCATGTTAGTATCAAGACAGGACAAAATGCGGACAGCACAGACATATGGGTACCCAAGGCCATTGCCTGCAATTCACCTGGACCAAAATGACCGAACGGCGCTGAATATGCTTTGAGGTTGCTTGAGGATGCGCAGAAGACACAGCAACCATTCACGGAACACCGACCTTCCCAACCACGAGCCAATGTTGGTCTGTTCTCTCACATACTGGATCAGAATTGTCACGAATGAGACACGGGAGCAATTGAGCGTGGAGACGAACGTACAGGACTCAGAATGTCGCAGACTTCCCTTGCTGATGGCCGTTGCGTAGGTTCTTGATGCCAGCAACGTTTTAATACGTCGGAAAGGGCAGGTTTCTCCGCAAGATATGAAGGCAGTTCAGGTCGCTTCTTACTGATGATAGCAAAGATAACTGCGCTGTCGTTCTTCAACTTCGCGAAGGGTGGAAGCCCAGTGAATACCTGTAAACCATCGTTACTGATAATTACACCGGAGCACAAGTCAAAACACGAACCTCAACTGCAAACATGGCGAAAGCAAAGATATCGCTAGCCAGGGTGAACGGCGGTGAAGACTCGACAGATTCATCATCGTCAGAAGGATTCATGATTTCTGGGGCAGTCCATCTGCAGTTTCCTGCTGTTTTGATAGATGTAAAGTCAGAGGACTCAATGATGAAGGCAAGGCCGTAGTCAGTTAGAACGGCCTGCCCATTGTCGTTGATGAGCACGTTCGCCTTTCAAGGAATGCATCAGCTTCGAGACACACCGATGGCATGATGTTTGTTCACCGCACGAATGTCACCGTGAATAATTGGAGGCTTGCGCTCATGAAGATACCGCAGGCCGAGGGCGACTTGTGTGATCTGTTCGTGGTCAAACGTCGGGTCAGCGTCAATCATCTCGATGACAGATGTAGGGGTAATCACGAGATGTAGCTTGTCCTCATTGGACATAGGATGCTGTTTCGCATAGTGGAGTATATTTCCGTTGGGGTGATATTCCAAAATAAGTGCCGGCATGGGTCCGAGCCCTAGGTCAAAGGCAAGGCCAAGAAAGCGGGATATATGGTCGTCTTTAAGTTCCAACCACACAGATCCATGACGCCTGAGTCCCTTGAAAGAAAATCGATGAGCTGAAAGTTCTACGGCGAATGGTGAAAGCCACTCTGCCTCCCGGAGGTTCTCAATGAAATTGGGCTTGGTCGTTGAGCCCCCACGCAGCTGCTTTATTCCAACCTGTTGACATCATATGGATCTGGCCTTGCTCGTTTAAAAGTCGAGGTAAGGTCGCACCTTCGTAATTGTCGATCCTCTTCGCCATTCACCCAACCAGAAATCGGCGTGTTCTCCAATGGCCACGTAGTGCTCGCCTAGTCTTTGAACTTGCCCGGTCAAATCCTAGTGAATCGACGCAGTATAAGCTCAGTATGCACAAAAGGCAGAATGGTATAACTAACAAGTTTTACCTCCGGGGATGTGGAAATCATCTGTGCCATGAGGGTGGGGATTTAGACCGTTAGAACATTCCCACCTATGGTGCCATTTAACCTGCAGGGTGCACGAGCGCCAAAATCCGCACCTGCTGAGCCAGGCCCCCTCATCAAAGGTTCCATGTTAACGTTCTATTGTTGGTGCATATCCATACACCATATACGGTGTCATATACACATTTAAATTTGTGAATAATCTGCACACCTCATTCAATGACCAAAGATTTGATGATCGGAATATTGCCATAAGTAATGCCTCAGCCTGCCTCGGCGCCTATCTATTACCTTGCTTACAAGGTCTCTCCAGCTCGTAATTCCTGCCAAAACAAACAGCCATCAATATCTTAGCAGTGCCACCATTTTTCAGCAATTGTGCATGCTACGTAATTTACACTTTGCATGCATCCTCCAGCGCCATGAGGAGTCGACCGAAGGTCGGCGACGAGTGGCGCATAGCTAATTACCTTTCCCTGGCAAAGCAAGGTTACAGCCTACGTTTTCGGAGGCACCTAGTCCAGGTAATGATACCGGTAAACATGGCACCTGCCTTCCGTGAGCTTCATGTGTTAGTGGATCTTGCGTTGGACCTGCCGGGACCGAGAGTAAGCGCCATCTCGAATTCATTGGCAATAGGTTTTATCATGGTACTCAAAGTCGTAGTAGTACGTTTGGGGATCAGTAGCGAGCAGAAGCACCCACGCACAGCGCGATGACCACGGCGTAGGAAGAGCAGTACTCCCAAGATGCACGCGCGGTGAAGGGGAGGCCTGGAAGAGAAGGGTATAGGCAAAGTCTGCTGGTCCGAGATCGGAGATGAATGCAAGGTCAAGTACGAGACTGGCCTACTCAGCTGAACGGCGTGCCGTTCTAGCTACTTATTCACCTAAACACGAGATGTTCGAAACGGAAAGTAAGACCACCAAAGTGTATGCTACTTCATCGATACAGTATCTTGAATGACGGACTCGCAATCGACACTTGCACGTAACTCGTCTTCGACGGCGTTTGTTCAACATAAGGAGAACCGATTGCGGCTTTGTCCTGTGAATAACCTGGCATTCCTCGTTAGCCATGCGATGGGTAGGATTAACACGAGCAAGTAATACCGACAAGCAAAGTGCAACCTGGAAAATTGTTTAAATGCTGTAAGCATTGCCTGATTACGTAACAAAAGAGGAGCCACGTTGCATCGTTGTTGCAGAATCTTCACTCTTTCACTTCCTCAATACGTTCCCAACTAGTTTATAAGCCAGCGATAATGGTGAGCAAATTCCTGTATCCAATTGGTTAACTGAATAATCCGATGTCGTTTTGCTAGGCATCCGCGACAGCTTCGGAGTCGGTGCCCATTGAAACCGCGCATGAGGACATGATCGTGAGTTGCGGTTTAAAACTTTTGAGGCGACTCATGGAAGGCTGACCTACTTGTTGGACAGCATGATGCGCAGCTCGACTACTACGGAAAACGTCTCGCTACATGCTCCTCCGATCGCACAGTGAAGGTCTTTGATGTAATAGAGGGGGACGCTCAACGATCGGCTGGGGGCCATACTTTAAAGGGGTGCGCAGCTTGGATAGATTCTTTTTCATACGGCACAATCTGACGCCTTGAAACAGGCATACAGGTCCTGTATGGCAAGTTGCCTGGGCACATCCAAAATTTGGGCACATCCTCGCGTCTTGCTCATACGATGGGAAGGTGTTGATATGGAAAGAGCAGCCAGGGCAGGGACCTGCTGTTGGAGGGTGGAATAAAGTGAAAGAGCACACCTTGCACACGGCTTCAGGTAGGTCGCTTGCAGGTTTCTTGGCTTTCCTTGGGAGGTTGACGCGTTACGACATTTAGTGAACTCCGTTTCATGGGCGCCCCATGAACTCGGTGCGATTTTGGCATGCGCATCCTCTGATGGAAAACTCTCTGTCTTAACCTTCAAAAGTACGTGTATCCTGATTTCGATCTGCTCCACGCAAAAGAACTTATCCTCGGACAAGATGATGGTCAATGGGGCGCCGATATCTTCAACGGACATGCTATCGGTTGTAATGCTGTCTCGTGGGCGCCAGCAACCCAACCCGGCTCCCTCATCTCACCGCAGCAAACTCAATCTCTCCCCAATCAACAAGCCCAACAAACGCCGCCACCCTCTGTCAAGCGCTTCGCTAGCGCTGGATGTGACAACCTTGTGAAAATCTGGGGATATAGGGAGGACTCACAGTCGTGGGTGGAAGAGGAGACGCTAGAAGGGCACACAGATTGGGTTCGCGATGTAGCGTGGGCGCCTAACATTGGCCTTCCCAGAAGCTATATCGCCACCGCATCCCAGGACAAGACCGTGCTTATCTGGACGAAAGACACGCCATCGTCGCCCTGGGTTAAAACTGCGCTCGACCCTTCGTCAACACTGACGTCGCCAACGTCTGGGACGGTTCATCCTGGGAAGTTCCCTGATGTTGTTTGGCGCGTGTCGTGGAGTCTTGCGGGAAATTTGCTTGCGGTTAGCTGTGGAGATGGGAAAGTGACGCTCTGGAAGGAAAACTTAAAGGGTGTCTGGGAGTGCGTCAGTGACATGAACAGTTAGCTGTGTAGATTGAGTAGGTATCGTATGTAATGGCATGTTGCATTCATTAATGAACCCAATGTGCTGACCATGACCCTTTGTATCTAGGTACGTCGCTGAACGCTCCGCAACTTAGAAGCAAGATTTCTATGCACTAAAATGTGATGGAGTGGGCGCGGCATTGACCGACATTTTCGACGAAAATAGTCTACCAGGGGCCGCCGGGGGCGACTTAGACCTTGCTTGCCTGACCGATTGGGTTCGTTTTTCCTTATTAGACTTGGGGATGAAATATCAGGAAGCCTGGCGAAATGAATGAAGATGACAATGAAAGCGGTACAAGTAAACTATGATCTACTACAAAAAACAGTGAGGGCCGTGCGAGCGCTGAGTGCGAGTAAAGTAGTGGGGCAGGCTGTGCCTGCGTCATCTAAGACACAAAGTACACTGGAAAAGAGTCGACGGCGGGACTGGGGTTGATGGTGAAGACGTTGCTCGGGAGGCCGAGTCAGCTGGTTTTGTCGTTCAGCAAGTCTCGGTAGCATTTTTTAGGGTAGATGCAGGTTGTTGAATTGAGGTGTAATGAGATACATAATAGCACACGGAATGGGGATGATGGACCATTCGGACGAGGTTACGGAAGGCGGCCTTCCATGTGATTGAGAACTACGAAAACAGGAGCTCGAAGTGGTTGGTGGTGAGGTCGAGTGAGATGGGAACACTCATGTGCACGGCAGATAGCGCATTCGATCCACGGTGCCTTTAAGTTTAACGTCCTTGGGAACACCTGGCGGTGGGGTAGGCGAGGAGGAACTGCAGTGAGGATGACAAATCATTCGAAAAGGAAAGTCTTAGCTGGCATGTTTTGGAATTTCGAGTTGTGGGGACCTTGGTGGGGACCTTGTCAAGCAAGGTGACCATATAATTCATCGTGACTAGACATACCGGACCCAGTCTGAACTGCTACATGAATAATTCGACGAGCCATTGAGCAAAGGTCGAATGTATGTACGAACAGATAGTGAGGCAGATAGTATTAGGGAGGTATCATAACCAACTTGGTGGCTGTTACAGCTGATTCGGAAAACCTTGACATGTTTGATTTTTATTCAAGACATTGGAACGCAAAACGCAACGCCAAGTTCCAACTATAGTACATAGTAGCGGGAATTTTCATCTTGTCTCTAATGCCTCGGAATACGAAGAGAATCAAGATGGCGCCTGAGGTGCATCATACCCTAATATCACTCTTAACCACTCCTCACTCATACTTTCAAAGATACCGTTGGACATTTCCATCATCACAGTTCGCGGCACTGCCCAGCACGGGACACAGGAGGAGCGATTAGAATCCATGGCCGGAGCCACGCCGTCCAACATCCAGCACTCAGTAACTGCGACGAAGGACATGGTTTTGGGAAGATTTGAACGAGAGTTACTCGACCGCCGCTGGTCAAGTTGCAACCTCGTGAACCATACCTTCGGCGAGATTGTCTCCATTTCTCTTGCCGCTCGCATCCTTCTATGCTTTCTACATTGCGGGATTCTCGTCGTCAAGCTGGACGGAGCTGTATTAGAGGCTGACCATTGGCCCGAAGCCTGTACCCATGCAGCATCATGTGCGGAACTGGCCTCCCTTTCCGTCAAAGTCGAGTCGGGCACGGAAGGATATCTGAAGATGAACTACACCTGGGAATGGATGGCAGAGCTGGGCACCGACACTGAGCACGACGCTGACAATTTCTTCAATGTCGTTGGCATCGCAGCTTATCTCGCTGCTGGAACCGTTGCGCCGGAAAGTCTAGCTGATCGCAGGCCAGGCGTTCGATTCACCACTCTTCCTGACCCTCATCATGACCTGCCACTCTCGAACTCTCTCCATGGCCAAGACTGCCGGCCTGATTTTTTTGCCTTGCCATTGTCTGCTTTCGTGTCCGACGCTGAACGCGACGACCGTCCTGAAGAGCACTTAGAGAAGCCGTCAACACTTGCCTTCATCAACTCACACTTCCCCAAGCTTTTGAGACCATATGGTCAATTGCTCTCTGTTGCCGGAGTGCCCGCTTTGGAGAAAGACGGACCAAGTTTGCGCACATCATACTGATGTTTCATCCCGACACTTAAATTGCTCTACTAGGCCTTCTAACAAAGCCAGGGGCTCCAAGTCCAGCCTCGATGTTACCTCAGAAGGTTGAGGATTCCCTCATCACGGAAATCTTTGAGGAAGCGCCTTCTGCCAGTGACGACACACGGGAAGGCGTCGAGTCTGCTACAGATCTACTCGAGGCGCTGAGGGCCCTCGGCGACACCCTGAAGTCGGGTGATCACTCTCCTCCGCCTCTGTGGATCGAGAACGCTGCAAGAGAGTACCTCGAGCGCTCCTTCTTGGACTTGTCGCGGGTCTGCTTTCCCAACGTTGTATTATTAGGTGAGTGTAAGCAGACAGATATGATGGCATCTGTGGTGCAATGCACTGGGTACATGTGCCAGCAGCGGCGCACCCAACCATGGCTTCGTTTCGGCTTAGGCCTGGTAGCTACGAAGGAGCAACTAGGACTTCTTCGGGCTGACGCGGTGGGTCTCGAGGAGTGCACCTTCAAGAAAACTACGGGTCGTGGCGTTATCGAAACCGTTCGGCTTGTGCTAGGCATCATGTTGGCTACGGAGCAGGAGCAAGGTGTCCACCCGTCCTTTGGATTTCGAGAGAAGGAAGTCCCGTCGGTCATGGACTCTGATGTCATGACTGGTAGCGACCGTTCGGGGTCTTCAAGGGGTGAGCCACCCAGGAAGAGATCACGAACTGACGCAGGCTCTTCTGTGTCCGTTCCAAAACCAGCGAAGTACCGGTACAAAGAGGTGAACTTCATTACCTTGAACCACCAACCACGTACGTTTTCACGCGAACCTCCACTGCCAGCCAAGAGTCGGACTCGATGTTATGTCAAATATCTCCTTCAGGACCATGGCTCTCTTGTTGGACGTTGCACGCGGATCTGGTGTGTTTATCGGGAGGTGCTTGACGCAGACAAGTCCAAGCTCATCACGCTTCACAACATCCCAGCCACAACACCTGTTTGCGTTGGCCCTTATGCCTTGAAATTTTACTATGCTGACGTTCGCAGCGAAGCCTATAAACACGATATTTTGGGCGTAGCTGTTGCAAAAAAAGTAGAGCATGTACTTTTGCCGACTCAGTCCGTCATTCGATTTATGTCTGTTTCCGCACGTGATCTCATAATTTCTCTGCAGTGTCTGGTACACAGGAAGAGTCTTAGAGACCCTGAGGGGCTTGAAGAGTGGGGAGGTTCCTAAGGGGCTCAAAAAAACAGACCTCAAAGATCGCGAGGAAATTATGATGATCACGCCCTTCAAACGAACATTGGCTCAGTTTGCTACGGCTGGCGAATTCTATCGTGCATTGATTGGTGCGCTGAAAGGTGTGTGCTGAGGAATGCATTCTTCTTGCTCTCATGGGCTAATATGCCTTGTAGGCATCCAATCACTCGAGAAAGCGGGCATCATCCATGGCGACATCAGCATGGGGAACATCGTTTTAAACAGCGAAGACTACCCTGCTTCCCAGCCAGCCGTCAACTACATAAATGTAGATGGCACATCGGCCGCCTTTGTCCGTCGTGACTTCGTTGATCTGGGTGCCGATGGAGGCCTTCATGACCTCGATATGGCTGCTTTCATACCAGCGGATGTACCAATCGAGCCACGAGAATCAATCTCCAAGCTTCGTGAAGCAGTAGCTCGTCCCCGCTCTATGCCACCACCTCCAGCGGCAAGTCGACGTTCGCTGCTTACATATGCCTTCCACTTTATAATGACTTCTCTCGCAACTTCCACAGCCATTATTACCACCCAACCCAGAGCGTTCCTCTAATCTAGCTTTTCGGACTGTGAGTCATTCTGTCTGTGTGTAATGATAGGTCTCATTGGAGCATTCCAGGGCACAACGCCCTTTATGTCGATCCCAGTCCTCACAGGGGGACACAACTCTGTGTATGATGATGTGAGCTCATATTCTATGAACTATCTTTGTCCCTTGCAGCTGATAACGTTGTCTCAGATGCAGAGCCTGTTCTTTGTGCATTATCTTTCTTTGTTCAGTTTTGATACACCAGCACCCAACTGCTACCCTGAGGCCCCGACCACACGGATACCCCCTTGGCCGGCGAAGTGCAATGAATGGGCGGCAGGGCAGGGTATGAAAATGTCTACTCTCGGAGGTAGTAAGAAGGTATTCTTTCAGGACCCAAAAGACCCATGGTCCACGACTGCAAAACTCCAGTGCTTGGAGTTTTGGAAGGACAACAGTACTGGACAGCTCGATGTCGGTCACTACTTGGTTCTGAATGTTTTCTGGGATGAGCTGTGGGAGTACGTGGGTGATGACCATGCCCGTGTCAGACGCTCGACTGCCACAATTAGTAAAGTACTCGAAAAGCTGGAGAATGAGGTGGAATACGTGATGAAAAACAGGAGTTTAGACGGTGAGTTGAGTAGCTCTTTTTCGCAAGGGTATCAATGCTCAAAGATCATGCCAGTCATGCCAGTTTAAACAGCCATCGGTACTTGACACGGCTTACTTTTAATATCTGCTTGTAATTTCCGTGGTGCTCTTCCTGTTTGAACTTTAAATGTATAATATTTCTTCGTTGGTCGAGTTCTAGAATTGTCCTACATAACCCACTTGACGAAACGAATGATTCGATGTTCCCAATTTCGGCAACGTGTTCCGGAGGGTGAGGTGTATAGACGATACCCCTTCAAGCTTAAGCCGACTGAGGAACCGTGCATGAGTTTGCTCTCGACCTGCTCCCCGATCACAGAAACCATCACTGAAGCTTGTGAGCGGAAGAGACGGCTTCCGGATGCGTCATGTCCGTCCGTATTTTTGTTTGCTCCATCGATTCTACTTTCAAAGCTCAAAGGCAAGAGAAATGTCTCTCGCATACGAGACAGAAAAACAATTAGCTGTAGCCGCCGTACGACGTGCATGCGGGCTCACCTCATCGGTGTTCAACAAATTGGTGAAGAACGAGACGCTCACCAAGAATGATAAATCCCCCGTTACTGGTACGTTTGTCCGTATTGCCATCATGAGAGTAACCTGACTCTTTTGGTGTGTGCTATAGTGGGAGATTATGCAGCCCAGGCAGTAATCAGCACGATGTTGTACCACGCGTTCCCGGCAGACCCTATCGTCGGAGAGGAGGACGCGGCGGAGCTTCGCGAGGAGTCTGGTGCCGGATTGCGCGATCGCATCGTCGCACTGGCCAACGAGGCGTTGACGGGCGAACTGGGCTTTGGGGATAATGTTGAATGGGGGATAGGGCCTGGACAGGAGAAGACGACGGCGCAGCTTTTGGATGCGATTGATCGAGGGAACCATCCTGGTGGGAGAAGCGGGCGTATGTCACTTTCTTCCTCTCAGTTATCTGGGTTTCGTCATTGCGACCCTGTCCTTCGTGAACTGATGATGTTTTGGGATGACTTTAGGAATGTGGACGATCGATCCAATCGACGGCACGAAAGGTTTCTTGAGAGGTGAACAGTACGCTGTCTGCCTCTCACTTATCGTCGATGCACAAGTCCAAGTTGGCGTTATTGGGTGCCCTAACCTACCTGTTGACCCATCCAAACCCGACTCAGCACGCGGCGTTATCTTCGTCGCCGTCAAAGGCCATGGTGCGGAACAGGTATGCACTTGCGTCTAAGATTACAACTAATTGACTGAGCATCCACTAACATTTCTCCAATAGATGACCCTCAGTGGAGCAAATCCAGCCCCTCTACGAATCCCAATAATCGCTCCCGCAGAGATCAACTTCCTCGAATCCGTCGAAGCTGCTCACTCCTCGCATTCCTTCAACGCCCGTGTCTCATCTATCCTCGGCATAGCACGTCCACCTGTCCGCATGGACTCCCAAGCCAAATACGGATGCCTTGCTCGCGGGGAAGGCGCAGCATACCTGCGGATGCCTACTGTCGTTGGGTATAAGGAGAAGATCTGGGTACGTTTGTCTCTTTTGTTGGGCTGATCGCTATGTGCGAGTACTTACGCTTAATTATTGCCTTGTAGGACCACGCTCCTGGAGTGGTGCTTATAGAAGAGGCGGGAGGTGTGGTTACTGATTCTAGAGGCCTCCCACTGGACTTTGGATTGGGTCGGACACTCGGGGGGAACTTCGGGGTTGTTGCTGCCGGGATGGATATTCATGCGCTGGTGCTTGAGGCGGTTCAGAAAGTCCAGGCCCTTGAAACTGAGGCGAAGGCGAAGGTTTAAAATGCACTTGTAATTATAGTCGTAAGTGAGCAGCCACTTTCACATTTCCGCAGCTTGCTTGATCAGGCTGACGGTGACTGGGGAACAGTAAAATGTACAAATAAAATGAAATATGGAGAGTTTAGAGCCTAACATCGCGAATTTGTTTTGTTCGAATGCTCTTGCATGTATTCTTTGCCTATTCAGAGATGCAAATGGAGCACACTCTGTTCTTGCGCCGTTCGCGGCTGGAAGTTCATGGGGCAGTAAGTGCTCGTGTGTCTTTTCAACTTCCAACATCTCCGTTATTAATTTTGTGTTTTTCCTTTACCGTGCTTCCATAAATTATTTGGGGCAGGACAGCCAGTAATGCCGTCGAGCTTCAACTCTAGCCGTTTGGAAATGCCTCTCGTTTTTATGGGAATTTCACAACTCGAGGTCACCAATCAAAACCATCATGACACGAGACGTGTTGTGCGGCCGTTGAGGGCTCCATGATGACTCTGTTACACTGATATATACGAAGGTAGTGCTACCGTTTGCTGCTAGTTCCAACCAAGGAGGTGTTATATTTCAAGTCAGCGTCCGGGATTCTCAGAAGCTACCAGGCGAGCCGAAGTTGAAACGTTGACTATGGATCTGCGTTGACCAAATCAGGTGGACAATGAGAAAGCTTACTTCAAATTGTGATTGCGGTCAAGCTTTTGCGCGTACTCTCTTCAGAAGGGCCGGTGCAACAAACACGTTGAGACTCCTGGTGCCCAGGAGAATTGCCCTCCAAGTCAAAGTCTTGGCAGGTTGCCCAGCACCGCCACCGGGTGTCACCGATCAGGTTCGTCATCTCACCACAGCCATCGACAACGGTTTTCATAAAACAACCATCACTCTGATCTTTTCTTTTTCCTGGTAACATCCTCTATCTGTCGGTAATTCTCGTCATACTCACTCTTTTCTCCTGGTTGTGTCTATCTTGTAAAGTATGGCTAACTGGTGCGTTAACATGATTCAAAGTTCGAAATCTCATAGATCAACATGTTTTCTGTTCCCTCCTGTTTCATTTAGGATCGATCTCGTCTCTCTTCTCGCGGTATGCACGAGCTTTCACCATATACCCATAAATTTGGCTCATATTGCAGGCTTCCTAGACGCTGTCCGTGGTCGGCGGTATCATATACGGAATCGTGTATGTCTCACGACGGATCTCCAGCAGCGTCAAAGCGACGAAAGAAAAGTTTGCTCTGATCTTCATATCCCCGTCTTTTTTACTAACGGTGCCGCCCAGTCTCAAAAGCCGCGGCTTGACCATCTCCGACAAGGGCGTATCTGTCAAAACATCAAAACACTTCGGGAGAGAGGACTATGTCGATGCCACGCAGCGGTACACATCTTTATTTTTAACTTAAGGACAGTACATGAAGTCTGACATGCCTTTCTTTCAAAGGGGTGTCATAAAAGCATACAACGCCGCTACCTTTGGCAAGCCCGTTAACCCGTCCATGTCCACCACTCCTACATACACGAAAACAAAATCTACCACCCCGCCTGGTGCTGCCAAGCTGGACCGCCAGCCCTCATCAAATGGGAGCATCGAGGAGAAGAAGAAGCGGGGAGGCTTGTTCCGCCGAACGAAAGAGCAGGAAAGCCATGAGTCGTAGATTGGCAGGTGCAATGCGGTGACATGTATGTACTATCTATTTATTCTATCTGTCTCGGTATAGGGGTCCGGGCGGGCGGGATGGACGATAGACCTTTTGCAGCACAGTACACGAAACTAGTGCTTGCTTCGGACATCCTGTACACAGAATGTATTTATTGGGCTTAGTGTATCAAGTGAAACCACGGTTACTCAGGGCATGAATCCACTAAAATATGAGCCACAGAAGGATTCAAAACTCCATCAGAAATCCAAGTAAGTGGTGTATGCAAAAACATGTCGTCTCCATGGTATATAAATCACGCGTCCGTCCGTACAACGTAGCAATATCGTTACACCTATATACATGGTATCTCACCGCTATATACATTAAGCATCTCAACTCATCCTTCAGATCAAGCATATCCTAAAAGCGCTCCTAATAGATCCCGCCATCCTCTCTTAACCACCACCCTGGTGTCCCCCGCATACTCCTGCCCAAGCCACTCGAGGTAACGCGCGTCAAACGCACTCAACGGGCCCAGTTCGAATGCCAGCACATCCTTCGGTGCGAGATACACCGTGTTCGTTGGTGTTGCTGTGGGAGGTGTGTTTGTTTCAGCCGGAGGGGGGCCTGCGGAAGCAGAAGTTGTTGGGTTATCCGAATAAGCAGGCTGCCGCGGGATGAACGACTCCAGGACGGACAGCTGGAATGCCGTGTGTGCGTGGAAAGTTTGCAGGAGGGACAATGTCGTCAATAAACCCCTTTCTCTTTCCCTCTCCCTCTCCTCTTCCCTTTCCTCCTCCGTTGCATCATTAACCCCAGCTCCGTCTCCTACAAAAGCAGTAGACGCCGAAGACACCTGGCGCGCCTTCCCATTCCCGATCCCACTAGAAGACGACGCAGCTATTACAGTGGCACGTCCGCTAGACCACGACATCCCACTGGACCTGCGATGCGACCCCGTCTGCAGCTCCCCGCTGCCAGACGCCACAGGGCGCCCCTCGATCCCCATTCCCAGGCTCCGCACGTACGCGCTCTGAGACCCCACTTTCCCACCGCTCCCTGCCCCCTCAACGACGTTCAGCTCGTCTTCGCCCTCCAGCCGCAATCCCGAACTAGAACCACCTCCTCCTAGATAGGAATTACTCCGCCATGAGCCCATTAATAGTCCGGCGCAGATGACGCACACATCCTCATACACGCGCCATGCATCAGTCCACGTTGTGATCATCTTTGATTTAAGCGGAGCATTGGCGTGTTGGGGGAAGCATGGGTCAAGGTCGTCAAGAGTTTGGTGGTGGTGGTGGTGGTGGTGGTGGTGGTGATGATGGTGTGGGGCAGGAGAGGGAGAGGCAGAGGAGGAAGAAGAAGGCTGGGGAGTGTGCGAAGTGGGATGGGAGTGAGAAGAATAGTGCTGTGCAGAGTCGAGGAGGAGGATGCGATCGAGTTCGTTCCACTGTAAGGGACATGCTCAATGGACGTTCAAGATCATGGAAAAAGTAAGGTAACTCACCAACCGCACGTCGCTCCACGCAAACCGAATCGTCGACAGACGGTGTGTTGGGCCCCTCGGACTCGTTGGTGGCAGAGGCTTAGACGCGTAGAACGTTGGCCGGGAGCTCCCTTTGTTCGTCGCGAGGTCAATCAGGAGGTCATAGCAGGCAGGCTTCTCGAGGAATAACGCGTCCGTCGTGCCTACATCATTCCTTGTCAGTCCACACAAATACGGCAAAAACAATGACATACAAGCAATCCACCCCCGCCCACTCACACTTTCCACGCGTAGCCTCTCCAGATCACTAAGAGTCACCATCCCCAGCACCGATATCGGGTCCCGGTTCCGCCCACGCAGCCTCCCCAGACCTTCGCGGGAATCCGACGATGTGGCAACCTGAGCCTCGAAGCATAGGTCTGCGGCGACGTGACACAGGATGCACGCGGCCTCGACTGGTGGTTGTGTGTATAGAAGGATGCGGCGGCGCCCAAGGACATGCTTGTACAATGTGAGGCATGAGGGCCCGAGGATGCGTAGGAGGTGCGGGAGGTGGAGGGTCGGGGTTGCGGATGGAGGGTCGACAGGGACCTATGGAGTAAGATGAGTAATTCAGTATATATAGCAAGGAATCGAACGTACTTCGAACAACTCGTGGCTCCATCCACTCCACTCTCCCGCACCGCCCAGATCTGCACGACGCACCTTCCGCTCTTCAAAGAACACGCGGGCGGGGTCCCACCCACTCTCCGTTGGATGGAGTGTGCCTGAATCCTCGCACGAGAGATGAATTCGTGATACCAGGTCCTTGAGCATTGCGAGGTGCCGCCACGGTCTAGGGCGCTGAGATTTCGCCAGGAGGATACCAAGGGAGGATAGGCGGAATCCGCGGTGGCCGTGTTCTATTGTTTTCCGCCGTCGGAAGACGCACACAGCATGGTGCGAGTCTTTTGTAAAGTATCTGGGTATGAACGTATCGTTAGTATTTAATGCTGGCAAGAGAGATAGGTATAACGCACACGACGTCTTGTTCGACAAGATGCAGCCCGCTCGGGAGAGCACTGAACTCGAGGTTGTCGAGGTTTAGATCTGCCCTCTGGATTTAATACATTTCCACCTGAAATAATAATGAAACGAACCATCACTGGCTTTCATAGACCAGTCAATTACATGGCCACGAGTTGGATGGAATGAGGCATGGAATATCGCAACTGAGAAACCATGAGTCCTGTTCGAAAGATGAAATCGACTGTACGTACCTAGATCTTGAGGATACTTGGCCTTAGACTCCGGAGACATCCAGACGCCCGTACTATCGTACTATATGAATACAGGTAAACAAGCAAGCAAGTACAGGATTCGGACGTGGAAACGGAGGATGGTGGGGGTTCGGTCGCAAGTACAATTTCGGCAATTACTGTACAACTTTCACATCATCGCACGAGTCTCTTCTGATCCTTTCTTTCCATTCATCCATTCTCTTCATGTCCCAACCACAGCCAGTCAGCGTCACAGACCTCGATGTCACTCAGCTCGCCGATGTGCGCAAGCAGCTTGAGGAGGTCAGTATGAAGCGATCTGTGTAGCTTATTCATTAGCTGATATCACCACCCAGGAACTCAATCATCTCACAAATTCATTCGCGCAGCTCAAGCAGGCCCAGTCAAAGTTCAAAGCATGTATAGAGAATGTGGGGGAAGTCAAGCCTGCCAACATTGGTATGCAGGGTGCCAAGATTGCTTGTCAAGCGTCGCCTGCTGATTGAGTTTTCTTGTACCAGACAAAACTATCCTTGTGCCCTTGACCAATTCTCTCTATGTTCCCGGAAAACTCTCCGATCCAGAACATGTTATCGTCGACGTGGGCACGGGTTACTACGTAGAAAAAGTGCGCCCAATTCTTGTCTCTCCGCCATCGATCACGATATCTAACCTATGGAACAACTAGACCCGTGCGCAGGCCCTGAAGCACTACGAAGCCAAGGCGGAATATATCCGGACAAACCTCGATGCACTAGAGGAAACGATACAGAAGAAACGGGATAATATGGGTTATTTGACGAACTTGTTGCAGTCTAAGTTGCAGGCGCAAACGAAGGGTTGAAGATTTCAATGGCGATTTAGGGTGGTGCATCTGCAAGAGCTCTTTTCCCCCCGGTTCTTATTCTGAACTCTTATTTTTTGAGCAAAGAATCAGTCCGCAACCAAGGCATCTCGAGCTTTCAGGTTTTTCTGTCAGTCTTGGATTGCAAATGACAACATGGCATTCAAGAGGGCGTGTCCACTGGGTCGTCGTTCAAACATTACGCTCCCATGCCTTGGTGTAAGTTATGTACCTCTCGTCGTCAACCTGAACATCCTCTATCCATGTCCTCCTGAAACTGAGTCGAGCCTCCCCCCGCTCCATTCTCCTGTGCCTTGCAGCGTTTAATCACCCGTTCTCCTTCGAGCTTATATCAGATAATCCTTCATCCTTTGCCTATCTTTCAGTATCGTCAGCAAGAGGAATGCCACATTGTCTTCTGAAGTATGTGATTTATATCTCCTCTGCCACGTCTTTCCTTTTGTGTCAAACTCATTTTTCAATGTTGTCATCCAGGCATCAAAGGAACGCGATGCTCGTTCCTCGTCCAGTTGAATCTACACTTCCCCTTGTTCCAAAGACATCGATAAGACGCCTAGTCGTGAATTACATCCGCCGCCAAAAGATACTCCGAAAGACATTCTCCCTCAGAAATATCGGTTCTCTCTCTCCGCACGAACCTAGGCCATCCACGAGCGTCATAGGACTTGATACATGCTCAGCACGAGTACCTGCAAAGTGGTCGAAAGACAATCCTCAGTCCATTCGTACCCATGAGGTCTCGGTGCCTAATCCATGTATTAACGTCCTCCCTCATGAAATCCTTGGAGAGGTCTTCATCTTCTCTTTGCCTCCCAATATGGACGGATATATTTCGGACATTTCTCGACACGAACCTGTTCCGATGACACTCTCCCGAGTCTGCAGTTACTGGAGAGAGATCGTTCTTTCTCGAGCAACCCTCTGGTCTACATTCTTCTTTACCTGGTCGAAAGCACGCATTCCCTGCCAGCACCATTGCAGCGTTGGTTCCACCGATCTCACACACAACCTCTATCTTTCCAAACCATTCATTCGCTCTCGTATGTATTTACATATGATCGTGAGCATCATTCCCAAGCTATCACAATGACATATCCACTGATTTCCAAAAATTATTGGTACAAAAGCTATCAATACAAGTTAGGCGTTCACTTGGCCGACCTAAACGTCCTAATAGCCCCACTGATCTACCCGAGTCGTCTTGGGACACCCAGGGGAGGGAGGACTCGAGTTGTCTGTCTCAACAAAAACCTTCTCCACGCCGGCACGTCTGGTGTTGAACGCCTCATAGAGTTTTGCCATATCTTCCAGCGGAACACGATGAGATATCATGCTGTATATTCCAATAATCAATCATGGCATGTAGTGGAAGGACATCGATGAAGGACGCACAAGGTTGGGTCAAACTTGCCCGGAACGATATAGTCATTCAAGATTTCTTCCCAATACTTATGTACAGAAGCCTGCCCGTTTCCAACGAGGCTAAAAGGCGCCATCGTAAATCCATACAGCCACGTCCAAGTTATGAAACGTAAAACTCACCGGATGCCCTTCTCCATAAGTGCGCCAAGGTTGACACCGTTCGCATATCCCGCGTAAGCCGCAATGATTCCACAGCGTCCCAATTTGCGCACGGCAACGAGCATCTCGTTGATTGTTTCGGGGACATCTGTTTCGAGCATGAGCGTCTTTTGGATCTTGTGCGCGAGGCTCTTGGGCTCATGGAACGATCCTATACGGCACGCAACGCAATAAGCTCATGATTACTCGTAATGAATAGACATAGACACATACCGCAATCAATCGCAACGTCCAGCCCCTTCGGGACGAGCTCATAAATCTTCTTAGCTACGTCTGTGTCCGTGTTAAAATCTATGACCTCAACGCCTGCCTTCTCAGCAAGCGCTAGTCTCCTTGCGATCGTGTCAATTCCAATCACTCGTTTTGCACCTTTTATCATTGCCCATCGCGCAACACATTGCCCAATTGGTCCTAGTCCCTACACAAATGGAACAAACACATGCTTCAGTTGTAAGTTAACTTCAATCCACAAACACACATACCCAGATCCCCACAACGTCCCCGGCTTCTACGCCAGTATCCACTACAGCGTGATAGCTTGTGGGCAGGACGTCAGAGAGATAGAGGGCCTGCTCATCCGTAACATCATCAGGGATGGGGAGGAGGTTGACAGGGCCCTTCGGTACGCGAACATATTCTGCTTGCCCGCCAAGAATCCCACCGGTGAAGTGAGAGTACCCAAAAAAGCCGGCATCACGTTGACCGTACATATAGTTCTGCATGCTACACAATTGGGTAGGTATGCACTGTAAGTAGAAGTAAAAGTGGAAGGAAAAGTTAAAAGGGAGACTGACGAAGATTTGTTAGCGTTGTTACAGAATGCAGAGAGCTTTTTCTGGCAGTACTCGCAGGTCCCGCAGGCCATCTGGAAGGAGGCGACGACGCGCTGGCCGACCTGGAGGTTTTTGACATTCGGCCCGACTTTCTCAACTTTGCCCATGAACTATTATGGTGTCCTGGTCAACATCGTTGCTACATCAAACTTCCCCCGCCCTCTATAATTAAAACTGACCTCATGGCCTAAAATATCGCCCTGTTGCAGTGCCATGATCTCCCCATGATACCTGCAAAGAGAAGATCAATAAGGATCGCGAAAATAGAATGGAAGGGTGACACACAAATGCAAGTCACTTCCACATATCGTAGTCCCAGTCACCCGCACGATCACATCGTCGGGCTCTGCAACATCGGGGACAGGCACGTCCACGACACGGACGTCGTGTGGAGCAAACCACACTAGCGCTTTCATTGTGCGTCCATCCATAGTATGCTTAATCTCGGGCTGTATAACCTTATGCTTAGTGCCGAGATACTATATTTCGAGCCATGTATTGATGAGTTGTGCATGACACTGATAAAAAAGTAACGTACGCTTTGTGCGATATCGGCTGCTGCTTGCATTAAGATGTTCACAGATCCGTCTGTTTTGCTCGAAGTTGAAGGGAGGAAGTATAAGAATTCGAAAAACCGACCAGATTGGGTCTATGTTATAAAGTAGATTCCAGGATCCTAGAGTTCTCTGACGACAGCCATCGTCCTCAGGCCTCAGCGGTGATGATGTCACATCTATGACGCAGCCAAAGTCTAGATGAGTATTTTCCGGAACTGTACAAGTACAGCCAAGGAGAATCTGTACACACTTTAAGTCATGCGCATTCCAGGCCTACATAATAAGGGCGAGTGTAAGGTACATCATGAGCGTTCTTGGCTCGAAAACAAGCTAGTAGCAAGCGAGAAAGCGATAGACAAATGAGTAGAGAATACAGCGACATTCATTGTTCAGACTCCTGGTCCGCCGAAATGAAGGACGAAAGCTCAAAGCCAGTCG
Organism: Hypsizygus marmoreus; assembly: GCA_013433165.1. Taxonomy (NCBI): domain Eukaryota; kingdom Fungi; phylum Basidiomycota; class Agaricomycetes; order Agaricales; family Lyophyllaceae; genus Hypsizygus; species Hypsizygus marmoreus. Next base: position 1,001,102 of record CM024093.1, on the reverse strand, counting down.
AACTGCGAGAAACGTCATTCGTCCCTGTCATGGCTTCCATATTCCTGATCAAGCGGCAATTCTGCGATATCTGTGAGAAGTAGGAGGTTTGGAATATGAGATGCAGCTCTTACGGCGGAGGTAACGATAGCTATAAAGACACTATTCTCGTTCAAATCATATATCAGTTCAAACCCATGGAACGAATAGTGAAGAGAGGATAAGAGAACGTACGGAAAGGTAGCGTGGTACAGCCGTGATGCCTCTATCTTGACATTACTTATGAAGATGTTGACCAGAAAGGCCGAAAGGAGAGCTTGGCCAGGTTAGGAAGAAGTCAGAATGAACAGAAGGCTTCGATACGTACTAAACATTGCCATATAAACGAATGAGCCATCCCTCACAACGAGCGATAAGACGGGGATTTTCTGTCCCTCGTACTTCCAGAGCGTCAACGTCCATATGATGCTTTGTGAGACGACTTGTGCTATGCTGGAGCAAAATAAGGTTGATGAGGAGGGAATGCATGAACGCGCGAAGACTGAACATACCCGATATACGCCACAGTAAGAGGTGGTTGCACCACAATGCATGCCCCAACCCAATGGATCTCCCGCAGTGTCAGAACACCACATATCATTATCGTCAAGGTCTCCAAGCATATGAGCATGATTAGAAATACTTTCATCGAAGCATTACGATTGTACAAGGCATACACTGAACATTTGTGGTCAGGACGGGGTATTATGGAGGAAGAGAAGGCCGGAACTCACGCCGAATAAGTAAGCTCCCCTCCAACGAAAGCAGCATGCATTGGCCTGCAATAAGCTGCGAGGTGTACCACGAGCGACACAGTCTCTTTGGCACCTTTTCGTACGTGTGGATCTGCGATGTTATGATCGTGTTACCTCTACGAGATTCCTACGTCGCGTCGCATTCCGATGGTTTGAAGGATTATGCGAAGGCTTACATTTGCACGATTATCCCCAGATACCTGGAAACGAGGTATTGCCATTTTATCAAGGACAAGGGGCCTTTCCTGGTTGAAAGATTAATGTCTGTCCTTTACAGTAACCGTATCGGCCGGTAGACGCTTGCCTCCAGATATGCCCAGCCTCAAACGACAGACTATAAAGCCACTCATATACGTGGACCGCGACTGCTGAATCTGCAGAGGACGATAAGGAAAGACATTCTCACGAGCGATGACGTTGATTGATACGCACACGATACGCACTGTACAGCGAACATCGTGGACGCAACAGTCGCCGGTGAGGGCATTATCGGTGGGTGGGACGTCCAGTTCCTATGTAGGTAAAGGAAGAAAGTCAGTGGTGGGAATAAGAAACATGTATCGAGTCGCTTGATACCGAAGAGAAGCGCGGAGCCAACTGTGGTCCTGCTGATATTATGAGTGCTGCGCTGTGAAGAACGAGGCGCGCCAACATACTCAGAATTGACGTGGGCTCTAAACGCCTGCGAGCTGCAAATTCAGGAGTACAGCTTGACACCTCGCGCTACGCTCCGCGTTCAACGTGGGATTCAAACCTAGCGAGTGGCTGCTTAGTTAGGGTCGGGCACCTGCAGGCGGATGCTGTTTTTGAAGCCACAATCTCGCTCGAGACGGCTTCTACGAGAGACAAAGACGATCTCGGTGCAACTTGACACGAAGTGACTTCAGACATGAGAAATTTCCAGAGGGCACATGCCCCATGCGTCGAAGCGGGGAGGCTGGGAAATTTAACTACAATCGATTGGTATCAAGCGGTGCATCAGAGAACGTTCATCGCAAGCTTCCCTTTGGTTCTCGACCTTCTAAGTAGAGACGAAGGGTATCAGCTTCATAAACTCACTCAGACTACTGACAATGAGTAAGCGACTTACAGTACGGTAGGTAAAAGTATGTTCACCGTTGGTGGGTAAAAGAAAGGCCGAGTCGGGCCGACTTGGCCGGAATACTATTCGTTTTGTCGTCTCTGTTGGTCTGTTGACTTCCCTGCCTTGACATACATAATGCCGATGCTTCCAGCAGACACTGGCAACCCTGATGATCAGATCAACCTGCATATTCTCTCGAGTTTGCTTCGCGAGGAGGTCGAACTTCCTTCGATCTTGCTAGTGGCTTTCCCCTTGCGTTTGCGGGACATCACGAAAAAATATAGATCGGTGACTGTCGGACTGTCATTCGTCTACTAGTGTCTGCACTGCATTGCACTAGAGACTAGGACATCATCTCTTCTGAGTCTAGCTATAGTAATGGAGTCTATATATCTTCCTGGAAGCTCGGATGATAGACGCTGCTCACTGGCCACGCTGCGCAGCTCAAGTTCTGCTCCAGCATGATCCTCCATGGCCAGACGTTACTTGTTCAAGTGGTGGCTGCATAATTCGGACCATTCGATAGCGATCATGACAGAATGACGACTCTCTGGGGCCTCGGTAGATCTAACTCTCGGTCCCTGAAATTGGGGAGATTTGTGGGACCGACCCAGGACCGACCACTACTGAGATGTTTATCATCGGTGAACCTGAAGGAGGTCATGAGAACACAATATCTCCGATTGTTTTCTCTTTTTCGTTGAGCCCCTCGAGCCTAACAGCTCTGACCAATAGAGACCAGATAGCATAACGATGCACATGTTTGCAGTCTTGCAAAAGCCGCTGGAATCCCTAGTTCCAACTCGACTGATCATGTATTTGAAAGGGTCCCACAATGTCGGTACCAGCGCCAATATAAATCATGCCATAAAACGTCACTCAGGAGAATCCTTCTGGTATTCTACCGCACCACGATCAGGGTCTATTCTGCTCCCATCAACCCTTTGTGTCTCACATCACATCTGCTAAAAAGGTGGGGCTAGTCCACCACGATTCGCGCTCATATAAAGACCGAGTCTGGTTGTGGTTTCAACGGTGATGTTCCCCGTTCATGTCCACTCTCAACACCGCTGGCCTGATTCAATCAGGATGGGTGCGCTACGCCCATGGTGAGTTCCTATTATTGAGCGCTGGACTTTAGAAGACCGATGACGACCTGTAGCGGCATGTGCGGTGCTTGTATTGTACGAACATTGTGAGCTGGATCTTGTATCGTCCGGATGCCCTAATTCCTGACAAATGCCAGTCCTTCAGCTTGACAACGAGGTTGCTTTTGTCACTTTCTACTTCGCTGGCGTAGCTAACTCTGCTCCATAGATTGAACTATTTTGGGTATGGGGCGCCTTCGACTCTGGGTTCCATACCTCATATCCCGTGGTGTACGCAGAAAAAGCGATGGACGCTGGCGAAAATCCTCTTTCTATGGGTGAGCTTCGTAGCCTCTTGGAAGGCACTTTGACTGACGTGGAAGTACTAGTGTAGATATTTTAGCCTTGTTCTGAACATGTAAGTTCTAATCGCGCAGTCTTACAGCTATACCATGTATTGACAAGCATTAGTACCGATGCCGTTGGTATGTATTCATTGTCACGCATAAATCCAAGCATTTTGCCGATGTCTTCTAGTTTTCCTTGGGCCGAAACCCTCCCACACGGTGAGTGCTTTAAAGTGATGTCCGTGGGGTTACTTCTTGATGGGTTCCAGCTGTACGCTTCGCTGTTCTTCTTGGTGGCTGGACCTAAGTGTTTCTGCTTTTTGAATCTCACAGATGTGTGTTTTATTCAGTCTGAGTCCATTCATCAAGTACTCACCAATATATGATTGCTCTTAGGTAGGAGGTTCTTTCACTGGCAGAATGCAGGAGCTGGGATACAAGTACTTCTGACACATCGTGAGTATCTCTTGGAAGCCCTTTTCTTTCCCTTGCGCTTATGGCCCATAGTTATCTTGCAGCTTCGCCTGTACGCCATGTATGGCAGTGCTCGTAAAATGCTTATATTCTTTGTAAGGCCAACAATTCCAATCCCTGGTCGTTACCCGTCACCGATGTTCTTGTCACTAGATATTCCTCAGTACAGCGGAAACAGTCATAGTCGGAGTCAACGGGGCACTCGGCCTTGCAGACCCGAAACGCATTAGTAGGTGGGCTGGTCTATTGAAGCCGGAAAGTGTATTTACGATGCCCTCCTGTTCAGCAACAAATGAGCCATTCCCCGGAGTATTTATTTGCGCAAATGGAGAGCCCGTGGGCGGAAATCATTGGGTTGTCTACTTCTACATCACAGTTCTTACTGTCGAGGGTATCCTTCTCCTTCTCGCTCTCCGAAAAGCGTGGCAATACCGATCTTGTGTCGGTGGGTCTACACTCATGCAACAACTCACGAGGGAATCGGCTATCTATTTCTTCATGTATGCATTCTCAATGAATCCTTTTCAACTAGGTCTCCAATGCTGATGTTCTACAATTTGCAGGATATTTTGGATTTACTTGGCTAATCTCATAATATGGTTAAGCAACCGGGTATGCCGCAGCTATCTACATTGTTGCTACCTGCTGGATGCTGATTAGCCACCACTATGTGGGTTCCAGATCACACTCAATGAGCTTGGTGTCCCGTTCTCTTTTGCATTCTCCAGCATCTTTGCGAATCGCCTCCTCATCGGAGTTCGTACAGCCTACTACGGCACTTCACGAGACCTCGACGATACCTATCACACACCCATACACTTTAGCTCCGCGATCTCCACAATATCTACTCATGGGCGCGTTCAAGAAAGGATCGAGTTACAAACCTTCAACGAAAGAATCGGTGCATAATTGATTGGAAACGGTCGTCGTATATATTCATTAACAATATTCAGTGGACAATCACATAGCTCGGACTAGCAGTGACACTGCCGCATCCATTGCAGCCCTCATTTGTTTACAACTATATTCTTACTGTGCAACCGCCTGCCACATGGGAGATGGAGCGTCCTTGTCATCAGGGAATTCTCCATCTGCTAAATATCGCCATTTGTGAAGAAATGTCAGTAAATAGCGGAATAGTTGAATTACACATAAATTACCATAATTCCAAGTCTCGTCAGACAATTACCAAGATTGCCTCCCACTGAAGTAATTGCCAAGAGAATATAGGTATATTGTGACTGAGATATCGAGTGTTCTATACAGATATTGGTACTAGAAATGATCCTATTCGTCTGCCATCTTTGACAAGTCGAAGAAGCTTGAGAATTCCTCGCCGTCAGAAGCGACCTTCGATTGCCCACAACTAAATATAGCATGAGTCACAGGACAGAACGGATACAAAAATCAACGCACCTGACTTTGGTGTAGATACGATGCATCATGGCGTGGAATTTTGTCGGGCCATCCCTACGAATTGACTCCAAAAAGTCAACATGACGCCGATACGTATTCTCGAACACTCCGCTGTCAAAATCGGCTGGCACACGGGCTCCGTGTTCACGTTCCTTGAGACCGGCATATACCTGTTCAAATCATCAGCATGGACCGGGATAGAACAGTTGTCATCACCTACGCTGGTTGCTACATGTGCGAGCATCGGAATGGGAACTTCTTTCTCATTGGGTTTATCACTGGATGACGACTTGAACTTGCTCGGAAGACGAGCACCGATTGATGTGTTCCCGGTAAAGAATACCTCCTCTAACACGGAGAGGATGGTTGGATTCTCATACGGTCGTGCTGCATCCAGAGTGTGCTTCTAGTGTAAGATATGTACGAAATTAGTCTCTCGTGTTCTAAGGTGGGTCATCGGACACACCTTTGATCCCTCTGCGACGTTTCCTTTATAAATGTAAGCCTTATCGCCGATCCAAGCACCGGTGCGCAGTTTGTTGTTGTTGGCGAGACCATAACCCGCGGTGATGGTTGCGACAGCATTCGCCTTGGGCTTGACTCGCCATGCGCTGACCCGACCATTGAGCTGTAAGAAGAACGACAGATGGCTTAGTAATGTTGAGAGAAGGTATAAGCCACATACAATAGTCGAAAGCTCGCGGACGTAGTCAGTGTCGGTTGAGAGACGGTCAATCATGTCGTCAAGCTTCAGATGTTTTGCAGCTTTGAGGAGTGACTTGCGCATGTATTCGATGAGACTTGCGGAGTCCGGATAGGTGTTCGTCCAGCAGAAAAACGCCCAAAAGAAGATGAGGGAGTGTTGAACAACCTTCTTTACATCAGGGTGTTGGGACGTTAAGAGCAGTGTTGAAGGATTTTCGGCATCGATAACCAAAGACGTCCAACCCGCGTACCGTGGTAGAGGTGGGATCCCGCCTTCGAGCTTGACTTCAAGTTCTGGTTGGCTTCTTACATTCAAGGGCATGACACGGGCACTTGGCGCATGAATCGGAGTATCCAAGATGTCGTCGGCCACCCATTCAGGACGCTGTGACTTCACATAAGTGATGTTGTCTGAAGATATTGATGCTGTCTCACCTCTTTCTCATGCTTTTGCTGTCGTACGCCCGTGGGCTTCTTCGGCTTCGTTGCACTTAAAGATATCTTTGATATAACAGGATTAGCAGGAATCGAAAACCAGAATAGGCTCATAGTGGCGCACCTTAGTAGGAGCTGGCACACCTAGTACCTTCAAGTTTGCAGTCGTCCTTGCCGCGGCAGTTCCGTTCGCAGTCGCTCCCTTCGCAGCCACCCCCTTCACATTTGTTCCCTTCATGGCCGTCCGGTTCGCATTCGCTCCATTCACAGTCGTCCCTTTCGCAGCGGCAGCCTTGAGTTTCTGTGCCCCAGAATGGAGAGTTATTGTTAGCCTGAGAATGCGTGCTTGTTGGGAAAGAGTGAGTCAGAGCCGTACCTGGTAATGATGATAGGCTTCTTGCAGTCCTGCAGTTAGCTCATGATCTTCCTCGTCTCTAATTTCGGTGTCGTCCTCGTCATCGAAGATAATTCCCGACGACGCAATAGATGTACGGCTAGCAGATCGGGATTGAGGTATATCGGGAAGTTTGTCATCATCTGCCCAGCTGCCTCGCTAAGATGATTTTGATTAGATGTTTGGCATTCACGGAGATCAAGATATAATCGCGCGCACCTCTTGCTCTAACTGCGAAGCCATTGCGGCCTCATCAAGCTTGTTAAACTCAACGTCGTCCGACTCGTACATTTCCGCTTCGCGATCTCGTTCAATCTCTGCCTTCTCTGCAGCCTCCTGTGGACTTTCCTCTACTGTATCCAATTCAGCTGCCATAGCATCGTTGAAGATGTCTGAAGCTAAGGTTGGAGCTGTAGCATGAGTAGGCTTAACGCCCCTCGCAGACGCTGGCTCCTGAGAACGTGTCTTGGCACGTGAGGCTTCTGTTTGCCTCAGTTTGAACTGCTCGACATCGGCATCGTCCTCATCGCTGGCGTTTAACTTTGCTGCTGGATAGCGTCTTGGGCGACCTTGAAATGTTTCTACTTTTAATGCTGCCTAGAATGGATTACGGGGACGTACTTTGTGCAACACTGGCGCGGATATTATTGGCTTCTTCTTTGCCATTGTCCGGCTTGTCTACTGGTAAGGTCACAACCGAGTTGATACTGCACTTTATCTAACACATAGAACAAGTCGCTCACCCGATTTCGTCTTCTTTGTCACCTTTTTCGCCTTTTTTTTGGCCGCTGGAGGTGCTCTGGTCTTCTTTTTCTCCCAGGCTGTAAGGATGCTCATCAGATGTGAAAATTCCTTGATATATTGACAAGGTACTTGGGTTATCCAGGAGCTTTTTTTTAGCTTCTCGTGCAAGAGTAGTGGGTGCTCAAAAATCCTACGATGTAAGTACTGCAGAAAGGCTCAAGAAATACTGAAAACTCACATTCGGATTCAGTAGGCTCGCCTATCAGGACCTCGGTGCTGTCATCGTCCGAGTCTTCGATAATATCTAATTTCCTTTTTGCCATGATACGTGAAGTGCGTTTTTTGTGCTTTTGTTTTGTGATGATTATAAAATGGTGGCTGATTTTGGTACTGTATAGGTCTCCGATCGTTCAGATTCATTCACGAGTTCCGATCGCTCCAAGTCATTTGCAAAAGTCTCAGTCATGGTTGTCTGTGTAGGCTGTCATATTGAATTCTCATCCGCCCTTTCACATGCCACCCATCTTCGACGGACAAGAACCCCAGCCTGCCGTGCTGTCTTTCTTCAAGCACTCGCATACCTTCCCGATGTCAATGATCCCGATATGGAGATTGACGACGAGACCTACTTGGGCATCCCAATCCGTGATTCCAGTCCTGAAGGAGTGCCCGAGCCAGCTACCTTTGGTGGTGATTCTTTGGTGAAGATTATGGTATGGAGGACTGCGGAATGCGAGACGACGACGAGGGAAGTGACCTTGGTGTTGTCTCAGCAGATTCGGATGATGAAGACGACTTCGATCAGGGTCAAGGATGGGAACCTGCTTGCGGTACTCCTCCAAGTCGCTCACCCTCTCCAGAGGGAGAGATAGATGACGACGATGACGAAGTGGTGCCAACAGTAGAAGAACGATGGACCGCCGAGGAGCGTTTTTTAGTTCATCCCACTATTGTAAAATTCCGTGACATTTACCCGCAGAGTACCGCCGGTACGAGCTCGGCTTCTAAATAACATTTCTCGAACACTGCTAACCTATACCATAGGAGCCGCCGTTCCCGATGCAGTGAAAGAGCAATGTTACACCGGATACAAAGACCGGTTACTCAATGGTGGAACTAATATCTGGGCACCATTTGCATCAAAGTTGGATTGGGAATTGGCTCGGTGGGCAAAGCTACGAGGTCCGGGATCGACAGCTTTAACCGATCTCCTGAAGATCGAAGGAGTGAGTCTCGTCCATTAATAGATACGTGTTTTGGCCTCGGCTAATTAAGCTGTTATAGCTTCACGATCGCCTCGGTATCTCGTTCAAGGATGCCCCAGAACTTAACAAGATTATAGATGAAAAGCTCCCCAATCGTCCTCGATTTACACGGAAGGAGATAGTCATTGCGGGGGAAGCGTATGATGTTTATTTCCGTGATATTATAGCCTGCATTAAGGCGCTCTACGGAGATCAGCAATTCACTCAGCTCCTTGTCTTCACCCCCGAGCGCCATTATACTGATCAAGACATGGGAGTCCGGCTTTTCCACGATATGCATACTGGGAAGTGGTGGTGGGAAACGCAGGTATGTATTTCGAGTCTTCAAATCCAATGATATCATTCTCATGACCATCACAGAAAAATGTCGAAGCAAGAAGTCCGGGAGCTACCATCATTCCCGTCATCCTCTCTTCTGACAAAACTGTCGTCACTCTTTTTGGGAACAAGACCGCCTATCCCATCTATCTAACGATCGGAAACCTGCCAAAAGAGATCCGTCGCAAGCCATCCCGCCATGGACACATTCTCGTTGGTTACCTTCCTACCACTCGTCTCGAACAAATCACCAACAAGGCCTCACGGCGCCGTGTCGCTGCTAATCTATTCCATGCCTGTTTGGCACGCATCGTTGAACCGCTCAAGGAGGCCGGCATTACTGGGATCCAGATGGCCAGTGGAGATGGCGTCGTCCGGCGATGCCATCCCATTTTTGCCGACTACGTCGGAGATTATCCCGAGCAGCTGTTAGTGACACTCATCAAGAACGGCGAGTGCCCCACCTGCGAGGTGCCCCACAATGAGCTTGGCGAGGACTGTAACGTCCAACATGCTTTTCGAGACCTTGACAAGATCTTAGATGCACTTGCCTCAATTAGCGAAGGATCGACCACGTTCGCTCGGAACTGTAGCGAAGCAGGTATCAAACCAGTGCAGCATCCTTTTTGGGAGGACCTCCCTTATGCCAACGTCTATCGCGCAATCACTCCTGACATTCTACACGAGCTTTACCAGGGTGTCATGAAGCATTTGCTTGCATGGATTATCGAAGCTTACGGCGCGGCTGAGATCGATGCACGATGTCGACGTCTGCCACCCAATCACAACATCCGTCTTTTCTTTAAGGGTATCAGCACCCTTTCCCGAGTCACTGGTCGTGAGCACGATCAGATATGCCGCTTTATCCTTGGCATAATCATCGACATCCCATTACCCAATAATCTCGCCCCCGGCCGTCTGATTCGTTCAGTCCGGGCGCTTCTCGACTTCTTATATATTTCCCAGTATCCTATACACTCCTCCGAGACACTTATCCTCCTTGAAAATTCACTCCAAGCTTTCCACAATAACAAGGATATATTTGTCGATCTCGGCATCCGTCCCCACTTCAACATTCCTAAACTTCACAAGGCAAAACACTACAAGCTCGCGATTGAAGCCCTGGGCACGACAGACAACTACAACACTGAATACACCGAGCGGCTCCATATCGACTTGGCCAAGGACGCATATCGTTCGACGAACCACAAAGACGAGTTTACGCAGATGACGAAATGGCTCGAGCGGAAAGAGAAGATCTTCTTCCACGACAATTTCATTTGCTGGCGTCTCGCTGGTGAACCACCTCCTGCCGACACGAGCTGGCATCCGCCGGCATTCGCTCATCGTCCACGTATACAAATGACAGCTCACCCCAGTGTCAGGAAGGTCCCGCTCACATCAATAACCACAAACTACGGTGCTACCTTTTTCATGCCTGCTCTTGCTCGTTATGTGGCTCGCTTGGATGATTCTTCACTTCAAAATGCTGCCCAGATCGAACGCCGTGCCCAAGACATTGATCTTCCATTCAACACGGTCTCTGTCTATCATAACATCAAATTCTGGAACACGGATGCACAAGGTCGCGAGGAGACGTCTGATCTTCTTGATTCCGTGCACGTCAAACCTAGCCGGCCAGACTATCGTGGAAGGCCTGTTCCTGGGAGATTTGATACGGTTTTGGTTAACGAAGGTGTTGGTGCGCATCATGGAGTCTCAGGTGAGATAAGAGAACAATGTTCCCCACCCACAGTGCAATTTTATTGACTGATCATTCAGGGTATCGTGTCGCACAGGTTCGTGTGGTCTTTACGTTGACTGATCGCGCTATTTCGTCACTTTTCTCTAGTACCTTTCGTCCACCAATGCACTTGGCATATGTTGAGTGGTTCACTCCTTTCAAGAATGCACCCGAGCCGAATCATCGCATGTACAAGATCTCTCGCAGTCTGTCTGGTGGACAACGTGTAGCGAGTATTATCCCTGTCTCCGACATTCGTCGCAGCGTTCAACTTCTTCCAAAGTCTGGTCCAATCATCCCTCGTGAATGGACTAGTGCAACGGTTTTAGACTCTAGTACTTATTTCTTTGTTAATCCTTTCCTTGACCGACATACCTATTTGACTGTACATTAGTTACTACCCTTTCCTTTAATGTTGATTTGTTTCGGTTTTGTTTCAGTCAAGGGCAGTGCCGTTTACGCTCACGCCGAGATGCCCGAGGATCTGGCGGTAGTATGTTCCTCCTCCGAATTATCTTACTTACTCTTTCTCCTCAGTCTTCAAGTCAGAAATTACATCAAAATTGCTCATTGAATATTGTCTTTGCTGAAATGTCTGCCCTTTATCAAGAAATATCTCAGCTTATCAGGAATACTCCTAATTTACAGGTAATTCGGAGATGAGGAATTCCCTGATGACCGTTTAGACGTTCAAATCAACTCGTCAAATGGATCGCGGCAAAAAAGTTCTGATGATTGAATTTCAACCCAAAATCAACCTTCGGCCTGTGTGGTTCATTATCTTTCATTATGTCCGTACGCCTTTCTGTGAGGGAGATTTATGGCATTGAACGAGAGGGAAGGCTTGGCGAAGGCAGGAACACCTTGAACCTCGGCCAAATCTGATCTATAACACGTGTTTGCGGATCTGGTTTCTCAAAAATGGCAACAGCTCGGATCACCAATGTCTCCCTGACTTGCTCAGTATCCATGAAAATCCTCACTTCATTTGGGCACTTGCGATTACTCTTGAAAGGACAGCTAGTTTCGGCGCTGAAATGACACTAATATTATCCACCCTGGCAAATAACACCCGGTGCCAATTGTGTTTCCCTCACAACACGTCGGGTCAATCAGAGGTCCCAACTCGTGGCAGTGCATCCAGGCTGCTGAACATGCTCCTCGATCCAGTGTTGGGAGAGTCGGTAACCCGAGGGATGACGGTCGATCGAACAGTCAACCTCAAGTGCGTACGGAACGCAGTCCAGAATAGGTCATTCTATTGTGAATGCAGATCGTACAATTTTATTTCCGACTTCGAACCCTGCCGCGTGCGGTCACCGTGCGCTCTCGTCTGTATAGCGGCAACTGTTTGTTATTGTCTATGGTAGTACCAGAACCGGTACTTATATGATGTCTAATGGTTTGTGATGTTCCCCCGTTGATTGCGATCCATGTCCGCTCCTAACATCCCAGCCATAACCGAGATCGGGTGGGTACGCTATGCCAATGGTGAACACAGTTTTCTTTCCCTCTCTCGATCTTAGCTGATGAGTACTTTCTGCTCTAGTGGCATGTACGATGTTCGTAATCTATGAACACGGTGAGCTACGATTTTTCAAACTTCGTCGAAAGAGCCTACTCCCTACTCATTGAATGAACATTAGTTCTCCAACTGGATACCGAAGTCGAATTATTTTGGGTATGCTGTCTTTTTTTCGTCACCTTCCATTTCTTATGGCTCTGCGGTACTCAGAAAAAGCGATGGACAATAGCAAAATTCCTGTTTTTATGCGTATGTCCTACTACTTTTCCTCACCGTCGATTGGCACACATCCTAGAAAGAAGAATCGATATTTCAGCCTCGCACTAAACATGTCAGTCTTTTCCATATCTTGCCGTGCCCATGTCTTGATCTTTCTCCGCAGTTCAAACATGACTTGTTAGTATTTTCGGCGGACCTTCGCATACCGGCTCATGCTAAGTAAAAATACCTAGTTTTCATTAACCCCAGTCCATCAATTTCGGTGCGATATGCTTCCTGCTTTCGGATTCATGGACTGGCTAATTTTCCCACCTATCCAGCTGTGCGTCTCCTCGTATCATATGCGATGGCCAAAGTTCATCGGAATGTTATAAATGTCCTATCCATAGGTGTATGTTTCCACACATTTTCTGCCACTTAGCTTCAGCCTTGATGATGTATGAACCATAGGCAAAAAGGTTTATTTCTGGCATTTTATTGGGGTCGGCACGCAAATCCTCATAACACATCGTGAGTTTTATGATTTGACGCGTAATTCAGTTACTTATCGATTCATAGTAATCCTGCAGCTCCGGCTTTATGCCATGTATTGCAGCACCAGGAAGATCCTTGCATTCTTTGTAAGTCAACAGTGATTCAAGGACAACCATACGTTCATGACGCCGCTGTGAATATCCCTACAGATCACTATCAGCACTTTCGAGATCCTCATGGTCATAATCAATAGCTCGCTCAGCCTTCATCTAAATATAAGTATGTATTCCCGAGATGGGCTCGCATACTCTTTGCTGAAATCAGTCTCATTTCAGCGACGAATGAGCCGCTCCCGAATGTCTTCATCTGCATGAATGATGAAATACCAGGCGGTACAAGATGGGCACCGATCCTCTTCTATGGGACAGTCCTTTCCATGGAGGCCATTTTTCTTGCGCTCGCTCTTATGCAGGCATGGCTACATCGATACAGCGTCGCCGGGTGTACACTGATGCAAAAGCTAACTCGGGATTCTGCGCTTTATTTCTTCATGTAAGTCTTCTGGTTGGTAATCGACAATGATGATGTTGAAGCTGAGTTTGATGTACAGTATATTCTGGATATACCTATCTGGCCTGATATTCTGGGTGCTAGGGCGGGTATGTCTTTATCCCTTGGACTCTGATCTGACTCGGTCAAACTACAATCACCGTCCAGATCACCCTAAACGAGTTCCCTACCCCCTTTGAATGCGCATTCTCGAGCGTTTTCGCCAATCGGCTAATCATTGCAGCCCGTACGGCATACTGCGGGGAAGGCAGCATTCCTGGATCCGAAGTAGTCACATTCCATCCTCCTACCTATTTTAACGTGGAACTTGAAGCGGCTCTCGCCCCCAACAACCAGCGCCCCCGAGAATTAATGCGGGAGGAGCGGACATTCGATGAACGGCTTGGTGTATGACTCGATGTAACGTCAAATACAACTCAGAACTGTATCAATCATCTTTGTACTTACCAGCAGACATTTGTTTACTACTAGTTAACCTCCGATTCAGTCTGGAAAAATACGCGCGCAGCATTCCCATGCATACTGCCGCTGAATTTCTCCGGCACTTCACAATTTGACTTCACAATTTGTTTTTCTTTTTTCAACTTCGGCATGGGGAGATTCAATATTTCTCTCGAGGTCGTCCAACGGATCATACCCTACGCAGCAATCCAGTGCAGTGCACCGTCGCAGATCTGATAGCAATGGTGGACGACCATCCTCAGGGCACCAGCCCGTAAATAGCATGGGAGCTATGAGACAGGTGAAGCCGGGTATTGCTTCCTTCCCTTCATCTGCAGGCGCACGATTGGGTACCTCCCGCGTTCAGAAATCCTGGTCCTTATTTCTTGTAATTCTTATTTTTTGTTTTGTTGTAGGTGAATGAACCATTCGCCGCAAGGTGCCTTCCAATTCGCAGTTGCTTTTTTGAAAAAAGCAAATACCTGTCTTATCGGTATAACGCTCTGTAAGTAGGGTGCAATAAACGATGTCTGTACAATAAGCGCGTAACGCGCCTCCCATCCCAAGGCCATTCCAAGATGTCAAAAAATAAATGTCTACTCTGACTCGTATCTCATTTGATCTCAGCCAACTGGCCTCCAGCAGCCCGCTCGATCCCCTTCATCATCCTCACCAACTTTTCCTCTGCACCTTCCCTCCTCTCCCTCCCTCTCCGGCTTCCGCCCTCCTCTTCATCGTCCTCATCACCGGCCGCGTCCCCCACCATAAACTCCGCCACAAACTTCGCCACCGCCTTCTCGCCGATCTCGCTCCCCGCCCTTGTTCCCCAGCGCCACTCGTACGTGGCTCCAGAATCGTCGTCCGCATGTGTTGGTACACGCCCCCGTTTCGCGCCCTTGCCACCCGCCTTGTTGTCACCGACCTGCTGTCGGTCAATATACCCTTGCCGAATGAGAGTGGCGAGGTATGCTTCGAGCGTGATGGTCTTATGTGTCGAGGATTGCGAGAGCGGAAGCAGGCCGTTCGGTGGGAGGCCGAGGCGCTTTAAGTGTGCGCGAAGTTCGGCTGGTGGTCAGGAGTTGTCAGTGCTTTGAACACTATGCAGGAATGTCTGAAGCGGGAAGTTTGGGGAAAGGCTTACAATCACTGATGACCCGTCCATTGACCAGGATCAATGCCAGGATAGTGTAAAGGACCCCGATGGAGCTCAGTTGGTCCGCCGAGCTCCATGATATGATACTGCCGTAATACTGTGGGGTGTAATCGTCGTCGTCATTATCATCGTCAGATGGCACGTCTGCAGCTTCCTCTTCCAGGATTTGCTCGTCTGTCAGTGCGGCGTACTCGATGATGGCGGGATGCAACACAGAGCGAAGGATATATGTCTTGGAGCCTGTAGCAGCAGCTGCATGATTGGGTGGTGGGAGATGCGTAATTAATGTTTAATGCCGAAAATTGGAATCAAGACATCATACTTACCTTTCTTCTTCATGCCTGTGGCTTTGCGTGCCTCGTTCAGTTCGTCCTCAACAGTATTGGTGTCTGCGTCTAGACCGGCACGCGTGGGGAGCTCGGCAAGTTCCATCCCGAATGTCTTTTGAAGGATGTCTTGGGCGCGGTCGAAGACACGATTGAATGCTCTAGTGTTTGGTCCCAAGACTTAAAGCGATAATACCAGGAATGTCAGAAGAATTGAGTCCTTTAAACCAAGATACACACACCTTTCTTAGAAATCTCCTCCCGCCGAAGCGGGGTTCTTTTATGCTCAGTGAACAGCGCCAGGCGTACGAGGTCATTCGCTTTCCTCTTGATCTCCTACCGGGGATTCAGTCATAAATCAATAAACCACCGCAGATGAAACAAGGTTCGCTGGCACTGACCGTCTCTCCTTCGTCAACATCCATCTCGCCAGCGTCGCCATCTGCTTCATAGTCACCTGCACCTCCCTCACCATCGTCATCAGATTCCTCATTTCTGCCACTGCGATGCGCTCGTTGCGATTGGCTTGCCCGTGGCTGGGATTGGGAGGCCGCTGGTGCCTTTTGGGATCGAGTCGATGCCCGCGCCATTCGTGCACTAGACGGAATTCGAGAGCTCAAAAGAAAAGCAATATGGTGGTTAAGAGCAAAGATGAAATGAGTGTGACCACGCCCCGTGATGTAGTGTGACGCGACGCGACTTAAAGTTACCGCCTCGGGCGCACGTCGACGCACTCAATCTCATGAACCCATCGAGACTTTGCGCTATTTCGTGAGCCTCTATGCAGAGAGACTGGGGCGAAAATAAGTATGACTGTGATATGAACATGTGTCATTTTTCGAACAGAGTCTAGCTATTAATACAAATGTGGAGGTATAGCTACAAAGACGCGGATTTTTGACAAGCTGTCAAGTGTTACAAACCACGATCGATCAAAGACCAAGGCGTTCATTATATATTCGAGCTTCTGGGCTTTCGTCGGTTGGTTGGTTGCAGGTCGCCAGAGCAGCTTCTAGCTCTAAATTAAAGTTTGTGGGTGGACGAAATGAGTCGTCGTCCTCTTCAGGCAGCCTCCCATAGTGCACAGCACGGGTGGAAAGGAGGAGCCGATTTGCGAAAACGCTCGAAAACGCACAAGTGAAAGGCACGGTCAACTGATTGAGAGTGACCTGGAAGGTTTAACAGATTAGAAACAGAATTCGGCCTGGAAATATATCCCAAGTAGGTTGTTACTAACCCGGTTATTCACCCATACCATCAGGCTAGCGAGATATATCCAAAACAGGCTGTTCATTGAATGAAACGTCAATGCGGCAGCGTCTGAAACAGATGGAATAATGCTTACACGAAGAAGTAAATAACGGAATCCCTTGTCAGGCGCTGCATCAGCTTATGCGCGACTGTACTGCACCGATACCGCCATGCCTTCCATGCTGCGAGTACAAGGAGGTTGGCCTCCATGAACAGGATTGTCGAATAGAAAGTGCTGGCTGCCCATCTCTTTCCACCAGGATGGTCGGCACAGACGCAGATGAAAACTCCTGGTAATGGCTCATTTGTCACTGGCAAGGAAGATTTCACATCAAGACGTCGTCCCCGTAGAAATCAATAGTAACCATACATATGCGTTTGTCTAGAGTCACGAGACTGGCACTGGTGACAGCGAGCATAAGAATTTCCGTAGTGGTGAGGATTATCTGTCGATGAAGGAGGAGATGTAGCATTGAGAAATGGGTCCAGGCCAGGCTTTCAGATATCTTGACTGACAAAGAATGTAAGGATTTTACGGCTGCTTCCGTACATTGCGTAAAGTCGAAGCTCCAGGATGACTGTAAAATAGAACGTGAGGCGGCTGAAATTTAAAGGTATCCGAAAAATAATGCGCACTGTGAGTGAGTAGCAGTTGGATACCGACGGCTGAGGCTTGCCAGTGAAAAAATTGTGAACCTAGAGATTATGCTCAACAGCTGCGAGTATGAGTATGGGGCATAGGGTGAGCTCACATCTAGTCAGCAGAATAGCATCCGGGTTCAGGGCTAGCTGCAGGTGAAACACGAGGAACATACAACTAGATGAGAGCAAAGTTGAGATGGGCATAACTATAACAATATCATTGGAGAAATGGCCTTACAGCGTGTGAAGGATTTGACTGCACGAAAACTAGCACATAACTTCAGTATGCCGGAGATAAAATCGCACAAAAGACACCAACCGATTGCGTTTGCACTGAGGTATTGATTTCTTGTGAGATATGACGAGGTTCGCAGAAACGCAAATACTCACATGTTCACCACTAAGCCGTAATATCGGCACTGCCTCCATAGAATTAGTACTGCCAAACAGCTCCTTGGCGCAACTTACACTTAGATACAGAAATTTCGCCAATGTCCACCGCTTTTTCTTTCGATAAGGAACTGGCATCGGAAGGCAGCTCAAAGCAATGAACAAAAACGCAACATACCCAAAATAATTCAACCTGCCGAACTTCAATAGATGGGGTCTACACAAAACGCTAGAGAACACACCTCATAATCAAGCTGAATGACTGTTGAACGATCTTCAGTAGGTTAAGTAAAGTGGTCTGTGCCATGAGTATACCCACAGTATTCATATATCACAAACGTTGTACATGCCACTAGGACGAATAGTAGATATCAGTTCCATCTTTCATTCTATGTCAAAAGCCAGATACTCACCGTTGGCATTGCGCACCCATCTTGAGTCTGTCAATCCAGTAATGGTGGAAGGAATCGACATGGTCGGGGGTATCATCGCTCAGCGCTCAGCCTGGTGGGGAAATATAAGTGATTGGGTTGCACGCGATGGAAAATCATTGTCGCCGATCCACACCGAAAGCGGAAACGAATAATATCAGGGAAGAGGATCAGCGCTCGTGCTGGCGACCGCCACTACGTTGCCGACGTAGCGAAGGTCGACTTGAGGGGAAAACCGGCACAGTGCTCGGTGGGGCGATGCAAACTCGTGAGTGTATACACACTGCCACGAGTCTAGTCAGGGCTAAAGTATGATGCCAAAAATTCTCTGTGCGGGCATCAAAGTCGACAGCCAATCTCACAAGGGCGGTGTCGGGTGGTGCATTGTTGGTCGCGTGGAATCGTAGTCGAGCGGAATGATGGCTAATGATGATGGTCCAGGAACGGCTCCGATCGCCCGACAACGGCAGTGCAAATTGAAATTCGCCACACACAAGAGCGTAACTTACGGTCATGGTGATCTTTACTGAAAGATGCCATGAAAGCCTACTCTATCATGACGCACTCGAGAGATATCAGGCGGATCGGCTTATGTGGGGAAAGTCTTCACAGGTTCCCCGGGATCCAAATACCTGGTCCAAAGGTAAGTAACGGAATACTCAGTTTACAGTTTGCATTTCGCCAAATCATTCATCAAAGATGCACCTTCCGCGGTTCTCGGAGCGGCGGCTGGCTGATGGGAGGCAAGAACGGCTGATAGTTTCATGTTCATAGATTTCACGAAACCCTAATAAAAATGGGGAAATGAGCAGAGCAAGGAGGAAAGAATCTGAGAGAGGATTCCCATTGACAGAATAAAGACGTGTCACTGAAATTGACGGCAGTCGGTCTAACCGACATAAGTAGTGTTTGGTCGATATGCTGAAGCCAGTGAACTCCTTCGAGAGATGTGCTAAATACAATGCCTACTGAATTCAAGGTCAGCGTTTTTTGAAGGGGGCTACAGAAGTAAAGAACTTGCCTACTACAACTGGTATGTACAGTATACAGGACTTTCAGCCTGCCTGCTTATGGAGATTCGACTCGCATGGGTGAGTGTGGGTTCGGTTGCTCTCGTCTCTCCGCTATCAATGGCTCTTGCTCTGAGGTTCGTTGGGAGTTCTTTTTCGGCCCACAGTTGCATCTGCATAGATTCTCGGTGCAGCTATGGCCTGAATCCAGCAGGTCAACAATTTGCATTCGGCTTGAGCAAAATTACAAGCTAGATTACGCACGTATGGACATGAAATCCAAGCAGATGCCTGATAAGACATCGCAACAGGTTACTATGCAGATTCCGCACGCGGTGTCAGCCATGAATGTAGGCAATGAGCGCTAGATTCAGGCCATTGCCACCGCCAAACGTGCGAGCGGAGTCGGGGTGACATTTGTGTTGCTTAGGGGCATATTTGTGACTATTGATTATACACGCCCCAAGACAACACTTGCGGAAATCACTTCATGGTTGTAACAAGCCTCAACAATCTTGAACGAGCTCTACGCCTGAGCCTCCTGTCTCTCGGCCAGTATGGAAACTGCCTCTCATGTACGAGGCGGCCATAGTCGAGGAAGCGGGTTACATGACACGACAAGGCCTCATTCGCGGAACAAACATTGGGTCGCTGGAGAGAGTGGGAAGAGAAGTAGTGGCGGCAACCCTCACCACAGCGATGGGGAGAGGTGGGAGCGAGGAGGGCATAGGGGCGGGCATGGTGTTAAAGGAATCTCTCGTGGCGGCCGAGTAAAGTTTCCTAATGCATCTCTTCGCGTGCCTCGGCCCAATCATTCGGAATCCAATACCACGAACGACGAACACATGGATGATGCAGTCCAAGATCACACAGACGACGAAGCTATATTGGATGAACCCTCCTTGGAGGAGCCCGCTCTTGAAACTCCAGAAGAACGGGAAAAGTTCTACCAAGAAGTATGTCCTTTGTTCGAATTACTATCATCATTTGTTGACCCTATGTAAGCTTGTGAAAGCTCGCGAACTCGAGAGGAAGAAGGCCATCGCCGAGGGAAAGATGGACGATCCCGCTGTTCCAAAGAGACTCGAAGATGCAATCTCGGTGGTAGGAACCTGTCTTGACATGTGCCCGCGGTTCGAGCGGTACAGAAGAGAACGCGAAAACAATCTATTTGAATGGGAAACGGTACGTTAGTTCGCCTCCCTTTTCAACGAAATCTGCTTTGATGGCTTGTCAGATACCGGGAACGAAAAGGGTAGACCACAAACGCGCCGTGAAGATGTACGAACGTGCAGCGGGTGACAAGACAATTCCGTCTGATTTGCGACCTCCGCCCGTTCTCAAGGTTGCCTTCTTTTACATACTTTTGTTTCCCCAGTCTCACTCATCTGTTTCTAGCGAACGCTGGACTATCTTTTTCATGACCTTCTTCCTCGGGGTGGCTTCTCCCAGACCTTCAATTTCATTCGCGATCGTTCGAGGGCTGTCAGGAATGATTTTACTATGCAACACAACTCCGGCCCAATCGCCATCGAATGCCATGATCGGTGTGCCCGATTTCACATATTGGCGTTACATTTCGAACGGGATGAGCCAGGATTTTCAGTCGCACTAGAAGAGCAACAACTCATGAACAGTGCGTTCTACTTTCTTTTCAGACCCCCGTTATGCAATCTGAGACGGTTTTGCAATAGCGCTTCAAACGCTGAAGGAGTTCTACGAAGATCAGCGTGGTCGATACGAGTCACCCACTGAGCTCGAGATGCGCGTGTATCACAGGCTCATCCATATCCGTGACCAAAAAGAACGTCACGAGGACATTCCGGAACACATCACTTCACACCCCGTCTTCCAGCTGACGACGGATTTCCGTCTGCATGTTCAAAATAAAAGCGCGCCCATCAGCAAGACCTCCCCGCTTATTGTGGACGCAGAGGGCATGCAAATTTTCGGCAATCTCGCGAACGTTCTTCGAAACCAAGGCAGCGTCGTCATGATATATCTGGTGGCCTGCATCCTTGAACGACTCTTCGGCAAGGATGCCATTGATGATATTGAAGGAATTCGGGGGGATCTAAGTATCCCAGACATCATTGATGGAGTCTCTACACCTGGCGGATTTGTGGAAGACTACGAAGAAAATGTAGTTGATGGGATGCATGACGAACTCGAGGAGGAAGCGAGGTATGAGCCCGCCTCATTGGAACCCAGCGAGCCCTCTGCTCCTCAGCCTCGTATTCTAGACAGCTCGTCTTCAGCTTTCGGTGGTCTTTCTACAGCATCGACCTTCGGTTCTTTGGCAGAGTCTGTGCCTCCGAAACAACCTGTCTCAGCGTTCTCTACTATCTCGACGACGCCAAATGTGTTCAATACCCTGTCGCCTTTCGGCAATTTGACATTCCCATCATCCTCGACCTCAGTCTTCAGTACATCGCCTCCCACATCTGCATTCGCTCCACTCGCCCAGCAACCATCGGCGTCGACGACAGCTGCACCTCCCACCCAAGCTGCCATCTCCAGTGGTTTTGCTTCTCCAGCACCCAGCTTTTTCCCAACAAGTCAGTCAATATCCACCTCATCCATCACATCAGCCGCATCGTCGAGCTCTCAACTGAACCTTTTCAACGTTCCGTCAGGAGCAACGCCTTCCAAAGCGGCAACTGCTCCACCAGCGAAGAGCTTCGTACCATCACCCTTGAAGTCTTCGTTTGGGCAACCAAGCGTCACGCAGCCTGCACCCACTGCTGTCAATGGCTTTTCTTTCAATGGTGCCATGGCGGCAAATCTCAATCCTAAAGCACCGATTTTCACCCCAAAGGTTCCGCCCCCAACACCCGTATCTCCGTTTGGCGGCCTCTTCCAACGATCTTCAACGCCAAGTCCAAGCCCCGTACCCCTCCCCAGCAATGTACCTCCTACGCCTGCGCCGCTACCCTCGTCTTCCTCTTTCCTCTTTCCCCCATCCTCTTCAAAGAAACCAAGTCCCCCATCATCTCAGCGGACCTCTACCACTCCTCCCGTCCTTCCGAAGATCAATACGGATACCTCTTCGACTTCTTTTCTTCAAACCGAACTCAAGACTCCTACCGTCCCACCTTCCCTTCCAAAACACAAACCAATATCCCTTCCTCCTTCTACTCCTATTACCGGAGTAACCCCTTCCACAGCCCTTCCAGGTTTCTTCAAGAGTACCCTGGAGACCGCGATATCCAGCTCAAATCAGGAAATATTGAGCCCTTTGTTCCTACCCTCACCCACCTCATCCGGCCTATCAATTGTCAATAATTTCTCCCCCAATGGCAAGATAAAGGCATTCGCGAAGGCTGGTCCTGACCGGCTTGGTAGCCTAATCAATGGCAAAGGAAAGTCGCCCGCCAAGGTCCCCATCGATGAGAACGCACTACAGGCAAAGTTGATGCAATTCGCGCAAAAATCGGTCATCGTGAAGGCGAGCTTCCAGCACTGGCATAAGCGCCTCCTCGAACGCGTCGCATGGATCGAAGCCTGTCAGCAAAGTGAGGCATATGGGCAGAAGGTCAAACACCAGCGACGTTCTCTAGACAACCATTTCGACAAGAAACGACGGATATCGACGGGCTCGCTCACGACTGTTGAAATGCCCCAGAAGAAACGCGTTCGGAAGCGGATGTCTGATTACCAGCCACCGCGCACTGACGAAGAGCTTGCGCGACGATTCAAAGAGGTGCAGATCCATTCCCTCCCCTCCCCCTTTCCTCGTCATGTGCTCCATTTCCTGTAATCAACTCAAGATCGGGAGGCACTCACGCTCATCATATACTTCTTGCTGTCTATTCTTCAGAACCACGAAGAGCACGAACGCCGCTGGGCGCAAGGCTCGTTCCTCAATGTCATCAGGCACCACGTCAAGACGAAGTCCCACGGTGGCGGTCCACATCCCTCATGGCGGATATGGCTCTCCATGAATCCGGAAAGCGACGCCACTGCAATTTGGTTAGAACGCAAGTTTGATGTGCCGAACTCAGGAGAGTGGGCTTCGGAGGCGGTCTTCTCGATTCCTTTGATGCAGCCGAAGGACCCAACTGCTCCTGAATACCCGGGAATCATCGTCTTTGAATGCACGCCGTTGGAGGGCGTCACCGATGATCTTGAACGGTTCGTATATTTTCGTCACTGTTATGTCGCCGAGATCAATGTGTGTCTGCAGGAAATACCGGATTCTTGATGACTGTGCCCGCCTTCGGGATATTGTCAACATCTTCCCTTCCAAACGCCATTTTATCCCTTCTCTCTTGGTGATCTCGTGGATGGAACCCGAACAAGCTAAAATAGCGTCCGATTTTGTCGACATGGTTCGTATTTCTTTTTTGGATAAGCATCTCTTGGCCAACTTTTCAACAGGTCAATAATTTACTGGAGCGTAGCTCGATCCAGAGTTACCACACCTTATGGATTACTTCCTCGACCAAGGATCTGGATAACAAGCTTGGCGAAGCTCTGAATGCCTTGACTTTAGATTTGGAGGGCAAGCTTGTTCGACCCCTGACCATCCGCGGTATGTGGCGTGTCGGCGTGCCCGGCATTTTTCTGATCCTTATCTTCCAAAAGGCACTTTCAAATTGTTTGAGCGCCGTTTTACATCCTTCATATCCGAATGGATCGAAAATTGCTCTATCAATGGGCACTGTGAGTGTTGATTCCCTCCTTATGTACGATCTCCGTATTAACACCTCTATGATCAAGTCGACTGGCATATTTTTGGTCAAATTGTCGAAGTTGCTGTGGCTCTGATGAACATGACTGCACGCTCGGTGTCTGGCCTCATTTCGGAGGATCTTCAAGACCACAGAGATCTTCTACCGGAGTTCCACGGTGGTGATGTAGTAGATAACAAGTACGAGATGCCTATGTTCTCCTGTCTGATGACATAACTAACGCTCCATCAAAAGTTCTGCATACGAGGATATTGTGGCATGGCTCTCGACCACTGGGTTGGGAGCAAGTGCGGACAACATTGCTCAAAATCTCCAGTCATATAGGGACATCGGCCAAGGTAAATGCAATCCTACCGTCCGATCATTGATATGCAATATTCATGTGTATTCGTCTTACAGAATTTCCAGCTCGGGCGTTGATCGAACATCTCTGGGAGCTTACTCAGTCCCAAACTGAGATACAACTGCAGCGTGATTCTCGGACGAAGTTCTACATTCCTATCGCCGAAATCAACGCATCTGTGGAATCTCAGGAGGCTGCCTATCAGCCCTTTAAAACAAGGCTTGGACAGACGCTTCACCTGAGCATCCGAAGATCGCCGAAACGACGCAGCGTGTCAGTCGATACCGAGGCTACGAGGTTAGTATCCTTTTTTTTCATTATCTCTCGTCATGGCTTCTCTTATCTGACTCCATCGCGTCAAGTGTACAATCAAAACGGAGACGTCTTTCATCGTCGGTCGAGTCTAGTGTTGGATTCGGAGGTGAAGACTTCACTCCAGCGACAAGTCCGAATGGGAATGGGAATGGTCGTCTGACGCCCTCGCCCACGAGCACTAGCGTTTCGCTCGCACCGTCTGAGCCACCGTCGTCTGGGGTGGTCACGATCGCGATGCTTCGGGCGCTGACGCGGGATGTGAAGAGGAAATATGCAGGTGCGGGGTCATAGGATGGATTTTTTTTCTTGGTTTATTGTATCCTGTAGTTTATTATTTCATTGCTATCGCTCTCGCGCTATCCTTAACAATCTACTTCTGATCGAGTGTCTAATTCACTACACGTCGTGTATGACAGTCTTAGGGGTAAAACTCGAATATCGCTGCCTCCTTCTCGAATTCCTTTTCCCGACGTGAAATGAGACAGTGCGACTGTCGCGCGCCCGATTCACCGATAAAGCAGGGGTCAAGACTGTCTATCCAGTATCAGTGTCCTGTCCTCTGTCATACTGCGATTGCAATGACTACTGGCTCCACTCTTCATATTGATCAATCACAAAAGCAAGCTGCCAGCGAACGATACCGATAAGCACAGTCGGTGCCGATGTCGGCGGCGTGGCGCTGGGGAAGCCCCGACGCTCCGGCGCGGATTCGGCGTCGGGAGTCGGGTTCGGTAAGATTACCCGAGCCACGCGCGTCGTACTGAGGTCGTGTGCGCTGAGCTCGAAGTTTAAGGACAACAGCGAGATGATACGAATCGAAGAAATGATGAGTAGAAAAAATATATATATACGTAGGTAAGAGGTGTAGATTTACATAAGCGACGCTTGCTTTCCTTAGGATACGGTACAAAAATATCGGAGAGACAGAGACAGAGAGGAGGACAGGGAGACTAGGGCAGGTTTGGGTAGGATAGTGGTATAGTACATATGCACAACAAGTAACGTAACTGTAACTGTATGATAGGTCAAATGGAGTCTGGAGATGTGAAAACAGAACACGAAAGATGGGACAGATAGCACCCACAAACAACAATTCGAGACAGATCCAGAAGTCGCGGAACCCCGTGTAAGTGTGAGTATCGTAGATAGCGTAGTCGGGGAGTTAAGATAGGATGGGAAGAAGGAGCAGGCGATAGGGAGTGGGTGCGATGCTGAGATGGTGAGTCATTGCTCAAACAGTGATCGGTGAGCAACCCTGAGCGGGCTAGATCCACTTGCCGTCCATAGTCACAAGCGACATGGCCATCCCTTCGCGTGCCAGCTTCTCCATGCACGTAACGTAGGCCTTGCCGTCCGCATTGACCGACACGCGTGCTGTCGTCGCGAACTTCCACTCACACAACCGCTCCACCTTATCCACGCCCAGAATCGGGTCATCCTCGTCCACCTCCATCCAGCGCGAATATAGCGTATGAGCCATGGATAACATGTTGACCTCCATCCCGCCCGTGTATATAAATGCACGGAGGCTGGGCAGGAGACACCTTGGCGATGGCCCGCCAAGCAATGCGCGGTTCTGCGGGTTCAGGACACGAATCGTGTCGTTCGTGACGCGGTCGAGGTCCGTGAGCTCGAGCACTCGTAGCGTCGGGACAGCCTGGAGGCATTCCCAGAGCTGCCACTCAGAGATGCGCACGGCGTTGAGTGCAAGGTGCTCGAGTGTGCATCCCGAGCGTGCGATGAGCGAGACGAAGCTCCAGTGTGGGAACGTGTTGCCGGTGACGTGGAAGGAGAGCGTGTGTACGGCAGGGAGGAGGAGCGCGTCGAGCAGCTCGGAGAGAGGGATGTGTGTGAAGCTGATGACAGAGAGGGATTGCAGGTGCCGTGCGAGGACGGGGGATGGATTGAGCACGTCGGAACGCGTGATGTTCTCGAGTGTGCAGTGGGTGAGGTTCGGTGTGGACCCGAGGAGCGAGAGGCATTGCTGGACGGTGGTGGGGGAGAGGCGAAGGTGTGTGATCTGTGCCCAGGGAAGCGTGAAGGAGTCCTGAGGAAACCCACTGAGTTGGACGTCATGAAGTTGTGGAGCGGCAAGAAACATGTCGAGGTGGGTATTGACGCAGCCGACGCGGAGCGACAATGACGTCAGCTGGGGAAACTGTGTTGGAGCGAGGTTGCAGAGATACGTATCGTGTGGGAAGAAGATAGGGACGTCGAAGTCAACGGTGCGCCAGCGCTTGGAACACCGAGCAAAGACGTCCATGATGCTGGTCATGTCGCGCATCGATTCGACGCGTGAGACGTCCAGTTTGAGGTGGATCGCGAGGGGGAGGTTGTGTGATCGGGCAATCCACTCTTCAAGCAATTCGACATGGGTGGATGTGGGTTTGGACGATTGCAGGAAGACGGTGTTCCAGAGCCAGGGCATCGACCAGGCGAGATTGCGCCACGCAGTGCAGACTTGACCGAGGACCAGGGGCGACCCCGACTCCCAAGAATCGCGTCCAGGCGGAAAGCACGTGGTGAAGATCTCGGAGCAAAGCTCGACGGGAAGCGAGAGCATCGGGGAGTAGTGGCGGTTGATGTTACGTTTCAGAGGAACCCGTTGCTGCACCAGTTTAGCTAGTAGACCCTCCACGTGTGATATCTCAGACTCCAGTTCTTCGAGCTGGCGTCGCGGGTCATCCGAGCATGGTTGCGCGTCAGAAAAGTCTTGAACAAAGCCACAGCCCACGCAAGTGGACATTCTGTGTGGGAAGCGTCAAGAACTGCGCACAGGTGGGTGGTTTCGACGCACCTGGGGCTGGGAAGTGGAGAGAATGAACATGATAAGCTCCTGTGGACACTTCTTATCCACTTTTTGAATTCGTGCCGTGCGGGGATAGAAATTCGGAAAGATGGCGGAACGGCGAGACCGGAGCTCAAAACGGACGGCGCCGGCCCAGATAAAGGCACAGCCACAGTAGCCTGCCTGAGTCGTGCTTCTTGTCTTTCACCATCTCAGTCGTTGCAAACCAAAGTCCTCAACAGTGTACAAGTTTTCTGAATAACGATGTTAGATGATGATATCCAGTATATAGGCACAAGACCTGCCTCAAGTTCTGTGTCGAGCAACAACCCCATTCTCCACGCCCCCCAGATCGTTACGGGTGGGCACATCAGCTGTGTCGTTGAGCTTCAGCCATTTGACTGACGGCTCTGATTGCAGGTATCGTTCTTCGCATTGAGAGATCGGGCAACGAGCCCTCGTATGACTTGTCCTTCAACCGTGCAAATGCCAGTGTTATCCACATCGGCCGCCGTCCGGCCAGCGACGCCGAGCGTAGGTCAGGCAACGCTCAGAGAGCCATGTTTCGCTGCGCCGTAGTCAGTCGCAAGCACGCAAAGATCGCCTTTTCCGATAGTGGCCATGTACGACACACCTCATGCATCAACCCCGCCCCTCTCGCTAACTGTCTCGCAATTAGGTTTACCTGATCGACATGAAGTCCCACCATGGGACGCACATCCGGAAGCCCGGTGAAACCGTCTCGAGAAAGCTCAAGCCTGAAACACCCACCCAGCTTGCTGATGGCGATGTCCTCACCTTCGGCAAATCCGTCGGGAGGAACAACGAATATGTCCGGCCCGTTGTCGCTCGCGTGGAACTTATCCACACCCCTCGACCTGAGCATACACCCTTCAACCCAACAACGCCCGTGAAACTCTCCAATCACATGGATCTCACTAAATCGCCTCCCCCAAGGTCGCATTCCGGCCGCTATGGCGTCTATGTCCCCGCATCCCCGTCGTCAGACAGCATCTCCTCCCCTTCGTCTGACCATGATTCAGACATTGAGGAGATCCCCGCCTCTGGCCCCAATGCCCTGCCTCTCCAGCCACGAGGCACCCGCGGTGCCAGTGCCGGTGCCGGTGCCGAGATTGACTCACACATCGGACGTGCATTTGAAGCCCTGAAGCGACTCTTGCCACCCATGCACACTCCAGGTCCAACACTAGCACCGATTAACCACGAGGACCGCCCTTCAGAGGAACCCATAACACTATCGCCACCTATGTACGCCCACGCCTCGTCGCCTTTCCACTTCGAATCCCCGGCCCGTTTCTCACCCCTTTACAGCCCTGCCTGGAGCTTGGCCGCAGTGGATTCCCAGGGCAGCGATAGAGAACAAAGATCCCCTTCCATCCACCATTGGCGTTTCGCCGAAGATGGGTCTCTCAATCGTGTTTACCCAGAGGACGAAGAAAGCGAACGTCGGTCATCAGGAGATCGCGAGCAATCCCCCAGTCGGCCAGGGTATCCACCCTCGTACCAATCTCCCGATCGTGAGCGATCTAGGTCGAGATCCAACTCTCCAATGGACCTCGCAAGCCCCTCGCCCTCCCTTCCTCCGGGTCTCAATCTGAGCCCTGAGGAACCAGTGGTAGAACCTAGCGTGATTGGTGCATGGCCAGGATCTCGCTCTTCCTCGCCTCAGCTTTTTTCGTTCCAGCCAGCACAGGTTCAAGAGCACCAGGGAAACAGTACAGATACGGATCCCCCAGCATCTGCGCCTGCGCCTGTGATACAGAAGGCGATGAGCCTGGATTCCATCTGTGGTTCTCCTACTTCTTCTGTTCCTATCGAAGCAGAACAACACGCGCAAGCCCAAGTTCAAGCCCAAGATGCCAGTCGGAGCACCTCTCCCGTTGTGGAAGCTTCAGCTCCAAGCCTTGCAGGCCCACAGGTCATGGAGGGGATCACCAAGACCCTCGATGCAAACAGGAACACGCTCGACGAGACGCAGGCTACTGTGATCAAGCTCCAGGTACTTTTTACCTCGAGAGTAGTGTTCAGTAGTGTTCAGACAGCTGACCATAATTCCACACCTTACAGAACGAAATCACTAAGCTACAAACCCACCGACGCAAATACAAGATGCGTTTCAACACGAACGCACACCTCATCGCTGATCGGCTTGGTGAGCTCGATGAGCGCGTTGCGGACGTGGGGGGACAGTGTGCCGTGTTGGCAGAGCAGGTCGATGGCGTGGCAGAGGGTGAGATTCCGGATCTGCTTGCCAGAGTGGAGGCTTTGGGAGAGCGGGTGGATGGACTTGTTGAAACCAGCTCTGAAGAGGGACATGAGAAGGATGACATCAGGGAAAGTGCGGAGACACTTCGGCAGCTCGTCGTTGGTAAGTCCAGCGGACCAAAACGCGCATATAGCCAGGCTAACATGTTCAATGTAGAAATGCGCAACCTGCGTGAAGTGGCGCAGAAACAGATGGACGCCGAGCTCGAAGCTGTCCGGGCTGCGCGCGACGAGGCGCTCGCTACCATACGCCAGGTACGTGATTGAGCTGCTCCCGTGAGACTAACAGATGGACCTCAATGCGGCCCTCAGAACGCTGCCACCGTCAAATCGTTGAAGCGCAAGCGGATCGATGAGGCGGATGAGGATGTAAATGAGAGTGTGAATGAGAGCGATGCGACGGGAGGTGTCGGTGATGGTGGCGCACCTGACGTTACGATGGCGGATGCGGCGGATCCTTCTACCACCTTCACCCCCTCCACCACCAACAACATCACCACTACGCCATCCCCAACGATGACCAGGAGATATGTTGCCGACGCCCCTTCCCCGAGGAAACGCGCCAGACAGATCGCCGCGGTCGCAGCGCAGACTGCTACCGCTGTGACTGTAGGTGCGATCGCGGCGTGGACGGCGCTGGCGTTCAGCTGAATATCGAGCGAGTGAGAGTAAGAGCGTGAGTGCGGGTGTGACCGCGAGTGTGACAGCAAGTGTGAGTGAGCGGGTGCGTATATGCGCATTGGCAAGTGACGAAGCGGTAGAATTCAGTGGACATGGAGGTGACAATTGTAGTTCTGTAAACTAGCATCTCTCTCCCTATGTACGGGCCAGCTGCAGGCATTTATTGTTGTACTTTTATTCGGCATGCGGTTGTTCCACTACTGTAGTCTCGGGCTGTACGAAATTACGCATTTATTTATCATATTTTTTCGCCTTCTGGCCAGTCATGCATCGCAAGTGGGTTGTGTTTGACGCGACGATAAAGCAACTCGATTCAGGCTGAGGACTCAAAGTCTTGGGTAGACGGTGTGCTTCAAGATTGTTTTTTCTTTCTCTCGTATACTGTACCTAGTAATATCGGGGTCTTGGCCCTTATATCAGATGTTCTAAGCATATAAACTACTGTGAATCTGACTGGACTTCCTCTCTGTCCGACTGGTGTCCTCCGGGTGGAGACCCATTGGACGAAGTGACCTGGGTGTGGCCCACGGAACCTATACTAAAGTTAGTGCAATGTATCGAAAAGTATAGTATGTGGCATGATATCAGTCGCGTCCGTTCATGTACAGTATGAAAAGATGAATGAAATACAGCATAGTAGATATGTCAAAAATATAGGTTGTATTATAGATGAGCGTAACGTACATCTACCTGCATGGATATATACATAGTCCTAACACTTCATATATAAATGAAGTGTGCGCCACAACATCCCAAGTAAAAATAACCAAACCTCACCCATTACCATAATATATCCCTCACCCCACATCCGCACCCCACATCCGCACACCCCATCCCCATCCCCCATCCCCTACTCGCTACCTCTTATCCTAATAACTACTCACTGACGACGTGCTCGACCTTCTCTTCCACAGCCGTCTGGCTCCCCGTCTTCCCATTCCCCAACACCTTTTCCACCTTCCCCTCCTCCGTGCCATTGCCATTCTCCACCACCCGAGCCTTGAAATCGTACCGCGACTCGTACCCAGGCGGCGTCCAAGCGCCCGACGTCCATGGTTTGCATGACGGGTCGTTGTACATCTGCATCAGTTGATTTCAGTCTCGTGCATGGAAGGGAAGGAGGGGGAGCGAAGGTATACCTGGTCGACGGCTTCTAGCGTGAGGTTGGACGACTCGTATAGGAAGAAGTACACGAAAATTGCGCCGGCAAGGTTACACGCTGGCATTCCACGGTATAGTGAGCACATGCATCAGAGGAATACGGAGGAGGAGAATGCATACCGGCAAAGACGAACCCATACCTAAACTCGATGGCCGACACGATGAATGGCGTGAAGAATGCAAGGAGGAAGTTCCACAGCCTTTATATATCCAAATGAATATCGACGATCTTGAATGTAGGATGGAAACATACCAATTAGATGCAGTAGACAGCGCGCCCTGTTTTGCTCGTGTACGTGTGGCGAAAGTCTCTCCGATCAATATCCACACACCCCTGACCACGAAACGATGATTCAGAACCCTACTCCAAAGGAGAAAGTATGGGAAGGACGTACGGTGCCCAAGTCATCGCGTACCCGAAGATGAACATACATGCCGAGACAATCATCACTGTGAGCAACAATAATTCGATCAGTTCACGCACTTGCTGGGACTCGGAAACGGAAGCAAAGGGCTAGAAAGACAACATACATTTCCCAATATTCGGGTTTTCCTGGGGTACCTTGGCTGTCCCTGCTGCAGCAAATACGAATAGCCACATCGACTGCCACACTCCACCTATGATGAGGGGGTTGCGTCGTCCAAACTACAAAGAAAAGCAAGTGTTAGCAATTGACTAGGGAGGACCGAAAGAAGACTGGACGACGTACCCGCTGCATGACGTACAGACCTCCAAATGTACACACAAAATTCACCGCACCAAGGATGATCTGCGTAATGAACGAATCCTCAATCCCAACGGACGTGAAGATCGTCGCTCCATAATAAAAGAAATAGTTCGCTCCCGTCAGCTGCTGGAAGCTCTGCAACGACATTCCTACATTATTTCAGGCTCAGTTATCCCTTCACTCAGATTCGGCGGAGAACCGCAAGACCACCTACCCAGCAACGTCCGATACAGCGTCTTATTCGCAGGCCTGAAACAATCAATCCAGCTTGCCTTTAAATCCTTCTCGAATTCCAAATTGGCCTTGATAGCATCCACTTCGGACACGATGAAGGGCTCTGTGTCTTCCTGGTCCTTTGGGATACCATGTGCACGGGCGAGGGAACGACGTGCCTCGGCGTACCTACCGCGGAGCGCGAGCCATCTATATGATAGAACAGTTATAAACAGTTAGTTGGCGGACTTCATGATGTCAATTTATACATACCGTGGTGATTCTGGCATGAAAAGGATGCCGAATGCGAGTAAGCAGGGCCAGACGATGCCGATCCCGACGACAATGCGCCATGAGCCGGCTCCGGAGACGCTACGTGCAGCGATGGAGATACAATCTGCAGAAAAATGCGGCGAGTTATAAATACATTGATAGATAGCGAGTGTCTGTGTGTGTGGACTCACAAGCAACAAGGATACCGAATGTAATGAAGAGTTGATATGTCGCGGTAAGGGTCCCACGTATCCTGTATGGTGCAGTCTCTGCTTGATACTTTCGGCGATTAGAGGAAGTCAGCACGCCATCACGAGATATTGAAAAGAAGATTCGTGCTTACTATCGGAACAGCGGCACTGAGTGCACCAACGGCAAGACCACTGACGAAACGGCCGACGGCAAACTGCTGCCACACGCCCGTTGCGGTTACTTGTATAACGACACCGATGATAAACAGCCCGCACTCCACCACCATGGCGTATCTTCGTCCGAGGTAGTCGGCGGTGCTATACATATCAACAGAGTCATTAGTAAGAAAGGGCACAAAAAGAAGAAGAATGGAGTAAACATGGAATGAAACACACTCACGGAGCACCGCACAGTGCACCCACGAGAGTCCCGATGGAGAGGAGCGAGACGATGAGTCCCGCGCGGACGGTGGAGAACTCGCAGGTGCCGACGTCACCAGGTATGCCGCACGTCGCAAAACGCAGTCTAAAGTCGTTCATGAGGAGGATATCACTGATCTGCCCCGTATCGTAGCCGAATATAAAACCGCCCATACTCGCAACGAGGGCGAGGAGAATCGCTACATAGCCTATGGGCACGCCATGCCTGTATCGAATACAGTATCAGAATAAGGATATTAGAAGTCGAGGATGTGGTTACTGACATGTAGAAGAGCGCCATGATTTTGACGTGGAGGACAAATTTGCCCTAGGCGCTAGTGTAAGTAATTGTAGAAGAAAAGAGAAGGAGAGTCCGAGGGAGTGAGTTTCTCCGAGCTTTTGAAGGAATACTTCGTCGTCGATGATGTCATTACCCGAGCCTAAAAGTTGGACCGTCGACAGCCGTGAACACACTCAAGTTGTCCGTACTACCCGGAAGCTGCATTTGGTACCGCGAAGCGTTGCGTCGGGCGAAGGTGTGTTGCAATTTGAAATTTGACTTTCGTCTTGTAGCCCAAATTTGAAATTCTGTGAAGCCGCCGGTTGCGCACGTTGTGCTAAGGGACCGAGGACACCCAATAACAATACTGCCAATAGTAAATGACGAGCGGCAGTCGGTGAAACACCGAATAGCGATCGATGGGGCCCCAGCTTGATCGAATCCATGTGCAATGACGGAAAGAACGGGCTAGAGCAGGACGTTGTTTGGCTCATTCCTCCAACGCAAACAACCCTCCACGACCTTTCAATTCTGATTCAGAACGAAGTTCGCCTGAAATTTGGGGCTCTCAATACAAACGACCCAATGCGAAGGAAAGAAAATAGTAATACATACAGTAGGAACCAAATGTGACTATGCCAGAGGCTCAATTGTAAACTTCACCAGTACGGTTGCACCAGAATTCTTCCCTTTCATATCCAACATCCGCACGAGCCGCCACCCCTGCTGCAAATGATTGACACGAGCGCAGAACACCACTATCTTGTCATCCTTCCCAAACTCGTCTTCTGATATTACGAGCCTGAACATACAACGTCAGCCCACAGCGCCAAAAAACCAGATCATTGAATAACACCAACCGAAGGAACGCCAACTCGTCTTCATCAAATTCCCACTCAAAGCTTCCACTCCACATTATATCAGCGCCAGATCCAGGCACATCCCGCGTCTTCACCGTCGTCGAGCGCCACTCGAGGTCTTTCTGCGCGTGGAAGAGCTGCGCCCTAATGTACGCAGAAAACGTCTTGTCCTGGCGTCCATTCGGTGGTGGCACTAGCAACATCCGTCAATGATATCCCTGAGTTCAACAAATGGGGGCTTACAGGAGCTAACACCAACAATTTCCCCACTGAACTTTACCCGTTTCCTCCCAATCCCGAACCGCGCGCGCACACCCATCTCATGTCCAATCAGCGCCGTCGGCTTCTGCACCCACCCCCCAGTCCCAACAAACATCGCCTCATTCACCTGCATCCCCCAATCAAAGCTTTGCCAGTTCAGCGACGTCACCTGCGTGCCATTTCGCCAGCCCACTTTCAGTGGATCGAGATTGCTCGAACCAATGCGCGTACCACGTGGGTATATCCGCCTCAGGTGTTCCTGTGCATGACTGATGAGTGGGGCGAGCGCGAGTGGGAGAAGAGAGGCGAGCGTGGATTCAGAGATGTTGATGAGGATGTGGGCTGGGCCTTCTGGGAGGTCTGTTCGGAAAGGGTATGTTGGTTTTTGTGATGGGTACGATA
This sequence comes from Hypsizygus marmoreus, assembly GCA_013433165.1. Taxonomy (NCBI): domain Eukaryota; kingdom Fungi; phylum Basidiomycota; class Agaricomycetes; order Agaricales; family Lyophyllaceae; genus Hypsizygus; species Hypsizygus marmoreus. The sequence goes on along the minus strand of CM024093.1, from coordinate 965,987 downwards.
ATAATGAGAAACCTACGTTGGAGGAACCACCCCTTGTGCGGTTTCATGCTGCGTGCATAATATCCCAGCTCGGCGAGTTCGTCGGAGATACGGGCGCGTGGCGGCTTCTTGCCTTTCCGCCCAGGCCAGACAGTCGCCGAACCCTCTCCTTCCTTCTCTTCATCGGAAGAAGACGAAGACGAAGATGAAGAAGACGAACTATCAGAGTCCGCATCGGCATCGACGCTGGCAGCGGGAGGTACATAATACTCCACCTACCACGTAGTACAATGCGGAATAAGCAAGCTGAAACAGCGAGTGAAAGTCCGCCTCGCACCATAAGTAGTATTCTCCCCTTCAAATCCTTCGGAGCAACTGGGCCATCCTCGACGCCCTCTAGCCGGCCCTGAACCAACTTGTCCCCCCATGTCTCCTTCATGATTCTGACGAGCTCCTCCTGCCCGGCAACGTCGACGTGGCATTCCAAGCTGACAAGGAGCGGCCAATCGTCTGGGTTGATAGCGTCGCCGATGGCGGTGCAGACACTCGAAAAGGAGACGCCTTTGCTAAGAGTGTATCCGTGTGTTACTATGGGACCAGATGAGGAAGACCAGACGTCGATTTCTATTCGGGGAGGATAAATTGAGTGAACAAGAAGTAATGAATCTGGACGTACCGACGCATCGCCCGTTCCGGTTTATGACGTGTTTATAGCATTCAGCAGACGCTTTCCCAATGATCTGCCGCGCTAGCAGGTACGTATTATGGGATGATCTAAACATGTCTCATTGAGAGTCAATACTAAACAACTCGTTTTGAATCATTGCATGGAACGCACGAGACGAAGTAATGCGTGAGCGGCAGTGAATCGTCAACCGGTGTTGGCTGGACGATCGGCCGGTTCAGCAAGGCTTCTGAGGACTATAGCATGTATTTTGTTTGAATTTAATCCGAGAGCACCAAAGGACTAGTGCACTAACTTCGCCGATGGAGTCGATGAAAGAGAGGATATCGGGACTCAGCCGAACATTGGAGGACGAGTCCTTGGGAGGCACGACGTTGAGAATCGTGTCGAATTGGAAGAAATCTGACATTTGAGCTTGGAGGTCGACATCTGTTTCGGCCATGGTGAAAACTATAGTCTCGATGATGGTGGTGATGAGCGCTGATGATGAGCACGAAATGATCGAGAGCGCGTCAAGTATTTGCCTCCGAAGAAACAGCCAAACAACGCTCTCATGTGATCAGCCTCCGACTCCCGACGTCCAACCCCCGGATCTCGACGTTCACCACAACGCCGCTAACCACAATCTTCTCTGAAATCTGGACCGGCTCTGTAGGACTACGACATACATACTTCACTGGGGAGCCTTTCAAAATCTGGGGACCCAGGCCTTGGAATGTGCCCATGGTCTGACGTCGCACTTACCAGTTCATTTGCGTCACGATGACTCCATCTGTCAGATTTTTCTCCCATCCCGCAACTCTAGTCACTATGGATCTCAGGGAATGACTTCGCTCCGTACAAGTGGCCTTTAGATCTGCCAGACCCCATTTGTCGCTAGGCGACTTAGGGTCGAAGCCTCGAAGACACACTACCGACGAATGGCATATCCTTTCTGTCAATTATAGCCATCTCCGCAGCTTCCTTCTTCCATCTTCACGTCCGCATTTGTCGTCATGGCTAAGATCCTGTGGAGCTTATGTTCTTGAACCGCTATGTATTAGAACAGCTTTGCAAGCAGATTGATTTCATAGCTCCATGATTCTAGTTGGACTGATGACTGTTCCCTCTATGAGCACCAGTCTCTCTGTTGAGGCTTTTGTTTATAGAAGGAATAGTCACGGTCTAGATTCTAACATTCTCACCGGCTGTGGCTTGGTGGACTTCCCAATCGCATTGTGTGGAGCAACACTATACGACACCTGTAGAGCTGCAAAAGATTAGTTCCGCAGCTGGATTGACTCTGGTCTTTTGATTGTGGTGTACTATGCGACACCTGTAGAGCTGCACAAGACCAGTTCCGCAACTGGATTGACTCTGGTCTTTTGATTCTGGTGATCCTAGTACTGGCTGCTGGCAGTGGAGCAATCACACGGCTTAGAGCAAAATAAATTGAACTGGTCTACAGTAAACTGGTCTATTTTTTGCCCTGGCGTTCTTCCTTTTCGCTCCTCTTTGACATTCTGTGGGGCTCGGGATCCTGCGACGAACCCGTTCGTCGTCCCATCTTCCGGAGCAGATGCCAGAACGGTTTCAGGCTGTCCGCGGTTTTCAAGCTCATTACTTCACCAGCGCCATAACCTCTTAGTGATTTTTCTGATCATGACTTCCTTAACGCTTTCAAGTTTTCTGGAAATTTGGCCTTTTTGTTTATGTAATCACCGGGAGGGACATTACGACGACATCAATCAAAGTGGAATCCGGATTCTAGTTCAGATCACACTCGTTCATACTGCAAACTAGTAACCGTGGAACGCGCTTTGCGTATTTGGGACAAGGGCCTGGGCATGCGGTAACTAAACATATCCATTCCGTACTTTCAACGAATCATGATCTTCGCGGATAGGGGCCAGTCCAAACTCGTACCCCGCAACCATCTATGGCATATCCACTCTTGCCACGATAGAACACGGAAGAATTCTCCTATATGCCGACTCTTCTCTACGAGCGCACGCGCTTCTCGGTCCCCTAAACGAGCTGTCCATTCTCATCATCATCATACTCGCAGCTTCGAGTCTACGCCTTCGATTTGACTCTGTCGAAAACACCCTCGATATCTCGAGTTCGATTGAGCTTGTTGACAAGTGCTTCCATTGGCAATCGGGAGTAGCTAAGTTCCGTCTCTGTCTCCCGCAAGATACGACCCCCACGTCACCATCAAGTAGTGCGCAATTCTATCGTTCAACTGGCTGCCTGTTTATTATCTATCTCCTGTGACACAATTGACGTTATAGAGGAAGCCAGTGACTACATTCCAGATTAATGATGTCTGTTTTCGTGACAAATGGCCAAGTTCTTCATTTGCTAGAGTGACTCGCGGTGACCACTCTCAGTTTCGAGGTGTTTATCGGTGAAATCTCCCGTGGACTGCTGCTCGTGTTCGCCGCACGACGGCGATTTGGCCTTACCGCCCCAACAAATTCGCCATATTCTATCACACAGATGGACTTCCTCATCACCGGGAGGAGGTTCGTTTTGTCCGTAATCGCAAACCGACCACACTGTACATCCCTATCTATGAGAACAAATCAATTATCGCCATCCTGGAAACGCCTCATCTCCCCGGCGCCCGTTAACCTGACTCATTACACTCCTCTATCTGACAACTACGGTGACGATTCCATCTTACGCGACGACAATCTTCGTTCAAGTTGAGCATCATCGATTTATCACCGTGCCTCAAGGCACGTTCCGTGCTCAACGCAGAAGACGCAGGAGCGAATAAAGCATTCTGACAAGGAACAGCTAGAGAATGATCATCACATACGTTTCCCAGCTAACAATGATATTGTTGTCGAGCGGCAGGGGGAGGTACATGGGTATGACAGGCCCGGGCCGAAAACACCAACACGATCCTTCTGGAGGTGACTTGGGACCCTGGGATCCAGGATGATATGTGCAGGCAAAATTATTTCGCTTGAAAGACGATAAGCACCACAAGGGAATCGAGACACTTCGTATCATTGTGGGTGATACAGACAGATAATGCAGTCCTCGCATGTGTGGATTTCGCTCGGTCTTCCTCCAAGCATTGATGCGATTGGCTGGCCTCTCCATGGGCAAGAGCCAATCAGAATGCCAGAGTCGTGGAACTCGAAATCGATCCTCCTGCAAAACTGCTCTAGTATTTGCATCTTGTGCGACTACAATGCTTAGTTGTCCAAAAACTTTAATCCACAAGGAATCCAAGATAAATAGCAATTACGGACAATTCTGGTCTGGTACGTAGAGTCGTTGAACGAGTGGTAGAGTATGCAGTGTTGTGTAAGTGATGTTAAAATAGAACGGTGAGCTCCTACCCTAGCAGGCATTGCAAAAAGAACGTCGATGGTTGAATGGTAAATATGCATCAAAAGCAAACCAGTGCGTCAAAAACAAATCAAAGTTCAAAGCTTTCACAAAGCGAATGTCAAAGGTCCGCAGTCCAAGTACCTTGTCATAACGGTCGAGTCGAGATGATGGTGAGCTGGTCGTAATAGGTCGGTAGGCTCAGCACTGCTGCCACATTTTCACAGAGTCACTAGAATAGGCATAGTCATCATCAGCAACGCACACAGCCTTGCAAGTAGAAATGACACGCACACAACCATGGCGCGATCCTCGACGTTTGTGGGCCAGGTTGGTAACCACTGCTTCCTATTTTTCCAGAAGTCGAACATGGCATCTTGTTGATGAAATGAGAAACGAGATCAGTGTGGAGTAACGAGGTAGGTTATGACGTGGGACGTACACTGCGATCCATCCAACCACGGCTTGTCACCATGAGCATCAGGGAACCATCCATTAGTGCCTCCAACCGCCACATTCAGGACGAGATAGAACGCTACGGGACAGGGATATTTCATCAGTTGGGCGGTTTGGGATTTGATGAGGATGTGGCATGACTTACATTGATCAAACGGCGCCGCTTTCGTTCCGTTAACCCAGGGATTGTTCAATATGACGCTCTGTGAACCGTTCTGGACGACAGGAGGAAAGTCGCCACGATCCCAGAAGCTCTCCTTTTTCAAATTGAGCACAGGCATCATGTGATGGAGACGAGTATCGACGTAGATGCGACTGCAGTATAAGAAACGTCAGGTCAGAGAAATGGCAGGCGTCAATCTTATGGCAACGCACATGAATTCGTCAGACCATTCCAGTCCATAGGTGTGGAAATCGGCATCGTAGGTCCCTCTCCTCAATGGCCATGCGCCGTAGGTCTTGGCGACGCCGTTGAGCCAAGTCAGTGGACCCCAATTCAACGATCCGCGAACCCAGTTCGTTCCTCTAGATTCATAGTTAGCATCCCGGGTCAAAGTCACAGCAACAAGAGAATAAGCGTACTGTCTAGTGTATCTCGGTCCATTTCCACGCGCTTCCATGATGTCGATTTCGCCTGCAAGTGCAAATCAATTAGATTTAGGAGACTCTCTACCACGACAGTACCCGGCAGAGAAGCACCGGGCAATGGGGTTGAAAACGACGATCACCACGCACCGCTTAGGGGCCACGGGCCATACTTGTTATCGACGGGAAGCATCCAAATGGCAGGCCACAGCTGCAAGCAAGGTGGTTAGCAAGTGGAGCACAAGAGCCACGATCTTCGGTCCTGCTCACCCAGTCGCTGCACGCAGGTGTTAGTATCGCCTTCGAAAAGAAAGAAGCCTGAGGATCTTTGAAAGACTCACCCTCGAGGTATCTTTGCTCTGACTTCGACTTTCCCGTATTTGATGCTGGCGCTTCTTCTCGTGCTGAGCCTCGCGCTCTGGACTGGGTTTATGACCTGCCCAGCTGTGGAATTGCTGACAGCGGAGCAAGCTTTGGTGTATCCCGCGAGGTCGAAGTCTTCGTCTGAGCCTATGATGCTTGTATTGGACACAGGCGTAGAGTGCACGGGATCGGTGTAGCTGAGGCCCCGTGTAATATTAAAGGTGCACCCGGTGATATTGTACACGTATCCGTCTTCGATGGCGGCTTCTCCAAGGTTATCTGAAGTAAGGGTAGGTGCGATATACAGGCGGCCATCCTTGACGAAGGAGTTGTTCTGAGAAGCAGTGGTCATTTCGAACTCGCCGTTTCTGCAAGCGAAATAGGTCAGTCCATATCCAATAGTGGCAGGAAAATTTGAAACTCACCCGAACCCGCTCATATCAACCTCCCTGAAGAACTTGCCATTCTCCCCAAATATACCTTCCTCGGAGTCAAAGTTTTCCTCCATTACCAGGCAAAGGTTATCCTTCAGGAGCGGCACATCGTACCATCCGGTCCAGCACCGTGCAACCCCAGCCGCCACCCCAAGGAGTATCATCCCATAGGTCAAGAAGTATGCAATCCGGGAGTACGGATCGCGTTCCTTAATCCACGGCTTTTCCAAACTTCCCTTCGCAGACAACATAGTTGACTTGGGGCGTTCTCGCTCCACCTTGGTCGGCGTTGCGATGCTCAGCATCGTCAGGGGGCGCGGGGGCGGGGACGTAAACGCCTCGCGCAAGCGAGCAGAAGACGGCCGGGTGGAACTTGTGGGACCAAAGTCTGCAGTGCTCGGACGGCTGCTGCCATAGTGAGATGACAATCGCGAAAAGTCAGCCACGCTCGTGGACCTTGAGGTAATGCCACTACGGGGGGTGGCGTCGGGGAAAGGATATTGGGAAGTCAAGTTCTGGTGTCCATGGACGCCAGGAGTCCCAGTAGGGGTGAGATCGCTGCCAGAGCCAAAGCTAACAACGCTGCCAGGAGGTGAAAATGGATTGATATTAGTGTTGCTTCCAAAGGTAAGGCTGCGAGGGGTTATTGGGGGGGTTTCTACATAAGAGATAGCACCAGAGGTCGTGCGCGAATGGGACGTTGAGTCTCGCCGCTCAGATTCTCCATCAGTACCAGTGGCCCCGACGATGAACTTGGGCTGAGGGGGAGCAAGTCGCTCGTGGTCGTCCTGCTCGATGTTCAGGCTTGGTTTGGACATAGCCACGCAAGGGAAAAGGAGCGATAGGACTTGTGGGGACACGAACAAGCAGCCTTAAAGACAGGATCAGCCACAGGAAGATTATAAGAGAGGTTTGACTTGACACCTTTGACCCGCTTCCACTCCACCAAATGAACACGTCCGCCGTCTGCCCAACAATTTTGTGGTACCTGACCTCGAGTGTTCGATTACTTACATGAGACGGATCTGAAGCTCGGCCGAATTGATCTCGTTTACTGTAACCGAGTCTTCCCGGCTTTGGCTTAAGCTTTAAAGTTCATCGGCGAGAAGCCTGCTCTCCTCCCCAAGTCAGGCAGTTAAGGTTCCGTAGAAACCTCCATTAAACTGATACTCGAATTGATAGCAAGCTTGCGAACCCCCTGCTATGAGGGTGAGCATCACCAGAGGGGGAGTTAGGCCGGCCAAACACTTGATGAATCGATTGCAGGTGCGCGGCCAGTGCCAGCTGACCAAAAACGAGGTGCGATCATGACAGCCGAATTCATAACGATAGGCGGGTTCAGAAAAAAAAATGCTAATAGTCGGAATCTGAATATCCCCCAAAAAGCTGAAAAAACATCAGATGGCATCAGCGCGTATCAGGCCGCCATCGGCATCTTCTCGCTTCGCTATGTCTTCGTCACATTTATCACATCGGAGGCAAATCGGAGGTCATTTTTTCAACCCCGACTATTAGCATTTTTTTTTCTCAACCCGCCTATCGTTATGAATTCGGCTGGAAGAACCATGGTATGTCGTAGCGTAAGTGTAGGGCCCCATTGTCTCAATCAGTGCAACGCCCCGTTCCGATGATAGACATGTGTAGATCGCAAAACATATCCGAGCCCACGTTTCATCGTATCTAGATTATGGGCCCATGGCATTGGTATCAAGATAATGCAGACTGAATGAGATAGCCGTCCGGGGTTCACCACTGGCGGCAGCCCTCGAGTTATGCATCCAACCCTAGCATTATACTCGTCAAGATAATGGTTGATATTGTGGAACCATTGCCAGCAGTGCTGATACACAATTGGCCGTTGATATCGGTCGATTGATAGTAGCCGCCAGGTCAGGATCGACTTGCAGAAGGCATTCACGCACGTATGTCAGAGAATGTCATCTACCAGAGCTTCCCAAGTCTCCTATCAAGGTACGTGCAACTCCATTGTATCACCTGGAATCGCTTGTCATGTATTCGATGGGGCCGACACGACGCATGGCTCGTGCAACATGTTTCCATACACTCTGTCACTTTGTCGATGCACCACAGACTTGCAGGGCAAAGCACGACTCAAGTGAAAAGAGAACGAAAACGAAGATATCCCCAGAGTTACAACCGAGCAAGGAGTCGACAGATCTGATGGATTTCCGGGATTCCACGTCACGGCTGAGAAGAAGCACAGGATTTGGAACAAACGTGCAGGGTTGCCAAAGATTCCAGTATGCTGACGTTGGTGAGCACAGAGATATCGAGCATTGTGGCTATAGGTCACTCTATGAGCTTCAAAGAGTGAAGAGCGGTGAAATGGTTGTGTAGCTGCATGCAGACTTGGATTCGATCACATGATATTTAAATGCCGCGGCTTTCTCAAATGGGCGAATGTGCAGCACATGGTCCAACGAAAATGCGCAAGTGTATTGAAACGCTGTTCTGAAAGGTCATACACTGAATAGGAGCAATTTACTACTTAGCTGTACTGCAGATGGACACCTCGGCGACGCTGTTGGGGGAAAGCAATGGGAAACACCTGTCCTTGTTGAAGATCTCAGAAGTGTCATCCTCATCCTTGACCCCTTGCATATCGTCGCCACAAGCTACTGAGGGCTGTCCAACATTATGACTGGTAACTCCCACTCCAGAGGTGGAGCCAGGGAAGATAGGATATGCCACAAGAAGGCTTAGAACGCGTCACCATAGCTCATTCTGATGCAAAACCTACAACCGTAGGGAACAAACAGCTCCTGCCATGCGCACGGAAGCCGGGATTGCGGCAAGATCTTCATTAATTCAAGCCTGAGTGTACGGCGGGAGTACGGCGGGCGTATTTGTCGGATCGTCCACCACTATCTCGGAAGAAGACAAGGTCAAGGAACCTCTCACGTCTCGGCATACCTATGATGCATGTACTTGAAGGTATAGGACCGCCTGGGTTTCCCCTCTCTCGAAGACTGGTAAACGCTGGTAAGTGACACAATTGGCGGATAGTGCTATTTTAAAACCCACCGTTATCCGCGTTGAACGGCCCTACGGATGAGCAGGATCGAACAGCGGATTGGAAGACAACGACATACTGTTGGGTTCTGTATTACGATCTGTCACGATGTATTATATGACGCACGGGGTAGATATCATTCCGGACGTGTGGCGATCCCGACGTACAGCTGGAGGATTGGTTATCGCTTTACGTGAAAGGTTCAATACCGATATTAGCGAATGCCATGAACGTAAGTAACTAGAATTCAATGCAAAAAGTCAGAAAGATAGCGATAGCTACAGGCACTCGTTCGATGTCAGGCATGATACCTGTATAAAAGTGGCGGTGTAATTGACAATGAGCGCGTCATATCTGCTGCACGGGACTCGGCGCACGTTCAGTTGCGGATTCAGCCTGTTTGATGTGGGATTAGCGTCCCTGTATGGTGTCCCTGCCAAAGGAGAAAAAATTATGATGCCATCTCTGCGATTCTTATGGTTCAAAGGTTGCGGAAAGTAGAGATCTGCAAAGGTGCCTTTGAGAAAAAAATTAGTAAATATGAGAGAACGAGTAGGGCCTCACAAGTTAGATGCAGAGGATTATGGCAGATATCGGATATGTACAAGTGACATACAAAAAATAAGGGTCCGTTTCGCAGTGATAAGTTGACCCTTTGCACAGCCGCCCTTGGGAATTTCTTTTTGACAATCGCCCTATCAGCGCTGATTCGGACCGAGTCAGCACGATTCAATGACCTTTTTGCCAAGCTTTTTTGAAGCATGGTTGGCTTTAATAGTTAGGTCCTGTAAGGCGATATTGAAGTTAAAAGTATTTTGCATGGGTTGAGTGGTTCGACGTGATTTTCGAAGGTTATAGCAAATAGACCCAAACAACGCCGGGGGGTGGCGTGGGTGTTTCCATTTGACAAGTGACAGGATGACCTGATATCCAGCCTGACGAAGAGTAATACCTCCCGTGTTCTTTTCTTCTCACGTCGATGGCACCTTTTGACTGTTGCACCCATGTGGAACCCAGGCTCTCCGCCGAGTAACCCACGGAATCCTTGTGATCATGACGCCTGAAGTATGTTGAAGCGCTGGTAAACGCGCAAGATTGAATGCGGTTGGTGCATGCTCCATGGTTAGACGTGGAAGCAATGAAAATACTGTTCTAGTGCCGTGCCGCAGAGGTGCTTGCCACATTGCAGGATCAGAAGTTAAGACAATGGATCTTATGCCACAAGCGGCCCGCTTCACGAAACGAGCGGTGCGTTCCCTGTACAGTCTTTCGCTGGGATTTCAATTCATCCAAAATTCTCAACTTCTCACTCCATTTTCAGTACAATTGACCGAGGCTTCTTTCTCCCGTTATTTCACCGGAGGATCAGCTCATGAACGCGAACTTTGGGGATCTTGCCATGCTGCGGTTCATTCGATAATCCGATCAAAATCCCAATGGCAGGAAGGCGGAGTATAACAACAAATGCGTTTACATCGAGGAACGTCCAGCATACAGACATGCGTTGTTGTACCTGTGTTCGAACGTGTTGTTGCCGAGGTGATTTATTCGCCCATCGAGCTGTCACTTCAATTCGCGTTCCGTCAGATCTACACAATCACAGCCAGCCGGTTCACCCGTGATCTCACCTACCCGAATCTAGAAGTTTTGCCACCCATCTAGGGCCTCTGTCCGAAGGAAGACACGTCTGAAGGACTGTTTGCCGAAGAATGATAACGTCTGATGCAGGCCCATTTGTAGAATCTCTTTTAAACTCATGGTCTCCAATGTGTCTTTCCTTTGGGCCCGTTACTCTATCTTACGACCCGGCTTTCATTTTCTCTCCTTGTCAGCCAAAATAATTGGGTACCATGGACTACGATTCCTACGACGCCGTCCTACATTGGATCTTTCGTTCCGTAAGTCCTTTGCTTCTCAAATTCCTCGTTCTTTGGGTGGAGGGCACGATGGCAAACCTTACATGTCACATCCAACTCGTCTCGATATGCTTGCTTACAGCACTTCTTTCGCAGACGCAAGGCGATGCTTGGTTTAAGCCGTCCGAAGAGAATATTTCTGCAGGCGTATGCCTCAGAGTAGACCCCGGCCAATTTCGAGTTTTCCCTTACGAAAACCCGTACTTGGCCCCCTTTGAAGCTGCCGTACGCTCTTTGAATCCCCTGGTAGCTGTCAAAGTTCGCAGTGCTGCAGTTCACACTGCATTGGCTACAGTGTACGCATCTCTTCCCTACTTTCCAGTTCGCATGATGCTCACGCGTCTCTTCAGACCGGAGGATGTAGTCGCTATTTACATCGATATCAACACTCGCATTCAAGTCTTGGACACCGTAAGCCATTTACCAAAGGCCGACAAAGAGCAATGCGGAGCTTTCATTGTACGTTTATTCGTTGATCTGACGGTAAGGATTCTTTCTGATGGACTATGCAGCGCGATGAGCGGGTTTTGATCGTTTGGTCTGACGATCTTGACCACATCGTTCCTTTGTGTGCTGAGTTCGAAGAAAAGCTCATGAAACTTGTTTGGCGTTCTCGTAATGCACCATCTTCCATCGTCACGTCCACCAACACCTCCGCCGCTCCTTCTACGACCACCTCGAACGTTAATCTCAACGAAAAGAATGCACATCAACCCATCACGGCCACCGATGCAATGGCAGCAGTTGCACTCGCCGAAAAGGAAGCTCCTGAACCGCTAGCGAAGGAGACGCCGGCCTCTAAATGGAAGTGGAGCTGGAGAATATCGAAGAAGCCCTCCTCAAAACCTGCGCCCGCAGACCTAGAAAAGGGATCTAGTGGGCGCGAGAGCCGTCCCATCCGACTGTTTGCTCCTATCTACAATGGGTTTGGTTTTGGCATGGCAGTCTGTGAGTCTTCCATGTCTTTGATGTTTGAGGGTGAAAATACTTATCTCCACGGACAGTTTTCATTTTTAGCGGTCTTGTTGTCTTGCTCCAAGAATGGCGGCTTGATCACGATTACAAACGGTTTGCTCTTTTGTCTACAACACCGTTTCTTCTCTGCGTTTCTATGGCGAGTGTTTCGGATCGTTCTCTCCCTGCCACATGGTTTTGATCAGTCGCCCTCTAGTTCTTTGCCCTTCAAGTCATCACCAACATCACCTACGTGTTTGTCCTTTCCCAACCTTTTTTGAACGGCATGTCTGACAATGAGCCTTACAGCCTTGGACCAGTCGCGCAATATCACGAGAACTCCCGCTACTATTCTGCGGTCAAACCTGAACCGAACCCGGATGTGGACTCTCGACTCCCACATATCACAGTCGAACTCCCGGTATACAGGGAGAGCCTGGAGGAAACCATGTGAGTTGACAGTCCCCTTGGTGCCTTCTTTCAGATGCCATCCCCTGCATGATGAACCTTCTACATGCTCTCACACATGCATAAACGTCATCGCCAAATGCAGCATTCTTCTTACCATATTGAAACGTGACGTCCTGATTGCTTAACGCATAATGACCACAGTGCTCCATCTGTATTCTCCCTCAAGAAGGCCATGCAAACCTATGCTCGTCAAGGAGGCACCTCCGCCATCTTCGTCCACGATGATGGCCTTCAGATCATTAGCGAAGAGGAGCGAGAGAAGCGAATTGCCTTCTATGCGGACCACAACATCGGCTGGGTTGCTCGCCCGAAGCACTCCAGCGAACCTGGTGGGTTCAAGCGTGCTGGCCGATTCAAGAAGGCATCAAACATGAACTACGGCTTGCAAGTACGTTTGACCCCAACCTTTCACCGCATAGTTGCTGATTATTCTCGGTGCAGCTTTCACTGCTGATGGAGAAACACATCCTCGCCCTCGAAGCATCAGGCCACTCTCAAGCCTCAGGTGATTTTGATTCTTTGGAGGATAAGGCATTGGAATTGGCGCTCGAGGAAACGTATAAGGCTAACGGTGAGAAGTGGAAGCCCTGGGCCAAGAATGCCAGGTCCATCCGCATGGGAGAGATCATCTTGATCGTCGATTCCGATACCATCGTTCCTGAGGTAAGATTTTCAGCACAAGGACATCTTGTCCTCGGAAACCTGAATTTGACCCTCTTTCAGGATTGCCTCAGAGATGCTGCTCGTGAATTGACGGAGTGTCCCGAAGTCGCTATCATCCAGCATGAGTCCGGTAAGCTAATTCCCTGATGTCTTTTCTCACCGTAGGCTAACCCCTGCTTTAGACGTCATGCAGGTCGCGCATCACTATTTCGAGAACGGCATTGCACACTTCACACGGCGAATCAACAAGTGTATATCCATGGGTTGCGCGAATGGTGAAGTTGCACCTTTCGTGGGGCACAATGCTTTCTTGCGCTGGTCGGCTCTTCAAGATGCGGCATTCGTCGACGTTGAAGACGGTGTTACTAAGATTTGGTCCGAAAGCAACGTCTCTGAGGACTTTGACATGGCTCTACGATTACAGGTGAGTAGCTTGACATCCTGTTGTGCATGGATGGCGATGACTGACTGGTTTTAGCTGAAAGGATACATCATTCGATGGGCAACATACTCCGAGGGTGGCTTCAAGGAAGGTGTCTCCCTCACCGTCGATGATGAACTTAACAGATGGCAGAAATACTCCTACGGTACGTCGTGAACCCAAGATTGCGCTCTCGCGCTCAACTGAATCGGTCGGCAGGTTGCAATGAACTCATCTTTAACCCTCTCATCACTTGGTGGCGTTTGGGGCCGGTCACTAAGCAACTTCGCCTCTTCCTCTGGTCTGACGCTCCCATCCACTACAAAATCACCATGATGTCGTACATGTTCTCGTACTACGGCCTCGCCGCCTCTGCCCTCCTCTCCGTTCTCAACTACCTCCTTCTTGGGTTTGCTCTTGAGGTAGATGGATACTATCTCCACAGTTTTGAGATCTGGCTTGCCTGCACGGTGGTCTTCCCTGGTGCAGGGAATGTTGGGTTCACACTGTTAGAATACCGCCTTGGTCAGCGCGACATCCTCTCTTCCCTGATAGAGAACGTCACTTGGATCCCGTTCTTGTGAGTTATTTATTCCCCAGTGTCATCGGATCACTATGTCTTACACGCGACGTTCCTCTTCAGCTTCTTTTTCTTCGGAGGACTTAGTATCCATCTTTCGACCGCTCTGTTGGCACACATGTTCTCCTACAACATCACATGGGGTGCAACTAAAAAGGTTTGCATAGTTTCAGACCCACTCTACACTCTCATTAATGGGCCCTGATCGGTCAGGAAGTCGAACGTTCCAATTTCTGGATCGAAGTTCCGAGAATATGGAAACGATTCTGGTTTGCCTTTGTGTTGTCTTTCCTTGCTGTCATCGCTATGATCATCCTCGCTACACCACTGGTACCTCCAGAATGGAGTATCCCCGTTGGCACTTGGGCTGTCATCGTTCCCCTTGCGTGAGTCTCGGCATGTTCTTGCCAAACTTCCACTGACGTGACTCCTTGATTAGCATTGTGGCTGGTGGTCACATTCTATTTCCCGTGAGTTGACGAGACATACTGCAGAATACTCTATTTCTGATCATCACGCTTCACAGATTGTACTCAATCCCTGGCTCATGATTTTCTCCTACTAAAGAGCCCGATCCGAACGCTACCAAAACTATCACCCACACTCATTTTGTTTCAGTCGCTAATTGGACACCCTTCCCACTCGCTTTACGTCTTCGTCGTCTCTCGTTTAGTTTTGGGCATCGCGTTGTTTTGGAATCCATTTGGACATTTCCCATCCTCATTCCCTAAGTTATCATACCGACATGGAAGCCAACCGACGTTTCGCTGTCTTGTTCTATATATTTCATGTAGATGTCGTATTCTAGCATAATTTCTGTGCCTCCTCTGTACACTTCGAACTTGCATACAACAGCAACGTTAACGTTAACATTCGCGATTAATATTTCTGTGGTGTGCTGGAACCATGTGCTCGTTGTGCTCATCATGGTATTGCGGTGGATACAAGTTGTAAGTAGGGTGGTCATTAATCAAGGGGTATCGAGGCTTCCAGATTACCTGAATTATGTACCTGAATTCTAAGGTATGTTTTCATCTACATCGTCCTCTATGTCTTACGCTTTGGTCCTTTCGTCATTGCCATCCTCTTCTTAGGATCCAAGACGACCTTCCGCAGCCGAACACTCCCTGGAGTAATCTCAATGAGCTCATCATCGCTCATGTAAGATAACGACTCTTCCAGGTTCATTATGCGAGGAGACGACAGGACGATTTTCTCATCTGCAGCAGCAGCTCGAATGTTTGTGAGTTGCTTCTTGACACACGGGTTCACGTAAATGTCTTGGGACTTCGATGATTCACCAATTACCATGCCAGGATAGACTAATGGAGGAAAACCTGTGAGCTTGATATTCTGCATGGCGATAAACGAGATATTCACCCTGACAAGATGGGTTGATGAACATTGTCCCTCTCGCCTGCAAAGGAGCAATTGCATAGCCGGATGTCTCTCCAGAAGTCATGGAAATTAACGACCCATTCCTGCCAGTGTCAATGGCTCCGCGGTACGGTTCGTACGCCTTGAAAATGTGATTGATTGTGCTATATTCAATCAATCAATGTTAAAAGTGACCCAAAGAACACAAGACGAAGCGTACCCTTGACCATGTACATCGTTCTTGAACTCTCCAGCCATGTAGCCAATTAGGCCTCTAGCAGGGACTTCCATCACGACCTTTACCCAACCATCCTCATCCGTGTCGTAGCTGATCATTTCCCCCTTCCTCATCGTCAGCTTCTGAACAACGCTACCGGCATACTCCTCTTTCACAAGGACAGTGACCTCTTCAATGGGTTCCAACATCCTTCCTTTTGGTGCATCCGGGTCTGTATCCGGAATCATGACAGCCTTCGGGGGACCAACACCAAGCTCAAAGCCTTCGCGACGAAGAGTTTCGAGAAGCACGCCGAGATGTAGGACGCCCCGTCCTCGAAGTTCGAGTGATTCAGACGTAGGGCCTGGCAGAACAGTGAGAGCCACGTTGGTTTCCGCTTCCTTGTATATTCTATCCCGAATCAACTGCGACGTCAATTTTGTCCCTTCCTGACCAGCAAGTGGGGAATCGTTAGCATGGACAAAAATGGAGATTGTCGGGGGATCGATAGGTGTCGACTAACACAGCAACGGTAAGAATACGATCAAGGTGCAATTGGCGGCACTCACTGGTAATGGCTGAGGGCCTGCCTCCCCCCACCCTTCAGGATGGACAAGGGTAACATTGATGCCTCCATTCTTGATACCAGCAATGCTGACTATTTCTCCCGCACCAGCAACATCCTTTTCGACTCTTTCCAAGCCCTTTCTACCGAATATCTTCTTGACCTTGCCTTCTCCGATTTTTTTCCCTTCGGAGTCAATTGCCCAAACTGAATCTCCGACCCGTAGCATACCAGTATGAATACGACCCAAGTACAGCATACCAACGTAGGGGTCACTTTCAATCTGAACCGTAAGCATGGAGAAAGGTTTGGACCTATCAAGATGAGCGGGAGGTGCGACATGGGACATTATGAGGTCAAATAATGGGGTCATTGAACCAGACTGGGATTCCGAAGAGGATGCTGAGCTCTCCACCTCAGCGACTGCGGGTTTGGGTGGCGTGTCCTGTGCCCATCCCTGCTTGGCCGACGCATAAAGCAGAGGATACTCGACTTGTTCATCCGTTGCGCCTAATATTGCGAAAAGGTCAAAGAGATCACTTTCGACCTGCGCAGGGCGCGCGGTGGGACGATCGGATTTGTTCAACACGACAAGCGGTCTGTGACGATACCACACTCTTTAATAAACTTCAAAGGTATATCGGAAGGACTCACTTTAGGCCACGACTCAGAGCCTTTGCGAGCACAAACCTGGTTTGGGTCATTGGCCCTTCCGTGGCATCGACCACGAGAGCAACGCCATCAACCATACTCAATATACGTTCCACCTCTCCTCCAAAGTCCGCGTGTCCGGGTGTGTCGACGATGTTGATTAAGTTTCCATTATAGTTTACACTTGTGCATTTCGACAAGATGGTGATACCGCGTTCCCGTTCCAGGTCGTTTGAGTCCATAACGCGAGTAATAAAACCACCGTCAATTGCGCTGTCGGCAGTTGTGTTACTTGCGGCAGATGAAGAAGCTGGTGTGAATTGAACCTGCTCAGCAGCTGAAAGTTGTCTAATGGTTCCTGACTGGCGTAGGAGCTGGTCCACCAAAGTGGTTTTCCCATGGTCGACTGTGAAGACATGAGATGTCCGTTAATATGGAGGAAGAACAGGATACATACCATGCGCAATGATGGCTATATTTCTAATTCTTTCAGGCGGTATTGTGCTGCCGTCAAAAACGTCTTTCCTTGTCTGAGACGACGAAAACGACCGTCGACCGCGACATTCGCAGGTACGGGAATTCCACGTTTGAATCTTGGAAACTTTCGCGTCACCAGCCGTCCTCCAGGGACTCACAAGGGATATTTGCCGTGCCTTGGAGCGAACGAAGGAATTGAGCATTACGCAGCTCACTGGCAGGCAGTGGCTGAATGTGACGACGACGATCGTGAAGGTTTCGAGAGGGAAATTTTAAAGGCACGTGATGATCGCAAGGCGCGACGACGTCGCGTCGGGGACGCGTCATGATCATGTGATGAAAGGAGGGGGAAGCAAGTTAGAACTTAGACAGGCGTAGACTGGGCACTCACTAGTACTCACTGTTAACTCTTGGAGACTTTGGATCTAAAATCTAGTCCAGTCCTAGGAGTTGCCGGGATGAAAAGAAACTTTGCTGTCAAGGAATATTAACTGGTGTTTGATTTGAAATTTGAATCATAGCCTGACCTAGCCTGACCTATTTGGATGAGGCCACTATGATGATCAAATTCATCTGCTCCTCTACTATCACCACTATGCCAGAGCCCCCTCGCATAATAACCATGCTGTATTTTGCGGCAGCATCAACTGCGACAAATATGACAGAGGAAAGCATTCCAATCCCTGATGGCCAATTCTTCCTTTCATCTCTTGGAGAGCTTCTAGCCTCACGTCATACAAACACCGCGTTGGAAAAAGTGTTGCAGGGTAGTCGATGGAGCGTGAATGCTGCGATGGTGGATGATCCCTCTGCAGTTGAGCTCGGCGGCGGTGAGGAGGTAGCAGTCATATGTCCAGTTTCTGGTGGTTAGGACTCAGAGGAGGTACGCGGAAGGGTGTCACTTTCGAGTCAGTGGAAGGGCAATGAAGATCTCACCAATCAACTTGAAGCTACTCCCTCCATATTTCATTTAGAACGGTCGATGATGGAACACGCGATGGTTAACCAGTGCCCATGAAAGATCGTATTTCAAAACTAAGGATATAAAGAGGGTAGGGAGCATATATAGAGATGTGGTAATTCCGATTATTAGTCCAACGGTTCGTCGAAGTCCATTCCATAAAAAAATAAAAGAGAGTTCTTCATATTCGATCATCACCATTAAATTCCAGGGCGAGTGAAGCCAGGCAGATCTGGCCAGTTCCCTAGCTTTGCCGGATCACCACCGATGCGCACCCACCGCGAATGAGAGGGCGTAGGGCCATCGAGGATGAAAAGTTGGTGCCATCCAGGGGGAGAAACACCAGCGTTGGGTGGGGCAGTAATCCTGCAACTGGTACCGGTGCATGTGAAGGCAGGGAAGATAGTTCTCGCTCCCATATTGGTACCATGAGTGCTTGAAGAAGCTAAGGTGTCATATGTCAGTGAGAAACGAGGCCAAGGGAAAATGCGAATGTCACAACATACCACTGATAAGCGAGACACGAAGATTAGCAGTGGTTCCCTGGTACAGCTTCACATTCGTGATCTGGTACTGTCCACCATAGGCCCAGTCAGTGTTGGAAATGTTAAATTCGGGTTGGCGGAGGCCTTGGTTCAGATAAGGAGGAACGTAGACCTGAAGGCAGCTATCAGCCAAGAATTTAGAAAACATAGCGAAATGAAACTAACTTCAATACGGAACTCTTCAGGATACTTTTCGGTACCGTCAGGGTTGTAATGCTGGGGGTCAGATCCAGAAATCATAATACGTCCATCGGGCAGGAGGGTCAGCTCGGAGTGATATAGACGAGCAACAATAGTGGTGTTTAGGATCGAGATACGCTGTCCAAGCGGGCGGGAAGGATCATAGAGAAGAGCATCGAGGTTGGGATTCTCCGCCAGACCGAAACCGGCAACACCTTGATGTGCTCCATTGGCGATGAAGTACGTCCCGTCAGGCAGGTTCTGCATGCATGCCATGACACGCCGGGAAGGCTACATAACAATCGTCAATCACATAATATCAATCTCGTTGAAATTCGAAACACACCATGCGCTCGATAGTCCAGGTGGGATTCTGCGCCTCGGGAGCAATTGTGACGCAGTTGTCAACTGCTTCACCTGCACCTTCTGTTGATCCACCACAGAGCAAAACCTCAACAGGAGCTGAGTAAGGCGCGTGCTGTGGCAAGAGCATCGCGGCGCCTATGAATTGCAAACGTTATATTAGCATAGTACTGGAAACGAAGCACAAACAATTATCACCTGCGAGAGGATATGTCCGCCCAGAGAGGACTGCAAAAGCGGGGCTATCAGTCATGTATATCACTCAGATGCTCTGGATTCCTACAGTTTGTTACTGAGCCGGGAATATTAGGCAACACTTTCGCGGTATCGAAAGTAACAGGATCGAGAATGCGAGCCTCATTCCAGTAACCTGGATTTTGGTCAGTGGCAGAAGTAAGGAGAGACGAAATTCTGGGCCTACCGATGAAAATGCGAGTGCTGGGAAGTATGAAGACGTGCGGGTATAAGTTATTTGGATCCGTGCGGAGCAGCCAATCAAGTTCTTTAACGGTGTCACCTCCTACCGGCTTTGGTACGATTTCCAAGTTCGGCTGGGCGGGCGCATTGCTTCCTGTTTCTCCCCCGATGACAAGAACTGATCCATTCGACAACATAGCAGCAGTTGGGTACCAGCGGCCTCTCTAAAAAAAAGTCGTAAACCCTGGGCCGGTCCGCAATCATTTGAGCGTGACTAACCTGAAGTCTGAGGCTAGGATAGTCCTCTTCCCAATCATTAGTTCCGTTCACGCCCGGGACGCCGTCTGGGGTGAAGAGACGAAGACCGAAAGTCGAGTCCAGAGACCAGCCTCCAACGTTAATTTGACGACCTGCCTTGTCGGGAAGGATAACACTTCCGGCGCAGAAGACGTCCGACTTCACATGCATTTCACGGTAGGCGGCTGAGAAGTTGGAGACAAGGGATAGATCCAATTCATATGCACCAGTTGAGTTGGGGAACCTAGCTCTCCGTGAGCAAAAGTAACGATAATCGAAGAATGACCACGTTCTCCACTTACCCTGTGCCTGCCTTCTCGAGGAACGTGATCTTGTTGTTAATTCCCAACGTCGAAATTAGAGGAATGACAACACTGAATCGACCGATTGAATGTTTGACTTTGATGACCGGGTTGAAACATGACTTACCCAGGCACTATTCAAAATCACCATCGTCGATAAGATCAGATCGAAAAAATGGAAGGACAAGTCACATACCGAAGAACTGTAGGACAGCGGCGTCAGTATAGTGGAGCAAAGGTAAAACTTTAATCGTACCTCATATCGACCAATATTTGCAGGTTTATGCCAGACGTTCATCGTTCCGTTCCAGGAGTATAGCGAGAGTCTGTCGCCAGCACCGCAGAGATGAAGGGGATCGCCGGGGCACGGGAGGCTGCACTCAGATTCGGCTCCCATAACTGCTCCACCTCCCGTTATGTCCTCAGCATCACCGCAGTCTGAATGAGGAGGATCAGCGCTAGGTACGCACGCATCGAGATCCACGACTTACAGCATTCCTCTCCGTACTAGTGGATACGTCACTATCGAAGCACATCGGGAGAAAGATGACATTACTTACCTCGGTGCCAGATACGGGGAATCCGAAAAGGGCGCATTGGTTCATGCAAGCGAGTGCAGTGTTGTTGGTTGGCCAATTGATTTTATTTGGGAGGAGGCGGGCCGTTCCAGGAGTTTCGCTGGAAACATCGATGAATACAGGCGTCTGAGGTCAAGCGACAAGGGGAACCTACCGAAGGCAACCCTGATAAGCCCACTTTCCAGGCAGATTCTCCTTCAGAGGAACAGGGACAGGGAGTGCCGTGACGTTTCCGGTCGAAGTGTAAACCGACAGTCGGTTGGCTCCGCCACAAGCTTGGCTATTCAAGACACAACTTAGTGCGATGCTCGGGGAACAATGTGAAGAGCAAGGGACAGCTCACGTTGCATTTCCAGCGCAGCCGACGTTACACGTAGGCTCGTCGCCTTTGACAGCACCGGCGATGAGAGTTTTCCCGCAATCTAGGTTATCAGATCAGCATGTTACGCAGATGCTTTCCATGACCTGCACGCACAGCATTCCGCTGCGAGAAGTGGATTAGTTTAGTTTACGGTGACAAGGAATTTTGGTGCAGAAAAAGACGTACTGCCGAATTCCATGCCAGCCAGAGTGAAATTTTGTGCAGAGCAGCTAGCAATGCAAGTTTGAACGGTATTGGTGTCGGATGGCCCGATGGCGGTAGGGAAGATACGGCCAAAAGCATTGTCACTAACGGCACCAGTGAACTCTCAACAACGCCAGAGACAAGGAGCACACTTACACCCAGCATGCATCATATGTCCAGTTTCCAGGTAGCCCGGAAGTAACAGGGGAGACAGGACTTCCTCCCCCTCCCCCTCCACCTCCCCCTCCTCCAGGTTGTTGGGGTGGGAGGGCGGTACCGGTATAGTTGTATACGTTAAGTCTGTTAGGACCACCGCAAAGCTGACCACTGTTTCCAGCGCAAACCATGTTACATTCCGCAATGGGTCGCGATGCGCCACCGTTAGCAATTGAGGTACCACAATCTGACGTACACCATTAGCGGAACCTGCCAAACATGAGAGTGAATACTACATACAACACTCCCTGTGGAAAAAAAGAACAATGAGTGTGTACTCTGTGACGAAGACTATACGTAAATGATAGCTCACGCAGAATACTCAGTTCCAGCCAGAGGATAACCAGCATTGAAACATGCAGTGGTACATTTTTGAAGTGTGAGATCACCCTGAACGCCTGGAGCCCCAACCGTAAGAGTACGTCCAGCACCGTTGACATTATCCCTGGAAATAAAGGGAGTCTATGATGAGTCCCGACAATACGACTGTTGGGGAACAACGCACGAGTAACAGCCGAGTGATTTCCAATCTCCAATTGTGGCCGGAGCAGTGGGGGGCGGCGGGGGTTGCTTCCCACTCCAATACACGTTGAGGCGACCCGCAGCACCGCACGACTCGAGGCTGTTGCCCGAGCATGCGGCATTGCATTCCCCAATGGGAGCGGTGCTTCCTAATGACAAACTATTACCACAATCTAAGGCATAGGGGATCGAAAGGTTAATTGTTGATTGGGAAGGAGAGAAGCAGAGAAAGCTAACAGCATTCGACCTGCATGTTCGCGCATGTCAACAATGAGTGTGTTATGCGTTGTGTGAAAACGTACAGAGAACTCAGTGCCAGCATAGACAAACCCCTTGGAATCGCAATAACTTATGCACGCTGCCGTGGTCATGCCAGTACCGTCGGCGAAGGTGGAACCACCAAGGGTGCGAGCGCCGACATTGTCACTGTAGAATGGTGGATCAGTCAAGGACGTCAGGGGTCAATCGGAAAATTATGGCTGACGTGTAGCATCCTCTGGAGGTCCAAGGACTTGGAAGAACAGACGGAACACTTTGGCGACGATGACGGAATGTGTGTGAGGAATGAATGTGATTTGAACTCGCTTGTGTTAACTGAGAGGCACGTTAGTGGCGGACGTGGACAAGAGTGGCCTTGCCGTACGTGAATGAGTGTGAAGGCTAACGCCAAAGAGAGTGGTTGGAGGATAGTCATCCTGCGGGACTGCCTGACCCGAAATTTTGCGACGCTGCTTTATACAAGCGAGTGATTGGGGTAGCGATCTCGTCCCCCTGTCTAGGCTTCTGTATCGCGAAAATGACCGTTTCTGTACAGAAGACAGTGAGCGTTCATCCCGAGGA
The DNA here is from genome assembly GCA_013433165.1 of Hypsizygus marmoreus. Lineage (NCBI taxonomy): Eukaryota > Fungi > Basidiomycota > Agaricomycetes > Agaricales > Lyophyllaceae > Hypsizygus > Hypsizygus marmoreus. The sequence continues at coordinate 943,046 of CM024093.1, read as the reverse complement.
AGGTACGAGCCAGCGGAACTTCCACACCTATTACGTCGGCCTAGAATAGGACCACAAGTGTAGATTGTGCGGCAGGCTCGGTTTGCCGAGGCTGAGGCGCACAAATGGAGGACTTGGCTAGTTTTCAGGTTTTTATCCCGGAGGCATCGCATTATCATGAATTCAAATCTTGGATGGGAGATGTCAAACTGCTGTTCCTAGGCGGAAGTCGTATCCCGAATGAGGCGAACGAAGGGTTCTTGACATACCTCATCAAACTCGAATCAGGAGGCCCCTGATGTAGACGGACGACATGACAGAAACGTTACAGATCTGAATGATTGAGAATTTACCCCACACGGCTTCAAGCATGGGCGACTGTTGTTTTTGGAACAAAGGGAAAGTCTGATTTGAACGCGTCGGTGACGGCAAATTGTAAGCTCTCATGAAAACCGGAAGAAGCTCACTGCTGTAAAAAGACCGCTTTGGGTGGTGAGACCTTGGGTGAGTCAGGCAAGTTTGAACATAGGACGAATCCTGCTCGGATCACTGAGAAGGTACATGCCGAGAAGAAGAAGCGATTGGACAGCTTTAAGTCCGGGAGGCATGTGCCTATTTCTAAAGATATGTTTAGCGGTGGCGATCCAACCTGCCAGCGATTGCAGGGACATGGAGCTTGTTGTCCAGGAAGAGACAGCCAGCCTTGAAAATCGTTTTAAAATAAAATGAATCCAGGATTTCGGTGAGTGAGCGGCGACACTTGGCATCAGATCAAAGATGGTATGTCAAGGGCGAACAACCCAAGACCAACCACTCAAACTTTGCTTTGAGACAGGTCAAGCAGGATGTTCACCAAACTGACTCAGAAACGGTTGTCGTTGACCTACAGCGAGATACGATCACATTGGGTGTCATCTTGAACGCCGATATGAAAGGGATATAATGCAGGTGCTTCAGCTAAGTTCAAGGAGTATGCATGAGGTGGAAGGGTATCATGCGGTCAGGTTCGAGGAAAGGCACTCACTCATTTCGGTAAATTCGGATCCTCGAGGGGGATAAATCGAAGTCGATATATCATGCATATCGTTGATCGGGTATTAGGATGAGGGCAGCCAAGACAGAAATATATAGTTTCGGCATATACAGAACGAAAGGCTCCAAGGATAGTCCGATTTTAGGGCTGAGTGATATCTCACTAACCATAGACCGGTGGATGAGGAGTTGAGATATACTGGAGAAGACTAAAAAAGAGAACTCGGGCACAAGAACAACCTCCGCAAGTCCTCCGAAGGGTGGGGTTTCTGCGGCATGGTGGCTTCACATCCATATGGGCGGAGCATAACCAGGGCTCATTCGATTCAGACTTAGAATGGTAGAGAAGAAACCAAACCCTGGTTCGGAATCTTCAAAGGCCGCGTTGAGAACAAGGAACACAGGAGTGTTACAGCAGCGAGGAATCAAAGCACGATGAGCGCGTGTTGAAAGGTGTAATTTGGAAGTAATAGGCTGGGAGATGATGTGGCAGGTGGACTTGGAAAAATAGGTCGGCGACTTGGCTGACGTCAGCACACTAAATCAGCGAAAGTGGGACCTTTGCCTCGTTGTGGGTCCCTCTGAAGCCCGCAGAACCTGCTCATAGTTGTTACATGTAAGTATAGTCTTTTTTATTGGATTCCTGGCATGCATGTAAAGTCTGAAGAGGAGAAAGTGCTAGAAAAGGGCAGCGGCACAACAAACAAACTCTGGCGCTGTCCTAGTCGGGGTTGAAAATCACATTGAAAGACAAATTTCTCCTCCGCAAATCTACTTGACGGTGAGCCAACTTTAATACCTGATGCAAAACTCTAATATGTGGTGGCTGATAATCTCAATTCTTGCCTCAATTTACCTTCGTGACCATCGTTCATGATGTCTGCCATGCATTCAGATCGTCGTCGTTGTCGAGGAGCATGTCCGCGGCGCAGCCCAACGCCCAACCAGCCTCAGCATGGACAGAGCCTCCTTGGTCAGGATGGATTGAGACCACTGGTGATGCGCTTCTGATCCTAGAGGCTGCTCGTCAAGGTCTCATACCTCGTGTTACACGTCGCCTCGTTGACTCTGAGCGAAAGATGATCACGTCTGGTTCCGTTTTTGTCTTCGACGAGGAGGAGAGTGGAATCAAGAGGTGGACGGATGGCTTCTTTTGGAGTCCTAGTCGCATCTTGGGAAACTTCTTGCTCTATCGTGAGACGGACAAGCGGGGCGCTGGGCACAGAGGCGGTCGTTCTGATACATCATCCGATATCAACGAACAATCGCAATATGGCCTTGATGGTGTCAAGGTTGAAGGACAGTCACTCAGTCGACCAAAGTCTGATGACAGTCATTTGGGAGTGGACAAGCAGCGCGAGAGAACGTTGATGGGTAGCTTGACCAACAGCTACAAGTTCAAACCAGATGGGCTGATGAAAAAGGTCCGTACCCTAATATTTTCACTCGAGTTCCTACACTAACCTTCCCTATAGACTTTCTCCTTGACCATCGGCGGTGTTTCGCAGCATCTGATATCCTACTACAGGATTGAGGATGTGACGAATGGGCGTCTGCGTTCCCCATCCTCCCTGCCTGAACTGGCGTCCCTTGATATAAGCCCTGAGTACCTGGATAAGACACACTTTCGAAATCCACCGAAGGTCGAAATCGGGGTTGATGGGCTACCCCGTTATAGGGGGGAAGCAGATGATATTGATACCTCTCCGCCTCTTCTCACTGCGCCTCTGTCGACTGGCCTGCCTCTTCTTACCGATGGTCGTATCGCAGAATCGTCAAACGCCGCTCGACGTGGGAAGCGCTTCGATCCCTATCCCCCATCGGTTGTCACCAAACGACCTAGACGACCCACAAAGTCCGGTTCGGATGAGTCTTTAACAACGACCGAACAGGCACTTGGTCCCGTTAATCCCGCTGCAACATATCCCGACCCTACTGCTACCACTGCTGCCGTGGCTATCCCCCCACCTGCGCACTATCCTCCGTATAGCATGCCAAACTACTATCAATTGCCCGGCTACGCCATCCCTCTGCCACCCCCGCCCCACATATTCTACCCCCCTGGAGTTACATCTCAACAACACCCGCAGCCGCATCCACAGCCCCCGACACAATATGGCTACAGCTATGTCCCTGCCCCCAGTGCCGAATCCCAGCAGTCCACACAAGATCCACAGCAGATGTACTATTCGTATCCTCCACCACTGTCTCAGCAACAGCCTGGACCGTACCCAGCTCATTATGCTGGCGCGTGGCCGGCGCCGCCCTATGCACTTTATCCTTCGCATACCCCGTCGCAGCTTCCGCAGTCGTCCGTCGCAATTGAAGGGGATGTCCAACCAAGTGGTGGCAACCCCAACATCGAGCCTGATGGTTCGGGAGCCCGAACTTGAGCGGGTCTACTTTCTCTATCAGGTCTACTGGATTTCTTTTCCTCTCGTCGTCTTTGTTGTGTACCATCAACGCTTTTTTTGTATATTATGTGGGTGGCTATTCCTGTTTCCGATGCAGGTCGATGTATATCATTTCCAGGCTCCATTTCCTTCTCTTACATGCATGTTCATATTCATCGTCGTCATTGTTGTCATCATCCATCATCATCTAGTTATGCGGCCCTTTCTTTTGTCGGTCAGACTGGCGCTCCCCTGCTGCACAGGCATGGGTACGTGCTATTTTACACAGCATGCTCTACATTTGCATTATTCTATACATACGGATTAGTCTCGTGGGTCTGGTGATGGTCGAGGCACATAAAGCCCAATGCCATGTCTGCCACCAATGTATTTTCTTATCGACTGTATCAGAATGTATTTCTCTCGTCCCATGCTTCCCGGAACCCGCTTCACGACTACATTTCGCTTGTAGGCTACTACCTCTGAAGAGATAAGTAGAACACCGGGCCTAGAATTCAGGAAACTTAGGTACTTGGTAGCCGAGTGCGCGAGCGAGGCGGCTCTGATAGGTGTTCTTGGGTTTCTGTAAGTCAGCTCTACATACGATGATCGGATTCGAAGAAACAAAAGGACATACAGAAACGACATGCGACAGGATTTCGCCGGTTGACAGTTCCCCGAGAACGAAAGTTATGATTAAGTTTCCCTGTTCCGTAAGCGTGCGAGGACGTGCTGACTTGACGGGCCCGAATGATGTATTCACTTGAAAAGCCACAAATCATGGGAATTTCTCCGATGTCGTGGAAGTAGTCTATATAGAGTCAGGGTACCTGAGCGAAAAGGATACATACAGGAGAGATGCTAAGCAAATTATCTCAGGCTCTAGGTTCGCCTGGCCACCTGTTGCTTCGCGCGCCTCTCATACCCACGTCGACGTCCAAACACTAGCAACAGTGATTGCTCTGCTCAAAATCTCTTCGTTTAACGTCATGTCTACTCACGGCGCTGTGAGACTTGCTATGGTCGTAATGACAGTGACAGTACTGGCATTGCCCGAGGTCATATGGCTGAGCCCGATGTGTCGTCCATCATACGACTCCTATCCCTGCCAGAACAGAACCAGCGGGGTAAACAGTGTCTCGTATCTTTAACCATATGTATCATCGCACTTACCGTTGAGTTTAACTCCTCTTCAATGTGTCTCGCTTCTTTCGCGAAGTCCTCACCACCTGGTGCAGTGCTTCGTTTTGGCTGGGTATTCTTAGTCTCGATGGATGAACGTAAGTGCCGAAGACTGTTGACCAATCTGTGTTATACATCTTGCTCGAACCATGAAGACCATCGTATTGTTGAACGAGTATCAAATTCCGCCGAGGTTCCTAAAAATACGCGGATAAAACCAAATCAGACGTTTCCAGGTGCAGATATAATGAGAACATACGGAACAGAAATAGTTTTCCGCCCACAGTTGAAGTGCTCGAAAATACAGTTCGACGATTTGGACGTGTGACAGCTCGAGTGTGCTGTTTTCAGCACCGCACAGATGCAACCTATGAAGTGGTCAGTCAATGCCTGACTGAAATTGTCCTGCGACGGCCCACAAAGGAAAATGCTGGAAAATATGCACAACGGATGGGGGTGGGCAGTGTTTCCTAGTAACGTATTGCCGTTAGTATGAGGTGAATATAAAAATAAAAGCAAGACCAGGTCATGCACCCAACGAATAGGTGATATGTTCAATCACATCTTGCCTAGCCTTAGAGCGGCGAGTGGACACCACCTGGGGTCGATGATGTGCGAGTCAAACGAAAGATGAAGCAATTCCAGGAATTCAAGTGACATAAGCAGCCATCTTCGAGCTTTCACCCGTTATCCTCGACCGCCCCTACCATGTGTCAAAAGGAGGACAAGAATTGCCCGTGCTGAAGAATCGCAAATAAATCCCGTGCATCTTCTGGACTCCTCTGGATGTGGATGAGGCTTCCCAGTTCCATCATTTGCTATCAGGGCTCCCTGTTGCCAAGAATAAAGCTCAGCACGATCAAAGCTTTCAAGATGACAAGAGGGCCTTGAAAAACATTACGACATATGGATGCATATGCATATGCACTAAGGAACGATGGGTGAACAAAAAAAGAAGATTATCAGCGCGCCATCATTTGAAAAGTCTATCATGAGGTAGCGTCCCTTCAAGGAATATGCGATAGTTTGCTTCGTGAAGCCCCAAGCCCCAAGCTGTTCATTGAAAGTCCACATGCCCTCCTGATTATCAATGTCGTCGGTACGCGTGATGTGGTGATTCGTTGGTTGTCTTGAGGTGAAGTATACTAGGGTGATGAGATGATCGAAGGTGTCTGAGGTCCTATAGTACGCAGAGCGCACCTCAGCAAGGATCCTATTTGAACAGATGCCGGAGAGCGATAACGCAAATCGTATGGGATAACGCAGTTGTTCAAGAGTTGTAAACGCATAACTCCATCCCAGAAGGTTTTGACCTTGATCCGGCATGAGAAACGCTGACGTAGCTAAAGGGAAGTGCAAAGGAAGTGCAAACCTCAAGCCTCAGGCCTCATCGCTCATCGCTCAGCTAGAGCACTGCACATGCAAGTGATTCGAATATCTTCAAACCACCAGCTCGTCATATACTCACAGTATTCAAAGACTACAAGCGCCATACACGCCATACACGCCACTGTGAATAGAAAGCAATCAGTCTCTGAGCCACCAGAACAGCACAAGACATTGGAATCACCATGCGTAAATCGAACCCATTCTGACTGGAGATGTCCACTGGAGTCCATCGGCAGTGACGTCGAAAGTTATTGCTGTGGAGCGGGGCAGGTCTTTATACCACATAACCTGCGGGCTTGCGCGGGACGGACGTGTAATGGATTCGACAGACGTCACGGGTGAGAGTCGAGTAGGATGACCATCGGATGGTGTGATACCGAATCAGGACAAGGCGCGATGCCATAGCTGTGCATGTCTTTTGAGGGCGAATATTTTAAAGACTCGCTAGCTTGGCCGCAGCAAAGGCATACCTACCGAAGATGGTGATGTCCGGGTACATAGATGCAGCCTCGGAGAGAGCGGGAACAGGCCGAAGTACTAGATGTAATATGTCCGAGTCGATATTTCTGCGAAATTCCCGAGGGCGCGTGAAGACGAGCAATGAGGAGTTCGAGAGATGTAAAAGGTTGGATCCAACGGAAGAGAAGGGCGACTGGCCGACGATGTGAAAGAGCGTAAGCGCTAAGTACCAGGTATTACTCTTTTGGCCCAGTCAGTACAAGGGGACTGATATAAATCTAGGCGCGTGCTTCATAGGCTGCGCCCACTGGCCTGCTCTCAACATCGTTGGCCGAACTCCGGGGTCCGATATGATTGGACCACGATTGGACATGTTGCGACCTCAGACGTGTAGCATCCAATCGGCAAACTCCGGCTGGGAGCACAGGACAAGATACTACTGGACAGTACCCTGTATAGATAAATATCGCTTATCTGCAACTTGACCTTACGACTCTCGAGCCACCAGCTTGCAGCAGAGTCCTCTGAGAGCACGCGGACGCCAGAATTGGGATACAAAGGATAAGTGTAAGAAATTACAATTCGAGTCATGCAGAAAGAGGCAAACAGAAGGACCCCCACGTCGAAAGAGGCTGTTTGAGACAGAAACGCGAGCAGTGGTCCGTTATCGAAGCAGGGAAAGTTGTGTCATTGAACAGGTAGTTTGTGTCGAGGAGCAATGCTGGCTGAAATGCTTCGTGAACGACGAAACGAGATCAGTCTACATTGCGCAGAAATTGAGAAGTAAATGTCAACATACAAGGACTCGGTTGTGTATCACAGTGTATCTTAGAATGTGATCGTTGCATATATAGGGAGTAACATTGTGAAATCCATGGTGTCAACAAGAAGGAATGCCGTCGAAATGCAAAGGTGGGTTATGGCGATTTAGAGATTGGCACGAGGAAATATGATCGATCTGACGTCTGAAAAGATGATATGGAAATTTTTCCTTTGGGCAGACACGGCCTAGACGACTGCAGCCGAAGTCCCAGTTGAGTATCCGATTGAATGTCCAGTCGAGAGTCGGGAGTACGTGTTATCGGTTGAGTGGGAGGCTGCGCGAGCATTCAAGCTCTGCGAAGGTGCCACGATTGCAATGGCGGCGTTAGCACGTCGTGCCGAACCCGCCCGCAAAAGAGGGGCGACGGATGAAGAAAAGCCGAAAGATTGAAGAGAACCATAGATTCCAGATGCCGGAGACTGAGCAACCAAGGGAGGTACACGACTCGCGGGGATGAAGCTCGGGGCGGATCGATCAAGACCACTCGCTGAGGACTTGCGACTGGGAATCAGAAGAGGAGGAGCACTGAACTGCGAACGAGGGATGTAAACAGGCGCCGATGGATTAAGAAGGGTCGTAGGAGGACGTGGAAGGACGAGAACCTGGGGTTTATGCAGGTCGGTATGCGTGGCAGATTGGTTAATAACATACTCACCGAATCCAGTTCGATTTCGTTTACCACAAGTGGGTTAAGGGGAGCACGTTTCTGCAGAGCGCCATTACAGCGAAGTTAGGGCGTAATAATGATATGGCTAACCTGATATAAGCGAGAGAAAGCCAGCATGCATCCCAAGATGAAGGCAACGGTTAAAAAGTTCCCGCTACCGTGATCTTCCACAGTCGGCAATGAAGGAAGGGGAACCTGGCCGTTCGTTGAAGTTACCACTGGGCTAGGATCCTCGAAGGACAAGACAATGTCCTTTTTGATACAAATTTGAGCTGGGCGGGGAGGGTTGATCAGAGTTATAGACAGACAACTTGGCTGAAGGTCGGCGGCCGTGAAGAGCGAATGTGGAGAAGCATTCTCCGGTGTGACAAAGGAGGAAAGGGGAGATGCTGAGGCATATGGCAAGGAGGTAGCGTGATTCAGAGTGCAGATGCTGGCGATTATTACAGAGGTACCAAGCGCGGCAAGGTACTCGAAGCTGTCGCCTTCCAACGCGGTCGGCCCAGTAGGAGCGAAGAGGTCGAACTCGTGGTGAAGAGCAGTCTGCAGAAGAGCAAGCAGAGGAAGTGATAGAAATTTCATATTCGGCGGGAAGTTCGATGTTCCTCAAGAAACACGGGGGGGAGGTAGAGGGAGGAAATGCAAGTCACGGATGTCTAATTATACAATAGTTGAGGTGGTCCGGTCGATCAAAAGAATTCTTCGATCATGTCCCAGAAAACGAGTATTATTCATGCTGTGGAACGTTATTAGCACAGCCGTGTTAATTGAGACGCATGTAACTTGTTGAGCACCTTAATATGCACCCACACCTCTCCAAAAACCTTTTGGATCACCTCTGGTGAACGATCGTTTGAACCCTGTGAAGCGCACCAACGCACCAGCACGTCATGACGACGTACACTAGTAGTAATATGCAGCTGTGCTCTTTTGCACATAGATAGATCATAATATTCTAGCAGAGCAAACGGTGAGGCAGGGAATGTGCACTTCAATGGAAAGATTGACGAGGACTTGACGAGGACACTTGCCTCCGACTCGGGTTGAAGACAAGAAAGTGGCCTTATTTGGCAACACCATCAAATAAAAATGGATCCACATAACCCGGACCGCCAAGCCGGGCGATTGAACTTCCAGTGAACTTCCTCGTCCCAATCTCTATCCCTCAGGCCCCAGAAGTTGCTCCGAAGTTCGCTGCGTCGGACTACCACCCGTTGTGACGCATTGCCTATGCTTGTAGGCCGCAGTTACTATTATGGATGGCACTGACAGAGGTCTATTTATGATCGGCTCCTTAAATCTTTAGCCATTGGCCATTTTGACGACATAAATATTCTTCAAGTTGGGACTACTAGTAAAAACGATAACAAGTCAAGACAGGCGAAAACCCAATGAAAGCATCATTCAGGAGGAGAGCATATACATGAATCCGAGTCGAGACCAGGTAATCGATGATGGAGCTACAGCAAAGAAACTACCACTGCAGCGGTGGGCCTCTCCGACGATTCAGAAACCCAGCAACGAGTCATCAAGCTCCACATTTCGTCAGAAATGCGTCTGTGAATGTCGTGCCTCCGTTCTGGCCTGTTCCCTTCAAGAATGTAATTAATAAGACGTCCTTGATGAACTTTGACGGGTCGTTGCAAAGGGGTCCTGTCCGTGAACAGCTCGAGCAGGAATGAGACTCTCGAAATCTGTTTGGTTCCAAGTTGGCTTACCTCAAAGGCCACCATTGAGAAAGCATATACATCGCTCATCTTTGTGAAAACGGGTTCTTGATCTCCTTTAGGGAAGAGTTCTGGTGCCATGTACTCGGTAGAACCAGCAAAAAGGGTAGTGTCGTAACCAGGTTGTCCAATGACCTTGGCTCTCCCAAAGTCTGCCAAACGAGCATTTCCGTCGTCGTCTATCAGGATGTTTCTGGCTGATAAATCACCGTGGATTACCATCTTTTCGTGAAGATAGTTCAATCCTTTAGCGACGTGACTGACCTACAGAATAAATATTTGCTGTTCATATGAAGTTAGATGTATTTAGGGGTGAACAAACATACTAAAGTGAGCCTGTCTTTGTCGGGATTCACCTTCAGGTATTGCATAACAGTTCCGTTTTGCAAAAATGGCGAAATCAAAGCCAGGGAAGGTCCGATTTCGGGACTGGCATCACAATATCCGAGATATGGCTGGTATTAATCAGTCAGCCATAATCAATGGAGATGTACATGTTTAAATAAACAAACCTGGACATGAAGGTAGTCAAGTCCATGCCACGCGCGGGATTCTCGAATGAGGCGCTAGAAAAAGGAATGTCAAGAGGCACGAAGGTTTAGTGGAACAGAATTTTATGAGGGTGATAAGTAGAATAAGCGCTCACGTCTCTGATTTTGTCACGCGTTGCAGGTTCAAGGTTATGGGCATCACGAAATATCTTGATAGCAACAACAATCTTGAAGCAGCCAGTTTCTCAGAGCTTATCGCAAAGCGTTGTAACGAGCGACATACAGGACGAGAGCCCACAGCGGTCCATTCGCCTTTGAAGACGTCAGTGATGCCGCCTGTTCCGATCGTGTACTGCGATGTCTTTCGAACATGCCCGGATAAGTTCTTATAGAAGCTCAAGGGTCGACCTCATGATGTGTAATGGTAGAAAGAACTCACTTGGCCTTGGATTGCGTAGCCTGCCATAAGTCGTAGTGGTAAGAGTTTGTTAGAAGTAGACCAATGAGTAGCGATGGTGCAGAAGACAGAAAATTACATCGAAACGGCCATGTCCTTTGAAAAGGCGGGGATTTTATGCGGAGTGGAACGTGCAAGTCAAGCGCCGCGAAGCACGGTCGCAGAGCAGAACCAGTATCCTCCGATAACATAGGCGGATAACATAGGCGCTGCGCTGCGTCACGGTTGTGGTGCGACATAGATGGTCTCGGGAACGTTTTTCTGGAAGAGCTGTGCCAATTTGATATCCATGAGGCGTAAGACCAGGAACATGGGCGTTCCAGACGTCGAATGCCAGATATGATAACTTACGTTAGGGATAGTATCACGAGGGGACGAGGCTTTCCCAGCGCTCTGTAAGACGGAAGCGCCTTGTAACGACTTGATGCTGCCACTCATCCGCAAGGTTCGGGCAACCACAACTGTGGGTGAAAACAACATGAGTCCCGTGTGGAGTGGATGATGGGTGCAAAGAGTCATCTGCGAGGTCACTGCGTAAAGGGGTGTACATATGAGGATCTAATGGTGGTGGCTGTTGTATGTGGTGGTTCGGATTCGGCTAGGAGGTCTGGGGCCACGTATTGAGATGCGCCTGCTAAGTCCGGTGTAAAATGAAAACCATCGGAGACAAGGATCTTTGAGCGTCTGAAGGGACACAAGAGAGCGGGATTACCGAGGATGAGAACGTTGTTCTGACATCGTGGCTAGCGAGTTTGCATGCAAGAATGATAGACGAAAAAGGCAAATGTTCCAGGTCACCGAATAAGACGTCACATGGAATGAAGATAGTATAGGCCGCTAACGACATGGTACACCTAGCGGGGAATCAGAATACGATGGAGCAAGAAAAACCAGCTGAACCGACATTGTTCGATTCTCTGTGGGATTCTGAGAGACAAAATTCGTTACAAATCCGTCGCACAGGGGAAAGATCATCGCTAGTGAAGGACCAATATCTGGGTGGCTTGCTATACCAAGGTTTCACGATTCAAGTGCCAATAGAGGCCGAGCAATGCGTGTCCAATCGCCAAAGTGAGATGTTACCCTGGTCCAAATGCATTGCATTTTCGGGAACACATGCGCATTTTCTCCGCGACAACCTAGGTTTAAGAGATAAAATTCAAGCTCATCACAGTAAGGTTGCAATAAGGTAGAAAACTGTAAAAACGTACTTTTCATTTCTCGCATCTCTCAGGGTTTGCCTAGGCTCCCAATTACGCATCGGAAAAGCCACCACATGCTTAGGAAGTTCCTGTGTCCTTCATCACCTGTCCACTGAGATGCTGCCCATAGATCAGAAGCATTGAACAGTGTCGCGACGGAGCAGCAGTACCGCAAAAGGCATCCGCTCTACCCCATTGTGAAGACGAGTGATCGTCTGCAGTTCGAAAAGGTGTGGATACGCCTCGAATGGGCCGATAATCGTGTTGCGTCGGTACCTCGTAGTGAGTGAGCTAAAGAAAGAGTATCTACGCGTCGTGCGCCTCAACCTCGCAGTCTCACGTGATCCTCACCCAGCCATCTCGCAACCTCCACACCATCATCAGTTCGTGGTAAATGCATGACAGAGCAGTCACTGACAACTGAGGGAATGAAAAGGATCGACTGAGCCGGATTTTTAAAGCGGCTAATTTGAGTACCTGTTCATTCCTAGGGTTGGTTATCGATTGATGATTGGCTGAATTGTTTAGAGTCGGAACAAGGGCTGAGAGAACCGCGGGAGCAGACGGGAGGGGCAGGTCACTCCAAAGCTCACGCAAGTACAGTCACTGAATGCGTACCGCGATTTCGAAAAGAACTGGCCTGCATGTATGGACGCCGGAATTTCAAGGGTTGTAAGCATTCCGATTCGATGTTCAGGGAGAACATATGCTAGTGACTCATTCAGTCATTGTAGAGTCGTAGTGATCGCGAAACGGCGACCGCCGAGATTTCAAAGCCCGCGTGAGGTTTCAATTCTTGTGCTCAGGTCACTTGTCACTTTCGTACTCTTTGTTGGTCCGGACTCCGAATACTTACAGCTAGACCGGAACCGCTTTCCCTATCTATGGATTGCTTCCATCGAACTCGGAGGGATTCATAAGGTTTTTTAATCGTGTAGCTCTTGGAATAGCAGGCACCGTCCAGTACATCGGGTTCGACGAAGTGGAACATGCGTGTTTGCTCGGATGACGGCATCGCGGGCATGAGAAAGAAACGCTACAAATATAGGTGGTTATCTCGAGATCATCGGAAGCTGATCATGGTGAGCCATGCTCCGATCCAGACCGCTACAGCACTGTTCTAATACAAGCGCCAATAATATCATATAAGACGACAGTCCTCTGTATCTTCAATCCATCCATCTATTCGAGATGTCCTTGGACCCAATCGAACAGACGCCTCACACGGTTTGTCCATTTTCCGTGGTTCAACGAATGAGCATCGAATCATCTTCATGACAGGACCTCACAGGAAAAGTGATAAAGACAGAGGAACACTATTTCGCTTACGGGGGTTTCTCTGAGATTTACAGAGGGCGCTTGAAGGATACCAATGAGATCGTGCGTATCCCTTATGACTCTCTTCTCCCTTGTAGACATATCGCTTAGGTTGCCATCAAACTTCTTCGCGGAGTACACACCGACCCCGAGACGCTGGAGAAGACAACTCGAGTAGCTATACACTTCATTGATGACGCATAAGTGGCCAATCTTGTCTAATCATGATTCAGCGTATATACCGCGAATCGCGAGTGTGGCACGATCTGAAGCACGACAACATCTTACCGTTCCTAGGAATTAGTACTAGTGGTGACTTAGGGCCATCCCCAGCCTTGATATCGCCGCTATGCGAGGAAGGTCATGTCATACAGTATCTTCAAAGGCATCCTGAAACGGATCGATCAAAATTGGTGCGTGTTGATAAACTGACGGCTTCGAGTGCTTAATGCTATTATTCACGGCCCCGCAGCTTTTGCAGATTGCCCGAGGTCTAGACTATCTTCACTCTAAAGACATCGTTCACGGCGATTTGAAATGTGTAGGTTATCCCTCGCCTTTTCTCCTGTCATACTAGCCGAACGTTGATTTATCACTGATAGAACAACATCCTCATGCACAAAAATGGATATCCACTTCTCTGTGACTTCGGTCGATCCAAAATACTTGGTCAAGCTGGTTTCACGACCGTGTTTTCTGGTACAACAAGATACTTGGCGCCGGAATTGCTGGGGCCAGACGTAGAAGACGAAGAAAGTGGGATATCTCAGTTTGTACCGACCTTGTCGAAGCAAACTGACGTCTACGGATTTGGCATGATCGCACTTGAGGTTTGTGGTTTTCATTGTTCAGAGTGCCTCATGTTTATCGTCGCCATAGATCCTTACTGGGAACATGCCATTTCATCCGATCACGAATGACTTCGCCTTGATCTTGAGAGTTAAGAAGGGAATTCCCTCTCGTCTTGCTTATCCTGCAAAGTATGAAAGAACGTGGAAGGTTGTCGAGAAGTGTTGGGCGAAGGAAGTGAGCTCAAGGCCCAAGATGTCTATTGTTGTGCAGGATTTATCCGCTCTCTGAAATCATTTCTATATAAAACCTGTAACTTGGTACTTTCAATTTTTTTCGACTGCTTCACAGATGTTGCTAGTGGGGGAACAGAGAGGGCGACGAGGTCGGTAGACGGGCCTGCCGATCGGATTTCTGGGTTCGAGTCATGGGCCCATGACGTGATCATAAAGACTTCAAACGCTTTGCAAACAGTCATGGCATTAATGTGTTCCATGCCACAGAAACTTCCCAAAAAAACTTCAATACCGTCCTTCAAGAAGACTTTGAATCCACATTTATTACTTTCCAGCCTGGGTTACCGATACCGCCGTGTGAGTGGCTGCTGTCACAGAATTGAGGCGCTTTCTCCGAGTCTCCTTCGAAGTTCCCTCATCCACACTGTCCCAATATCGAGGTGCAGTCCTTTATCAATATATCATTCACCCGGTGAGAGATTCTCGAAGTATATTTTTCCAAGATCAAGATTTTCATGTTGATCATTGTGGGGCGCAATCGTAGGAAGCGCACCAAGAGCTTGGCGGTGATACACTGGACGCATAGAGCAGGTTTGGGAATCGTGCAGTCCACAGGCAATGCAAGCATCGTCGGCTGTATGCTCGACTAGCATTCAGACTATAGGTAAGCCTTTGACATGTTTGAATTTGGATGTTTGGCATGATCCTACGGACAGTTCCTAGGCTCGGCTTTTTGGACACAGATATTCTGCGATATGAAGCCCTGGACAGCCACTGGATGAAACATGCAACGACGAACAAAACTTCTTTGGAATTCTGGGCGCACTCTCGACTTTCCACCTAAACCTGAGGCTTGAAGCTTTGAAGGCCTGATGCAGGCCTGATGGCCCACTGCCAGCTTCGTGTGCCCTGGGACAAACGGAGAAGGCGGCCCGCGTTCACGACGGACACTATTTAAGCAACACGTGCTCATCGTTACTGTGAAGCTGGCACTCAGGGTCATTGACTCTGTCCAACTGTCCGAGTTCAAGCTTCAGGTTCCAGAAGGCCATCACACTTCAGGCTTCAGGCGCCTGTAACTTATTTGGATTCTGAGTCTTAGCCATCCCCGCCGAGTATTACGCGCTCACATATTTGATTTCCTGTGGTACTGTACTATATATCCTTTCAAACGATCTTGGTACTCCATCACTTCTTTCTTCGCCTCCAGATCCAGGCTCTCGCACCCGAGATGCGTTCTACCCCATGTCCTTCGCTCGTAGAAGACTTGTTTGTAAGTTTTCTAATGATGTTATCCAGAGTTGAAGCATTTTCACAATATTCATTCGTCTGTCTAGGACATTTCGGACCAAGTCGTGAAGATGGAACCTCATTACTTTGCCATGGGTGAGGTTTCGGATGTATACCGATGTCAATTTGTTCAGATGGATGGCTCTAAGCATATGGTAGGTTTTACCCTGCATTATTCTGTGTCGGACAGTCAATGAACTGCGAAGAACAGGTGGCAGTGAAGGTCATTCGAGGGTTGACCTCAGATATAGACTCAATATTACTGTTCAAACAAGTGCGTGCTGTGCCATATCTACCACTTTCCTTTGTCTAATATTCTTTCAGGATGTCGCTAAGCTCGTGGCAAGATGGAAAAAGCTGTTCCACCCCAATCTGATGGAGTGCTATGGGACCTGCTACGGCTTCGGTCATTTGACTGGCCTTGTTCTGCCACTC
The DNA here is from genome assembly GCA_013433165.1 of Hypsizygus marmoreus. Lineage (NCBI taxonomy): Eukaryota > Fungi > Basidiomycota > Agaricomycetes > Agaricales > Lyophyllaceae > Hypsizygus > Hypsizygus marmoreus. Next base: position 927,178 of record CM024093.1, on the reverse strand, counting down.
TGTGGTAACGGGAGTATTGTAAAATACCTTGAACATCGTTCGATTGTCGAGAAGCTGGACAAGGTCTGTGGAAATTTTTCTAAGCTGACCCAGCGCGGCCCTGAGTAATTTGTTCCCAAAACTTCAAACAGCTCTCACAAGTTGCCGCTGCCGTCCAGTATCTACATTCGGGATCTTTTGTCCATGCCGATATCCGCGGGGTGAGCATACTGTATATACTATCCTCCATGGCGCTTTTTTTGTTGATCATCTATTTCCAGGCTAACATTCTCATGAGGGACGAAACGCCACTCCTTATGGATGCAGGTCTCGCGCCACTCGTGAGTCGCGGGGACTTCACCGTTACCAGTTTCTGCGGTCGGCCTCGTTGGGCCGCCCCCGAAATCGTCTCCCCGCCTGAAGATTCCAGCGATGGCATTCTGCACACGTTGAAAAGCGATGTCTATGCTTTGGGAATGACCATTCTTGAGGTGGTGACAGGCAGGGAGCCGTTCAGTCATCGAAGATACGACACTGCCGTCATGATGGATGTCATCCAAGGACTCCGACCCAATAGACCACAGGATCCCTGCATTGCCGATAATATATGGGAGATTATCGTTGCTTGTTGGCAAGATGACCCACAAGCACGTCCGACGGCCACTTTGGTAGAGTCTTGGCTGAGCGCTGCGCACATGCTTGTAAAAACAGAAGCATCTGCATGAAGTCGTAGTTGTGTACATACAACAACCATCATTACACCACATGCAATCCAGTAGTGAGAAGAAATTACGAGAATCCTCGCCTCCTGAATGCCATCCTCACAGCATCTTTACGGCTTCCTTATCTTCTTGTCTTCCCGCATGATCGAGAAGCCTAAGCCATGAAACTGAATTGTAACCCCTCGTCGACTTCCATCACGCCACCAGCCTGATCGCCTCTAACTCTGTGCGCCTTTCTCGCGCGCTTTGCCTCCTTCTTTAGATTTCGCCGGCTTAATGGATTGCTCCGATCCATTCGTTTGAGCACATGCTCATCCGGCGGTGCATCATATGCCGGCACGTCCTTCGTTTTCCGTTGGCGCTTGGGTTGACGCGCGCCTGGCGTTGACTGTTCGACAGCGTCTGTGCCAATCATGGGAGCGTTATTTGTATCTGGCATAGGCGCTGGTGAGTGTGACCGTGGCCGCTTCCGTGATGATCGTGGCGACATGTCTTCGTCCATCTTCATCTGATTCTTTCCCCTTCAAAACGAACAGGGTAAGTGTCAGCAGGAAAAAAAACAGGATTTGATAAGTGCAGGAACGCACAAATCCTCATCCATAGCATCACCCTCCATTGCATCAAAAAATATATCACCGTCTTCATCCGCCTCCATCGCCACGTCGCCTCCACCGAAAGCTCCAGCATCTGCAGCGCCGAATAGGCCATCTAGCTCGAAAGGCTTCGAAAACGCGTTCAAAATCTGCGCATGCCCAACATTCTCGGCGCCTGGTGCGATGACGGGTGGCGCCGATGAGCTCGCAGTGGGAACTATTAAGTAACCAGGAACATTAAATAGGCGTCTATCAAGTAAATCGCACTTTGCAACTCACCGGTAGAGGGAATTAAAGACGGATGTACAGCGGGTGGCATAGAGTGGTATGGGATCTTCTGGTGATTCCAGTCCGCAAGCACCACCCGTGCGGCGGAGTTGAGGTCCGGTGTTCCACCCTAACAGGACAGTGAGATTTAAGGATGTGATATTAAAAGACATCCACCCACTTTCAGGAGCCTTCCACTGCTCATGGCGAGCATGGTCAAAAACTCCAACGTTGAGCTGAAAGGGGGTAGGTTGTATATTTTCTCGATCGTGACATGCGGGGTTCGATGCAATATTTCCTCCACTGCATGGATTCAGTTACGTCAAGCACAAGTAAAAGTAAACGATGATCAGGTAACATACCGACAGCTATCGGATCTTCCACATCTTCCACTTTGACGACATTTCGAAGTAAGATACTACCTTTGGCCTGACTCTTCCCGTTGTTCGTGTCGTCGTCCTCGTCGAACACCACTCCTGGAGAATCTATGATCCGCATGCCACGCTCTAACGAAACAGATTGGAGGTCCTTCGTGTGTCCTGGCTGTGCTGCAACGGCACACACCTTGACTGTCTGTCAATGGAATGGTAGCTAGGATGGTGACAATTGGTTACGAACTTTACTCCTCTTCAAGCTGTTGATCAAGCTACTCTTGCCAACGTTCGGATACCCAACCACTCCCACTGTGACGCTGCCTGCTTTCGGCTTATAGGCCTTCAGAAGCTTGAGAAGGGCCGGAGCAGTGGAAGAAGCTATATTTGTCCGCTGATGTTGTGCAGAGGAAGACGAAAGGAATGGTAGGGTCGGGGTCGTATGCCGCAGGTACTTCAACCATGCCTGGGCATTTGCCTTTGGAATAAGATCTAGAAATGGTCCAAGATATAATTTAAGAGAGAGACAGAGGAACGACCCAACACTCACCGACTTTATTGAGCACAAATACCAGTTTTTTGCCCTCCGTTTCTCGTCTTCGCACTTCTTCCTCAACAAGCCGACTCCTACACCCCTCAGGATCCCGCGCATCGAGAACGAGAATAATTATGTCGCTTTGATCCACAACCTTATGGAGTGTCCTGAGATAGTATTTGCGCATCTGTTCCTTCGTTCTACCCAGGATCGATGTGGAGGACGAGGGATCCTCAGGATCCAATCCTGATGCAGCCTCAGCAGCTTGGAATGCAAGTGTCGATAACGTGGGTTCAGACGCCATAGTGCTATCTGGATCCATGCTATGGTTTGTGGAGGCCTGCGCGCTGGTAAGCGAGCTGGATAACGATGGCCTGAATAGGTACAAAAACACACTGCATGCCGTTTCCCATGATTTCGAACTCGTTCCTTGAGATCGGGAAGTCGAGGAATACCAGGATCCTTTTTGAGTTCTATAAGTTGATTACAGTCAATTGAGCGAACGACAAGAGAGTCTGTTGCCTCACTGGACTTCAGTGGCACAGTGGGCTTTCGGGACTCTAATGAAAAGAGTATAATCAGCATTTCTTCTATAACAAAGTAGCAAGCAATTTTTTACTTGTTCTTCCCATGGTCATAGCGCTTTCGAATACGTTAGCACGAAGACTTGCCCAACCAGATTTGACTTGTGAGCAAGAAAACTTGGAGGTACTGTGGGACGGTGCGGCAAAGTACAGATTGTCTTTATGGTCACGTGATGGACCTCATGCCTCTTCCGACTCATGATGCCCTTGGCCCCTTGCAATGCACCGAAAGCCAGCAAGGCCCGACGCCAAAGACCCACATCGATACCAGGGTATTCTTTGTCCGTCTCCTGTGGATATGAAGACCTCAGAGCTTGCATTCTTGAAGCTTGGGCCCTAGTTTTGTCCGGCACAGTTGTCAACAGAGGATCCTCTTACTCTGCTACAGTACCTCGTGTTGCGAGGTGGGGATTTTCCATCTTACCGACTCGGACTGGAAAAGCTATCTTGGAAGGGGTTCTTTGTTTTATTGCATTTCTCGAGCTGTTGCGAGGGTTCGTCGACCTTACTCTTGCCGGCCCTTTCTACTCCGTGTGCACTCTAATTTGAAATACAAAATGACTTTCCCCTGATGCTTCTTCTTGCATCGTTTCGGTGTGTTCACAAATTGAAAATCAACTCCGTGCATCCGAGCACTTTGGATATTTCTCCGTTGTGGTCAGGTGGCAACACAGCATCGTGTGTTGAGACGTTGGATGTCGTGACGATCGCCAGCCTGACCTTCTAGCATGCGAGTTTCCGCAATGTTCTGGCAAAATGCCCCATTTGTGGCATCGCGGTCCCGTCTGAACCAATCCTCTTGGTTTGACACTTACATTTCGACGGTCCGCTCCTCTCTCCTGCGGCCCGCCTAAATCCCAGGAGCATCGCACCCGAGGACAGCTTTTCCTTTGTACTCCTCGGCAGCTCCCTTTCTGAGCGGCTTCGTCAAACTTTCTGAAGGGGAGCTCGACTCCAGTGAGCTCCCAGTATTTTTCCGCATCTCGCTTCATGACTACCACTACCGGGCCGTCGCTTTGAAGTTGAAGCCTAACCGTTGGCCATGACAATTATGCCAAGCCCATGGCAGTTTCTCGCAATGAGCGTAGTGGGCGGCCGACTGCTTATAAAAGGTTGACATTGAGTGAGGCTCATGCCCCAAATATCCAAAGCTTGAAACAACTCCAAGTACACTAATTCAACGATGTTCACATTCCAGAACACTGTCTTGCTCGTGCTCTCAGTGTCACTGGCAGGCTCTGCACTTGCTGCCGTCCCAGCACCCATTGTGACACAGGCACCAAGCCCAGTTAGACGTGCCCTGAGCACTACCCTCCCCGCATCCGCGGTAGGTCCACCAGCTCCAGCTTTCTGGTCGAGATTATGCTCTTACAATAGTCGTACAGGGATATACCGCTCTTCCCACCGCCCGAGTCATCACTGGATCATTCGATGGTGGCATGGTGAAATTCGACCGCAAAGGTAGCAGTAAGTGTTGACCATACCTACCGCATGGTTGAGTGTTTCAAGGGAACATTCGTCTCGGGTGGTACAGGTGGTACATGCCAGGGTCAAACAGAGACTGGCGAAGCCGACGCGGTATTTATTTTACAACCTGGCGCATCCATCTCGAACGTTATTATTGGAAAGGACCAGGCAGAAGGTTCGCTCTATTTTCTTTTTCTGCGATTCCTGATTGCCAAGAACTCGCTTTCTGTATAAAGGTATTCATTGTCGCGGTGCCTGCACTGTCACGAATGTCTGGTGGGAGGATGTCTGTGAAGGTATGTTTGAAGCTCATTTTCAGAACAAAACAGTGGCTAAAATTTTGTTTAGATGCTATCACTGTTGGTGTATTCTACGTGAACAAGAATTCTTGTTGCTCAAAGTTGCCTGTCAGCTCAAACAAACAGGTTCTGGAGACGTCTCGACGATTACTGGTGGAGGAGCTTTCTCTGCTTCTGATAAAATCGGTAAATTTTGATTACGAACTACTTTCTTCAATTGTTCTACTTACCCCTTCTGCAGTTCAACATAATGGGGCTGGGCGAGTTGTAATCAAGGACTTCTTCGCTTCTACTTTTGGTGAGATTTCCTTTTCATTGACAATTGCATGTCCCACAAAAGGACTAATCGTGCAACAGGGAAACTCTATCGTGCTTGCGGAAATTGCTCACAGAGCTATGCCCGGCACGTCACGATTGACAACGTACTGTTCCACTCCTTGTTTGCTGGGCATTTGGGCTTATCCTCTCGCTTCTTTTCAACAGGTCTGCCTGAAAGGAGGCTCAGAAGCCGTTGGCATCAACTCTAACTTCGGTGACACTGCTACGCTCTCCAACGTCAAGACGAGCGGCAAGCCTTCCAATACGAATGTTTGCTGTACATACAAGGGTGTTGGCTCCGGTTCCGAACCGTCAAAGATCGGCTGGTATGTGCCCACAGTCGTTATTCTTTCGGAAGAAATTTTGACTAGTGTGTGCAGTGGCGACAGCTATGCCGCTTGCAAGTACACTGCTTCGGCTGTTGGCAGCTGCTGAAGGGTGGTTAATCCTTGTCTCCCTTGTGTTGGGAGGAGCTGAAAATTGACTCCTTGATGATAATTTGACGTAAACCTACGGGACACTCAATCGAATACATTCTGTCTCTTTGATCATTAGAAATTCTTGATCTCTGCGCCAAACACTTGGGTGCTACAAACCACGAAGGCAGCACGGAACCGTCCATTCAAAGAGGGGCAGTTTTGCGACTATCCCAACTTGTTCCTTGGTGCATCTACAGAAAGACACAATAATTGATACACAGTATATAGTTGCTATCTACACCATCCAACTCAGCTCACAAGTAACTACAAACTCATGCCAAAACAAAGCCGATCGAAAATAAAAAATCATCAAAGAAATACAGATCGCAGACAGACGTGGCACAATTTACAGCCCTTTTTTCTTCCCCTTCCCCTTCTTCGACTTCTTCCCAGCAGTGCGTGGAACTTGGGACTCCGCCTCCTCCGCTGGTGCATTCGCAAAGCTGAGTAAACCCTCCGGGGGCGCCCTCATCTCCAAGAACTCCACGTTAAACGGATAATCCACCTGCCTCCTGATTCGCCTCCATTCCCTCATCTGTGCCTCCTCCCTCCGCTCGCGCTCCTCATACTCGGACCCCGTGTCGTATATGTACGCCTCTAGTTCGCCCGTGGCAGTCAGGCGAAGGCGTTCGCGGGCGCGTGCCAAAGGGCGAGGACGACGTGCGGGGTTGGATGGGCCTGCCACCGGCTGGGAAGATGGGCCAGGGATTGGTTGCGAGGAAGGGCCTGCTATCGCTGGTTGAGAAAGGCCTGCGGAGGGTGCGGGAGATGGTCCAGGAGAAGGAGCCTCGAAAGAGGATTCTGCGGCGAGTTCGAGAGAGGGAGCAGCACCAGAGTCGAAAGCGGGCTCGGAAGGCTGGGGTTGAGAGGAAGGAGGGAGCGAGGAGGAGTACCGTACCCCATAGTATGACGGCGGAATGGGTTGCGTCCTTTCGCGAGTCCACGAACCAAGCCCTGGCCCTTCCCTGGTATAGTAAAGCCTCATCGCTACCTCTCTCTCGTCATCATAATCCACCTCGTCGTCATCGACATCGAACTCATAGACATCCGGCTCCTCATCAACAAGATCGAGTTGGTCAAAGTCATCGTCATCCATGTCGTCTTCTGAATCCGGCGCGTCGTAGGTCAGGATGGTGACCTTAGGGAGGCCTTCGGAGTCACCGTCATCGTCATCAGAAGAATTGGAGGACGAGTCCTCGGCGTCGCTGCCGAAGAACCCGGAGAACTGGGGACGGAACTGCCTCGGGGGTGGAGATGATCTGTGTGAGGAGCTCGGAGAGTCACCGTCCGCACTAGAGTCACTGAGGTCATCGTAGCCCCCGTCAGATCTACGCCGCTTGGCAACACGGCCGCCGCCATCGCTTTCTTCACCCTCAGAGTACCTTACGGACCGTTCGACCTCCAGCTCGCTCCCGTCTCCACGGTTATCAGGTTGGTCTTCTCCCCGACCGCGTTTGCGTGATGGGGACGCGGCGGGTTCGCTTGGGCCAGGCAGAGGCTCGTGCGAGTATCTAACGCGTTTCGCAGCGGGTGGTTCAGTTCCGTCTCTTTGAGCTTTAATGTGCTCGGCGATGTGTCTATGAATTTCTGTCGTGGTCAGTGCGTTGCTCCCAAACACCCTATGGGAATCGGACGTAAGGACGAGGAAGGACACAAGTACGTGGTGGGTACTCACATTGAGAAGGTGAGCCCAAAAGTCTGAGGTGGATCATTGGTTTCTTCGTCTGTTCCAACTTCCGGAGGAGCATTGCCTGCTGTAGAACGCACGCGGCGAGACTTCTCAGATAACCCGTCGTTGTCAGCGTCAATTTCATGAGAATCCTGGTGGGGCGGTGTCCTACCACCAACAACGTTACGAGGACCCGGTGTGGATTTACTGCTACTGGTAGACCGGCTACGAGATGACGTCGGAGATTTAGAACCTGCACTACCTCTGCGGAAGAACAGACTTGCATCAGGAATGTGGAAATAGAAGCGAAAAATAAAGAGGACTTACCCTTGTCCATGTTCATCACCTCCGGAGTCATCGCTGTCACTGTTACCACCATCTGCATCTTCCTCGTCACTTGCGCCTCCCTCAGCACGCCTGCCAGCCTCCTCAATAATGTCTGTCACCATCTCCTTGCCAATTACATCGCGCAACCAATCGAGCAAATCTTTCATCTCCTTCGCTTCACTCTTCAATGCAACATCCGCTCTCTTAACATCTTCCAATGCCTCTCGCACCTCCCTCTTTGCCTCTTCCAAATCATTGACGACCTCTTTCCGGCCTTTTTCGAGGTCATGTAACATCTTCTCCAACCAGCATGGTCCAGGCGAGAAGGCTCGCGGACCTACGTCGATCTCATCGTGGGGCCGCTTGTGCGCACGAGGGATGGGGGGGAACACAAACTCCATCCGCGGTTTCGGAGCAGGCGGAGGCGAGGAGACATTCGATAGATATTCTCCACCAGGCGAACAAGGAGGAGAGGGCCTGGGGCTGTAGGTGTCGGAAGGCGTGCGGAAACGGACAACATCCTGACCTGGAGGGGCGTTCGGCACATTTTGGCCTCGAGCTGTTTGCGCAGGAAGTGGCTCACCCGCTTGGGGTGCAGCAAAAGGCTTTGAGGCGGAAGCAAGGACGGGTAATGGCTCCGGACCAGGATGGGCGCAATAAATGGCCTCGAGCATCTGTCCGCGCGTCATATCCCCCGATATATTGTAGTGCTGAATCAATAGTGAGTGTGGAAAACAGAGGAAGGGGAACAAGGGATAGGGCTTACAACTGCATAGTTCTTGATGATCTGATCGTCCTGGTGAATCAGTTGGCGATAAGTCATCGGAGCAGACACAGGGAGAGCTTCGATAGCTTGAGCAGACATTGGTTAGGGGAGCAAGAGCAGTTGTAGGTGATGGATTAAGGTATCAGTGGAAAATATGTCGCTGAGGAGTGACAAGTAGGTGGTTAAAAGTAAAGCGGGGCCTCTGAGTTCTTGTATCGCGCCTGGATATCGGCAATGCCCAGCCATCGCCACTGATCTGCATGCCAACAGGTGCTGTGGCCACCTTCAAAGAAGGAGAACAATACATTTTTTGGCGAGAGCCCCCGCCACATGTCCATTTTGGGACGCAGGGTCAGTGAACCACGTGGCCACTAGAACAAATTCGGAAAAACCCAACATCTATTGTTCTTGCTTTGTCCTTCGCATGCAACTTTGTCCCAAGAACCTGACACCACTTGGGCATATGCAGTCATAGATTGCTTTATGCCAGTAGGCCTGGATGCGAGTAGGCATATTACATGGACTTTCCCTAGCCATTGTGGCGCGTGACCGGTATGGTTAACGTTAAGCATTGCATAGCCTGCGAGCCAATATTCTCTGCTGACAATCAAAGTGTCAGTAAAGCACACAGCAATACAACGATACAATAAAATCCCATCAAACATACTCGTGAGCGGCGCCATACGGAAATTGAAATGCGTTGAAGGATGTCTATTTGCGACTTCGAGGGCGATAAGCACTTGAATACCAACGAAGCCGCTCACTTCACCGATCTACAAACACAGCTACAAGCCACTGTGGGTAACCTGACTGTCATGTCTTGTAAACCGATCTTAAAGTCCGAAGACGCAAAAGGTGGTCCAATCTGTCGAAGGGAAATGATACGAGACAGGTTATAGCATTGATAGGTTTTGAGGCGAATGCTCAGGTGAGTAGGTCGGCGATGAGGAGAGCCGAGCATTGAACATGCCATGCATTCAAGATTGATATCCAGAAAAACTCCGGAGTGAAGGCTGTAGAGTCAGAGACCATAACAGTCTCCCCGCTAGCGCCAGAGTCCCGAGTGTCCGTTGGAGTACAGTCACAGTGACAGAACAACAGGAGGCACGTTCCCTCGTCATGGATGGATGCTTTTATGAGCGGAAAAGGTTCGGCGAATGCTCTACCCCTCAGTGTTCTGGAGAGAAAGGGCTTGAGGCGTGTTGCTCCGGACGCAGCAGGAGCGGAGAATTTCCAATGCGAAATGTCATTGAATCCACAGGAAGGCATTGCGTGTGGGCATAACAGATAATAGGCTGGAGCGATAGGGACTTTCAAGCATGCACTAAAGAGGAAGCATTCAACATCGTGGCGATGGCAAGGCGACCCAGATGAATATGCTCTTGGAGGTGTGCCTGAGAGCTCAGAGACTTTGAGTATATGTCAGGTATAACGTTTCCCCAGATTAAGTGCCCGAGCGGAGCTTTTGCCGCAATTCCAAGGGCCTACGCGCGTCACTGGTATGGTGGTGTGAATCAACTTTGAAAGTTGCGTCACAAACCTTCACAAACCTGGGAAGCCGCAGTCAAACATGGGCAAACAGATCGAGTCTCTTTCTCCTGACACTTCATTGTAAGGATAGCACTGCCTCACGACGAGTGGCGTGCCTCACCAGAATCAAGAAAAATGGAGAAGGGATTATTAAATACGAGAGCATAGTATGTACATGGTTGTGGTTATGTCAAGAGTTGAGGTGCTATATCTACAGTTGAATCGTCTACATGGGTCTAGGAATAACGCGAGCACGTTGGATATAGGTCGCTTTGACCCAATCTAAATGTTCCTCTTGAATAGGTGACAGCAAACGAATGCCTCTACTCTTTGTTTAAGCGACACGGGGGCGCTTCTTGGCTGCACCGTTGGCCTCTCCATCGGTTGTAGCATTCGGGGCATCGACCGATGAGAAATACTCCAAGGACCCCTTAGGGTCAGGCTTCATGGTCTTCGCCCCTTCGGTCCAGTTGGCGGGACACACTTCACCATGCTTGTCCTACGTGCCAATTACACGGTGAGTATTCATATATGAATGACAGCGAAATAAACATACGGTGAACTGGAAGGCCTTTATCAGACGGATCGTCTCGTCGACTGATCGACCAACAGGGAGATCATTGACAGTGATTTGTCTACATGGAATATCCTTGAACAAGTGAGATCAATAATATCCGTGACCGACGCACCGGAGGATCCCCTTGGGGTCAATAAGGAAAAGTCCACGGAGTGCGATACCCTCGTCCTCCAAGAGGACGCCGTAGTCACGAGAGATTGCCATGTTCCTGTCGGCCACCAGAGGAAGCTTTAAATCGGGACCGAGTCCTCCTTGCTTGCGAGGCTGAGTCGCCCACGAGAAGTGGGAGAATTTGGAGTCGGTGGAGATGGCTGAACGTGTTTTCCTAAGATAGCAATTTTGGGATGGGATCAAGACTAGACTTACCTAGAACGGTGGTATTGAGTTCCTTGAACTGGGGAAGGGCGTCATTGAAGGCGAGAATTTCGCTATCAAGATAGACAGGACCGGTGTAAATTAATGAAAGGGAGGCGGCATTGAATTGAGCGCTTACGTGGGGCAGACGAAGGTGAAGTCCCTACGACACATCGATTCAGTTTACGTGCTCCAAGCACAAGAATTAAAGACATACATTGGGTAGAACAGCAGAACGACCCTATAGAAAATAATGAGCATGCCACTCGAGTCATCCCGGCCATGCGTCGGGGAAAAACGCGATACACACCATTGACCGAGGTAATCAGAGAGGGAGACATCTTCGAACAGGCCGTCGACGACGGTTTCTGCTTTGAAGACGGGAGCAGGGCGCTGGACGAGGGCAACCATTTCGTAGATGTGCTGGCTATGGTGGTGATGGTACGATTTGAAGGTGGCAATTTACATTTTCCGCCTCAAATTTGTCCAAGGCGCGTTCTTTGTACATGTTATTGCTTGTCTGGGCGCCTTGATGTTGACAAACTTGATCGGACCCACGTGCGGAACCGAGCGATCTGGATTCGATCCAGTTCGGCTTCTCTCTTACTTGCCAATGCCCGCGCTGAACTTAAAATTCAAAACTTGAATGCCGCTGCGCGAGCATCAAAATCCACGAAAACCGATGGTAAATAGCTCCTACTCACTTGCTTGAACCATGGCATCGTAAAGGAACCCGAACTTACTCGGGGTCGTTGCACCACTCACCCCTGGTTACGTCTGGCCTAGACCTCGAAGAATTCACTCGGGGATGCATTTGCGAAAAATGATGAGCGCGCACGACTCTACACTTGAATACGCGTTATCATACAGCACTTTCGACAAGAATGATCAGCGCATCCATCGTGACTGTGGGGTACATCAGAACATGAAGGCCCCACCCCACTGACCAGGAACCACGAGACTTGATTCGAAGGACATGAGGCTGTTCACACCTATGACGCACCAGGTACAGTCGTTACCTCCGAAGCTTTAAACACATAGCTGTTGAGAAACTTCGAACCTTGACAGATTTACCCACCTCGCCAGTTGAACACCACCGCAATGCGTTCTCTTCTATGACTTCTCAATACCTGCCCATTAAAGTCTAAACATCGCAACTGTCTCTCCACCCACAAGCCAACTTACCGACTTCTTTTGTCTTCACTTTCGCTCGCATTTCTGCTTTCTTCCCAGAACTTCCAAACCTCCACTTTCCCCATCCTTCCCGTCGTGTCGAACCTCTGCAGGATAGCAGAGGAATGACACGCAGTTATTGCCACACATGCCAAACCGTGCGATAAAGGTTCTCCAACTGCGGTGTCATCGACTGCCATTCCACTGATTGACTATGTTCAAGGCTATGACAGGTGGTATTCCCCACCACATTCCTCATTTCATTTGGAAATTTTGGTTATCTCAGACGTGCGTAGCTTCCTGTTGTTTTCAGTCGTTGCGTTGAAACCACGAGCAATCAATAAAGTGGACCAACTGGCCTCCCTCGCGATCCGCGAGTACATATCTATGACATTTACGACAATGAACTTTCCGAAACTCGAGAGCCTCCCATCACTTCGCGCCGCGTATTTCAGGACTTCGCGAGTGGCCGGTCGACAGAAGCTCTCGTGCAAGCGGCAGAACAAGCTTTCTACGATCTGGAACGTGAAGCTGAAAGCACTCTGGCTGATGTGATAACATGCACGTACTCGAGCGGTAATCCTTCGAAGACGACTTCGTTCTCCTTTGACAAACGCCGTATCACAAAGCTCTGCAGGTACCTTGCGTTTCTGCGGTTCCGAAACAGTGCCAAGTATAGGGAGATCCTTGATTCCCTTGCGAAACCGGTTGGAGACGATGCACCAGGGCTGATTGGCCCTGCGTACGGCCCAGCCATAGCTGAACATTCCCGCCGGTCGATCCTCAGAGGTATCACCACCTTTCTGGAACACTCCTCGGATGATGCTCGACCCCCCAGGCGTGGCATCCCAGAATGGCCACACGCGGCGGGAGACTCCCTCTATGTTTTCCGAACTGCGATGGAGACCTATTGCTGGCGCCTCTGTGATGCCGAAGTATGTGTTGGAGTCGCAGCTGAGCAGCAGGAGTTCATTTTGACAGACTCTTGCTTTGGTACTCTGGACGAGGGTTTTGAAGAGGATCCGTGCGTTTTCTGCAATTCGATACTTTGACCCGTCCCATTGATGAGCACTTCCCAGAGATTGTTGTGACCTGTTCTTCCCTATCCATCCTACCCTCGCTCTCTATATTCTAGGAAACATCGACCCGAATTTGGGTTCTTCTGCTGTAAATCTGACCGCTTCTCCGTTCGTGAAGGTGGATGTGGGTATCGAGTCCGCGTCAGATGTCCATCTACGGAACTCGATGATCCTCCAAACGTACCCACACCATCTCTATTTCTCTGCTCTCCGGTCTGTGGCGCTTTCGGTTTCCTCCTACGATGAATTCCGGTGGATCCAGGAACACCAGGATTATAGCCGCCTGAAGCAACGTTGTCGCCAGAAGTTCTTGCAGGAAACAGTAACGAAGACCCTCGTGGTCAAAGGTTCTGTCATATTAACTGATCTCACAGACGAGATTACACCGATCGGCAGTTCTGCTGTTTCACATGGTGCATTCTCGGATGTGTGGAAGGCAGAGTGGAGGGATCCTGTTGAGAAGCGGACACGACTTGTGAGATTTAGATCCTAGTCAAATTACACCAGGGGCCATTGTTCACCTCCGTATAGGTTGCTCTTAAGGTGCTTCGCCAAATCATGGTTAAGAACGTCCAGGAGAAATTGATGAAGGTACATATTTTGAACGCTTTTCTGTTTGACGGCTATTGATAATTCTGATCAGCGTCTACAAGCGGAGGTTATAGCATGGCACCGACTGTGCCATAGAAATGTCAGTCAGCTCTTTGGAATTGTTCAATTCCAGAATAGCATTGGCATGGTATCACCCTGGTGCGAACATGGGACGATCTGTCACTATCTCAAAGTAAATACCAACGCAAACAGACTCAATATCGTGCGTTCATTTCTTTTCACGACAACCTCCAGTTACTCTTTACTGACTGCCGTGGTAAAACGAAAAAGCTCATTCAAATCGCGTCAGGGGTTGCATATCTCCACTCCGCTACGCCCGTGGTAGTCCCTGGAGACCTGAAAGGGGTCAGGCCTCAGAATTCTTGCCGTGCTATACCATGACTCCTACTGATGTGTGTTCAATTTAGGGAAATATCTTAGTTGACGACCATGGGTGTCCCATAATCACGGACTTCGGGCTCTCGAAAGTCATCGAGGAAATGTCTGACTCAATCAACATCGGGTCCTCCTTCTTCGCGGGATCTACAAGGTGGATGGCGCCGGAGCTTATCCTAGCCTTAGTGGAGGATGACGGGCAATTACCGCCAATAACGACTTTTAGCGATGTTTACGCCTTCGCGTCCGTGTGTTTGGAGGTAAACGCGTACATTTATTATGATTGTCCAGGAGCTGAGTACTACCTTCTTAGATTGCGACTGGACAAATACCATATCCGCATCGCACGAACGACCATGCCGTGACCGTCGACATCTTACGAGGGATTAAACCTTCGAGAGGTGCACACTGCCATATCCGGCTCAAGGACGAAGATGCCTTCTGGCGCATGTTGGATCGGTGCTGGAAACAAGCATGCTATCTGCGTCCCACCATGCCCGAACTCGTTCTATTCTTGGAAAGTATGACTATTCGATCGTGATCCGTCCTTTACATTGAACATCTAAACATGACTCGAGCGTGAAGCGCTGACACAAACTCAAACCGATACCACATTCATTGCCTCCTCCTCCGCCTCTTTCTCTTTCCCGCGATGTGCCAGCTCTCGACGTGCGCTTGTTCGATATGTCGACACGTCCAAGTCCATGTAAGGATCCAACCACCTCTACCCTGAGTTTAGGATTACTTGTCGTCATATGCTTACTTCTGCTTTCAAATAATGATCTCATGACCTTGCCTGTCGATGGCATTTACATATGGTGAGCTTTCATCTACACGGACAAACAACGCGAGGCGCGAATGGGGATGCCCATGTGACTCGTTTCGCTTGTCATCTGGATTCTGCGTGTCATCATCTGAACCCTCGATTGTGAATCGACGATTAATCATCTTTCGAAGAACAGTCTTATAAGGTTCGCGATCATACCCAAATATTTTCAATCTGATTCCAACGATGAAAGCATTGGTAACGGCTCCAGGAAACACTGCTGTCGTGGCAGATGTTCCCATTCCGGAGCCAGGAAAAGACGAGATCCGGTAAGATGATCTACTTATTCAACGGCTACTATCTTTGCTTATGAGTGTGCAACTAGTATCAAGGTCCACGCTCTCGCTTTGAACCCGATCGATCCTCTCTACACAACTCACCCAGTTGCCGCGCCAGGTCGGGTCGTGGGCAGCGATATCGCTGGAGCGATCGACAAGACTGGTGAGAATGTCACTGAATGGAATGTTGGTGATAGAGTGGCAGGATTTCTGCAGGGTGGTGAGTCTTGGCCGATAGGTTTCGCTCGAAGTCGAGATCTGACATTGGATTCATCCAGCGACATC
Source organism: Hypsizygus marmoreus (assembly GCA_013433165.1). Classification (NCBI taxonomy): domain Eukaryota; kingdom Fungi; phylum Basidiomycota; class Agaricomycetes; order Agaricales; family Lyophyllaceae; genus Hypsizygus; species Hypsizygus marmoreus. Next base: position 911,713 of record CM024093.1, on the reverse strand, counting down.
CGGGAATCCTCGACCTGGTGGTTTCGCGGAATTCGCGATCTTAGAGGCAGACCTTGCAATTCGTATCCCATCAGCGGTGTCTTTTGAAGAGGCAGCCACATTGCCTCTCTGTTCCCTCACTGCGGCTCAGGTTAGTCTCCCGCTGCCCTGTCCTATTGATACCTTTCTTGAGATAATCTCACAGGCCCTCTTCATCCGTCTTGGTGTAAATGCACCCTTTCCTAACCCAGCTGCAGTAGACATCGATCTAAAAGCCACCGAATCGCCTGCTATTCTTGTCTACTCTGCATCAACCTCGGTCGGTCTGTTTGCTGTTGAACTCGCAAGGATCGCGCGTACGCCGGAGGGGAAGCCATACCGTGTCTTCGCGACCGCAAGCCTGAAAAACCATGCGAAGCTCTTGGAACGAGGGGTCGCGGCTGTATTTGACTATCGCTCTCCGACCTGGCCAGAGGATGTACGCAAGGCATCTGGTGGAATATCCTCCGCGCTTGATTGTATTTCAGAAGACGACAGCACAGCCAAAATTTCGCAGACATTTGTCGAGTCCGGAGGTACCATAGCGGTTCTCCGCAAGTCCGCATGGAATGCAGAAGGTATCAAAGACAATGTAACCCCCATTTACAGTGCTGTCTGGTCAGGTCTTGGTCACGAGGTAGTATACAATGGTATGTCCGTCCTAGAACCATTTTTGTTCCTGGAGATCTTGACCCGACGGATAGGCGGGACCATCCCGGCCTCTCCTTCTTGGAGAGCCCTGACTGTCGAATTCTTCAAGTTCTTGTCTTCGGGATCCCCCACTGATCGTTCACGCTTCCCGATTGAACCTATTCCTACGCGTCTGATGCCAGGCGGCCTCGGAAGGATCGTTCCAGATGCTTTTGCTCTCCTTGGTTCCGGGAAGGTGGTAGATCGTAATCATGTGGGTAACGAACCATGGTTGAAGCCCATTTCTGGAGAGAAATTGGTTTACCATGTCGAGTGATTACTTACCTGAAATATAAAGGTCACAGTAGAGTGTTTCAAGAATGCGTCTAAGGAACAGGTGGATTGGCATTCCAGGCCTCCCAGTGACATACTGTATGTATACGCAACGTATAAGACAACTTATAACAATGGAATGCCTGGTAATTTTCATTAGAACAGTAGATTATCTTCGATGTAAACATTGACAAGCTACCCATCTCTTGGAGTTGCTTCAAACCGCTTAGGGGTTGCTTGACTGACTTGGCTGAGCGTTTATGTTCCGTTTCGGCTTGCAGGCTTGTCGGAGATTGCGTGTATCTTACCCACGTAACTTGTCCTCTGCGCACTTCCTTATCAGATTCCAGGGCACAATGAGTGCAAAGAAAGCTCCCTACGGTGCATGGTCTTCCCCAATCACTGCCGAAGCGATCACGAAAGGTGTATGTATAGCCCTACATTCCTCATTATCTAATCTTATCGCTATCCTTTGACGCAGGCTATTGTTTTCGCAGACGTCGTCGTCGATCCCATCACATCGACCATCTACCATATCGAAAGCAGGCCATCTGAGGCGGGGCGCAATGTTCTTATCAACACTGGGACTGGCAAGGACGTGGTCGGCAAAGACTACAATGTAAGAACGGCCGTGCAGGAATATGGAGGTGCTGCTGCCATTGTCTATGATGGATTCGCGTACCTTTCATCTCTCTCGGATGGGAGAGTATACAAAGTTAAGGAGGACAGCGAACCTGAGGCAGTTACTCCAGGTGAATATCATCTTCGCTTCATCATCCAAAACGAAACTAAATCAATTGGTAGAGAGCAAGGTTCACCGCTTCGCCAATTTTGCAGTTCACCCCGTCCACACCCATCTCCTGGTTTCTGTATTAGAGGACCATTCAATATCGGATCACCACGCCGACATCGTAACCAGCCTTTGCACCATCAACACAGTTTCGAAGACCATTTCATCGCTTGTCACGGGCGCCGACTTCTATTCCTCGCCCAAGTTCTCACCAGATGGATCCCGCATCGCATGGCAGCAGTGGTTCCACCCCGACATGCCCTGGGAGGGAGCCGAGATCCATATCGCTGACGTCGTTTTGGAGTCTGACAGTCTATCTGTCACGAACGATGTCCACATCGCTGGTGTTCGACAGAAAACCAGCTGTGCATTCCCTTCCTGGGCGAACAACGATACGCTCATTTTCACTTCCGACGAATCCGGATATATCAATCCCTGGAGGTATACCAATGGAAAGGCTTCCGCACTATTCCCTGAACCCGTGGCACAGGAATTCGGTACACCTGGGTGGAGTCTCCAAATCTTCCCCTCCGCCGTGCTTGATACGCAGGGCAAATACGCTATTTTTGTTACGGTGAAAGACGGTCGCGATGGTCTCCATCTCGTGGACTTGACCGGCGGGTCTCCGCCTCAGCCTATTGATACCCCCTACGTCGCAATTGGAAGCCTGCGTTCAATTTCTCGCGAGAAGCATGAAATAGCCTTCACTGGTGCGAAGGTCGACGAAGAGTCAAGCATCATTAAATGCACCATAGCAGACCAATCCGGAGACCCGACATTCACAGTTCTCAAATCTGTTCCTCCGATGCCATTCCCCAAGGAAATTGTTTCGATTCCCCAACCTATGACTTTGAAGGCAGAGAATGGGGACCCCATTCACGTCGTATTTTACGCGCCGAAGAACCCCGAGTATTCTGGATCCAGCGTGGCCGGCGAGCTTCCCCCTTGCGCGGTGTATGTCCATGGAGGACCAACCGGTCTTACAGGCCAAGGGCTGAACTGGAAGGTCCAATATTTTACTTCCCGAGGATGGGCATGGTGAGGGTTGTTTTTCACCATTTTCAAGAGCTTGAAGTGGCTAATCTCATCTGCCACAGGCTCGACGTGAACTACGGTGGATCCTCAGGATATGGGCGAGAGTACATTGAACGTCTGGTAGGCAAATGGGGCGTCGTCGATGTTCAGGATTGTATTCAGGCCGTGCGAACCATCTCGAGTGCTCCGTACAACCTAGTCGATCCCAAGCGCGTTGTCATTCGAGGTGGATCCGCAGGCGGATACACTGTCCTTGCTGCTCTGGCCAACGGACCCGACTACACGACGTTTGCCGCAGGGACGTCGTCCTATGGAATCTCGGACCTCAATCCGCTGGTGGAGCATACCCATAAATTCGAATCGCGATATCTGTTTAAACTCATTGGTGGCACTCCCGAAGAGGTGCCAGAGATCTACAAAGAGCGGTCACCTTTGAACCATGCCGACAGCATCGTATCGCCGTTATTGGTGAGCAAGGCGTTGATTCCTCATGTAGAAAGGGGTGTCATTCTAACTTGTGTCTCTCGTACCTATTCCAGATCCTGCAGGGCGAGATTGATATGGTAGTCCCGAAGGAACAGGCGGAACTCATTTACGACAGTGTCAAGTCTCGAGGCGGAGTCGTAGAGTACAAGCTATATGCTGGGGAGGGGCATGGCTGGCGTCAGGAGCAGAATATCAGAGACTCACTCGAAAGGGAACTCAAGTTTTACGAAGAGGTCTTTGGCTTAAAGAAGTAATAGAAAAAATCATCAGCTGGACCGTCATTCATGTGCGCCATCTGAGTAAGTGCGTGCGCAAACTGCCAGTATAGAATAGGCTGTGAGTGCCATGATCATACATGACGTGCCTCATGTATCGAAGGAAATGGGGAAACGACCTTATAACAGGCGGCCGTTTGCCACCACATTATTTAGAAACTGTTCAATCTGGCTGACATCCTCCTAAGCATTCATAAGTACGGAGGCAACGGTGATGATAATGATAGATTTACCGCGCTGAGCTGCTCCGCAGGGTGAGTCTCGATGATCGGAATTGTGTGAGGACGGGCAAAGACAACTTGTTCCGACTCGGTGACAACCTCCCCCTCTGCATCTATATCATCGTCGGTCATGGACGCAGAAAATTCAACTGTACTACTTTCGAGAACTGAAGCTCATGAGCAATTGTTCGCGGATCGTGGCATGAATTGATGTACCACGTAGTGTCGATGGGCCGTCTGTCGCGTCCCCTAGAATCGTGTTAAAAGATGTCAAATTATAGAAGAAAAGAGGGATAAAACACCGACCATTAGCATGCCTATTCGAAGGGGGGTGTTGTGGCTGACTGGGCCGCAGCTCGTTCTCTGCGAAAATCGGTATACATAAAAAACTTTAAGAAAATTGAGCGAAGGAGAAAAAGGCACACCCTTGTTAGAACTAGCAAGGCTGGAATCTTCCCCGTCTTCGTTGACTTGGGGCGGGCCAGCTTCGTCACCCATATCCGCATCCTCCTCCCGTCCTTTGCCCTTCCCAGCATGATGGGGTGCAGGTAACACAACACCATCGAAAATCTCTCGAGGCGCGGATTGCGAAACAGGTTTCTCTTCTGTCGCTTTTGGTGCATTTTTTCGAGGTCGTCCACGAGCCCGTTTTGGAATCACAATCGCGATGCTGGTAGTGGGCGCTTCGGCGGCGATAGAGGCTTTCGCAGCCACCGCTTTTCGCGAAACTGGGCGCCGTGCAACTCCTGGGCCAGGATCTGAGAGTCTGGCCCTTTTATCTTTGTGTCGCGTCTCGTAATCTGACACAACCGCTTTCCGTTTTGGCGTCGCAGGCGAAGCGGCGCTAGTAGGCTCCTCTCGTTGTTTATGCCAGTTCTCTGCCCAATTCTGGGCATTTTCGACTGTTAGGATGCAGGATGAGTGAATTAGTATGAGGTGTTCGGGGCCTGCTGTGAGCACGCACGGCCTTCGTCTGCAGCAAGATTCAAAAATGTGACCATAGTCTCCCTCGGAGCTGATGAGGAGAACCCAAGGTCACGGCATACGGTACGCAAGGTATTGGCTTTCACTTGATCCCAAGGAAAGCTCATGGCGAAAGGTGGATGTAATGAACTTGATGGAATGGTTGCACAAGGTTTCAAAGTTGGTGGACAGGATAAATGGCCATCACGTGGTTTATTTAGCCAAATTTTCATCATCAGCACTTTTGACCAACTTTTGACAGTCTTTTGACGCACTTCTTCATGTCTCCGTGAAATTGCCCAGCTTGTCCAATATTCCATTCCATATAATGTCCTCCGACGATCCCGAGTACAGACGGAACTTCCGTGACGGAACGTGTCTGACGGATGTCCCAGTGTCAAATTACGGATTCGGTCTGAACACGAAAACCTCAATTTATGGATACCAGAAAATGGGCCTGCAAGTAATATTTTCCCTTTTCTCCTGAGCTCCCTTCTCCAAAGTGAATCTCTGCCCCACCGGTACTAGCAGGCTCGGGCTGCTGCCGGCCACCATGTCGCTGCGCCATTGTTCTCCACTATCTAGGGATGGTAACTAGCGGGCCACTCGGAAATCCAAACATCTGCAGTGTCCACGTTTGGCCTCTTCATATGCAGAAATACTACGGTCACGAAAGTCTAACGCAGTCAACTTGAATCATAACTCCGTGTTTAAACTGCCAAAGCAATGTATAGCTGTTTCTGCCCCTCACCATCATGACACAGAGACTCAATCTACAGGAGCGACACCACGAAGCCTACGATATATTGTGGACGCGAATAACCACTAACGTGGGACTCGATCACTCCCTCCCCATGTCTGGTCAACCCATGCCCGAAGCGTGGACCTCTTGTCAACCTACGTGTCCTTGGATTTGCTTTTACTATGGAAGCTCAGGAGCAGTGGTCACGAGAGAACAGCATCGGGACTGAGCCGGACGATCTCTACCTCGATAGAGTTGACATTGTGCTGGGATTACTTGCCGGCCAAGTATGCTGCCTTCAGACTGTCGCCGAAACCGCAACTATCAAATCTGCCATGTAGGATACACGTCGTGCCCTTTAGTTGCTACCAACGACACCTGGAAAGATTTGTAGAGGGCGGGGGAAACCGACATGATCAGAAGGATGCAGGCGATTCTTGGGGCGACTGAGCCACCCAAGTGGTATCTCCCTAGATGTATCTGGTGAGTTTGGTCTCCATGTCGCGTCTCGAGGCCTCTTGCTTACATGCCAATGGCCAGAATATTCCTTCAGGTTTCTGATTATTCGCATTATACACGATATCTCCCTTCGCCACAACACTGCAATGGTAACATCATCAAACATTCGTTTGAGGTTACAAGATGATCGTATCCATCTATACTTTGACTATACTCCAACCTGGCCATTCCATGGCTGCGGCATTGTTCTCTAAAAACGGCAACTATGTCTTCCAAGTATATATACCACGGTCGCAAAAGTCCACCTCGGTCAACCTGAATCATCTATCGTGTTAGAAACTAAAATGACGTATGTACTTTTTCCACGCCGGCCTTCGTGACATTTGAACTCAATGCCACACAGGAGCGATACTCGGGTGACTACAATGTATTTCGGACGTGAATTACCCCTCATAACTCGCGACTCGATCCCATCCTCCCCACGACTTGCTAACACGCGCCGGGACCTCGGTCCACTCGTCAACTTACGTGTCCTTGGCTTTTCTTTTCCCATGGAAGCTCAAGAGCAGTGGTGTGTTGACCATGGCATTGGACTCGAGGAGGACGATACCTATCTGGACAGGGTTAACATGTGTTGGAAGCACTTGCCTCGAGCCCTGCCTCCGGACTGTCGCCGAACAGCAACCATTGATCTCGGGCCCAACTTTGGACTTGCTTCTTGCATTGTTGTCGCGACGAACAAGACACTGGAAGATTTGAGGAGGGCAGAGGATATTGAGATGATCAGAAGAGTGCAGGCCATAATCGGCGCGACCAAGCCTCCGGCATGGTATTATCCCGAACGTATCTGGTGAGTTTGGTCACTATGTCGCGACTCTACGCGTCCTCTTATTCGCCAATGATGCAGAAAGTTCCTCTGGGTCTCTTTCCACCATACACAGCCTTTCGCTTTCCTTTATCGACATTATAATGGTAAAACTATAAACCGTTAGTTTTTGTTTGACAACCCTTGAACCTGAACCTAATTTCCTTACGTCGCTTGGTGTTCCTCTTAACTCATTGAGCTACGCATTGTCAGCAGTGCAGAAAGACATTTTTTCAAGTCCTTAAGACTTGACAATTGCACATACCGTTCCACATCCTAGGGTCAACTTATTTGCAGTTACAGGACGAGCAAGCAATGCATATCCACTTCTGTTTGGGCCACTCTCGACACTTCCCAGAAACGTAACTGGCCATTTCATAACAGCGGCATTGTTCTCCAGAAGCGGTCACCAACCGGCCACGCTTACTTCATAGACATACTGTATATATATCACGGTCATAGACTTGGGCGGCTCATTCTGTTCGCCCCTCAACAATGTATGTGCTCTTCCCCCCTCCGCCATCGAGGCCTTTAACTCGCTGCCACACAGGGACGATACTCCAAAACCTACAACGTACTGTGGTCGCGAACTACCTCTCATAACGCGCGACTCGATTCCGCCCTCCCCACGTATTGCCAACACACGCCGAAGCGTCGGTCCTCTAGTTAATTTGCGCATTCTCGGCTTTCCTTTTCCCATGGATGCTCAAGAGCAGTGGTGTGTTGACCAAAACATTGGCCTCGAGGAGGACGACACCTATCTGGACAGGGTTCGCATGTGCTGGAAGCACTTACCCCGTGCCTTGCCTCCGGACTGTCGCCGGACCGCTACTATCGATCTTCCACATAGAGGATATTCGGCCTGCATTGTCGTGGCGACGAACAAGACACCAGAAGATTTGAAGAGGGTAGAGGATATTGAGATGATCAGAAGAGTGCAGGCGATTATTGGTGCGACCGAACCTCCAGCATGGTATTATCCTGAGCGTATCTAGTGATTCCGGTCTCCAAGTCACGTCTCTGGAGCTCTTGCTTGTCAATTCTCAGATGACTCCGAATGTTCCTGGATTTCGGCGAACGTGGCCGCATTGTCAAAAGATCTCCTGCATAATCTCTATATCATAGGTTCTCGCTGCGGCCAGCTATCAAACATGCTCTTGAAACTGACGACACGGCAAGGATCGAGGAAATGCTCAGTGATTACTTGGAAAAGAGGATACTGAATACGCTGCATAAGGAGGAAAAGTTAGTCTCCTTTGCTGACCTAATATAACTGATGACAGTCGATCAGTTATTATAAGGTCTGCTCCAATTTGGAGGCGTTTGGGTGAGAGCCTCCGTTCGGCGATAAAGGGTCTCTTGAGGAGCCAACAGGTCCCGTGACAGGATCGCGTCCCTTTTGCAACGCGTGTTGCCAGAAGTTGTTCGCGTCCTTCTCCTTATTCTTGCATAGAAAATGAGTAAAACACCGCAGTCGAGCAGATGCCAATTTATAGACTACCTCTCAAGTCTCGAAACTCAAAAATCTTCACATTTTTTACTCAAATAAGACTTCACAAGCTTGCCACTGGTAAATTGGGAACCAAAATACAAGGAGCATCAAGATGATCATGGTGAACAAGTAGTTGTATGCTGGTGCAGTAGCTGTACATATTTGCAACAATGTAACTACCATGACGGCGATGTGGGAGGATAGATACTTTCGAAGTTGTCCTGTCAGGTCCTTGGTCCCCGATTCTGACCAGTTTTGGATGGTCCGGAAATTACAGGGTTCAATTTTAAATGGATCTCTTGGAGAATGAGCAGATACCTAGAGAATGTGACCATCTTTGCTATACCATCCTGTCAATAGGATGAGCAATGGAGGAATTGGCAGCAAGATGTCAGCCAATTTGAGTCCGGGGATACTTCTGGGCTGTTTTTGCTGTGTGAGGAGTTTTTAAATGATTCCTCGGATGTTGGCTTGATCAGCCGTGTAAAAAAACATAAGAACTGAGCGTAGGTTGCTGTTCAGTGTGGATTTGAACTCGATTTGAGATTTTTACACGTGATCATTTAGGCATATGCCGAAGGATGCCGAGAGTCCGAGAAGACCGAACGGAGGCTCTCAGCCAAACGCTTCCAAATTGGACCGTCAGACTAAGGGAAAGTTGGCTTTGATGAAATCGAAAGACTCTCGTGTTTTTGTCTGTCGTGCCAGTCGTTACAGCAAGTCCGAGTAAAAATGTGAGTAACAGAATGCATTAAATTTTCCCATGCTTGCCTTTCAGTATTCATCCTGCGACGAGCTGCACTCATAGCAATCGCCCAGTGACGCCTATGAACGCGGCCTGCCACAATTCACCAGTCGTACGAGATCCATTGCAACTCCCCGTTTAAACAAGATCGCACACTGCACTCAATTACCGTATCATACTACAGTATAATCATGAATCCCGATCGAACACACCCAAAATCGATCAAGTCATGGTTACTGCAGTGGAACTGCGGTGCCTGATTATAATGGCATGCGTAGTGATTATACTGGAAAGTGATTACGCTATTTATTGGTCGTCCAAGTTGTTTGTGATGCCAAATAGCCGTTTCCAAAAGCAACAATATGTGGCGCAAGAGGGCGCAAGTCAGAAAATCTAGTCATGTGCCTATAAATACAGGTCATTCTTCAATATTTAGTCATTATATACGCATCACTACATCTAACGTAAGTCATTCTCATACAGGACGAGTCGTCCTGCTGTTTGCAATCATCTCAGCCAGCCATGCTTCGCGCAGCTTCTCGTCGGCTGCATAGTTGTCCTTGGCGGCCTGTATCACCGCGTACACATTCCTCGTCATCTCTCGTTGCAAATCTCTAACCACCAGCTCCCGGCGGTATTCAGACGAGAAGAAATCATGGCGTATCTTCTCCTGCCACTGCAAGAATAGCTCGTCGGCCTTGATCAACCCTTCCATGGTGAAACAGGTGTCCTGCTGTCCTTCGACCCTTGTAAAGCTCTCCGCTCTCTCGTCTTCCTTCTCCAAAAAGTCCCTTTCGCAGTGTCTCAGAAAGCCGAGAAATTTGTGCTCCAGCACTCTCTCAGCGTGGGCAGCCTTAGCTGTTCGCTCCCGCTGAGCCTCCTCAAAGGTGCTCTGTCTCCGAGCCTCGCCGATCAAGAACTTGGTTCTCCGCTTGCTACTGTGGTACTTGAATTCCGACGATATTTGGTCCAGTAGGTCCTCGACATGATGACGGAGCTTGTGCTGGAGCTTGCTGAACTTTTTTTGTATTTTGGCCAGAGCCCACCGGCTGTTAGTTGGGGGTATGGGAATGACCTTCGAGCCGCCGTAACGCTACATAGATGGAGTTAGATTGTGTCTGTGTAGAGGAGGAATTCAAGAGGCGTACTCGTCCGTCTGGGGGGTTAGAGGCAGATACCGATCCACTTTCTCGTAATCCAGTTGTCTGTGCAGAAAAGGAATTCATGGGACGTACTCGTCCGTCTGAAGTGTTCGAGGCAGATATCGATCCACTTTGTCGTGAACTAGAGGATCCTTGCTGAATATTCACTGTCTCAGCAGATTGATTCTGAGGCAACGCATTATCGTGCTCGCTGTCTGCGACGCCAAAATTGCCAGGGCGAGGTGCGGATGCTTCTTGTACCCTGCCTTCATTTTCAGCCGGTCCTCGGTGAAGTATCGGCGGTTGGGATCGGAGGTGGTTAAACAGCCGAATTTCCGCATCCGTCGGTGCAAGAGCTGGAACAACGGGAGGAGCAACTCGACGAGGCAGTGATGCACCTGGAGCCCGAATCCTCGAGCTTGTAGGAGCGAGTGCCGGCCCTGTTATTCCCAGAGGAAGAAGATTCTCAAAAGCCTTGTTCCGTGACTGTCTCGCCGCCTCGAACTTGATCCTATGAACCTCGACAAGGTTTTCAAGGCGCGCCTTCATCATCTCCAGCTCATGGTCCTCGGCTGAATCAAACGCTGCGGATTTCGCTATCTCCTCCTTCGTGGACAGCATAAATAAAGCGATGGCGCGATCGATCTGGACTGTAAACATGTTATTTCGCCGGGACCATGCCCGGATTCCTGCAGTCGTCTGTTGGCTAGCACGGAGCTCATAGAGTTCCTTCTCGTCCTTAAATGCTTCATCGCGCCTCCTGCTGTCAGCATCAAACACTTCGTCCCTCGTTTTTTCGGCTGCGGTGTAGAAGTATCCTTCGTCTTCGAATTCGGTGTCCCATTGAGTTTCTTGCTCCTGATAATCAGATTTCCAGTTTTCGTGAACTAAAACGCCATCCGAATAGGATTCATCCACCACTTGGAGAAGGGATTTGATTGGTTCCAATTCGACCACCTAAAACAGCGCAGTCAGGGGGAGAAAGCAAGAAAATGTAGGGAACATCCGCCCACATTGGCTGCGCCTTTGTCCTGGACAAAGGCTCTTGTGTTAAAAAAAGAGGCAAAGGGATGTATGGCATGTACATCCACTCACATGTAACCGACGATCACCTACATTTGGATCCTGCAGAGCGGCTTCTTGACGCGCGCCCTCAGGGCCTTCCCAGCCTTCTCTAGCATGTCTTTCCCTTCCCCTCTCGTCGTCGTCAGCATATATGACTTCCACGGAATGATGCCTATGAACCGCCTATGAAGTAGTGACACATAAAAAGTCTGATTCTATCCATGTGACTATACATCGTAGACGCACCGGATTTTCGTTCCCAATGTCCTCGATATCATTCTGCGAGGCAACCGATACTGGGCGAGGATCCCCGAGGTGAGAATTAGATGTTTGTTGGTCGCCCTAACAAAGCAAGACAAATCTAGAGTAAGAAAACATTCTAAACATGTTTGAGCTGTTCACCCTCACCTCACTTTGCCCTCGGACGTTGTCTTCTTGCGAATGGGGGTCCTGCGCCTCAAGAGAGGTACCCATCGCCTCGGACCTCGGCAATCCCTCGCCTTGTGCCAGAAGCACACTTGCGAGTCTGTCATGCGAATTACCCTGGCAAGGTACGTCAGAATGGCATTTGAAGGGGATCTCATGATCATCTCACACCCACCTCGATGTGCTCTTGGCCGGCCACTTCTCGTGGTAGCTCAACGCCACTTGCAACTGGCGCCTCCGAAGCAACCCGTTCATAGTTCTGCACGATAGCTTCTTCGAGTACGGGAGTGCTCCCGCCGTGTTCTTCGTCAGGGAACCATCGCCACAAACTCCCTAACGAGCTCAACGGGAGCATATTTCTGTCCCTCAAATGCTGAGCTTCGCGAGGATCATTATCCTGAGGAGAAAAAGAGGCAGCATCAAAATTTGTGCGTTGGTACTTGTATGAGACGACATCGTAAGGCTCGGTGACACTTACTTGTGGAACTGGGTGTTCTTGATGATTCAAATTAAGGGACGTATTATGCGCAACATCGTCCTGTAGAGGAAACAACATCAGAAGGCGTTCATTTTGGACGGTCAATGTGTACGCACTGCGGCTCGCACCTGGGCGGCATGTTCTTGTGGAGCTGGGGACACGCGCTGGTCTAGAGAATGTCTCGCAATGCCCTTAGTCTCGACGACAACTATCTGTGAAATCGGGACCCGTAAGCATCCTGAATGCTTAGAACGAGATTGTCGGTTTCGATGACGACTCTACCTGGGGAATTGGAGACCCATTAATGTTTGAAGTGTTCGGTCTTCCATGAGCAGAATCACCCTGACACAAAAGTAACATTGAGTGAGTTCAAGCCAAGCTGTGTCGTTCGACTGTGTGCTCACCCTGCCGTGGATCTCGGCCTGGGTGATCTGGTCTTGGGAAAGTGGATGCCAATGCGTATCTGCAGTATCTGGCGTCTCAAGACCAACAGTCTCCCTCGGATTGGGTAGCTGTGCCCCATCAGGAACCCGAGAAGTACTGGAAGCCTATAAACGACGTTAATAACGACGATACCCGCGGGTCCGAATCCAGCCGACTGACTTTTTCTGCGAATAAGCTTATATCAGGCTGCTTTGCAATCTGCTTGGAAAAAAATCATAAGCACACCCCATCCTTTCAAACGCCACCTCAACAACATACCATCTCCGGAAGCACCTTCTCCCTGATTCTCTGTGCCCGCGCAAACAACTCATCCAACTCCCCCATCGCACGCCCAAACTCCGTCATCATCATCTCCAACTCCCTCCCCACCTTCTCCCTCTCCTCATGACCTTTCTTCCTCAACTCTTCCCTCTTCTCTGCAAACCACTGTGCCCGCCCTGCCCTGTTCCTCCGCGCTTCGTTGAGCCGCTCCTCGCGGTCCACCATCTCCTTCTGGGAAATCTCCTCGCGTTTCGCCTCGCGCTGCTGATACACCGCCTGCCACCGTGCCTCCGCGGCTGCGAACGCCTGCGCGCGGTGCTCCTGGCCGCGCGCTGACGCGTCGCGGGTGCTTTGGAGGAGTTCATTGAACGGCGCATCGCGGCAGTGGGCTTGTGTGAGGCGAGAACCGCGGTCGGCGGCGTGGACGCGCGTGAGGTCGCCAAGCGTGCTTTCGAAGGCTTGGTCACGGAGCTGGGTGGTGGCGATGGCAGTGGATTCTATTGAGCTTAAGAGCTTCTGTGAGGCGTCTGGAGGCGCCTTGAGGAAGCGAAATATTCTGTGTGGGAGGTTAGCTTTTAAGTAAGAGGGCAGGATGTGGGGTTGGCGGACTTTGGCATCGTAGAATGGACGTGAATGTATTCGTGTGTTGGAGATACTTGTTTGTTAAATTGGATTGGGAAGATGGCTGGTACTGGTATTTAATGTTCTATAGTGTGGCGACCACGCGTTATTCATGTCGTATGTTATTGATGGGACCCACAGTTAGGTAGACAAGTAAGGACAAATTCGGACGAAAGCATTCTGATTCCATTGTAGGTTTCTGTAGGTCCAAGTGATTCGAAGACCTGTGCCACAGTAAGTTGACAGGATAAACAAGAAAACAACAAGAAAACAAGGGAGAGACTACAATACCTGTTGTTCTCTCACTACAATGCAAGGGGTGGGCGTTCTCGTAAAGCAACCCACCAAAAGCGACGATAACCGGTCTATTATCTCACGAAATGATATATCCCCTGGATCAGATACCTGTATCTTGTTGATGTTTTTTGTTCTCATTGAATCAAAGAGCTTCGTCGAATGCAATTCACAAGAAGACTCACATGTACACAATTACAATTCACTACGCCTCCCCATATACTCACACTCCCGTCTCTGAGTCACAGATACGAACGATTCTATTGAGCTTTCTGTGTGGGCTGACCTGTCCGATGTATACAATAAAATAAACAAGATTAGGACAAGGAAATGAGCGATAGAGATACATCCTCCTAGTTTTGGTCTAGACGTTGAAGTGTACAGCATTAATATTGGTATCAAACGCGGAAAGGGCCTATATGAAGGCAAGTCGTAGCGGCATACTTATTGTCGCTTGACATGGCTGTGGCTATGGCTATGGTATTCCAGTACATCAGATACCTAACACAAAGAACATCAGCTTCGCATTTTCAGAACAGCCAGAAAAAACCTCAAGACTCACACAATTAGTACAACACCTACACCGCCCGCTTAACCATCCTCCCAGCCCTATGCCAAAACAAATTCTCCTCCTCCTCGCCCTCCTTGCCCCATACCTCGCTCTTTCCCCACACACTCTCCTCCCCATCTCCCTCCTGCATCTCCTCCACCCACAAATGCGACGGCCGATCAAGCCTACACCCATCAAACGCCATCTTCCATACGGGCGTCCACACGCGCTGCCACCACGCCACATCAGCCTTTGGACTCAACACATGCTCGTAGAACAGCAGCTGCCCGCCCGGCTTCAGTACATCGTTGACAAGGGCAGTCATAGTAGTTTGGGGGGACGGGATGGTGCACATGGTTAGGATTGAGATGAGTGTGTCGATTGGAGGTTCGTGGGTGGGCGAGGAGAGGGAAGAGAGAATGGACGCGGTGTCTTCGGCTCCGCAGGAGAGGATGAGGAGTGTTGAGTCGGCTTCTGTGAATCCGGCCGCGTTGGCGATGGAACGGATATGTGAGTGCATGAGAGTATTGGGTTCAAGGGCGACATATTTCGTGACGCGATTCTGGTCAAGGTAGTTCACTGTATGTCCATGGCCTGCATACTTCGTCGTCAGTTACACCCAGACAGAGGGAGTTGGACACAATATCGGACGCGACAATTTTACCTGCACCGATATCTAGAACGACTCCATACGCATTCGGCGTGATCAGATGCTTCTTGACATCCCGTCCGTTCTCATCGACGCCATCTCCAAACGCAATCCATACTTTGGACATGAAAAAGCGCGATAACGCGCTTGGGTGGACGAGCAACGACGGCGAACGCAGGATCTCACGGATCGTGGGCATGAACGCGGCCTGCACGCTGTACCGCAGGTCGAGCAGGATGCTCAACGCGTTGGAGAGCTTCATGGCGGTGGGAAGGAAGGAGATAGCAAGATGAGTTAGCGCCCTATCCTATGATCCTTAGCGCTTCACTCACGGAGCTCCATGAATTTGAATGCAGCCGGCATAGGAATTTGAAAGAGAGATCCGGGGACCGACGGTGTTGATCATCTTCATTTGTCAAGGTCACGTGGCTGGCCATCAATTTCCGATTTCGTAGGCTGTTTTCAAAGTTCGAGTCCTCCTGTCACAGCTTCCTGCGGTTTGCTCTTGCGGTGTCTTCACCTGAGTTTTTCTTTCCTCTGTTTGGTGTTGGAGTAATCTGACTCGGAGTCCGTGAATACGATAGAAGGAGTCTGCACAAGGTATGCTTGAAATCTCACAATGATCGGTTTTACTGACAATTCCCTCACTGCTCGTTTCCAGATGTCTGGAGTCGCTCGTCAGCGGGGATTCATGGCACGGTCAGCCAATACTGTCGTGAAAGCCCTCATAGCAGGCGTAGGACGTCTAGACAAGTCGTTCTCGCCAGCAGTGACGCTGACACGGCTGCGGAAACATCATTTTACGGTGTCGGACAGTGTCTACCTGTTCCACATCGCCAACGCCACTTTTTGGCTCTTCCTGATGCAAGTCCCTGGGTTTCCTCTCAAACTCATGATCCCAGCGCTGTACACCCTCGCGCTTCTCGTTCCATTTACTTCGCAGTTCTTCATCCCCGCCACGCCCATCTTCGCCTGGCTAATCACGTACTACTCCTCACGTTTCATCCCCACCGCCTGGCGACCCACCATTTCCGTTTCCCTCCTCCCCACGCTCGAATCTGTGCTCTATGGTGCCAACATCTCCGACATCCTGACCCGCTTCACGCATCCCATGCTGGACATCATGGCCTGGCTTCCCTACGGCGTTGGACACTTCACGATCCCCTTCTTCGTAGCCGCCTTCCTATGGCTCTTTCGTTCCAAAGAAGCGCTCCACCTCTGGGCCCGCACCTTCGGGTACCTGAACCTCTTCGGCGTTGTCATCCAAATCCTCTTCCCCTGCTCCGCCCCGTGGTACGAGCTCATCCACGGGCTGACCCCCGCCAATTACACTATGAAAGGTTCTCCCGGGGGCCTCGCCCGCATCGATGCCCTGCTCCATTCCCTCGCCTACAGCACGGCCTTTTCCAATGCCCCTGTCGTCTTCGGCGCCTTCCCCTCGCTGCACTCCGCCTGCGCAACCCTCGAGGCGCTCTTCCTAGCGCACTTCTTCCCATTCACAACGAGATATGTGTGGGTGTACGCCGGGGTCCTTTTCTGGGCCACCATGTACCTCACTCACCACTACCTCATCGATGTCGTTGGCGGCTCGTGCCTCTCCATCGCGTTCTTCTACCTCTTCCTCCCCGACGAGCTCAGAGGCGACGGCGCGCTCGCACCCCCGAGCAACTTCTCCTCGGCCACACAGAACCGATCCAAGTACGAGATATACGACCTCGAGGCCCCGAGGACCGCCGCGATGATGGACGCAGCGGACTTCGACCTGAGCTCCGACGAGGAGGAGGTCGATATCACATACCGGTCGCCGAACCCTGGTGTTACGCCGATCAGTGCCACACCGATGATAAAGGGTGGTGGGGTGGGCACTGGGAGAAAGAGCCATAGACACACGGCGAGCATCGCGAGTCTGATCAGGGGTGAGGAAAGGAGTGCAGAGGATGGATGGAGTCCGGTCAATGCGGCGTTCAATGTTCCTGCACCCAGGGGTGCTGGGAGGGATGCGGAGCGGTGAGATGAGTGGAGGGATCGGACGGTTCTGGTGCGGATACAGTTGACATTTTACCCATTCCTTCGAGTACCAAGTAACACGTACCCATATTTTGCATTCCTCACATCACCTCCGTTGGATTACCTTATTTACGGTTGATACCCTTCTGGCTGCAATCATCTATCCTATACAGTAATTTTCTTTTTCAAGTCTGAATCTCCAGGGAGTCGTCGATGGAAGGAGGGAATTTATTTATTTGTGATGTTAAACAACCACATTCAAGCCACATTTCAGAAGAATGATATGTGGCGCATGTCACTAACTTACTTGTGGTACAAGACGGACCCCCCTAACCTTAACTCTACAGGTAAAGGACAATAATGATATTGGACACTGCGATGATACTCGGAACTTGATCTTTTTGAAAGAGTCACGGCTACGGCTTGCATTGACGAGCTCCAGGACCCAGACTGAGATACTGCCCAGTTCCCACTGCCAGTGGAAGTCGTACAAGAAAAGTCGTGCACAAAAAGTGATCCAATCCAGGTTCGAACTGGAGACCTTCTGCGGCTAACGTAACTGTAAAGCAGAAATCATAACCAACTAGACCATTGGACCGCGCTGAAACTAATGGACAGAGATATTCATGAAAGCCCACCCCGCACGAGGGGCAGGAACACAATCTTGTGTATATCGTTCGAATGAAATAGAGAAGCTAGAGAGGGAATAGAGAGGAGATGGTGGGAAAAGGAAGGAAGGAAAACGACAGTGGGGAACGGAACTACTGTAGAGTTTCGACCAACTCTTCATGTAACGCGTAACACGGGCCCATGAAGAGAAGAGATTTGACGAATGTAACGCGTAACAAACCTTTTTGAAGAGCGTTACGATACAAAAAAATAGGCAAAAATTTCTCCGACTTGCTGAAACCAGGCTGATGGATCAAATGAAGGTCTTTTTTTTTTTGTCAGCATGAAGAGATTTCGGTACTGTAACGCACAATTTTTGGCTTTGAAGAGCTGAAGAGATCGATTTTTTCTGTAACGCGTAACATAGCGTGAAGAGTTGGTCGAAACTCTACAGTATATGGTGAGGGAAGCCTAATACGGGCAAATAGCGGAAGTGCTACTTACTATACTGTAGCTCCATAAACACTGATTTTTCGGCCGATATTAGATCGAAAAAAAAAAGGTTAACTGTAAGTAGGAAAGCAACCCCCTCGCGATATTTTGTGCTCTGAATATCTCGAGTCTGGTGAAAAATCGGCGTTTTGACTTTTGGCATAGGGGACGAGACGTAGTCACCTGACCTAAACCAATCTGCCTGATCTTACAGTGATGATCACGGTTGCGCTGAGGTTCATGCCTTCAATCCTTACCCACAAACCTCTCAGGTCAGTGAGTCTATGAGAATTTGTTAGCCTGTCCGCTAATTTTACACACTCACACCATCAGCCATGTCTTCCAAACTTCATCCTGCGCCTCCACTTCCATCGGAAATCCAGGACTCGATAATTGACGAGTTGTATTCCGAATTACCCTCTCTCTCGAGATGTAGCCTAGTCTGCAAGCAATGGCTTGTCCGCGCTCGCCACTGGTTACTCTCCGACCGCCATGGTGTTCTCATAGCAAGTTCCGAGATACCCTCCGACTACAAACGAGACGCCGAGCGATTCGTCGAGCTTTTGAGCTCTCCCAACTCTACCATTGCACCATTCATCCAACATGTATCGGTGAACGGTCCAGATATCGCCCACGAAGCCTTTGGGGTAGCTGACCCTCAGGAAGACTATGACTTATTGAACTATCTGATTATCAACAATCTATCCCGCCTGCATGGCGTGCGCACTATTTCCATCTCTTTCATCACATGGGACTGCCTCCGCGAAGAAACAAAAGCCGTCTTTGCCAACTTCTCAAACCTAGTCTCCATTCTCTGGGAAAGCACCGTTTTTAATCGCCTTTCTGACTTGCTCGCGTTTTCCAAAACGAGTTTTCCCAGCCTCAGATCACTGAAGATCAGACAGCTTAGGGTAAAAAAGCCTGAGATTCAAGATACTGGCGTGGCTTTCGAAACACTGGACACCTTTCTGCATGTCCGTTTCCTCGATGTTGTGCTGGACAGCGAGCTACTTCCCCTCGTAATGTCTCCATCAATGTATATTCAGCTCAGCAATCTAGCGACGCTTTGCCTTGGTGGAGTGTCCGTGAAAGACCTTACGCTCGTTGGAGGCTTCATCGAAGCCATTGGGTCGTCCTTACAGCATCTTGTTCTGGACATTGGAAAGAAGATCATCACACCAGTCACAGAGCATGGTACGCTGCTGTATGTGCACTTTCAGCCCGTTTCTGATGCAATTCTCAGCGTTTCCCATTTCGCTGAGGCATAACACGAACTTACAGACATTGGAAATCTCGACTCTTATAATTTATGCTGGTATTCAGCGCGACGCATCTTGGTTGCCGGCCGTCGTCGCCTCCGTCAATTCACCTGTTTTAAAGGTAGTGACACTCTGGTTCAACACCAGTGCGCAGGAACCTGTTAGCTCGTTTGACTTTGAGCCCTTCGAGCACAGTCTATTGCGGCGCACAGATCTCCCTGAACTGGCTCGTGTAAACATAAAATTTGTGCACACGTCTTGGTGGGAAGAGGACTCTCGACGTGCACTTGAGGAGGGGGTGAAAACACACCTGCCTCAGCTTTGTGCAAGGGGGTTGCTTAAAGTGTAGTTTGACGGATGGTGGCCATACGTTTGGTAGAGACGCTTTTGCACATTGAAGGTTTCTTTGACCAGAAGTCGATTGGAGCGTACAGTTGATTCACCCCACAGGCGTTCAGATGTTATCAGGATGCATGGACCCGATGGTCCAAAACCTCCACACAGGCGGAGCAGGCGACTTTTCATTGTAATGTGACATAAGTTGAATTTTCATACAGGACAGAAATACCATCACTCGCTCGCCGTCACGGTGGGTGTGGGCGTTGTCCAGAGTCTCGAACTCAGTCGTTAGAGATTGTGAGTCATAACGCTCGTAACGCACTAGCAATGTGAAGTATTACATTGGACAATACCACACTGAAAGTTCTATTCCGCCCAGCCGAGGTCATCCGCCCTTTTCTCTAAGAATTAAAGAAAGCGCTCAAGGGCGGTGATTCTGCGGCAGTCTTTGTGACAGTTTGAACCAGCGAACACTTGCGGAAGTTTAAGAACGTTGAAAAACCGGACAACTAGGAATGGTTAAATAGTTGTCTTCCAGTATGAACATACAAAATCCTATATAGTACAAGCATAACGCGGTAGCTGCAGATGCAAAGCGTAAAGAATATATCATGTACCTCTAATTAGATCCGATCATAAAGCACTACGACGAGACAAAGATAGGTATGGGGCCATAAAAAGTCCATTGGCCATCAGACTAATCTCTGCAGACTTCGGGAACAAGGTAGCCCTAAATCCAAATTGTTCATTAGTTCAATCGGACGATCGAAATAACGAAACAAAAACGTACATTAGTCCTGACTCCTCCACCCCACGGCGTGCGTCCCTCAACCTTAGCATCAGGGCCCAATCCACGCGCCGCGAAGCCCTCCCATAACGTGCAGAAGTTCTCGCCGCCGGTAAGGACCTGGTCGGCCTGGATGATGGCATCACGGGCATCGAAGAACGAAGGTCGGCATACTTGGAGCTTCATGCCATTCAACACAAGCCTGTCACCATATCAGCATCCAGAACAACAGAAGAATCGTTCTGACTTACTGGATAACGAGCGAGTTGCCGTGCTTGGGGACCTTAGGCTTCTTCGAGCCTGTGGAGGGGCGGTAGAAGTCGCCCTCGGGGACGCTGCCGTCTTCGAGGGGCTTGGGCGGGAAGAGGTCTTCGGAATAGCCGTGCTTCTTAATGAGGCCTTGCGAAACAACCCAGAGGAGCTCAGCCCAGACTTCACCGATGGCGTGGACGCCCCAGTAGCCGGGCTTGTCAAGGGTCTTGTAGGTCGAGGGGTTGATGGTCTCATTCTGCAGAAGAGGTAAGCGTATGAAAAGGAGCGGGAGGAGCTGAAGAAAGCGTACCAAGGAGTAGATGTAGTTACGGATACCAGCGTCGCGGTTTGCTGCCCAAGCTCCCATGGCGTAGTCAGAGTACTCCTTATTGCTTCGGATCGTGGTGGCCAGGAAGTCTGCACATGAGATGATCAGCTTCGGTCCCATAGAAGACGCTCAAAAGAATAACTACATACCTCCCCAACCTTCACCCATACCTCCGCTCTCGCCCCATCCAAGGCAGCCAGAGTTGGCAGGTCCACCGGTCAAACGAGTGCTCAAGCCGTGGCTCAGCTCGTGGATAACGATACCGGCCTCAAGGTCACCATCTCTGTAGGGGATAGCCGTGTTCCACAAGTACATGCGCATGCGTCCGTTCTGACCGTCAGGTGGCGTCATGAAGTTCGCATTGTTGTATCCGGAACCGTCCTGAGCGTTGGCGATGACGGCATCGTTCTCCGCGCCACCACGTCCGAAGTTGTGTTGCTGGAAGTTACCAGCTACTTCATCGAAGCCATACCTAATGGAAAAAAGTTCAGGGATGATTTGCAGAACACTCAGGGCAAAGCGTACCGGTAATACAAATCATGCACCAAGTTGGTGGTATAGAAGAGCTGAGCAACAGTTGTGTTGATGTACTTCTGAGCCTCATCCTGAGCATCGGTCTTGTTTGTGAACTTGGGGTTGTACGTGTAGTCGAAGACCCTGTCCTTTCCACCATCCGGGCGATAGTTGTTAAGGTATGAGTTCTGCCCTTCCCAGTTCTCCTGAGCGAACACCTGCACAATCAAAGGTAAGATGGGAAAGTTCCACACACAACGATGTAATAATACAGACATTGTTTCCCCAAGTGGTTGTGGTGTTCCTGAAGAAAGGCTTCCTCTTGCTCAAGCGCACGCCTCGGAAGAGTGGATCGTTAACATAGGGGATGCTGTGCCAGCCAACGGGAGATGCGAGAATGTCGAAATTCTCCTTGGCGACGGAACGGTTGCCGACAGCGGGATCGTTAATACCCCATGCAAAGACATTGTAGGTAGCAGGTTCCGGGGTGGTAGGTTCAGGAATAGGAGCATCGGAGGCCCAGTCAACAACGGAGATTATGCGATGGGGCGCAGTCGCAGAGATGGCGGTCTCATACCAGTTGTCCTGCATTTCTACCTCGAACTAAGGGGCAAGTCAGATTCAACCGATGAACAGAAAATGAAGGAACTGACCTTCCAGACAAGGTTGAGATGCATAGCGTCGCCCTTCTTGCTGGGGACCTGGATATAGGCCATCTTGACCTTGACAGGGCTAACTGTGTCGGGGACCCGGCCGACGGTGAACTCGATTGCGTCTCCTGAAGGAGCAAAGTGATCGGACGGCGTTACGACCATCTTGTTGACATGTTCCTCGAAGTTTCCGAGAATATCGTTGACGACTTCATCGTTGGGTGTAGCCGCAACCATGAATTGCAGGAGCGCAGGCCGGAAATCAGCGATGTCGTCAACGGCATTGAAAGACATAGGGACTTCATAGGGGAGGTTCTGATGGCGACAGTTGGATGCATGGATGTGGGCAAGCTCTTCCACTCGCGCTGACGTATGCTTCCCGAGGACAACCTGCTCGCCTGAGAACTGTGATACCTCGTTCACACGAGTCTCAAGTTCCGTCGTTAGGAGGTCGCAATATTCGCGATGCGGGTGAGCCACCAACTCAGTGTCGATGTTGACGAACGGCACTGGAACGGAGCCCTGATAGAACTGGACAATGATTTCATTTAGTAAACACTGTCTAGTTTAGATAGATAGATACTCACGGAGTTACCATAGGAGATAACCATGCCATCCTTGATATTGACATTCATATCACCATCGGCAACCTCAAGGCCATTCACGACTTGTCGGACATAGACATGGCTGACACCAGTGTTCTTATCGGTGTACGAATCTTTGCGAATCTTAAACGACATCAACTCCGAGAGCTGCTTGCCAAGGATATCTGTCACAAAGCGCTCCGCGACGACGAGAGGATCGACGTCCGGACCCATCGGCATGAAGCCATTGGTCTGTATTTGGTATGGACTCGAGTGGAATACAGCATGAGGATGCTCAGGGCCAAAACCGAGCGTCTTGCGGCGGCGTACTGGGACGTCGCCCTTGGTGATGTGACTCAGAGTATTGCCAGCAAGTCCGGCAACGACGAGCGACGCGGTGAGTAAACAGCGCATCGTAGGGAAGGCAGCGAGGGTTCCCTAGAATGAAGGGCTAGGGAACTGGTGGGGATAAGAGACTGTAGTGGTAGCGGAGAGAGAGGAGTGCGTAAGCGCAGCTCCAGAACGGGAAGATAACGCTCTACTGCTCCTGTACTTAAGGGCGTCTGTATGTCTCTATTTGGTTTGGGTGGCGACGCCTTACTCGGACCTTCCGCCATTTCCGGTTCCACTCACGCCGTAACGACCCAGCACACGACCCTAACGCGTGGCAGATAACCTCACTCGTTTCCTACTTTGCACGGTAGATTGACTGCCTTCTTCACAAAAAAACTGTAACACGACGAGTGGCTATTATTCTTACTTCGGTTTCTACATCCGAACGATCAACGTATGTCTCCCCATTCCAACCCATTCCGCATTGTAGTCTTGATATTATTATCTCTCGCGAATGCCGTATCCCCGAATACCGTCACATCAGCACAACCATGCCTCCTTCACCGCACCATATATATTCCCCTGTGCATATTTCGTACGTGGATAGAAGCTGGGACTTGGAGGGACGGCCACGGTGCGTTGATCCGAATTTGTAGTTTCAAGCCGTGTCTGTCCAAGTGTTCAATGCCTTATCTCCAATCGCATGCTCTTCGCTTTCACAGAGAGTGTTGCGTATACTACCTGGCCTCGTGATGCACAGCCATGAGACCTGGCCAGTGACAAGGAATGACGCCCAACGACACAAGGTGCCGGAGGCTTGAGAATCAGCCTCAAAAGGCAGTCCTTGATCAGAGGCGCCCACTAAAGCCATTCAGAGCAGGCTCATCTATTGGTACAAATGCGTCACGACGACGCTTTTTACCCTCGATACCGAGTTTGTTGACAGACGCGGTGACGAGGTAGTTTGGGTGGACAAATGATGTGAATAATAATTAGTGCGCACAAAACACCATCGATCCAAACCGACTTTTGTTGACATGCCTTGAAACACGCAATAACGGTTTCATACTCGGCAACTTCGACGCCATGCAAATCTGAGCACTTGTCCACACAGCCCCAGGCTTTCCGTACCTTCAGTGTCATATCGTCCACCCTCCAGATCCAAAGCTCTCTGGGAAGCATGGAAACGGAACAGGACCGGCTATGCAGTGGGACATATCGGACAGGACACATTTCGTGGTGTTATCCATTCATGATCACAGGCGATGGTTACTTTTCGCGATGTTCAACGTCAGAAATAACCTCCAGCGAACATTTGAAGGGAAAATCCATCAGACGTACGGATGTTTGACCACGCATGATCTGGGCGGGCTGTTGTTGGTCTACTGCATGCATTTTCACACCAGATGTGACAATAATATGCAAGGCCATGCGCGAGAGAAATGAGCTAAAGCCACCCAGCAGTCCTATGACTGATCTGGGAAGAGCCTCTTCCAAACATCGGCTGGGGATTCACGGTCACCACTGAATCCACCCTCTGCATCTGCGATCGTATCCTTCAATTGTGGCGTTAACGACATTTGAGCTGCTCTACATTTAAAGTTTAGCGTACCTCTAGCAAGGCAATTCCCGGAGGGTATGAGATGACAATTTTTGTCTGGAGCGCCTGTAAAGCGTGAAGCAAGTTCTCGCCCTGGAATAGCAGCTTGTCCTTCATGATATCACCGGCGATGCGTAGATGCACACATGCCCCGATAGCGACGACCTCCTGCCGCTCGACCTCGCCCTCCGCGTCGAAGCTACTATCGCGCAGCTGCAGACCCTGCCTAGTGAAGTTGTACGGAGCACTAGTGTTAGTGAGGAGTCCATTCTTGATTGCAGACGCAGAGAAGAGGGCGATAGCTAAGGTCGGATTGGAAGGGGTAATATTGGTATGCTTCGGGGTATGCAAAGCGGTTTCGTGCAACGCATCCTTGATGAACTCGGCGAGATGAAGCGTGAGCATGTAGTGGAAGGTCACTGCTTCACTTCCTGCATCGTAGTCGTGGACCAGGACCGACTTTCTTTCTACAGAGTCGAAGAAAGCACGGAGGGGAAGCACCAAACTGTCCACTGCCTGGGGATGGCTCTGCGCGCGATCAATGATAGCGACTGCTAGAGCTTCTGCGCATGAGGTCGTGGGGTTCGATTGTATAATGGACAGGAGGTCGGAGGTATTATTGCTCTGCAGAATATCAGTGAAGCGAGCGATAAAGGAATCTAGTTGGTCTGCGTATTCAATCGACATGGTTTAATTTCTTTGGTTGGAGATGTGGATGTTGTTGAAACTGTGGCGTAACTGCATGTCTCTTTTTGTATGCGGCCTTTTAAAGAGAAGTGGGCGGCACTGGCCTCGCGAAGTCCACGCGATGGTCCAAACCATCGATATTGAACGAGAAAAACGAACAGAGCCTGCATCGCATATGAAAACTGATGGTAGGGATCTGCGGATCCGTTGATAGCCGTAAAGCCACCACTCTGATCTGCTATCCTCTCGATCATAACGTTTGGGCAGGGTCAGTCGAGACTCGAACTTGTTGCTGTGAACCATGCAAATTGCGAGAAGTTCAACAGCAACTTCAAAAGACCCCCAGAGCTGAAGGAATTCAGCCCTCCTTACCTCAGCCCGAGGTGGACACAACATCTGACAACCTCATTATCCTATATTCTTGCACCAACCCCTCAACCTCCTTCAACCCCACACTGGCGGCATACGCGAGTATGTTGTCATTTTGTTTGACGTCGCGTCGCTGCGTCCTCGATGATCGTGAGAGATGAACGAGGTCGCGAGCCCTCGCTAACATGAAGTTCGGGCTTGATCGCTCCGTCGTCGACACATCAGTTGTAAAATCAATGATTTCATTCTTACTTGTGGCAAGTTGTGCACTGCTCAGATTGTGGCTTGATGAACCTCGATAGCCGCTGTCGTCCAACGTGTAGCCGAAGCATAACAGGCTACTTCGCCAGGCTCCACATCAGCGACCATGAAAACTGTCCAATGAGTTTACTGAAAACGTCTAGAAGCCCATGGGGCTGCATAATTCCAAGATGAAGACGCGGTGAAGATAGCGGAAGCGAGAGCACAAGTCGGGAGTATTTCCGCCAACGTAGAGTATTGTCTGCTGCAAGGCCTGAGTTCTAGCGACCTCACGAGTCTCGAAACTTGCTCAAGCAACTCGTGTTAGCGGAACGTCGAAACCAAAAGTGAATCATGCATTTACGACTGAAAAAAAGGTGCATTGTGATCAAAATTCAGGATCTACAGTGGTCTTAGTCTGTGTCCCACAACGTGAGCGCACTACCTGGACAGCCCGGAAATGATTACATCAAGAATTTGCACTCAACAAGTAAACCATTTTCCCCCGTTCGATCCCGCCATCCATGCGACAGTATAGGAGGGACCATTCAAATAAAAGGGGTAGCTTCGATGGCTTCGAGTCTGGTAGAGCTGGCTCTCCCACATTCTTCAGCTGGTCTGCAATCCAAACCCCCACCTGACACACGTACCACTTCAATATGCATATCTCTCGTTTCCTTGCTGTATCGATATTCTCTGCGGTGGCCGTCACCGCCATACCCATTGCAATCCTGAATCCATCCTCTTTGGCCGTTCGTTCCGGGGATGCCGATCTCTACAGTCGTGATTTTGGTCAGTTCTCCAGAGGTAGATGAGTTATGATCCCTTCAACTGATTGTGGGGGATGCAACAGACCTCGACGCCCGTGCTCTGACGCCTGCACAATTGTCGCCAAAGGTTATTGCAGTCCAGAAGACTCAAGGTCAGAAACAAGCACAGGCCAAGAGGAAAGCTGCAGCGAACACGAAGATGTTGGGCAGGGTTGATGTTCCGCCGAAGGCAAAAGGACTCACCGGGGAAGAGGGAAAAAAGGCCGAAGACAAGAGGAAGCTGACGATTCTGCAAGACAAGTCGAAAGCAATGAGGACAAAGCAAACCGACCGCAAAGTAGCTGCAGCGGCGAAATGGGAGGCGCAAAAATCGACACCCGAAAAGAAGGCGCAGAAGCCCTCAACGAAGCCGCCGAAGATGAGCCCAGCAGATCGCCAGCAGGTAAAAGATGCATTGAGCGGCGCCGCAGGGAGAATGAAAAATACAGCAAACATTCCCCAGAGGAAAGATCAGTTCACTGTCGGCACGAGTATGTGTTTTCCTCACGAACCTGTTACTTGATTCTAACAACCCGTCCGTTGGACAGATACGTATACTGGGACAGAAGTTCGCAAAGCTGTCATGAACTCCAACTTACACGAGGCCAGACCCGTGGGTCAGGCTGCCAATCGCAATGTGCGCCTTCCATTCTAGAGTACGCCAAACGTTCGTCACGCTAATCTGACCATTCGCCCACACAGCCCAAGGCATTCCGTAATGATCCATACGGTGGGAGCCATCCAGATACAAAGCTCGCTGGAAAACGTCCCATCCCGGGAAACCCAGCGGGACTGAAAGAGTTTCCGGTCATTAAGGGCGGTTTAACGGGATACAACGGTGGAGGAAGTGTGGGTCCTGGACGAGTTATCACATCCTCGACCAATGGACAGGATACATTCCATGGTGTTATTGCTCACGATCCTTCTCGCGGCGGGGCAAATGAAGACCATTATCTGGCGACAAAGAAGGCAGCGCCTCCACCGAAGAAAGGGAAATAAAGGCCCGAGGACGAGCAGCCCTTCAAAAAAATGTTCAGAGGGTGAGGGCTCATTTTCTTATTATGGAGGCCGCTCATCTAGTATGGCTGTAATAATTATTTTCGTTCATCAGCAAAGATTTGCTGGTGATGGTTTTGATGCATTTCTCCAATGCGGAAAGAACAAAAGGCATGGCAAAAGGCAAGGTGCCAAAGTTATGTGTGTGTCAACGATGAGCACGACGTGCAATAAGGCCACTTGGGTGGATGGGCGAAAGTTCGGCTACGCCAGGTACTCGATCGGGTTTGGGATGCTTTTGTACAAATGCCGCCCGAAAAATAGGAATGTTCGGTGGCGATGGAGCGTAGTCTTGTCAACAGTATCCGATTGGCCCTGAGATTGTGCGAACGATGTATTATCCCCTCGGAAGGGAAGGGCCAGGGGTCCGGCGCAGACACTCTCAAATCCGAAGAGATGAGCAACGAGGATCGCCAGCAAGTGAAGGCTACTTTGGACGCCGCAAAGAGCATGCAGACTACAGTAAACACCCTGGCAGGAAGGACAAGTTTGAAGTGGGTATAAGTATGTGATTGCTTGAATGACCTATCCTCCACTTCTAATGACGGCTGGGTCGCGGGTAATGACATGGAGTGGAAAGGATATCTGCAAAGTCACCATGAGCTCCAACCTATATCCGCGAACCTATCGGTGAGCATACGAGCCCTAACGTAGGTCTGCCGTCTGAGAGTTCGCCGAGCTGGTCGTTCCTGAGCATTTGCCCACATAGCCCAAGACTTTCCGCCATGATCACACAAGGTCCGACTCATCCTGGAGGGCTCGCCGGATAGTACGCCGTTCCTAGCAACCCAGCAGATTGGAGATTTTCCAGTCCTCAAAGGTAGCCCCACAAGATGGGATGGCAAAAGACCTGTCGGTGCAGGGCGTGTGATCACCCCCAGCTGGGGGGCAGAACACATTCCATGGTGTTTTTACGCATGATGGACCTAGCGAGGGTTCAAATGAGGACCACTACCTAGGGAAAAGAAAGACGGCTCTTCCTCCGAAGGCACTAATGGGTAAAGCGCAGACTAGGATTTTCACGCAAGTCGAGTAATTTTGGGTTACATAATCTCTAACTTCAATTGCGGTCCGAATGGCATTCTGACCTTCGAAATTGAATGTCACCCAGTCTCTACTTTCAGGCGACACCTTGAGCACTTCTGGGAACGAGAAGGATGGCATCGTGCCAGATTTTGTCGTTGCTGAGGACGAGCACACCAAGATCAGGGTGATTGGCGCCCAGAAGATAATAGCGGCGCAAACGAGCGCTGGATGATCCATCAAACGAAGGGCTCAAGCAACGTACCATCTGGCATCCATCATGGCACCCAGCAAAGTCACTTTAACCCCCCTGGATTGTACGAGTCAATCTATCCATATCTGCCTTGCTCGCTCAACGAACAGCCTTTTCCTACAGATGAATTGCCTAAAACGCCCAAGGGCGTCATGGATGCGTGGATGCCCAGGTTGCAGGCAGTGGCAGTCGTGGTAAGTCGCAGTAGAAGACAAAACTTCGTTGATTTACCCTATAATTCATAGACAGCTCTTCTGGCTGGTGTAGAGGCTCAGCTCCTTGGCAGCCTTCCCGATCACGTCGAACATCCCCCAGCGTCCGACACAGCACTGCGGTTCTTCGCCTATACCGGCCTACTGCTCAATCTTGGCGCCACACTCTCCGCCATCCTTCTTCTCATCGCCGTCGCCTCTCTCCCAACGACCGCCCGCCAAATATATATGTCCTGCAGTCACAGCTACCCACGCAAGATATTCCACAATCACTCGCACCATATCAATGAACTGAACAACCGTATGCTCGAGGGGCACGGCGAGACGTATATTCTGAGAGCCTTTGGGATCGCACGCGGGTGGAGCTTCTTGTTGCGCCATTGTGTGTTCTGCTTCATGGCTGGATGCATCTGTGTTTTCCTTCACCTCAGTATTGGGTTGTGGTTATCTGAGTCGACACTCGTGGCTGCTATTATCATGCCCAGCGCAGTCTTTGGTTTTGTACCTCCCTTTATCGCGTTCCTGTTCTACATGAACAGTCCACCATGTCGGGAGTGCGCTGAAGAACGGTATGTAACAAGTGTTAGCCTCCCAACCTGCGAGATCTGAAGAATACATCTTTAGGGCTGTTGCCTATGCCGAGGTTTGACCATGTAAAAGTTTCAGCTATGTGTATCAACGAATATTCACGTCTAGGGAGAATCATGAGCCAGTTCAACAATAAATGCCCTGATATTTCATCTATTGAACCACTGCGTGGCCCTACTCCTCAGCTGAGATAGCAACACTACCCAACCTCTGCATCCGAGCCTTTAGCTCACTAAGTCTCAAAGACCTCTGAAATACTTCTTCCCGCTCCCTCTGCTCAGCCCTCCACTTGCTTTTCTCCGCCCTCTCCCTTTCCTCCAACAAGTCAGCTGCCCACTGCTCCAAACCTGCAAGCCGCCTCGCCTCGGCTTCAAAACACTGCTTCCTTAACCCCTCCATTTCCGAATGAAACTTTTCTTCGTTTTGCTTCTGAACACTCGCGAATGTTGCATCTCTCAAAGATTCCCCAGTTCTGAATTTCAAATCCCTTTCAACCTCCCCCTCCAAAAACCTTCTCTCTCTCGCATTCTGCGCCGTCCTGAAGTCAATCTCGCGTGAATCCTCCTTCTTCCCAGATTCAGCCTTCCTTTCCCGCTGTTTCGTTTCGAAGTTCAACTGTCGCCTCCTTTCGCTTACAGTGAAGATCTGCCGTCTGCGTCGGATACCGTTTTCGAATGCCGCTTCTCGTAACTCCTGAGCTTTGTGAAAGAGGTGCTGGCGTCTCCTCTCAATATCGTGAGCTGTCATTTCTCTGCGCTGGTACTGGCCTTGATTGCTGGGTATGGGGAGAGGTGCATGCGGGTTCTCGCCCCGCAGAAGTGCACTGGCAGCCTGTGAGTTGTTTTCAGTTCTAATTATTGAGTAATAGAGATCAAGTAGACATACAAATCCAGCAGTGGGTGACATTGAAATCCTCTAGTGGAGAAAAATATATCAGGCAAGTTTTTCACTTTGTCGCGTACAAGAGTTACTCACTCGACTATAACGTCGGGACCGTGATCTGGACCTGGATCTTCTCGGAGAATAACTTCGGCTAGCGCGGCTAAGAATCATTGGCATCTGAACCCTTGGGGGCAAGGCGTACATCGAATAACGAGGAAACCGTGGACTCGGCGGTCGGTATCTTGGGCTCGTGGGAGGATATCCAGGACTTGAAGGTAACATTGGGTATCTTGTCTCCAGCAGACGCTCTCGATTTCGTTGTTGCTGGTCGAACTGGGACTGAAGACGTTCCCTTGCCTTCTCAAGTAATTTCCTCTGTTTGCGATCCAGCTTCTTCACCGAGTTTCTCATAGGCATCGCAGATTCTGCCTCCAACCCGTCCGCAGCCGTGAACTGGTTTCGGGCAGACAAGAGTGCTTGTTCAAATATCTGGGATTGACGCGTCTGTTCAGCCTCAAACTTGTTATCACGTCCGGCCGCTCGGGTATTCCGCTCCGCCTCTCGTCCAGCGAACTCCTGCTCATGTTCGGCCATCATGATCTGAGTCTTCCGTTCGCGAACATGCTCCTTGTCATTGAGAGATGTGCCCCTCGCAACCTCCGCCTTGTCCCGTGCAGCCTCTGCTTGCTGGAATTGCTGCTCCCTGCTTTCCTCTTCAAATGAAAAGGCATGTTGGCGGTTCTCCTGCGCAGATCTGAATCGTTCGTCAAACATGTTTCCCACCAACGGAGTGGTTTCCCCCGTTACATTGGTTTTCTCGCTGTTTTCGGCGGTGAAGTTGGTCCTAGTCCGAGAGGAATTGTGTTTCGGCGACGCAGAGGCAAGGAATGAACCGTCATCGCCATTGTGGGCTGATGGCATCTGCATCACAATGACAGGAGATGGTGGGATGGGTACTGGGGAAAGTCTAGGTGAACGACTTTCGGAGCGTGGTCGGTATGATGGTGAACGGTAAATGAGTGGCGGGCTCCTCGGGCGACTCCTGCTGTAATATGGTACCATTACTGGAGGGGCTGGCATCACTACTTGAGGGGCCGGCGCCACCTCTGGAATGATTGGAATCATTACAGGATAGGCTGGCGGTATCGACGTTTCTATGTCATCGGTGATATACATGGTTGTTGGACGGGGTTGTGGGTGACGGTGGGTAGAAGGAGTCCTGGAACGTCCTCTTGATGAGCTTTGCGAAGGGCGAGCTGATTCTTCCTGATAATCGCTTTGAAGTATGACGATTCTAGGACCGTTTGAACTGGCAATAGGAAACGGAATGCCACCCGAACTTGTATTTTTATCATATTCTGTTAAGGGAACTGGAAAACCGGCGCTAGAACCAGTGAGGTGTTCAGGGATCGGGAAGGGCGAAATTGCTGGGATTTGAGAGGGCAAATTCAATTTTATAAAGAGCTTGCAAACACAGAAGAAAGAGACGTACGTGCTTGCTCAGCCCCAACGTCTCGTGTCGCACGCTTCAGCTGAAGTAGACGGGATTGCGCCAGTGATTCTTCCTCAATCTGGGCGGGATAAGAGCCAGAAATGAGAGGCAACTGCTGAACTCACCAATTCTTTGACAGTCGCATCCCTTCGACTCTCATCGGAAGCGAAAAATTCCTCCTGCGCGGAAAGCAGTTCATTGAATTGGTCCATGAGAGCCTTCTCCAGCTCTTCACAAGCATCTTTCCTTGCCTGACGACCATCCCGAAAACAACTTTCCCAGACAGACTTGTACCAGTCCGTTCGCTTATCTCGTGTATCTTGATCATGTTGAAAAGAGATGGCGCGGCTACTCTGGCCTTCTGAGAAAAGTATTTCTCGGAGCTTCTCAGATTTCTTGAATATCTCCTCCTGTCTCGATTCCCCATCCAAGAAAGACCGAACTCGACGTTGTTCCTTGATGTCGAATATAGCACCACAGCCAACCATCATCTCCTCAAATTCGCTGGCACGTTGCCGTTCCCCATCCCATTGGGCCATTTCCTCATCTGCGTATTGCTGCTGCTGTTCATACATGCTGTTGCTGAACACTTCCTGTCGGCGATTTTCCGCTGCTGCATATCGGGCCTCCAAACGGTCTATAGCTTTCTCAGCCTCATCCTCGTGCCTTCGCCTTGGAAGTCTGAAGGTGATGTAAAATGATTGCCTAAACGGAAAGATGGAGAGTCAGCGTAAGTCTACTATGAAGGCATGCGGCTGAATCGCGACTGACTTTATCATTTCTTGTGGCGTTGGTTGAAGAGAAAGCATGGTTGGAACGCAAATTCCCGAATAACATGATTAGCGCCCGTCATCATGGCGAGCCCCAGCTACAGCCTGCAGGGTTCTAACGTCAGTTTCCGCTAGTCTCGGGCT
Organism: Hypsizygus marmoreus; assembly: GCA_013433165.1. NCBI lineage: Eukaryota > Fungi > Basidiomycota > Agaricomycetes > Agaricales > Lyophyllaceae > Hypsizygus > Hypsizygus marmoreus. The sequence continues at coordinate 878,451 of CM024093.1, read as the reverse complement.
TCTTCTCGTACCAACAGAGATAGCGAAGATGCTGGGGAGATCCCTTGGATGATGTATGAGAGGACCTTGTCAACGGCCGTGGACAGATCATCGGTTTTCGAGGGCGAGTTCAAGGTGAGCCATCATGACAGTGAGAGGAAGAGGCAAAACATCGGGCCGAGACGCCCGAACAACCTTCCGCCAATACCTTCGGCCTCCAAAGCTTCAAGGCTTCAAATTTCAAGCTTCAAGCTAGGGCCAATTGACTCAAAATAGTATTCTCAAACAGGCATCAGTAAAATTTATGTCCGGAATTTAGAGATCCACTTCAAACTCCAATTAGAATTTTCCCGAGTCCTGGTCGGCCCTTTCCACCACTCGACTAAGCCTCAGCGAGGTTTCGAAACGCCTTTCGCGATGTGCTTCCTCCGCCTCATAAACGATCGATTGTTCCCTCTTCCTTCCAAGGAGCAGTCGCGATGCCCAGGTCTCCAAGTCCGAGAGACGTTCACGTTCGGATTCGAAGCAGAGCTTTCGGAGATCCTCTTGTTTCGAATGATACAGCTTCTCGCGCTTCTTCTGAGCAGCCTCGAATCCAGCTTCTCTCTCACTTTCCGCAGTGCGAAAGCCTAATTCTCGCGCTGATTTCCCAATTCGAAAGCGTTCCCACCGTGCTGCTTGAGCTTCCCGAAAAGACATTTCGTGTTTCCTTCCTTGCTCAGAGAAGCTCGCCTTCTTCTCTCTTTGTTTTCTTTCGAACCCCAGCTGCCGTCGGATTTCATTGACCTTAAAAGGGTGCCCTCTCCTTTGGAGATCACTGATAAAGGCCAATTCTCTCTGGATTTGGGACCGTCGAAATTCCCTTTGACACTCCCTTTGGAATGTGGAGACTGTTTGCGGTGTATGCCACGGTTTCTCGACCTTGTACACTGAATGGTGACTATTGGAACCAACACTGGGGATGGGGAGAGGCTCCTGAATACCAGTGCCCCTGAGGAGGACAGCTGGGTGCTGAGAAAGGTATCAATCTGTGTAAGAAAAGAAGAGCCAATGACATAGAAGGAAACATACAAAGCCAGTAGGGGGCAAGTTAGACCCAGCGCGTGGTCGTCTTGTTGCAGAGCGCTACTAGGAGAATCAGTCTCACCGATACGCTTAATGGAATGTAAAAGGAACTCACCCACGCAGGTCTACTAGCAGGCATCCGGGCAGCGAAATCAGGTTCTCCGACAGAAACGCGAGGGCGTATGTGGTGCCTAGAGGTGTGGGGCTCAGAAATTGTACTCGAAGACTTCCCTTTCTTGAATGCGGATTTTACAGGATGTGCTGCCGATGCTGTCCCGTCCGATAAATTCGTTCGTAGTCGAACGTCTCGGTGGTTCTGTGACTTTTCGTACTGGACTCTGTGGCGGTCTCTCACTCCCAGAAGTAACACTCTATGCTTTCTGTCAAGCCGCCTGATCGTATCTTTCAAGTATTCGGCAAAATCGTCCTCTAGATTGACCTCCGCAGAAACTTGATTGTCAATTCTCGAAAGGACCTTGTTGAATATCTGAGAACGATTATCCTCAGCGCCCTGATGCAATACATCACGTCGAGTTTCTATCTTGTTCCGAATGAGCTCTCGTCCTCCAAACTGCTGTTCGTGCGTGGACATCATCAGTCGAAATTTCTCCTCGAAGCCATCCATCTGCCGCATGAAAATTGTATCTCTTTCATCCTCTGCCCTATCTCTCGCAGCCTCCGCTTGCGCAAATCGGCTCTCCAACCGTTCCTGTTCCAATGTGAATGCGAACTGGCGTTCTTCCTGGGTGGATCTAAACAGTTCCTCGAATCGTCGACGGATTGCCTTCTCAAGATTAGTCGCAGAGTTCTCTTTCAGGGAAGACTTGCGATGGAAAAATATGCGACCCAGGAGCGAGTGACGCGACGTGGAGGTTGTGTTTGTGTGCACGGTGTTCATGACTTGCCTCGGGGACAACAAAACACTATCGGTTTCTACGATACTGTGTTTAGACGAGGCCGAGTTAGTGGATGAACGAAGTCTGGTGATTGAGACAAGCGTTTCGTCTTTCTCTGCGGCAGCCTGAACGACGGAAGATGGGCGAGGGCTTTCTGGAGTGGTGCGGAGTGTGCTGGCGTGTATTTCAGAGATCGGCCCACCTGGTGGAATCCGAAAATCCTCTGGGGTATAAACCGGGCTTTGGGAAACGATTGGCGTCGGAGAAATTGGGGAGGGAAGACTTGAATACCGCGAAGGAGCCCTTGACGGCGGAACAATACCAGGATCCAAGGAGTGGGTTGAACTTTCCCTCGAAAGTGAACGTTCTGAGCGATGACCTGATGCATCATCATCATTGCTAACTTGTTGTTCAATCTTCGGCATGTGTAGGTCCCGATACATTGTAGCCTTTACATCGGGCCGACTGTTGGTAGGAAACATGTTGAACGTTGTGTTTTCCCCTTCCTCGAGCTTAAACGAACCATACATTACTTCTGAGGACCCGATTCACAAGGCTGATAAATTGCTCACCAGTTTAGCCACGATATTGTCTCGTCGGTGCTCATTCGCAACAAAGGACTCTTCCTGTGTACGGATAATCTCGTCACATTGTTCTGATAAAGCCATCTCTAATTTGCGACAAGCATCCTCCCTCGCCTGGCGCCCTACCCGAATGTGATCATTCCGAATCTTATGGTACCATTCCGAACGTAGATCTCGCGCATCTTGCTCTTGTTGAAAGGAGGCTGCGTGGCAACTCTGGCTACCGGTGAATACCTTCTCCCGAAAGGCCTGATTTTCTCCGTAGATAGTCGCTTGCTCCATTTCGGTCTCTGAGAAGGATTTCTCTCGACACTGCTCGTTCATCGCGAATGCGGCATTGATATCGGCAACGAGCTTATCGAATTCAGTCATCCTTTGCGACTCTCCTTCCCATTGCGCCTTCTCCTCGTGTGCGTACTCCTCCTCCTGCTGGTACGTACTTCTGCTGAAGATCTCCTGTCGATCCGATTCAGCAGAAGCATAAAGGGCTTCTGTATTCAAGGAAGAGGTCGTGGGACGCAGCCTGGCTGCTCTGTGACCAAGTTCCCTTGGTAGATACAGTGAATTGCGACGCGGCATATGGAGGGCAGCTGCTGACCATAACATACTAAGTATCTTCTCAAGTGTTGAGCTCCGGATGCACTATATCTGACAATGCACAAAACTGACACAGCACATGCATGCGGCAAACATTTGGACCCGACCTCCGAATACTGATTAACGCCCGCGGTGCGATGCTCCACGAGCTGAAGGAAACAGACATGGACAACTGCACATGGCAAACATAGTGAGCTTGAGCAAGACACTGATGATTTTTGGAACCATCAGCTGTAGACTTGGCAAGTCCTTGCCTCCTGACTCAAGGGTTTACCCAAAATTGACCCAACACCAACAAATAATAAGTCTCCAAAAATAGAACATGGACGCGAACGTTGCAAGCATTTGCAAGAACCGGTGGCAAGACGAAGGCGAAAATATTGTCGTTTCTTACACACATGCGGAACCCACAAACAGTGAAAAATCGAGGGTTTCAGAGCAACTGTACAGCAGCAGCGTCTACTGTATGTTGTTAGGCTTTGCCGCCACTAGACTTGCTGCGCTCCAACAATCTCTCAAAATCTCTCTCTCGACTTTCCTCCTCATAATTGTACGCAGCAGTCACTTCTCTCTCTCTCTTGAACAGTACGTTTGAAGCCCAATCCTCGAGGTCAGACAGGCGGCAGCGCTCAGATTCAAAGCACTGATCCTGGAGCTGCTGTTGCGTTGAGTGAAACAGATCACCCCACTTCTGTTGAGCAACCTTGAATGCAGCATCTCTCGACATCTCGCCAACATTGAAGGTTTCTTCTCGTTTTCTTTCGCCATATAAGAAGTGCCGCCATCGTGCATTTTGCGCATCTCGGAAGGCAAGTTCGCGTTTCCACTCCTTCTCGGAAGATGACCGCCGTCTTTCCCCTTGGTTTTCCTCGAATGATCGCAAACGTCGTGCTTCACTGACCTGAAAAATAACTCGCCGCTTCAGGATTCGGGTTTTAAAACACCTTTCCCTCTGGTCTTGAGATCGTCGGAATATTGCATCATGCTCCCTTCGAAGGTCATTGTAAACTTGCGTCGAACTCAACGTCTCTTGAATCCCCACATTTGGCACTGGCAGCGGTTCCGTCAGATTCGTAGCCTGCAACATAACCCGGGGGTCCTTGATGTTTGTAAGAATATTGAGACGCAGTGTAAGAATGATAGCAGAAATGGGGAACCTACAAATCCGGCGACAGGAGACATTGTCGGGACAAAAGCGTTCGGCTATTCTCAGATTCTCAATGTCATAGTAAGCTATTGAGAGTAAGTTCAACTCACCCGCGAGATCGAACGTAGCGTTCGTGGACGTGAGCTTGAGCGCGACCGCCTACTGAACCTCGTTCTGACGAATGGGTGATTGTGTGACTCGTCAACCTCGGTATATGAGAGGCTAATACTTGCTCGCACACGAATGCGTCCTCTTTCGCTTGATGCTCTGCACCGCAGCAGTTCCTCCTGATGTCGTTTCGATTGTCTAAATCGCTCCGCACGACTATACCCCTCCTCCTTGAACAAATGTCTCTGCGCTCTGTCAAGTTGTTCAATTCTGTGCCTTGTCACCCCAGTGAGTTTTGCCTCAAGATCATCTGATGCTTCCAACTGTTGTCGGAGACAGGAAAGCAAGTCGCCACAGATCTGTGAACGATGATCCTGTTCAGACTGACATTGCTGGTTGCGACGATCCTCTTGTCGATTCCAATGAAGCTCGTGGTATTCGAGTTGATATTCCTGCATCTCCATCATCACTAGAAATTTCGTCTCATGAGCCTCGTCGTGCTGCTGGAAGAATTCACTTCTTATAGACTCTGCCCTGTCCCGCGCAACCTCCGCTTCATTAAATGACCTTTCCCGATTCTCTTCTTCGAACGTAAAGGCTTGGCGGCGCTCGTCCTGTGCAGATCGAAACCTTTCCTCAAGCAAATTTTCATCCGCCGGCAGATGTTTCCTGTTAGCCGCATTTTCCCGTTCTTTTTTGCCAGTTGGACTATCCCCAGCCTGAGAGTGGAAGGAGGTGGGATTCATGAAAGTGGTAGCAAAGAATGAGAGAAGCCTATTGGATACCGAATTTCTTCGTGTCGCGCCGGTTGGATTACCGGCAGGATTGTCTCTGGTAGATCCAGAGCCGTACTTCTCCGAAATGACAGATGAGTTCGCGATCGGAATGCGAACTGTAGAATGTGATGGCGGAAACTCTGAATGGATACTCACATCGAGACTGACCGATCTGCAAGGGACTCGTTGTGTGAATGGCATATTGTCCAAGGAATCCTCGCGCCCGACCATACTAGGAGACCAGATATCCTCTGGAAGCACCACACTGATTGGCACATTGCATCCATCTGAATGTCGGCGTGAATCCGAACCTGAGCTGTCATAAGACGGTGTAGGACTGTGTGAACGAGAGCTAGAGCTGTCCCGACGTGGAAGTATCACAGGTTGAGGGGTCCAAGGAAGGAAAGGCGGCCTTAAGGCATCATGCCCCACTTCGGCTGTACCGATATGAACATCGTTGTCGTGTGTCAGCTCGTCACCCGCATTAGACTTTATCTTTATTTCTTCATCAAGCTTCAACCAAGAAAGTCAATAGCCACACACGAGTTAAAGCTCGATGAAGCAGCTCACCAATTTACCCACAGTTTCAGCTCTGCGATGTTCGGCAGACAAAAAAGACTCCTCCTGGACTTGAAGAAGTTTATGAAACTGTTCCAAGAGATCCTTCTCCAGCTTATCACAAATCCCCTTCCTTGCTTGACGCCCCAATTGGACATGCTCATAGCGATTCGCACGATACCACTCTGAGCGTCTCTCCCATGAACGTTGCACTCGTCGAAAAGCTGCCTCGCGCATAGTCTGGGCGTCCAAAAACATCTTCTCCCGAACCTTTTCGCTCTTTCGGCAGATTTTCTTCAGCTTTTTCTCTGTATCGTTGAAGGACTGAATTCGACGTTCCTCGTTCGAATCGAACGTCAGACCGAGCTCTCCCATGAATCGATCGAATTCAGCAGCTCGAAGCGACTCCGGTTCCCGTTGAGCTTGTTCTTCCTGAGCATACTCCTTTTGTTGCTCGTACATGCTTCTGGAGAACGCCTCCTGCCGTCTGCTTTCGGCCATGGTGTAAAAGGCTTCAGCCTCGTACGAACGATCCTTGACGTCTCGCCGACGAAGATGAAAGGTGACATGGAATGAATGCCTAGACTAGGAGATCAGTCGATCAACTCAGATGAGCAGACTTTGCAAGGGAGCTCACCTCCCCATATTGCTCAGATATTGCCAAAGTCAGAGAGACAGCTTAACAGCTTTCTTCAAGTCAAATCGCGAACTTCCGAAAATCGTGATTAGCGCTAGCCAAGACTCATACAGAGAGCCGACATCAAGCGGGCGCCTTGGATCGCCACGAGTTTTGTGGGTCCATCGAGTCGCGATGTTGGCCGGTAGAAAAGACCCATATCAAGAAATCGGCCATGAGAACGAGAATAATTATGTAAGTACTACTGCAAGGCGACCAGGGCCCGGGAGAGACCCAAAGACGCAGCAGAAGTTGAAAACTACCCAGCGCAGCAAATTGTGATAGTCAGCCAAGTGAGCCAGTTCCCGGATATTTAAAGGACATGACGATGCAAGAAAGATGCAAGACGTTGCGGTGCAAAAGCGCCAAGGGATTTAGGAGGCCTTGACACACAAAGACAAATAACGCGATCCCAAAAGGGACAGATGTTGACAATGATCGAAGGTAGAACGCAAATAGAAACACATTTCAATTTCACTTTTACTATACCAGCACGCATGAGTACTCTTATACCTCCCAAGACGTACATGGGGCATCAAGAAGTGCCACCTCGACGTTCGGTCCAAAAGCACTCATCCCCGCCTTACAGCTTTTTAAGCGTTGTGGACGAGGTCGTTGAGAGTTCCCGAGGCTAAATGTCAGTTCGGTCAGTATACTGACTTTTAGGGAAGCACAAGATATAAATACGCACGAATTCCAGAGAGGACGCCCTTCAGACTCAAACTCTTGAGGAGGGTCGACATGGCCGCGGGGGACGTATTGCCCCTGGTGCTGATCAGGTATGCGATGAGGCCAGCGACGTGGGGAGTAGCCTATATCACACAACGAGTTCAATCCATTTCCACATTCAACAATGAATACCATCGCATCACGTACCATGGAGGTGCCGGAGATGTTGTTGGTGGCCTGCACAAGAAAACAACCATCATTACTGGAACGTAGTAGAGTCAAAGAAAGCAATGGCATACGGTGGTGCTGCCGATCCAGGAGGAGATAACGTTCTGGCCGGGGGCGAACACATCAACGACAGCTCCGTAGTTGGAGAAGGATGCGCGAGCATCAGCAATGGTGCTGGCGCCGACGGTAACTGCGCTGGGTGCACGGGCAGGCGAGGTCGAGGCAGCGTCGGTGTTCGAGTTTCCTGCGGCGACCTATTGACGGTTTAGGATACCATAAATATGCAGATCTAGTGTAAGAAGTACACACAGCAACGTGGATGCCGGCGTTGGTGAGCGAGGTCACGGCGTTATCGAGGGCAGTGGAGGCTCCTCCACCGAGGGACATGGAGACGATGGTCGGGCGGCCAGATGAAGCGGCGGAAGAGGCGACGAAGTTCAAGCCCGAAACGCTGTATGCCCATCATATTCAATACCTGCATCACAATGCAGATTCAAGAGCACTCACATATCGGCGACGGAGCCAGATCTATATTGGTTTTTCACATGGTCAGGTATCATATATGGTAGAGTAGATGCAATGAGAACGCACCCGCCGTCGCTGAGAACCTTGACGGCGACGATGTTGGCCGACTAGATACCAAGAATAATCCAACACAACAATCAGATAAATTGATCTTCTCCACTCCACAAACCGATAGCATGAGACGAGAAAAGACACAACACGTACCTTGGCGACACCGAATTGACTGCCAGCGGCGGTGCCACTAGAGATATGATATAACAATCAGGACCATGCGTAAGAATAAACCAATGAGAGGGGAAACGCACGCGCAGTGTGTTCCGTGGCCATTGCCATCAGCGCTCCTGCATGCATGAAATTTAAAAATAGACGATCAGTGTCGGTAACAACGACACATGTGGTGGAAACTGACGCGTAGCCACCGAAGGTTGCGCCCCATCGGGCACGGCCGCCGAATTGGGACTGGAAGGCATGTGTACATCAGCTCTGTGTTCGAGGTGAAGCAGGGAGGGGCTTACGTGGGTGGTGAAGACACCTGAATTACGAGAGATATAGTTTGAGTCATTCACTTTCACGACGAGTGTGGGTGAGGCTTACCAGTGTCTGTCAGCAAAAGGGCTGGTAAGCCAAACAAGAACTTGAAGAGGAGACAATGGATACGTACCGACGATGAAAATGTCAACACCAGATCCCGCGGCAGCGTCGTAGGTGTAGCTGTAAGTCAGGGCACTGAATAATACACACCGAAAATGTCAGGCAAAGGTAACCTCCGGTATCCGCGACACTACATACGAGGTATCCTGGCTCGAGAGCCTGGACGAAGAGCTCAAGCGAGCAAGACCCCAGGGTGCGTTGGTCCTAAAACCCAAGAGGGAAAAGAAAACATCAATCATCAGTGCCAGAGACGCAACGCGTTCCAGCGCAACGGATACGAACTGTGTAACCATGGTGTGCATGATTCCATCTTCAGAGATGTACTCCACGTCCGCAGATGCACGGAGCGCGTTGAGCGTGTCCGCATCAAATTCACCTGCAAATCACATGTACGTTTCAGCACCTCACTTCCGTGTCACCATAGTTAAGGGACCTGGAACGCACCAGCAAACCCGTTCAGGAGCTTCCACTCGTGCGTGAGCTTGGGCGCCGCCTTGAGCCTCAAGCCGCTGAGCACGGTGTCCTTGGACACGCCCTCCTTCAGCTTGACGATGTACCGCCCGCTCGTGGAACCGGAGAACTGCTGTACAGCGTGCAGAGGCGTGGGGCTCGCAAGGGCCGGAACCGCGAGGAGGACGGCAGCGAGGACAGCGGTGAAGAAGCGCATGTTAGATGAGTAGAAGAAGCAGGAACGGGCACTTGTGCAAGTGTACTGAAACCAGGACGTCGATGCTGGTCTTTATACATCTGCAGCACATAGGACAATACCCCCAGATAGTCAACGGGAGACTGTAATAGACCTTGGCACGGAAGACTGGCCAGAGGAGGGGTGCTGTATCCAGCAGCACAGCACATGCAACGCATTGGCAGTCCCGCGTGGTGATGATGTGACGCGAGTCAATGGGTTCCCGGAGACAAGATGCAAGATGCAGATGAAGAACCCTTTGCGCCCCTTATCAGATTAATCCGACTGTATTTTCGTATGCTAAGTAACAACTTACAAAGATGGGAAAGTTCGAGTTCTTTCTTTGGAACAGACAGGTGTGTGACCACGCATGCGACCACGCGCCCTCGCTCGAACAATCAACCGCCATTGCACAACTCGACCAGAACGTTAACGCGGGGCCGGTGGCAGAAAAGCACGGCTCCGCCGAGCGCGTGGAGTCAGCGCTCGGCTTGTCGTGCAAAGATGTTGAGTAGAGCACAAGCAGTGTTGCGTGGCAACTGCCTCGCTCGCAGTTCGGGTTCGGGTGGCCAGCTCACATATACAGCACTGCCTGTGCGCGGTGTTTGCGTATGAAGCCTTCTGTAAGCATATGTCGAACTTCTGATAAGCAAGACTGTTGGGGTACGCACCTTCGAATTCAAGAGTCAATCGGATTGACAAACCCCACGCGGAGAACCATAATGTGCTGCTGCAAAGCCGGAAGAAGTGTTGAGCGGTCACGGGGTTTGTGCACTGCCGATAAAGGTGTATCTGAAGAGAAGCGAACGTAGGTTCTTCCTTCAATTTAGATGATCATAATCATAATCATATCATACGCAAGTGGCTGGACTAAAAACAGCAAAGCGAGGATCCGGGGAAGCGAGTTGCATGATTTTGCGATTTTGTCGTATGTTCGGAAGCTTTGAGTACCCAACGCACTTCCACAGAGGCTGGCAAAAATCCAAGAAAGAATGATAACATCGCACAGGCGCCAACCTACGTGACACTCTTTCCTGCATGTTCCGAGCACATATCATCGCGTAGCAGCGCGGTCCACCCGTTTCCATTGATCGATATTGTCGAATAAGATGGAAGAAGGATGCAGGGCACCTCGGGTACAGTGTATACAAAAGTGTAGACGGCTTACCGAGATCCCATGACACTTGCCCCATGTGCCCTCTGCTGTACTGGTGTCAAACGATCGCGAGACAATCCTACAGCGCTGCGCATCCGAGTCCCCCTGATCTCTTTGGCTTTGTTCCGTTCTAGTCTGCTGTAACCGGTTGAAGTACTCAAGGCCGCCAAGGCCAAAAGGCATACCATCTAAAGCTAATCGTTCTGTGGGCACCGCGCGGGCTCGCGAGATTAGATGTTGAAGTGGGTCGGAAGTGGTAGAACGTTTGTTTGTCAATGGGAAATAACGAGGTGGTTGTTAGATGACGGACAGGTGAAAAGAAAGATAGCTCGAGGCTTGGCAGGCAGGGGGTCCGGAGCTTCGAGCTAGATAGCGAAATGTCGTTTGCAGGAATTCGAGATTTTTTTGGCAAGGGAAGAAAGAGAAAAAACCGGTATCGCCCAGGTTCCATTCCCTAGCACCTGCCTACGAAAATCGCCCCTCCAAAACGTGTCAAACCAAGGAAAGAGACGGCGCGCGTGCTGTGTTTAACAACCTTCCAGAACCCCATGTTTATTAGCGTGACTCCATCGTTCAGAGTTGCAGTCTTAACGGGTCGGGCGTCATAGCGAGATCAATGAAGCTAAGATGAAAAAGTCAAAAATACGTTGTACAGCCTTTTACAACATCATTCACGCACCTTGCACCTCATCTCGCTCCAAATGACTCTAGTGTCCAACGTTCCAGAATCCCCAAAGAACGCCAGGATGCTTGAAGGAGCACAAGAAATGCACAGCGCAGATGTCCCTTCGGCACGCACCATGACTCATCCTCCTCCCTTCCCCCTTTCCCAGCACGGGTAAAGCATTCCGTTTGCCTTTTCTGTGTGACACATTGAAGAACGCGCCACATATGAACGCCACCAACGCCACCAAGCGGTTAGCGATCGACGGACAAAGCGAACTTGGCAGAGCCGAGGCGATGGCCAAGGACGGCGGGGAACATTGTTTGTCGGTGAGCTGGGATGTAAACAACGCCTCCCTGACGGAGCTAGTGCGCCTGAGCATGTCAACATGGGTGTCGGCCGCGCCAATAGATGTACTGGGGAAGGTAAAGTCGACATCGCCCCTTGCACACGGCGGTCACGGTCAGAGTTGGTCGGCGATCTCGGCTACGACGATGTTTATCGGTAGGCTGAGAAGCAAACAACCGCTCAATAACGGGGTTCTACGGGGTTGCTTCTGATCACGATCACGATCATGATCGGTGTCGAGATGACCCAGCGCAAGTCCTGTGCTTCACTGGCTGTACACGCGTAACTACCATCCACATAACCTTCGAATTCCACCTTTCACCTCCACACCAAACCAAAAGCCAAACCCAATGACAGACCCGGCCACGCTCCTCACCTCCCTCGAAACCGCCGCCACCTCCGGCTCACTCCCAGCTCTCCAAAGGCTTCTCACCCAATACACCTCCCTCCCCTCCCCCCCAGTCCCAAACATATACCAACACCTCCTTCCCCTCGCCGTATCCTCCGGGCATGCACACCTCACCTCCCTCCTGCTCTCCCCTCCTCCGCCCCTCCAAACGACAATTACACCCTCCCTGATCGCCTCCGCCTCCGCCGGCCCTCCTTCCATATTCGAAGTCTTCCTCGCCTCAGGCAAATTCGACATCAACGCAAGCACAGGACACACCGGGTCCGCACTCATCCTCTCCCTCGCCAACCCGCCGCTCGTATCCTGGCTCCTGGCACACGGCGCCGATCCCAACCTCCACATGTCTGGCATGCGTCACGCCCTCGACCTCGCCGTCATAAACTATAACCCTTCCGTCGTTCGAGAGCTCATCGCACACGGTGCCAAGGTCCGGGGCACTAATGCTTTGAAAGCCGCAGCGTATTACGGCCGGATCGATATGCTGGAGGTGTTAGTGGGGGAGGGAGGCGCGGATATAGACGAGGTGCCTGATTATCCTGAGATGCTGGACAGGGAGCGGGAGCTGGGGTTGGGGACGGCGTTGCATGAGGCGGTGCTTGGGGAGCAGGTGGATGCCGTGAGGTGGTTGATTGGCAGGGGCGCGAGGCGGGATGTGAGGGATTCATTGGGGAGAACACCGGTTGAGCTTGCGAGGGAGAAGGGGGTGGCGGAAGAGGTGGTTATGGCCCTTGAGGAGTGATATATTTATCGGTGTAGCATGTACCATGTGAAATGAAAGACGGTCTTGAACCTCCAATTGACATAAAATCGCACATGCACCACTAGTAATTAGTAATTCCATCCTTCCTTTTGTCCATAAATCACAACAAACTCTTCTCTCCACCCCCACCCTCATCAGCAGCAGAGAGTCATTGCCCCTACTCTGCAGTGGCAATCTTGAGCGCCGCGTCAAAGTCCGCGATAATATCGCTGATTGCTTCGATGCCCACCGATACCTAGTACACGATGATGTCCAGTCAATTAGAACAGCACAAAGACGATAATAGGGAAAGGAAGATGGAGGAGAAACGCACCCGGATCAAATCAGGCGTAACGCCCGATGACAGCTGCTCCTCCTCATTAAGCTGTGCATGCGTCGTACTTGCCGGGTGGATCACCAGCGTCTTCGCATCACCTATACAAATCACATCCGTATAAACTCACATTCTCCACTCAACCCCAAGCTCAAGCCACTCACCGACATTAGCCAAATTACTTGCTAGCCTCAAATTATCCACTAGCCACGCCGCCTTCTCTGCGCCTCCCTTCACCCCAAAGCTTAGCACACCGCCGTACAAGCTAGGGCGCAGGAGCTGCGTGGCGAGCACGTGGGACTCGTGCGAGGGGAGCCCGAGGTATGACACCCATGCGACGGAGGGGTGCGTTTCGAGCCATCTATTGTTTGGGGGGTTAGTGTTAGTCTTGGGTTTGTAATGTGGTGGGAGAGAGGGCGGAAGGGGAGGAGAGGAAAGGGATGGGTGTGGGAGGGGACGTGGTGGGGAAGAAGAAGACGAGGAAGACAAAAACGCACTTTGCAAACGCCAAAGCATTCTCACTATGTCTCTGTCCGCGTAACGACAGCGTCTCAAGGCCTTGAATGAGGAGGAATGCTGCGAAGGGGTTCAGGGCCGGGCCCAGGCTACGCAAAAGCTATTTTTTGAAGAAAAATTTTGTAACAACGTTAATACAATCCGAAACACACGGGCATTCCATGATCCCCAAACCAGGTAACGAAGAGGAAACGAAAAGAAAGAAGAATAAGAAACCTTAAACACACCTCAGTCCTTAACTTAACAGCATACGCCGTCGCACCGTACGTCTCCGAGAACACGAGCCCGTGGTACCCCTCCGAGGGCTCCGTGAATTCGGGGAACTTGCCTGATTTTGTGTAGTCGAATTTGCCTTATTTACGGGGTGGGTGAGTTGTTTGGTTTTAGGATGCGAGGAGGTTTTGGATTCTTGGATTTTTGGGGTGTAAAGGGAAATGAGGGGAAGGTGAGAAGAGTGTGGGATGGGTGAAGTGGGAAGAGAGATGGAAGAGAAGGAGAATATGCACCGGAATCAACAACAACACCGGCGATAGTCGTTCCATGTCCGCCGATCCACTTCGTCGCGCTGTGCACTGTTCACGAGTAACGTATAAGTAAAGTGGAAAAGAAGAGGAAAGAGAACCTGGGGGGAAAACGCACCGACGACGTCCGCACCATATTCGATGGGGCGAATGAGGTATCCTAATCATCATCTCAGTACCGCTCACAACACCACTGAAACGTCAGACATACCGCCCATTCCAAACGTGTTATCGACAATCAACGGGATGCCCGCATCGTGTGCGACCTACATGATTGATCGATATTTACATCGACCGTACTCAAGCTGGCGTTGAAATGGCAACACGCACCTTGGACAAAGCAGGCACATCGATCAGATTATACTTGGGATTCCCGATGATCTCAACGAAGATAGCTTTGGTGTTGGCGTCGATGGCAGCGGCGAACGCTTCGGGCTTGTTTTCAGTTACCCAGTTCACGCCGATGCCGAATTGCTTGAATGTCACTGTTCGGGGTTCAAGTTAGTTGCAGTTTAGATAGGAAAGAGGAAAGTGACAAGGACCTTTGAACTGGTTGTATGTCTGGATGCAAGATCCAGGATGGCTTAGTATGGAGATAATAAAAGAAATGATGGGGGCGCACGTACGCCGCCGTAAAGAAACGATCTGTCATTCGTGATTCATTTAGCGTACAGGATGGAATGTGATCAAGAAATGCATGCACGTCGAGACGATGTTATCGCCTGTACCCGCGACATTCAGGATAGCGAGGAGCTGCGCGGACAGGCCAGAAGCGGTGGCGACGGCTGCGACACCACCTTCGAGCGCTGCAATGCGCTCCTCGAACACAGCCTAACGAGTCCACATCAACGATGGAGTGTACAGGAAAGTAGGGAATAACGAGCATACGACGGTGGGATTGCCGCTGCGGGAGTAAGTGTTTCCCTGGACCCTGTGGTCATTGGATAAGTATCAAAGAGTGTGGGGTATGATGGATTGAGTGTGGAAAGATTCATACCGAAGTGCAAAGAGATCTGCGGCGTGCTGTGGTAGACGTCCAACGTCAGAACGGGGCGGCGTGAGAAAACGACGACATGAGCACGTACTTGGGAATCGTTGAAGACGAAGCTGGTGGAGGCGTAGATGGGGACAGCCCGCGCGTTCGTAGTGGGATCAGGGATCTGGCCGGCGTGCAGCTGGAGAGTCTCGAACTCGGGTTCCCTTGTTCGGTTTCGGCATTCAATATCGCTCCCAGTCAAGAAGTGGAAAACTCAACGCACTTGTAAAAATTGGTAGGCGCCATTATCAAAAAGAAGTGGGTGCAGAGGTGGTGGGATAGTTGTTCGATAAGCCAAAGGGTACTGTTTTATACCGCGGATCCGCACCATCCACACGATATTGCGTGCTCAACTTCACTCTCACCTGGGTTGATCACGCCATCGAGAGATGGGGACAGACGGGGGTGGTGAGGTTATGCTGTTCAAATTGTACAAATATTCATTTGTCACCCCGTTTGGTTGCTGTCTTCGCGTCAACAAGTGCGAGACGCGCGTTAACAAAGAGGCGCGCGAAATTGATGGGGTTCGTGCGTGGGAAAGAAGTTGATGCCTCGCGTGTCTGTCAACGCGCGTCTCCTGCACTTCGCGCGTGTATGCAGGATATGTACCCATTTCAACACGTCCTCATACGACATCCTCAAACAACTTTTCTTCACAAAAAACAGTAGGATATAAGCCAAGACCCAGGAGCAATGGATTCTAACAATCCAGCGATTTGAAGTATCCAATTACCGCCTCAACAGCACCGTTGATAATCGCATGCTCTTGAAATCCTCCGTCGCTCACCTGCTGTACAACTGCCTCTCTACAACCATTCGTCATTCTTGCCAGCTCACGGCCATTCTTCGAGACAAAATCAGCGATTTCGTTAAATCCCAATGGTTTGGTTGGGTGCAAGACCTTCTTCGCCACCTTCCTCCACCAAAAATCCTTCCAAACGACTTCACATGACGTTTCGTGCGCAGGGCATTCCCAAGTTCGATCAAAGTTCATTCGAGGTGGAACTGCCGCAATCAGCTTACGCTCGCATTCAACGGCATCTCTCGCTTTGACCACAATCGAGTAGACTTTGAGGCCAAGCTGCCCGAGCTCCTCGTCCGACAGGCTCAGAAAGGTGAAGTCCCCAACAATCAGGAGGGTTACAGCAGGTCTAACCCAGTCATAGATGGAAAACATTCTAGCGAGCTGGAGACGCCGGCTCGGGGCCAGTGACAGTTGCTGCAGCTGGTGAATCGCAAATGCCGTTCCTTCGTCGATCTGCCACATCTGACACATTTTGAGCAGATTAACGTGAACCTGCTCAGGACGAGGCGGCGGCGTCCAATTGCTTTTGGAATGAAGTACTTGTCAGCATACTTTCATGTTTATATATTTATCATACTCACGTCTTGTAAATCCAGAGCAGAAAGTCATCAAATTCTTCGTTCGTTACCTGCTCAAGTCGGATCGGATTCTCTGCACTGCCTTGAATAGCTCGTCCAGGCGCTACTTGTGGGATTGTAAAGATGTCGCGGAAGACGGGAGAGAGTTTTTGTAGAATGCTCAAGTGAATGCGGTATAGGTACCGGCCGACCTGCAACAGTCCAATGGTAAGTTCCATACTATCTTCTCCTCAACAGAACACTTACCTCGAACACAATAGAACCATCATCGAGCCAGTAGTCGCAATGGTGCTCAACGCTTCTCATTTCATCGGTCATGATGATGTGCCAGCAAGTCAATATGTTTCGGAATTCAACACCGCTCCCCTAGCCCCGTGATGGTGGCGCCACTTTCCGGCCTCAGTTCAGCGCATCACGTCTAGCCGCTGAGCACTCTACCCACCATGTCGTTGCTACCGCCGCTCCCCCCACATCCACTTGACACACCGTGGTCTCCCAATGTGTACCAAGCTTACCAGATCATTTCGGATATTTTTCGCGCAGCGTCAGAGGTCCTCTTGCAAGAAGCCGATAATATTCGGCTGAAGCTACACACGGAGCGACTGACTGGGGATGTAGTTCCTATACTTGTTGAACTTGAAAACCATGCTGAGGATGAAAATATTTCCCTTGAATGGCTCCATTCTTGTACTGAATGCATCGGTACACTCATTGTGAAGTTATGTGAAGCTCGGGAGACAAGTCGTGCTCAGCACGTGATCTTTTTCAGCAGTATCAAAAGATAGCCAACTCATAGTGTGCCTTACAGTGAAGATACCAATGTTGGTGTTGTCGAACCGATTACCGTTGTCCATACCGGAAAGCCGGGGCGACCCCGCAAAGTTGTCGATTCCGATTTCCTCAAGGAAGCGCTATCAGAAAAACGGCGTATATCCCTCTCGAAACTTGCGGACATGATGGGCATACATCGTCATACCCTTCGCTATTACCTGCGGGTCAACGGAGTATCAAACAAGTTTTCATCACTGTCGAATCACGACCTCGACCTTCTAGTCAAAACCTTCCGTGCAACAAAACCTGATTCGGGTATTCGTTACCTTGTTGGGTTCCTACGGCGCCACGGCCTGCGCATTCAGAAACGCCGCGTCGTTGCTTCAATTCATCGTGTCGATGGCCTTGGTCACGTTCTTCATCGACGTGCGACGATCCAGCGGCGGAAGTATAATGTTTCAAGGCCCAACTATCTGTGGCACATTGACGGACACCATAAACTCATTCTTTGGGGTTTTGTCATCCATGGTATTGTTGATGGCTACTGTCGAACGGTATGTTTCATCGAATACAACCACATTGTTGCTCATAGTTGGTGTTTAGATCACTGGCCTTCGTGCAAGCACAAATAACCGAGCGTCAACTGTCCTCGATGTCTTTTTGGAGGCAATCGGCAAGTATGGCATGCCTTCTCGAGTACGTGGGGACCGAGGTAAGGAGAACAAGTCTGTTTCCGTATACATGATCCTGGTCAAAGGGCTCAATCGTGGATCATTCATCTGGGGCTCGTATGTTCCTTTTCTGCAATACATTGATACCTTATGTTGAATTTCTGTTGTGATAGGTCGACACATAACACCCGCATTGAACGTTTGTGGGTTGAGGTCGGCACCCAGTTTGCTCGGCAATGGCGCGCATTCTTCTACCGACTCGAACGGCTTCATGGTCTCGACCGAAAGAACCCAAAGCACCTCTGGATTCTTCATTACCTCTTCCTCAACATGATAAATGATGACTGCAAGACATTCCAGGAAGATTGGAATGCACATCCCCTCTCTGGCGAAGGTCACGACAAGAGCCCAAACGTGAGATAGTATTCTGCACATGCATAGAATAGATGTCTGATACAACATCGTCGACAGGACATGAGGTTTATTGGACAAGTCAATCATGGTATCTATGTCGACGACTGCGCGGGTGTGCACCCTGACGTGATCAGTGAATACTATGGTGTCCACGGCCCCCGTCGTGAACGTGACATCGGTGAAACGGGCGCAGGGCATTTCTCTGATGAAGATGTCCCTGCCGTTGAACCAAGCATGGAGATGGATGAAGATGACTGGGATGCCCTTGAGGCTGGTATCGAGGCCGCGCAGGCTTCGAATTTCCATCACGAAGCGGTGGATGTCCCAAAGCATGCCAGTCCTTTCGCCGAAGAAGCTCACGAAGTCATTTTTGCAACTGCTCTTCAACGTGTCAGGGAGCTGGGCTTGATTCCATCTGGATATGGTCTGCTTCCTGTCGAGTGGGATGAGGAGTCCTACCCAACGTTCAAAATCATCAAGTCGGGACGCCGTGGTATACGGAAGCTTCGCATTGCACTTCCTGATTTTATTTGGCGGCCTCGAGCGGAGCTGTGGGGTCAGGCACTGGATATAGTGGATCGTCTTACATACGAGGATTAGAATACCGGATTGATTGCAGAGTAATTTTGTTGTTTGAGCTAAACTTATGGAGACTTTGTGGTCGGTCGGAACTTGCAAGTTGAACATAATATAACGGTTACAGTGGTTATGAAAACTACCCTCCCAAACTTCTAAATCCTGAATCATGTCGTCTACGAAGTGCTCTGCAATAGACGTCGAGACTGGAAAGCCTTGTCTGTGTCTCAAGTGTACGCTCCCTGACAATCCTGATCCCGAAAAGCCTCTGCGATGCCTCGAATGCTTGCACGGACCCAGTCACCACCGTGGAGACACCTCAAGCTCTCGAAATGTGAATGAAATCCTTCGTGGGTTACTTGGTCCATCATCAGCCAGCGGAAGTCGGTCTGTGTCACTCACTGAAGCCAATGAGGAAGCCAACAATGGTCTCATGCGCTCGCAATTGTCTCGAGGGACAAGGAAGACCACGGGAGTCTCTCACAATAAAGTAAGCTTCGGATTTGGCATTAGTGACAGTCAGAGTAGTTGATTCTGCCGTGATTCAGAGTCGATTCTGTATGCGATGCTGAGGTGATCTTGACCCATCAGGTGGCCCAGAATCGTTCCATAATCACAATCAACTTTGACCGCCCACAGTTTTAACGCGATTCTATGACGATTCTGTAAGTGGTCGATTCTGGGCAAGAATCCGATTTCCTAAAATTTGGGGTCTCAAGGGCAGAGAAAGTTGATTCTGCAGCGATTCTCATCACAGAAGCGGCTCTGGAGCCGCTTCTGCGATTCATGGAAGATGCTCGTTCCCACGATTCTCGACGGTTTTGAGGCGTAAAATTGAGAACAACATCGTTTCAGAATCTTGTGCTGAATCAACCTCGAATCGTGCGTGAATCGGTTACTCTGACTGTCACTATTCTTAAGTAGAGCTGACATCGGGGTGCAGTCTAAGGGGAAGAAAAAGGATGATGGCGACGGTCAATTCAAGGTCTTATCAGTAGTAATCAATCCAGATGGTGTAGAGCATGACGTACGTGGCATTCCGCTGCATTGAAACCTTCACACTGAACGCCGAAGTTGTTACAGGAGGATAACAAGCTTCAAATCATTGAAGATCAAGTGCCTGGAAAGTTCGAGATTCAGATGTTAGTAAAAAGAGGACTTGCAAGGATGGACAAGCAGGGCATCCCTTTTAAGATGTCGTGGAGCCACGCTGAAGTCGACAACGCTTTGCGTGACCTCTTTCCAAAGGTCTTTACATACCTTGATGCTCTTGAGACCCCAGATCCAGATGGCGAATTCCAAGGTATCCCTCGCTGGCTTCTCTGTGTTCCGATGAGGAGACGAATGCAGCTGGTTCCAGAAATGCACCCAACTGGTTCCACCTTGCATTATAATAAGGGAACCACACGGGCAGGGTTTCGAGAGAGCAAAATATTCATTGGTGGGTCACGTAGCTGTGTCGTGTTGAGCTGAGGTTAACATGTCTTGGTGATAAGTCACTCGGAATGCGATTCCTGAAGCTGTTCAGGACATCCTTGCTGATGAAGACACTCTCGCATTTGGGACCAAAGGGAAAGGCAAAGCTAGTTAGTCTTACATGACCACTTGTATCTACAGGCAACTCACCTTATTCCCTATTCCCAATAGCCCCAAATTTATTTGCGAGAAGCCCTGACTCGGACTCGGACTCGGACAACCATTCAAGGTTTGGCAAACGCCGCAAACGTTCGGTATCTCCAGTATTGTCCAGCTCAGATGGGGAGAACCTTGGAAAGCGAAGGAGTAAGCGCAGGAGAGCCAGAACTGGTGAGCACAGAGTCAAAATGTAGTCTTCTCCCAGATTGTGACTGATTGCGTGTACAATTGCTTACAGCACGCTATGCCGAATCAGGTCTCTTGAATGACTGCCTTGCTCAGGAGATCGGTACGCTCACCGTTACTGCCATTATCTCACCACTCTCATCTGCGATAGGTTCTGAGTCTCCGCAAAATCGAGCCGCAAGTTCGGACAATGAACAGGCTGTCAACGTGGACAACTGGATTGATCTCACTGTTCCTGAGAGTTCAGCAGTAGGTGGATCATCGACTCAGACCATCTCAGCTCATGCTCCGTCGCCCGCATCTCCCATGTTTCTGATGACAACACCTCCGCGACCGACCCTCCAGCCCAATCCGTCATTTACAGTCACCTCCTCTGACAATGACAATGATCTGGATGACCCGTGGGCTAAGAATCGCACATTTACCTTCTAGATTGCTATCGTGCTCCTTCCGAGTTCCTTCACAATCACATCCGCCATTCTTTGCCTCGTAAGTCACTCTTTAATAACTAGTTTCCCATCATATACCCATATTCTCTTTCTTTTCTTCCTTCCTACACCGCTCTTTAATCCCCTTTCTGTTATGAAGCTCACACTCTTTATACAACTCCTCGATCTTTTTTACGGACTGTTGCCTTTATAGGCCGATCTAATTGACATGCAGAATCTCCTTTACATTCCACTGCTTGTTGTCGAGTGAATATCTACTTACAGTATATCATACCCCAACGTAGTTTATCAAATACATAGTTCATTTTCGTGTAAGACTGTGGTCGACATCAGCCGCCTTAACCCTCGTAGGATTTCAAAGATAACCCAAGGAGCTACCCTATCATATCCATCTCACTCCATAAAAAGAGGGACCCCTGTGACGGAACCAATGTACACGCGCGAATGCAGCAGCATATACACGCGCGAATGTTGTTAACTTCCGCGACCCACCATTTGCGCACGCCTCTGCTCTGACGCGACACCAGCAACCAAACGGGGTGACAAAGTAATATTTGTACAATTTGAACAGCATATGAGGTGGTTGATTGGGAGTCGTCGGGTCTGACGAAAAGCGGGAGAATTGTAATTCGTGAGTGGTCACTGTCTGTCGTAAGGTCGCGTCAATCGCTTCAACAAAAGAGGCATCTCAGGGTCGCAAACACACCAATAGGCAATTGCAATTGCAATTGCCCAAGCTCCCATCACGATATAAATGGATTCATTTCTACATAGGATATCACTTTAAAAAAAAACAGCATACGCGCGACCGCCGAATACAAGGCGAGATGTGAAGGATTCGTTGGGTAGGACCCCGGTTGGGCTTGCGGGGGACAAGTAGGGACAAGGGGATGGCGGAGGAGGTGGTTAAGGCGCTTGAAGCTTGAGGGGTGAATCATTTACGATGCTTCGAAATGAATGGCGGTCTTGTGCCCCAAGTACTATATCCCTCCATATACCTAATTCACAAACAACTCCTCTTCTTTCTACTCACACCCTCAGGCCTCACCAGCAGGGAATCATTGCCCCTCAACCCTTCCCTCCTCAGCAGTAGCAATCTTCAGCGCCTCATCAAAATCCGGCGAGCGAGATATTAGGAAGATACAGGGAGTTCAAGACACAATCAGCCACGAAATGGAAAGGCCAGAATGGGGAAGAGGTCGGAGAGGAAAAAGCACCCGGATCAAATCAGGGCGGGCCGCCCACAACAGCTGTTCTTTGCATACCACAGATCCTCTCCGTGCTACAGCCTTGAGATACAAAACTGGTGGAGATGTGGAGCTCTCGTGTGAAGCTTGTTACCGCGCATCCACAATATCGAATATGCAAAGTCTAACAAATATCTGAAACAAAAATCTAACCCAACATCAACCATGTCGACGTCCTCCAAACCCAAACCACAAGAGAACCTCTCCGCGCCCTTCCCTCCCAACTGGTGAGTATCAATATCTTCTGCATTTCGAACCGTCATGGTTTTCACTGACATTCAAATCCACTCAGGGAACTATGCGATCTAACCACCCCTTTTCGGTACCACGCCATCTCGGCGGGGCACCCAGGTCTCGGACTCGCAGACCAGGACCAGCAGAATATTCTAACAGCAATGCGCCACCACAATTCAGCAGCGCGCGGTAGCCTGGTTATATGTCTCTTTACACCTGCCCACGATCCCGCCGCTGTGCCCACGCCCGTCATACACCTTGCTATACGGGAGTTGGGGGATGCCCAGAAGATGCCCGACACGCACTTCCCCGTACATGTCTATGTGGGTGGACCCAGTCGGTGGTGGTGATGCTTTCTTTCATGAGATGCATTCGATTGAAATCGCTCTTGCGTCTGAGTAGAGTCTGTAGAGAATTACTTACACCCATATTGTCAATGTGAACGCAGCTTTGAAGTCCCCTATTGTATTATTTGATAGGTGCATGAAATGAAAGAGTGAAAAAGGCGGTCTTCAAACATCCAGAACCTAAACGTTGAAAACCCCTTAATTGATATAAAATCGTACATACACCTTAAGGTACAGTAAATAGTATTCCATTCCTCCCTTTCTTTAACCTTACAACAAACTCTTCTTCGCACCGAGTCATTGCCCCTCCTCCGCAGTGGCGATCTTCAGCGCGGCGTCAAAGTCCGCAATGATATCGCTGATCGCCTCGATGCCCACGGATACCTACGAGAGTCCAAGAGTTACAATCAGTCACCAAATAAAAGAAAAGAATGGGGAAAGGAGGTGGAAGAGAGAACGCACCCGGATCAAATCAGGCGTAACACCCGACAACAGCTGTTCCTCCTCATTAAGCTGCGCATGCGTCGTGCTCGCAGGGTGGATCACCAGCGTCTTCGCATCTCCTACACAAATCACAAATCAGCACACATTCACCATTCTCGCCAAGCCAAACCCCACTCACCGACATTAGCCAAATTACTCGCCAGCTTCAAACTATCCACCAACTTCGACGCCTTCTCCGCCCCGCCCCTCAACCCAAAGCTCAACACGCCACCATACAAGCCCGGGCGCAGAAGCTCCTTGGCGCGTGCGTTGGACTCGTGTGAGGGGAGCCCGAGGTATGATACCCATGCGACGGAGGGGTGCGTTTCGAGCCATCTTTTGTGTAAGTGATTTATTAGCGTCCGGTGATTTGGGGGGGGGGAAGGGAGGGGGAAGGGAAGGGAGGGGGAAGGGAAGGGAGGGGGGAGGGGGAGGGGGGAGGGGAGGGAACGTACTTGGCGAACGCCAACGCATTCTCACTATGTCTCTGTCCGCGTAAGGAGAGCGTCTCGAGGCCTTGGAGGAGGAGGAACGCTGCGAAGGGGTTCATTGCCGGACCGAGATCGCGCAGGAGCTGTTTTAAAAAGAAACGTAACACCGTTAATACCATTTCAAACACACACGGTGTACTTAATGGAGAAACCCCCCCAAAAAAAGGGGGAGGAAAATGAAGAAACAAAAAGAAGAGAAAAACACACCTCAGTCCTTAACTTAACAGCATACGCCGCCGCGCCGAACGTCTTGGTAAACACGAGGCCATGGTACCCCTCCGAGGGCTCCGTGAACCCGGGGAACTTGCCATTCGTCCAGTCGAATTTGCCTTTTTATGGGGTGGCGGTGAGTAAGTTGGATTTTTTTGAGGTGGGTAAGTTGGATTTTTTGAGGTGGGACGTGGATGTGGAAAGGTGGAACGGAGGAAGGGAGGAAGGAGGAAAGAGAAGAGGAAGAGGAAGAGAAAACACACCGGAATCAACAACGACACCCGCGATAGTCGTTCCGTGTCCGCCGATCCACTTCGTCGCGCTGTGCACTGTTCACGAGCAACGAGTAACAGGTAAGTAGGGTGGTAAAGAGAAGTTGAGGGATAAAACGCACCGACGATGTCCGCACCGTACTCGATGGGGCGGATGAGGAATCCTATTCAAAGTACACAGCGAATAGTCAGAACTTGCAAAGAGATGGGGGAGGGAAAAGGGAAGGGAAAGACGTACCGCCCATGCCGAACGTGTTGTCCACGATGAGGGGGATGCCCGCGTCGTGTGCGACCTATAGATACACCGTCAACCAGCGTAAATCGTGACACGAAGGGTACGGGTATGGCTAAGAACGAAAACACACCTTGGACAAAGCCGGCACATTGATCAGATTATACTTGGGGTTCCCGATGATCTCGACGAAGATAGCTTTGGTATTGGCGTCGATGGCGGCGGCGAACGCTTCGGGCTTGTTCTCTGTCACCCAGTTCACGCCGATACCGAATTTCTTGAATGTCACTGGGTAGCGTTTGGATTATTAACTGTTAGGTCTCGGTTGTAGTTTGGATAGGAAGGAGGAAAGTTACCTTTGAATTGGTTGTATGTCTGCATCCACGAGGTAGTCAGTTAATTGAGATAAGGAAGCGGGTGAGGAAGGAGAGAAGAGACGTACGCCACCGTAGAGGAACGAACTGCGGTCCGGTCAGCATATAGTACGCGTTACGTGCTACATAAGGAGATGACATACGTTGAGACGATGTTATCACCCGTACCCGCGACGTTCAGGATGGCAAGGAGTTGCGCCGACTGGCCAGAGGCGGTAGCGACGGCTGCGACACCACCTTCGAGCGCAGCGATGCGTTCCTCGAACACAGCCTACCGAGTCCTTATCAGCGATGGGCTGCATAGGGAGGTAACGGAATAAGGAGCATACGACGGTGGGATTGGCGATGCGGGAGTAGATGTATCCCGGGGCACTGCGATCATGGGATCAGGATCAGGTGTGGGGTATGGGGTATAGGGTACATATGGGAGATAAGCGTGAGACGTACCGGAGTCCAAAGAGATCTGCGCCTTGCTGTGATGGAGAGACGCACAATGTCAGAGATTCGAGGCGGCATGAAACGACATGAGTATGTATGTGTACCTGGGAGTTGTTGAACACGAAGCTGGTGGAGGCGTAGATCGGGACGGCTCGCGCGTTCGTAGCCGGATCAGGGATCTGGCCGGCATGCAGCTGGAGAGTGTCAAACTCGGGTTCCCTGCCCGACGTTCAAGTTTCACGTAAGTAAACAAAGTTGTAAGTCATCATGGCTTGAAGAACATACTTGTAGAAATTGGTAGGCGCCATTATTCAAATCGCAGTGGGTGTGCAGAGATTGTGGGATGGGTCGTCCGATAAGCCAAAGCGTAACTGTTTTATAGCGCTGATCCGCATAGACACAAGGAATTGCGTGCTTGGTTTCACCCTCACCTGGACCGATCACGCCATTGCGTCGTGCGAGAGATGGGACCTGGAAGTCGCCACCGTTGGGATGCTAGTGGGCAAGTCTACCCCGCAAGCCTGGGTTGTGGTGAGAGGGAGGTACCCAGTCGAGAAATGCGCAGAGAACTTGAAGCGGCGTTGAAGTCGACGTCGAAGTGTGCTGAATGAAATCACTGATCCCGGGCTTGTACCCCGGGTCAAAATTAGATTTCAACTTGACTTGAACTTGACATCAACCACCATGCACCATCTCTCCCTCAATTTGTGTCATTGTCGTGATATCGCAACACTGAAAGTACAATGGACCCCAGGATAATGATGGGCAAAACCATAACACACCTCACACTCCCACCGCCATAGGTCAAAGCGCGATCACACAGCACCCACTTACGCCACCTCGTGTTGCTACTCGTGGAGGCCAAAGCATTCCCGCCCATCCCATTTCGTCAGGCCAAAGCAGCGTCCTCCCATCATGTGTACTTGTTCTACGCATCCTGCCTGTCCACCCAGGCCAAAGCGGTTGAGATGCAGTTGCAGGTATATAAGCTCTCCCCTTCAGTGTCGTTGAAGCATCACAACCCAACATCTATTCCAGCTAACCAGCTACACAATCCACATCCATATCATCACCAAAGATGTCCATTACAACTACCATCCTCACCCCCGAGCTCATCGCGCTCTACGCCGCGTTCAAAGCAAAGCTCATGGCCGGGATTCCCGAGAACGCCAAGCTCGCGGCCTCTGAGCAGTACGTCTCTCTTCTCCTCTCCTTTCCCCTTGACGCGAGCTAATCCCCGCCATTCAATCCAGACTCGACGAGTCGTTCGAATGCACCTTGTCCCAAGTAACCGGAGCAGAAATCACGCTCACGTCAGTATTTCCTTCCGTCCAACACACGCGCCGATCGATGCTGATCAGATTATCTCTCCAGGAACACTGACGCCGCCACTGACGATCTCGCCGTCGAGGCCGAGGTCGAGGTCGCGGCTGTCCTCGACGTCACCGAGTCTGCTGCTGCGCCTGAAGTTGCCTCCGTTGATGTGTCTGCCGCGACTCCCGCTGTCGTGATCGAGGACACTATTGCAAATGCATCCGAAGTCCAATTCGCGACTGCAAACGTGTCTGAAGTCCCAATCGACTTGGACGCTACTGTAGACGACGAGGCTGGAGTCGTCACCTCAGATGTGACCACACCTGCTCCTCCCAACTCAGATGCACCCACGACTGCTGAACCGCCATCCCCCCGTCGCTCCATCCGCCTGCGGCTCGCCTACCAAGAAGCCACTCTCGCCATCCAAGACGGAACCGCCATCGTCTCCGTCACGCCCTCCGCTACAGGTGAAGGCGTGCACACCCGCTGGCACTACCCCGATGACACTGTGTCTGTGTCTGCTACCACTTCCTCAGGTGGTGAAGATGGGCCCTCTCCAGATGACGGTGCAACAGCCTCTCCAGATGATGGCTCAACGCTAGTCGGTTCCTCCGACGACAAGAAGGAGAAGAAGGCGAAAGGCCCAATCAAAAGGGCATCAGCGCCCTCACCCTCTCCATACCCTCCCTGTCCACCTCCCTACGTCCTCATTCCCTCTCTCAAACCCTCTCTCTCACCCTCAACCACGCCCACACCCTCCAAGAAACGCGCACTCGATGAGGACAGTGCAGACACGGACGGCCCAGCGAGACGCACGCGGAGCAAAGTCGCTTTCGCCGCTCCGCCTTCGCCGGTGGGCACGAGGCATCGTCATCGCCGTGCTCCCACACCCGGGCCTCGGGCGGCTCATGCACCCAAAGTGCGCTCGAGGTCTCCTTCGCCTTCGCCTCCGCCTACCGCCGGACCTTCTTCCACTACCGCCACCACCACCACTACCTCTTCCTCCCTTGCAAACCCCATCCCCACCACCTCTACACACCCCAATACCCGCCCCCTCGCCGCAGAACAAAGCTTCTACCACGCCTCCGACTTCTCCGTCTTCTACGACCCCTCCTTCGGTCCCCTGGACCAGCAACCCATAGGCAAGGACGCGCTCCCGCCGTGGTATAAGTACAGTGAGATGCCGGAGGGGATCGTTAATAGGGAGGTTGTTAAGGAGGGAGAGGAGGGGGAGTGGACTGTGGAGAAGGTGTTGGCGAAGGAGAGGGATGATTTGAGTAGGGAGAGGAAGTCGAGAAGGTTGAGGACGCCCACAGCTCAGATGGCTTCGACCTCGAGGCTTCCCTCCCCGCCGCCCACACCGGCTTTGGCTTCGGGTTCGGGTGGGAAGCGCGCTAGGGAGGACGATGAGGAGGAGGGGGAGGGGAAGGAGGAGGGGAGGAGGACGCGTGCGCGTCGGGAGTAGATTTTTCTTTTCTTTTCTTGGCTCTGTCTTCTTTCTTCTTTGTTCTCGGTTTCTGACTCTGGCTCTTCAGAGTTGTTGTACTTGTTGAATCGTTCGGACTCTTCCTTTCCTCTTCCTCTCTTTCCTTCTCCTACTTTTCGCTTTCGCCAAAGATCGGGCCCAACCCTGATCGGTAGGGCAAGTTCAACCTTGCCCATTCCCATTGCTTTCTTTTTGTTCTCTTCTCTTCTCCTTTTTTCTGCTCTGGTTTTGGTTCTGGGTCTGGTATATCGTCTCCTGCCTCGTGTAGTGTAGAGTTTAGTGTAGTGTAGTGTAGTATGCCCCAGTCGCTCGCCGCTCATGTAACATTAAATATCATAATGGGGTCCGCTCGTGGGACCTTGGTTTGAATTCGGAGTTATATGTGGTGAAAGAAAGTATATCTATGGGCGAGGGAGAGAGATATTTAACAAGCGAATAGACGTGGTCGGACACGGGGGGGGGGTGACGCGACGCGTTTATCCAGCACGTGAGCCAGATTTTTCGGATCCAGGTCAAGGTCTCTGAGCCTCGTGGAAGTTGCGTGGAAGTTCTGACGCGCGTCAAACTTCGAACCATGTCAGTTCTATTCTCATCAACATTGATACATTGTTAACTCTGAACTTCACCTAGGAGCAATGACAAAACACCACAGCCCAAGTTGAAACCCTTAACCCGCGAGGACCTTCCCCCCACCCCACCTCTTCGCAATTACGCACGCGGTATATTCCACCCACTTCTGGCTCTCGGCTTCCTCACGCCTTGGGACCTTCTGGCGTCACATGCGGACGAATTGAAGATCAAAGGATGTACACCTATGTCGAGGGCAAGGGTTCTCTGGGAAAAAATCCGCGACCGGCTGCCTCTCGAATGCAGCAGCCATATCTGGGCAGCGGACCACAGATTGTCTCCGTGCTTTGTGATCACTTCGAATAAGACTCCGGAGCTTTTAAGGAAGGCGGAGGATTTGGAGCTGATTAATCGCACTCGTGAGGCGTTGGGTATTGATCTTGGGCCTCCCCAATGGTATTCACCTGGGTGATAGTTCGGCTGGTTAGTTAAGGAGTTAGTTTCTTGGAGCATATGCTTATAGTGGCCACAATTAGCTGTTTACAAAATGCCAATGGTCTACTTGAGGATTCTGTAATATTACTGCTATCTTGTTATCTCATTAGATGCTATTCGCGATCTACAGCGCTGGTATATCATATTCTTGGAAGGTGAAAGTGGGGGGTAGCCGAGTCTGGGTCGCCTTGTTACCTGGGTGACAGTACGGACTATTACCGATGTTTCGTCGATATTGTTTCCGAAGTTCAAGTCGCCTGCACTCCTACTTTACTGACTAGCCTACCACTCAGCATCGTTCAGGTTGCCGATGCCAATGTATTGGCATCACCACAGGCAAACAGGCTGAACCCGACGTGCAACTGGGCATAGAGATGGCGTTCAGTATCACACCCATTAGCCGTGAGTCGTGAAATTTGGGCAAAGAGTTCGGTATGGAGGGATCGATGAGGCCTGAGGGTGGAAGTGAAGGATTGAACCGAAGTCCGACGGACGCGACGCGACGCGTTTACGAATCACGTGACTCAGAGTAGCGTCCGAGGTCCTGAGGACATTTTACTTGAAACTTCACTCCAACCTCGCACTGCAGCCGTAGGCTTCGAGGTTGAATTCCATGCTATCAACGCGTTCCTTAGTGTCACTGACGCGTTGGAGGTTGCCATGTCATTTCTCCGTCCGCAAGCTGGATCGGACCGCCGACCTATGTCCTCAAACGCACTCGAAAGAAAGCCCTTACACAGTGGCCTCCTGACGAGCCCAGCAGTTCGGCTTTGACTGCGTGTAGAAAATTAGGTGAAGGGTTATGAGCTGCCGTTGACCAAGGACGGTGAATATTTTCCCACTTTCTCATATCGAGCACAACTGATATGTACGTGAATCATAAGTAGGACGACTCCGCGTGTTCTCTGATATGCTCTCATGAGTATGGGGCCTGGAAATGACGTGTGTCGTGCTGTCTATGCGTGGACTCAGCTCCTGTGTACGGAATGCCTGGATCTTCGTCAAGTAGGTTTCCGTTTGCCTCTTCTCTTCTTCTAGTTTTCGACATCTTTTACTCGTCTCATTCCTGCCTTAATTCACATTCTGTATTGTTTACTGATTATCTCCTCATATCAGAACAGATTTTACTCCCAAACTGTGCAACCCACACCCTTCTCACAAAGTCCTCGGTTCATGGAGCAACCACATGACTATCTCCCGTCCCCCCGTATATACAGTATATTCACTGCGCTCCCGCCATCCCATGCTTTTCCAGCGTTCTTCCATTGACATGCTTGAACACGTTGCAGAGGTCAAAGCAGTCCCTCCCCTCGCATCTGACGTCAAAGCAGCTCTGTCGTATATGTCAAAGCGCCACACAGCACCCATGTAAGCCAACTCGTGTTTCCTCGTACAGGTCAAAGCAGTCCCTTCCCGCCTTTCCCGCCAGGTCAAAGCACCTGTGTGTCCCATCATATGCGCTTGTTCTGCGCCACCCAGGCCAAAGCGGTTGAGATGTGTCTGCGGCTATAAAGGCTCTTCGCTTCAGTCTCGTTGAAGCATCACAATCCAATATCTCTTGCATTGCAGTTCCAGCTACACAGCTACTCTATTCAACCTCACCTATCTCATCCATATCATCATCACCAACGATGTCCATCACCACCAACTCTATCGACGCCTTGACCGCCTTCAAAACGACCCTCCAGGGTGAAGTCACCTCCGAAGCACTCCTGCTCGCGTACGTCTATATCCATGCACTGCTCATCCCTTCTCCGGGCTCTCCTAACCCTCCCCCAATCCAGATTCGCCGCCCTTGAAAAGGCCTTGATCAAACCAGTACCCGAAGCAGAAATCACGATGAAGTCAGTGTTTCTGCCACCCAATACGCTCCATGCCATCGATACTGATCAGACTATCTCTCTCGTACCTTCCAGCAACACTGACGCCGCCACCACTGACGATCTCGCAGCTGAGGCTGAGGTCGCGGCTGTCCTCAGTGAAGTCGAAGTTGAAGCTACCGAGTTTGCTGCTGTGGGTGAACATGCTCCGGTCGACGTGGCTGCTGCCGCTGTCGCGACTACCGATGTCGTGAATCAGGATGCCGCCACTCCCAATATATTCGAAGTCCAGGTTGTGACTGCTGAAGTCGCCACGGCCTCCGTGTCTAGGGAAAACGCCACTTCCGAGGTTGCTGACGCAGACGACGAGGCTGGAGCTATCACCTTAGATGTGACCACAGTTACTCCTCCTCCCAAAGGCGTACCCACCGCCTCTGAACAGTCATCACCCCGTCGCTCCCTCCGGCTGCGCCTTGCCTGCCAAGAAGCTGCTGCTCAAGGCGGCAACGCTATCGTCTCCGTCATGCCCTCCGCTACGGGCGAGGGGGTCCACACCCGCTGGCACTACCCCGATAATGCGGTACCGGCTGCCACTACTCCCCCCCCTGGTGGTGAGCCCTCTTCAGATGATGGTGCAACGCTCGTCGGCTCCAGTGACGACGGCGACGAGAAGAAGGAGAAGCGCCCGTTCAAAAGGGCATCAGCGCCCTCACCCTCTCCATACCCACCGTCGCCGCCTCCCTACGTCCTCGTCCCGTCTCTCAAACTCACGCCGTCCAAGAAACGCGCTCGGGAGTCCTCGTCTGAGGAGGATTCTCCTGCCAGCATAGATGACGGCCCGGCGAGACGCACAAGGAGTAAAGTCGCTTTCGCCGCCCCGCCGTCCCCGACACCGACGCCGGTGGGCACAAGGCATCGTCGTCGCCGGGCTCCCACACCCGGACCGCGTGCATCTCGCTCACTCAAAACCCGTTCGATGTCTCCTTCCCCTCCGCCTCCCACCATGTCTTCTTCCGCCACGATTATCTCCACCAACGCCTCCTCTTCTTCTCACCCCATCACCTCTACATACCCCAATCCCCACCCCCTCGCTGCACCCCAAGGCTTCTACCACGCCTCCAACTTCTCAATCTTCTGCCACCCCTCCTTTGGCTCGCCGGACAAGCAGCCCGTGGGCAAGGACGCGCTGCCGCCGCGGTATAAGTACAGTAAGGTGCCGGAGCCGATCGTTAATAGGAAGGTTGTTAAGGAGGGCGAGGGCGGTACATGGACCGCGGTGAAGGCGTTGGCTAAGCAGAGGGATGATGCGACTAGGGAGAGGAAGTTGAAGATGCGCATGGCTTCGACCTCACGGCTTCCATCTCCCCCGCCCACACCGGTTTCTGCTTCAGGTTCAGGTGGAAAGCGTGCTAGGGAGGACGATGATGAGGAGAAGGAGGAGGGCGAGGAGGGGAGGAGGACGCGTGCGCGTCGGGAGTAGATTTTTCTTTTCTTGGCTCTTTCTTCTTTCTTCTCGATTTCTGACTCTGGCTCTTCAGAGTTGTACTTGTACTTGAATCGTTCGGACTGTTCCTTTTTCTTCTCCTTTTTCTCCTCCTACTTTTCGCTTTCGCCGAAGGTCGGGCCCAACCCCGATCGGTAGGGCAAGTTCAACCTTGCCCATTTTTATTGCTTTCTTTTTCTTTGGCTCTCTTTTCTTTTGGTTTTGGTACATTCTCAAGGTCGTCGGTTCTGGTTCTGGTTCCCATATCGTCTCCTGCCTCGTGTAGCATAGAGTCTAGTGTAGAGTAGTATACCCCAGTCGCCCGCCGCTCATGTAACAGCAAATATCATAATGGGGTCCGCTCGTGGGACCTTGGTTTGAAATCGGAGCTATATGTTGTG
Source organism: Hypsizygus marmoreus (assembly GCA_013433165.1). Classification (NCBI taxonomy): domain Eukaryota; kingdom Fungi; phylum Basidiomycota; class Agaricomycetes; order Agaricales; family Lyophyllaceae; genus Hypsizygus; species Hypsizygus marmoreus. Next base: position 845,605 of record CM024093.1, on the reverse strand, counting down.
AAAGGAAAAATACATAACGGCGAGGGAGAGAGAGAGATTTATCAAACGACCAGGACGTGGCACTGGAGTCGGACACTGGACACGCGACGGGTGACGCGACGCGTTTACCCGGCACGTGAGCCTGAATTTTCGGATCCAGGTCTCTGAGCCTCGTTGAAGTTCTGACGAGCGTCAAACTTCGAATCATGTCAGTAACCAGTTGCATTCTCGTCAACATTGATACATTATTAACTCATACACTTCACCTAGGAGCAACGACAACACACCCCAGCCCAAGTTGAAACCCTTGACCCGCGAGGACCTTCCGCCTACCCCACCTCTTCGCAATTACGCACGCGGTGTATTCCACCCACTTCTGGCTCTTGGCTTCCTCACGCCTTGGGAACTTCTGGAGGAACATGCGGACGAATTGAAGATCCGAGGCTGTACGTCTTTGGTGAGGGCAAGGATTCTCTGGGAACAAATCCGCGACCGGCTGCCTCTCGAATGCAGTAGTCATATCTGGGCAGCGGACCACGATTTGTCTCCGTGCTTTGTGATTACTTCGAACAAGACTCCGGAGCGTTTGCGGAAGGCAGAGGATTTGGAGCTGATTAATCGCACTCGTGAGGCGTTGGGTATTGATCTTGGGCCTCCGCAATGGTATTCACCTGGGCTGTAGTGGGGCTGGTTGCATTTGTTTTGTTTTTCGAGTACATGTACGGGATTGAAGTTTTTTTTACGAACGATGTCACCACGTGCACATAACCCCTCGCCACTCGATTCATCTGTGCTTTTCACACCAAGAAACCTTCGGGCTTATAGTACCGCTGTCGGCTCTGTCATATCGATCTTTTCCACAGCGCACACCTGCGGCCGGCGTTATTGTGAGGAAGGGGCGCCTGCTTTGTGCTATTATGCCATGACCACCACCTTGTCGGGCGTGGACACACCCTTGAAGGCTACAATGCTTGCCTACTCTTTCAACCTGAAGAGCAGGCACAACACCTGGATTGACGTGGTTGTTGTCCATGGCCAGGGCGCTCGTGGGCTGGTCCTTACTCGGATAAAGGTGGAGAAGATTTGCTGCCTGAGTATTTATCCTGTGGGGGAGGCTGGTTCGCTATATGTCGAAGAAGACATCATTCAGGAGACAGCCTTAATGACACGATGTACGTTGTTACCTTTCGTTGGTGTTTCCATAATTCTCCTATTTTATGGCGAGGGGCATGCGCGGACTCCACTTCCTGATCGATGTACTCGTACATAGTGGGCTTGACTGGAGTTGGATGATTGGCAAGCTGTATGTATGTTACCATTTAAAACCGATCGTGAAAAGGTTCGATTAATTCATAGCTATGTGCTCTGCAGGATTGGTCGTTATTTTTCGCACAAAGTCGAAGGTGAAGAACAAGCAGAGGTCCGGGGATGTGGATCGGAATATCACTTCCTCAGCGGCCCGGTGTGGTTACTGCTGTCGCCGGTCACCAATGTCGCTCTGCCACCATATCTGAAGCTCAAGCTACCACTGCTCCACGAAAAAGTTACCAGCATCAGAAGAAGAAGTATTCGAAATCAAGGACATGGTGACCATCGTCCCTCATCACCACCCCCTACTATTCAAACCTCCTCGCCTCCTTTCTCTGCAGCCTACCGCCTTCAAGAACCACGTCCGAAACCCGTCTCGGTGCAATAGGTGCAAAGTCACGTTATAAAACCGCTTCCATTAGCTCCTATTCTGCGCCCACAGTAGTACGAGGAGTTACGATGAAGTGGGCCACAGCATCCATATGTAACTTGAACCGGAAAAATAGGAGCGATTGGATCACCCATTGAGCCCCTCTCATCTCACTCTTCAGTGGCTAAAAACACACCTCTTTCAGTCTACGATCGCGTAGCGCGGAGCACCTCATTTCCCTTCCCCCATCTATCACCCACCATCCACGCATCTCCCGCCATCCACCAACAATGACCCCCAAAGAAATCACGCTCCTTTGCATATTCATCCTCATCATCATCCTCCAAGCATTCCTCAAGCGCATGTTCGAGTGCAGCCTCCTCGAAGTCCCTCAATCCCAGCCTCAACCCGACTTATGCCCCCCGGCACACCTCCCCGGCGCCTCCCTAGTACCGCACATCATCCTCCTCGCGACCCTCCCCATATCCCTGTGGCACCGCTTCCTCGGCGCAAATGAAGACGCGTTCGTCGTGTCCGTTGCGTGGGCGCAAGCCGTATGGGTCGTGTATGTGTATGTGTATGTGTGGGCTCACCGTGGTACGTGTATGCCTCCCCACAGTGTTTTCTTTCGTCATGACTTACCCGCTTCCGTGTATGCAGACACCCACCCTACCACCGACATCCCCGCCGCCACCAACATCCCTGCCGCCACCGACATCCCCACACTCATATCCCTCGCGTGCTGCGTTGCTGCCGTCACCGTGGTGATGATCCTGCTCTCGATCCTGGGCAGTGGGAAGGAGCCCGCAGGGGTGTTGGGAGTGCTCGCTAGGTGGCTGGAGTTTACGGGTAGTGGCGAGGACTTGGTGTATGTGGGTGGCGAGGACTTGATGCTACTTGACGAGGAGAAGGCGGTACCACTTCGCGAGGAGAAGGCGGCAGGCGGGTCGGGCTAGTAATCATGAGCATTCAGGTGATATTTAGTGGGAAGTCTGCAATCTTGCCTTTTCGTTGCACCCCCGTATTTGTAACATCGGAAGAAATAGTAGAATCTGGGGACGTCAGTGATGTTGGTGGTTGGGGTATATCATTATTCTCGACGTGTTGTGTTATGGTAGATCATGATATATATTTTTACTGTACTTTTGTTGTACTCGTACAGTACTTAGTCACGGTATGCTGTATTTACTCTTCATATCCCGCTTGGTGTAGAAGATTTGAAGTTTCATTGGACGCTAAATCATCGATGATGCGAGCCTCTCTCAACGTCTTCAGCCGGGGATATTTTTTGAAGACGGCAATAGTGTTCCAATCTTGCTTCCCAATCAAGGCCGCGTGCGTGAGCTCGAGGATGAGCTGCTTGGACAGCACGAGGCTTTGCATTCTGACGAATGTTCTTGATCAAAGAATGTCAAGTACTTATATAATAGCGGAAAGCTTTTTTTCTTCTTCAGGTATTCTATTCATTCTACGCTCGAATACTGATACTGCAGACATCTGCCTCTACGATCAATTCATCAGGATATGAATCCATAACGCGGTCAAACATCTCCCACCACATCGGAAGATCACTCCCTGGGCCGAAGTAACACATCACATACTCCCAGTACTCGGGCAACCATCCAGCTGTCTCCCAATCTATAACCCCCACAATCCTCCCATCTTTCCACAAAACATTGTGTGGCCCAAGATCACCATGGGTGAAGACCGTTCGGTAGACTCGCCCTGCAACCTTCTCGAAGTCAGCGCGATACTGTGGACAGTTCTTGTAAACGTAATGATAGCCATAGAATCGTTGAAAGTCAGTAATTGAATTGAATGGGCCCCAGGGCTTTGCCGCCAGCCTCGATTCGATACATGTGCCCCCGTCGACTGCCTGGACTTTTCCTGGCTCCGGGGGCTCGAGGGAGCGGAGCTGATCGATATAGCCCTTGAGCTGGTGCATGGAGTTAAGTTGGTCCTCTTCACTCAGATGGCGCCACACGTCGCAAAGCAGAGGAGCATCGATGTATTCCATCACGAGCCAGGTCTCTCCACGTGCGGAAAAGATGTCATAGACGGGAGGTACAGGGATGGAGGTGGTTTCGGCGATGAATTGGAGGGTACGTGCGTCAGTGAGTCGAACGTCGTTAGGACCACCACGCTTGGCGATGGTGTCTTTACTGAGTCGGATAACAGTCCCCGCGAGCTTGAAACGTTGGATGGCTATTTTGACTCGGATGTTGAAAATGCACAAGTCGACACCGCTCAATTCACGGAGGCGAGAAAGATCGAGCTTCTGGGGATTCCTGGGAGGTGAACTGAGAAGTGCAACAACTCGTGAGGTGACTAGCAAACACGAGTGTGACCCAGATGGCCTGCGCCCATGCGACGGAGAGGACGAGGCTGTCTTCCTGCGTGCCGAGGAAACGATGCCACAGGGAGATGGGGACGGCGTTGAGGAGGAGGACGGAGGGTGAGAGGGAGGAGATGAAGTGCATGGTGGCGCCAGGCTAGTTGAGTCTGATTTAATGCTAGTTAATATCATTCATGAGTTTACACCATTCGAAAGACATGAGAAAGACGTACACACCGTGCCGGGCCTTGCATGATAGAGGAAAATAACATGGTGAGCGCCAACCATCTTGATGTCGAACGTTGAACGTTGCACTATTCGCCATCACAAGGCGGGCGATGAAACCGTCGGCTTATTCCGAAAGTGATGGTGTGTGTCGAATCACGGTGATTGTAATTCAATCTGGATACCATGATGTTGTTTCCAGCCCAAGAAAAATGAGAACAAGAGATATCCTGCACGCGCCGGCGAGTCCCAAGTTATCAATGTTTTATTACCCTTTTTTTGTGTCGGACTTCGACTGAGGATCCATGTGTCGTTCAACAACTTCCCCTTTCTGACCTGTCGTGACTATGTTCGTCCGATGTCCGTCAGGATAACGCCATAGTCTAGGCACTTTATCGCGAGGACTGGGGATCAGACAGGTGAAAATTGACCATTTTGGGAAGGAGTCCAGGAATGTAATGAACAAGAGAGCAGAACTGATCATGTAACCTAAAAGCGGGAATATGTGGTGTAGCAAGGAGAGTGAATGTATTGTCCTGCTGTACCACAGACAAATCGGAAGGGTACCTGAAGGCAGTTCGACGTTACGAAGCCCTGAGCAACTTGACTTGTAGAAAGCACAGCAAAGTCGCTCGAAGCGGACCAGTTTTACTAAACAAGAGCAGGATAAACAAGGGCTGAGGAAACAGATAATTTTCCGACATGACTCTTCTTGATTTGGGACTATGGGTAACATGATGTAGAATAAGGATACGTAGATCCTGGTTCGGTCATATCTACGCGGTGGACAAGGATTGTTTTTGTGTTGCGCCACACATAGATGGCTGTGCCGGATCGAGTGGTGGGTTCCCAGCTGGTGGAAAGGCTCAGCACAAATATAACAGAGGGAGACCAAGTTATTCGGATCTGTCAGCCCATTTGGACAATTACATGGCTTTTGTGAGCCACGATACAGGGTAACAGGAATACAAAAATGTTTTCCTTGTATTGAAACTTCTACAAGCCCATCATGATTTTTTGATCACCTTCAGGCGCCTTAGCCTCATGGCAAATGATGTAAATGGAGACATCCATCATGGTTCTACAGCAGTATAAAGGACACCAGAATCCTGGATCTGCCTTCAAGTTCTCCACACCTTTTCTACTCACAACTTATTCATACTCAAATGAACGCAGGCAATTTATCCTTTTTGCTCCTTATTATCCCACACTGACCACTACATTGCAGTAAACACACTTTTCGGAATCAAGGCAAGACCTCGCCTCTACATGGCTCTGTACTGGCGGGGCAGTCTCAACCCAGGAGATGTCAAGTACCACACCACGCTCCTCCTTATCCCCAAGGGTGCGGACCCAGACTCAAAGAATAACAATTCCATCCGCTATCACGTCAACAACACCTTTGACAACGAACGCGAAATATGGGAGTTTGAACCTTTACGGACTCGCCCCAAGACGTATCAGCTACGCGCACTGGTGTTTCTCGGCAAGCTGGATATAACCGAATCGCAACTGGAGGAAATATTGAAGAGTGTGCAAATCATCCAGAACAACCCTGCATGGCGCTGCCGCCACTGGGTCTGGTCTGCAATGGAGGTTCGTGACGGCCATTCTTCTTAAGAGTCACCGAGGCAAATCATATGGTCTGACCTGGTGATTGGTTTAATGTAGCTCCTCTCGCAAATGGGTGTAATCGCTCCGCTCCCTGGACCTGCTGAGACTGTTTGGAACACCGCTGTTGCATTCCTGGAGAACCGTGACTCCATCCATCCAATCGGTGTCATCCCTACCTGCACAACAACTGGAGAGGACACCAAGTCTGCTTTGGATGGTGCCTAGGCATTAAATTGGTGTCGCCCCCTCGGTGCTCTTGTACTCTATGCCCCGTGTTTTTGACCTTTGTACCATGGCCAGATCGGATGATCGCCATCATTGTCCGAGTTTTGATGTATAACAGAACCATGCCTTTCCTTCTTTTTTAAGAAAAAATAGTCGCGATCTGTGTGTGCCGAATTTTTGATTACATGTCACGGTTCCACTCTGCTTTAAAGCTCAACCTTCAGTTGTGAATTCATGATGTCGTTGTTGATCGCGGTTGGGGCTTGGGGCTGCGGGCTTGAGTTGTGCATGATGTGAATGAGACCAATATCAACGAAATGTCACAGTAACAGATTCAAGGCCGAGTATGCGCTGGATTAAATGGTCGTCAGTAAAGGAAGGAGAGAAGAAATCGACGAGCGAATCCAAGGTTCCGAGTTCTATTTATAGAACGCGGTACCGGTCTGCCAATCAGTGTGTGAACGGTCGCGTGGTACTTACTGCCGTATTCCGCCACGCAACTGCACGAAGATTTTCGTCGCGTCTTCCTCATCGTCTGTCCTATGTACATCTCGCCCTCGCCACTCCGGCTGGCTGGTACGGCCATCGAATTTTGTCAAAGTTCGTCTTATCTGGATGCTCCAATTACCAGTGCTTCTAGAGTGTGAAAACAATGAGTATGACGTGCATGCCCCCGTGCGAGGGAAAGGGAAAGAGAGGCAACGTGGAGGATGTGGTGCAGATGCATTGATTAGTACGCCGGCGGAGGTGGAGAGGGCTTGACGCACTAATTTTGGGTGATGCGCGTTCTGTTGCAGACTACAGTACGAGTACGCTGGCAACCATCCAGCCATTCTCCCAACCTATAACCCCCGCAATCCTCCCCTCCTCTCCACAAAACGTTTGTGCTGTCCAAGAACGTCATGGGTGACTTCAAGAACCGTTCAGTAACATTCACCCTGTGACTCGGTCTTGTACTGTACGTCTCGCTCCAAGAAGCCGCTGCCCAGCCATATTGCCTTTGTCTCAAAACAAACTGGCGACAATGCGAAGATGGAATGCATGCTATCGCTGGTCACGACCATTCTAAAGAGTCTTGCTCTCTTTTTTTCAGCCACGTTATGTTGTTGCACAGCAAAACGAGACACTGGGAAATGGACTGCATCACCGTTCCGGACTGGCTTGTAAATAGGAGTGACTGATCCCTTAGCCCCCTCTCACACACGCTATGAAAATTCTCGCCTGTCCTGACATATATATAATAGGGCCCCCTGGAACTCCCTCCCCCCCCGCCGGCCCCTCCCCCCTCCCCATCCACCACCACCATGTCTACCCCCCCAAGAGACCCATGGGCAATAACCACCTACACTCTCCCCCTCGTTCTCTTTTACCAATGCCTGCTATGCTTACCCTTGGATCTTTTCACGGATTCGCCGGGCCTGACCAACCTCTCGATATGCCTTATACTCACCAGTACGATCCCTGTGTCCATGTGGCATTATTTGCTGGGTGATGAGAGGGAAGGCGGGTTTGTTGTGAGTGTTGCGTGGGCGCAGGCTGTAAGGTGTGTGTTCAAGAAGGCCATTCCTTGTACGTCTCATTGTCTCTCTCACGATATGTGATGCCGTATCCAATATTTATCCCCCGCTGTAGCAACCACCATCCCCGCCATAATATCAATCACATTCTACATCACCTTTATCTCTGGATACATGATCCTGCTCTCGATCCGTGTTAGTGGGAAAGAGCCGACGGGGTTGTTGGGGACATTTCTTGCCATTGGGAGGGAGGTGGGTGATAAGGCGGGCTTGGTTTGGAGGAGCAGGAGGAGGATGCGGGCAGAGCGAAGAGCGCTGGCGGGGTCGTCTGCGGCCCCCCATATTCGCTGGTATGTCTGCCCTTTCTTTACACAGTTCTTCTTCTCATCGTCATCGGCTTATGTTGAGGTTTTCTTTCATGTCAGATTTGAATCCGATTACTTCACACCGTACTGAGGCGTGATGGGTTCTACATAGGGGTTGGGTGGTGCCTTCACTCTTTTTCTCGGGTGGATATGGATAGATCTGTATTTTTTTATGTACTCCCACCTCGAGTCGTTTTTGTATTTTTTTATCTTCCGTGGCATTGTAGTCCTATTTGTTGGATTCGTCACGGAAGACTTAAGTTAATGGTCACCAATGATTTGAGCGGAAGGCAGTTTCTACTCCATGGTATAGATGACACGGCGATATTCCGGATCCGGAGCTTTATATTCGTACAGAACTGAAGAATAAGGATAGATACCGTCGTGTGCCCCCTCGTCGGTCGACAAAGCCTTATCGGAAAGTTGAGAAGGAAACGGTCATAAAATGGAGGAAAGGGAGTGAGGCCCAAAGCAAACACAAAGGCGGGAAGTACATCACACGGAAAGATATCACGCACGAGCCCTCCTTCCCCTCATCTTCCTCCCCATATGAATCACGGTGGGAAGTAGGGGACGAGGGCGTGGGGAAAGTCACCACACACCCCTTGGCCAGCACTAGTCATACCCCGGCACGACAACTCCAACACCCATCTCCCTCGCTTTACGCACAACCGCACACGCAATCGCGACGTCCTGCAGCCCCACGCCGACCGATTTGAATATCGTGATCGGGCCTTCACATTCTTCCTCACCCTCGCCCTCATTTCCACCAACCTCACCACTAGTACTCCTGTCACTCTCACCACCCTCACCAAAATCGAAATCGAAATCAACGCCAAACTCCCCACCGTCACCATCACCCAACTTCAACCGCAACCTTACCAACTCCCCGATCTCCACGACCTCGTCCCCACTCACGCCCGCATCGATGAGCTCCCCTGCCTCGATGGCGCATGCGGTGCGGGAGTCGACTATCAGGAGGGGTCGGGGTCGGGGTCCTGGTGTGGGTTTGGGTTGATTGGGTTCATGTGGACTAGATGGTTGATTAAGTTCATGTGGACTAGAATCAGATAGTGTGGGATGTGGACTAGAATCAGATGGTTTTGCACCGAGAGCCCTCCGAACGAGCGTGCAGTCGACTTCCCTCATGGCCGGGGTGTAGCTCCCGACGAGTATGACGTGCGTGCCCGTGCGGACCCAGTGCGAGGGGAAGAGCGGGGTCGTGGAGGATGTGGCGCAGATGATCAGGGAGGTGGAGAGGAGTGCGTTGCGGATGGGGTTGGTCTGGTTCTTCTCCTTCTCACCGTAAGTCTCTTCGTTCTCACTGTAAGTCTCGTCCCCGTCGGTCGTAGAGCTAGCGAGGAACCGAAACGCGACGTGGGGGAATTGATGCGTGAGGGCAGTGCGGAGTGCGTCGACGCGGGAGTTGAGTGTGCGGTTGATGATGGTGCATGATTTGAGGGAGGAGGGGAAGAAGCGGAGGTGTAGAGAGAGGTGGGAGAGGATTTGTTGGCCGGCGCCGAATGCTACGATGGATGTGGGGCTGTGGATCCCTGCGAGGGTGGTTGACAGGAGGGAGCCTATACAGTGTACGTAGGGATAGAAGAAGAAGAAGGTGCTTTGGATAATCAGATATCAAAATTCAAATAGACATGGGGGTGTGCGCACCAGCAGCATTCCGAAGTGCAGTGAGCTTCCGTGCGTTGACGACAGCCTGCACCGCGCCCGTCGCCTCGTCCATCACGAGCGTCGACGCGGGGAGCCCACGCGTGTCCCCGGGTGTACGCGGCACGCAGACGACTTTGATTGTTGTGCCGGGGAGAGAGGGGTGTGCGATGCGGGCGGGCATGAAGAGGGCCGTGTGGTGTGGCATGGGGATGGATGTGCGGTGGGGTGTGTATGTTGTTGTTGTGGGTGATTGGGATTGGGTGGACTCGGAGGAGATGAGGTGGAATACGCGGGCCATGAGGGACATGAGCTCCGTGGGTGTGAAGTGCGGCGTGATGACGTCGATGTCGGCCGCGGTGAGCACCAGAAGCGACATGATTGGGCGCGATCGATTAGTCCGATGTCGTAAGTACCCAGCACCGTCAAGGTACTCGCTCCGCACTTCGAAAGTTGAGTCAAAGAAGTCTCCAGTAATCGGTCCGACATCCACCGCTTTGATTGCACATGCTTGGCAACAGCCTCGAGGGGTGCGATCACGACCGATGCGGTCCTCGAATTTCATATCCGCTGACAAGCTGTAACAGCTCGCCCATGATTGGAGCTCAATACTGGGCCACTGCCCTCTCCGTCTCCTCTCTTATACCACAAAACACCTGGCGTTGATATCCCAGTGCACAAGCCATGCCTGCGATAACGTCGACGGTGCTCTATGATAGCACGATTATCGTCGAGGGATCAGACTTGCCTCGGATTGGCGCCATGCTGGGCATCCTCTTCGTCTCTCTATTCGGTGCGTGGGGCATTCCCATACGATGGCATGTGCTCATGGTCATTCCTTATACTTATTCCCTGGAACAGCCATATCCTTCCCAGGCATCTCCAAACAGACCCCGTCGCTCAGGATTCCGCACCTCGTCTTCTTCATCGGCAAACATTTCGGAACTGGTCTGCTACTCACATATCTCGGCTTGTTGTTCATTCTTAACTTACTTACTTATTGGTGCAGGCGCGATCCTATCTACAGCGTTTTGCCATCTCCTCCCCGATGCGTTCGAGTCGCTGCAAGATCGCGGCGTCAATGAGCGGTATCATGGGATTGGCAAGTGGACGGGAATGATCATGTGCGTACCACCGTGTTATTACATTTTCTACCCCCCCACACGTTACTTACTCATGATGGCACACCAGTCTCGGATCTCTACTCTCGATATTCCTCGTCGAATGTACGTCACGGTTTTCCCTCCAGCCTTACTCCACACCACACATCCATATACGTAACAACACCACTAATCACCCAAACTCAAATAGACATCTCGACATCCTACGTGGACCACCTGCACGCCGACCCCTCCGCACCGCCCTCCCCATCCTCCACCCGCGCACCGAGCCCCTCTCCCTCCCGCGCCTCCATACCACCAAAACCACCCACAACGCAAAAATACCCCCCGACCACCACCACCCTCCCGCCTTCCATACCCCTTCACCATTCACCCAACCCGCCTCTCGGCCTCCCCACACCACCAACACCACCAACACCGACAGAAACGACCCCACTCGTCCCGAAATCGCACTGCACTGCCACCCATACCCATCCCCACACGCACGCGCACAATCACAATACTAACCACAATCACAACCACAATCATAATCCCAACAACCACAACCACAACCACAATAACCACACCCACACCCACACCCACACACCCAACGACTCCGAACCCCTCCTCCCACTCTTCCTCCTCAGCTCCCCGCGGCTCTTCTGGAAACGGAGCACGCCGCATTTTCCTGCCGTTTTGGGGTGGGGAAGGGGACGTGCAGCGGGGGATGCGTGCGTGTGCGTGTGTGAGCGGAATCATAGTGGGTGTGTGTGTGAACGTGGTCATAGTGGGTGTGTGGAGGAGGATGGCCCTGGGGGCGGGGATGAGGAAGGAGAAGGAGAAGGAGAAGGAGAAGGAGGGGGGGAAAGGGAAAGGCAGAGGGAGGAGGGGATTAGCGAGGAAGTGTGGGTGAGAGGGAGGGAGGGTGGCCCTTGGGAGGGGGATATGGATATTGGTGCTAGGGAGCGAGAGGAGGAGGAACAGGAGGAGGAAGACGACGACGAGAGGAAGAGTCCGAAAGTGGGAAGGAGGAGACAGGTTGTTGGGATCTTGGTGCGTGCTTCCTTCTTTGGGTGTTCGGGTTTTTGAAAAATGTCTAATGTATGTATGGTTATAGGTCCTGCAACTGGGGATCATGATACATTCACTCGTTATTGGGTTGACGCTGGCTGTTACGGCGGGACCTGAGTTTAGTGAGTTCCTCTTTCTTCCTTCTCCTTCCTTCCCTTTTCCCTTTCCCTTTCTCCCTTCCCCTTCCCCTTCCCCCCGTCCCCTTTCCCCTTCCCCTTTTTTCCATACTTTCTAACCAAAACCCACGCAACTAATTATTATCATCAATTTACCACCAACCAACCCCATAGCATCCCTCGTGACGGCGATAATATTCCACCAGCTCTTCGAGGGTCTCTCGCTCGGGATTCGGATAGCCAGTCTCCCCCCGCCGCCTCCATCGCCTCCTGCTCCTCCTCCATCCACTCCTTCGCATCCTTCGCATCCTTCTCCACCATCCACTCCTTCCCCACCATTACTCGATTCCCCATACGTGCCTCCAATCCCCGAACGTTCAATGCCGTATCCACCCCGCCCAACCCCACCCCCAACCCCACACGCCAATATCACTAAATCCAACAAATCCAACAAATTCAACAAACCCAACAAATACAATAAATCATGGCTGACGCCCGTCCTCGCGGTCCTGTTCGCCATCACCACACCTGCGGGTATGGGGCTCGGGTCGCTCGTGTTTGACGCTTCGGCGTCTTCTGGTTCGGTGCCGGAGGGGGATCCAGAGCAGGCTGGTGAGTTCTTTTGTTTTTCTTTCCTTTCCTTCCTTCCGTTTTCCCTTCCTTCCCCTTTCCCGTACCCCCTTCCTTCCCCCCCTTCGCGTTCCACTCCCTTATCTAATGTGCAAACGCTGACTTTTGTTTATGTGAGAGCAGCCCGGATCCGCCTGACGCAGGGCATAATGTCGGGCGTATCAGCTGGGATGTTGATTTATGCCGCGACGGTGGAGATGCTGGCGGGGGATTTTGTGTTTGGGGATGTGGGTGGGGATGTTGGTGTTGATTGGGAGGGGGAGGGGGGGATGCATCTTCATGAGCATGAGCACGATCACTTTAAGCATCACCACGCATTACACTCGAACCACTCCCACCACACGCATTCATTAAACCATACCGAGTACCACCACCACCACAACCACCATCACGAAGAAGACTCGGAAAGCGACACAGGGACGATCGACTCCATCATCATCCACGCGCGCGACCTGGATCATGGTAGTAGTAAAAGAAGAGGCGCGGTGTGGCGCAAGGTGGTGGCGGTGGTGAGTTTGTTGGGGGGTGCGGGGGCGATGGCGGTTGTTGGGATGGGTGAATGATAATGTTTGTGGTGAGGGTAGGGGTAGGGGAGAGGGGAGATGAAATTGCTGTTGATGCTGTTAGACTTTTTTGTTTTTTTTCCCCCCGGGAGGTGCCTGAGAGGACCTTGTTATCATACATATTGCATATTACATACCATGCTTAGATATTACGATTACGACACCTTGTAAATGACTAGGGATGCTGCTGTTGTTTGCGTGGTCGGATGGTGGAGCTTCGGATACTGGTATTGGATGGAAATCGTTTACAGTACAACATCTGAAGAGTTGGGACTTGGGATCACGACCACTGGATTAATTATTAATCTGCCCGTTTCGTGGAACGTTTTTTCTTTCTCGAAATAGTCGTACATTTCCTTGTATCCCCTGATGACATCTAACTCCTTCTAGCGCGCTTCATCCTCCTGCCTCCCATTCCACACATATACAAATACTTAAACACACCTCCATACCCCTCGTCCCCTTCCCCCTCCCCCTCCCCGTCCTCTTCCCGCTTTCTCTTCGGCGGAGCGCTACGCAGACTCTTACTCTTCCGCACCGTACCCACCACAGAAGCAGGTATATAAACATGAGCAGGCGCAGAACCATACCCGCCCTCCCGCGCAGCCCACACCTTCCACCGCGCCTCAGCAGCAGCCACACCATCCAACACCGCCGTATCCGATGCGCCACCGCGATATATCGGGAGGAGGTAAATCGGCGGGGGCCGTACGGAGAAGGGTATGGGGACGTAGATGAGGGGTGCTGGAGGTGGGATGCGTGTTGGTGCTGGGGCTGTGGGTTCTGGGGTTTGAGGTGTAGGGGGATGGGGATGGGGTGGTGGTGAGGAGGTGTGGAGGTGGAGGTGGAGGTGGAGGTGTAGCTTAGGACGAGGATTATTCCGGGGGTGGGGGATGCATGTGGAGGTGGGGGTGCAGTTGGGAGGGTGGATGGGGTGTCATTCATGAGGCTTTAGAATAATTATAAAACTATCAGCCATCCGTTGGACATGAGTCTTATAGCTGTGAAACTTACTCGGTATGTGGAGAAGCGATCGGGAGGTCTGCAGAGTGTGGTGCAGGTAAATTCGCTGTGGCTTTGTCCAGGCCGTGAGTCGTTGAAAGTCCGCTAAAAGGTAGAACAATATGTTAGAATTAAATAACCAAACCTGGACCGAGGAGGATTTAAAATACTCACGCTGCAGTGTGATGATGAGGGGTTTCAACCGATTGCGGAGGTTGAGCTACAGTTACGGGCGAGCCTCTGCACAGAGTTTTGTCAAGTATTCAGAACAGTAAGTGTACATTGGAGACAATAAAAACCCACCGTGACCCAGCGGGAGTACGAATCTGAATCATCACGGCCCCGGACCCCAGAGACGCTACACTCCAGTACGGAAGGGAGTTTCGCGGGTCAGAACGTGCGTCCATAGGGGAAAGGGTCAGGCGGTAAGGCATGGCGAGTCGAATGCAGAGTCACGGTCGTCTGGCGGGACACTAGTACTCAAGGAGGAGAAATCTGTAGAGCTGTATCAATGCATAGACGCAGGTTTTTATGTCGGATGGGGAGGGGAGGCTTTGGCTGCATGTTCAAAGCGTGTCGTGCAGCGATGGATGGTGGTGGTGCGGTACTGCTTTGACAGTGGACACTGATGCCGCGTGGCCGAAAATGGAGGGATGGTGTTTGTTGAGGTGTGGTTGAGTGGTTCATGGTAAATACGGCGAAGCAGATCGGGCCGGAAGTGCCGCTTGCACTCTCGCTTTCGCGATCTTCGCTGGCGCATCTTGGATACCTCGATCCAGTTTTCGGATACTTCTACGTCGTAATCCCTTAACAGGAGGTTTGCATAGCATTTTCGGTTTTTACTGAACAGTAACACTGCGGAAAACCTATCTCCTGACTTTTTCCTTACTCTCCCTGTAGCAAGGCTCATTCATGGTTGTTCAAGGTATTCCAGCCTCCCATTTCCTCCTTTCTGATCCAATTTGTACGCAAGTATGGCCAATAAGGACATGGTATCTAACTGCACCGATGCTGTTTGTAGGCCCAGAATCTCTCTACTTCTAAAGGAACTTCGCGACGAGAAGATCCACAGCACAACCAGCTGCATTCCCAATTGAATCCACTCGAGCAAAAACGATCCCCATCTCTTCCAATCGCTGCACTATGACTTCCCTATATGGAGCAATTTGTCCCAACGCGCCACCCAAAAAGAGCGCATCGTTAGCTGGACTTAACCGAGTGCTATCATGCACCAGTTGCCTCACAGTGTCGGCCGCTGATGTCGCGGCTTCGCGAACAATGGAAAGCGCTTCAGGATCTGGAGGGGAGGGATGATCGGGAAATGCAGCTTTGAACACGAGACGACAGAGTGACGCGATGCGCAGCTTTGGATCAGGATTCAAAGGAACCGAGCCAGTCTTTTCCTGGAATTGATTGGGTGCGTATACAGCAGATATGATCGCCCCGACAGTCTTGCACCCAAAGTGGTCTGCAATCGCTTT
Organism: Hypsizygus marmoreus; assembly: GCA_013433165.1. Classification (NCBI taxonomy): domain Eukaryota; kingdom Fungi; phylum Basidiomycota; class Agaricomycetes; order Agaricales; family Lyophyllaceae; genus Hypsizygus; species Hypsizygus marmoreus. The sequence continues at coordinate 830,039 of CM024093.1, read as the reverse complement.
GTGCAGCTCAGTAGGCGGAAGCCCTGAATCTCGATGATTAAGGGCTCGGCGGATTGCTTCCCGGCCAATGGAAAATGCAGAGCCTTCGTCGCCGAGGAGGTAACCCCAGCCACCGGCACGGTCAAGACGAGTGATGGCGAGTTTCCGCTCTGCGGATGTGATACTGAAGCTGTAAGCAAGACTCCCTGTTCCGGCAATCAGGACCACGCCGGTCTTCGCCTCGGTATCTGCGGCAGTGTCTCCGCTGCTGCCTATTATCGCAGAAGAAAGGAGGGCTGCGTCATTGGTGATGAGAACTGTTGATGGGTCGGAGAGGGCTAGCATCTGGGAGATACGAGAATGCACTGCGTCTGTATCAGCAGGTCTATCTAAGCCAGCCCCACCAATCCAGGCGGCGGCGAACAATGGCTGGTTGAGAGGTAAGAGAAGCGGGAACGGCTCAGGACGGAGGGCATCAGGAAGGAGAGCCACAGCAAGCTTAATGGCCGTCGAGATTGTTGAAATGGCAGAGTCATGGCCAAGCGTCACACTGCATTAACAGATCCTTATGAGCAGATACGGGATGTGGTGAAAAGATGAGACAGCACAAGTTGCATGGGCCAGCTTCGGCTCTCGCCTGTATCCCATCTCGACTCGCGATGACAGCCGTACATTTCGTGCCACCTGCGTCGATGCATAGTACCAATCGCGGTCTGGTCGGAACTTCGGTGGGATTCTGCGAAGATGTATCACTGTACCAAGCATCCCTCAATATCCCACCAGACTTCTCGAGTCTCGTATAGGCGTCGGCTATGGAACATCCCAGCTTTTCCACTACGAGGGCTACCTTGACGCTCCCCCCGCAAGATGCGATTAATGAGTCGATCTCGATATCTGGGAGTATCGTAGTGAGGAGAACGGTTCGGAAGATACGACGCGCTCTGTCGAGGAGTTTATTATTGGAGCTCTTGACGTCTACCATCTACATTTTTATCGTTATGATGTCAGCCTTTACTAGAATAGACCCATCACTTGCCAGATTACCGTGTGTCTTTCCAATGCGGACCATTACGCCAGTCGAGATCATATTTAAGATCTTGCCAACCATGCAGTAAGAATATCGTAGCTCGGAATTGAACGCAATAGAATGGAATTACCATCTTCGTGGCAGTTCCCGCTTTCATTCTTGTACTCCCAGTAATAATCTCGGGGCCCACCAGACACTCGATTAGACACTCGGCACGCCCTCTCATCGCACTTGGCTGCACACAGGAAATTCCAATGGTCAGCATTCCAAGAATATCGCGACAGTGGGAAAGGCCTGAAAGAACGTAGGGTGTGCGACCAGAAGCCGCGATGCCTATCAGAGTATCAATAGAAGAAAGTGGCGGTGAAATGGCTTCCAGATCCGTGATCGATAGTGTAATGGAGTCTTCGGCGCCTTCGGTCGCGCGACGTATTGCAGTGTCTCCACCAGCGATAAGCCTAAGGTCCGTATTCAACACCTCCGGAATCAGGAGACTGGGCAATACGACTCACGCGATAAATTGGGAATATGGTGCAGAGAACGTCGGAGGGCTTTGGAATGCTATCAGTACCATGTGACCGAGGAGAGCTATATCCCCCACATTTCCGACGCGTCCAAAACACCGAGTCTGCGTTATGGTCAATTTTTTGGCTTACGGGGCGGTGAAAGATTACCTTCCACTCGTCCCTGCGCCGATGTACATAACTCGCCCTCCCTCCCTTACTCTGTCCACAATCAGGTCTATAGTTCGTGCGATCTCTGGTAAACAAGTCTGAACCGCCGGAGCCACCGTAGCATCGGCGTTATTCATTATACCTGTCAATCAGAAACTACATTTAAGCTTCAACACGAGTGACAGGAGGCAGATGACAGTAGTATGTACGCACGACACATTTCCAGAGTAGAAACAGCATCGATCGCCATCGAGTCTTCATTGTGCGATTCGGTTTGAAGCAAGCCAAGGACAGTCGAATCCGACATCTTCAAACAGTAGGTATGAAGGTTTCGTCCGTCAAACGTTGAAGTCGATCAGCACCAATCGCGGCTGCGATAACCAAGTGACAACTGGGGTGGGGTCGTTGGGCACATCGCGTGATATCATCTAGGCTCTCACGATTCGGTTACTGTAAACGTCGAAGCTTCGATGGCTGATCAAACCGCATGGCACCAAGTAAAGACTGGAGTGCAAACGATTCAGTATTGAAAAGAAGCATTCGTTCACAAATGACATAAGGAGGTGCTATAATTTATGGAACACGAAGCTGAAATTTAACGAATCACATATCTGCTATAACCACAGTTTTGGTGACAGTCGGCATGGTCAACGACCTGTTTCCCTAAACGACGTGATAACGAGAAAATGAGTTATGCAGAGAGCAGTGCCAACGTAATGACTTTCTTACCTGTCCCTCGACCGTACGGAGATCGTACTGCTCACTGCCAAATTTAGAAACACGCGAACTGTGGGTATGGGCAGTGCCAAAGCTAGTCGACGCTGATAACACGCCTCCACGCATATCCTTCAGATGATTTCGTCCATTCAGCCTTTCAACAGTGACGCATGTATCAGAACCGCTTTCGGGCATAGTAGCCAAGAACAACTGTGCTCACATTGCGACTACATTCAAGTTGTCAGTCATACAAAAGACCTATCATTGCGAGCACACAACTTACAGAAGGTGTTTGCGTAAAGCTTGGTGACGTTGATATGGAAAGGCATCCTAAGAAAAAAGTAGTGAATAACAGTGAAACAAGACAGAATTAAAGATAGGAAGGGTTTACCAGTAGAGATTCTTCGGCGCCGCATAGAAAGTAATTAGGAGCGCAGTTTGAATGAGTGTCACAAGTGCCCCCCGATGAATCACGAATTGTACCAATGTGTTCAGAAGCACGTTCGTCCTAGGGGGAAGGTCAGCAGAACAAATGAACTGTCAGGCAAAGGGACACGCACTCCGAGATCCCGGTCCTGGAGGAAGTCAAGTATATGCACATGGCGATAGTGGCCAGGATGTCAGTGACAGCGCCAAATCCTTTGGCTACGCCAAAGAAAATCTATCCGAACTTATTTTGAGTGGTGTGCGAAATGATAGGAAACGCTCGCTACTCACAGCAAAGATGCCGTTCCGATTAGCAAGCACACCGTGGTGGAAAATGTACATTGTTGCAACGCAAGCTAGACGTGGAGGGTTAATGGCTTGCGGGATGAACCAGATAAACTGCACGTGCCAACACCGCCAGCTGAGATCGCAGGTGCTTAGCTATCGTTTGGACTTCATGAAGACGAAATTCGTACCAAAAGCCATTACCGCACACGCAGTCTGCCCGTAGCATCGTAAGTATGTGACATGCATAGAGGGTCTGAATTCCTCACGATTGATCCAAGAACAAACCACCTGGTTTGACCAAGTCGCTTGACTGTGAAAGGCAGTGAGAAAGGCTTCGACCACGTATAACGAGCTACCCACCGTTGTACAGTTGGTATACAAAGTACATTTGGGAACTGGGGTTCGGAAATGAGAGATGAAGGACTGGGGTACAGATAGCGAAACACACATGAAAGTGATTATCGTGGAGATAAGGCACTCGGCTGACAATTCCCTGTTGTTCAGGATCAGTTCAATTCATCCCCATGTCGCCTCTTAATACTGACGGTGTGACGGAATTGAGGGGAAGCAGAGAACCGAAATGTGGAATCTAAAACGTGCTCAGAGAACCGTATAGTCCAGCGTCAACATAAAAAAAGAGCTTACGAGGTAGTAATAAACGGACTGCGCTATCAGGATGGATGACGCAAGGTCCAAAAGGCTGGGAATCAGGTGTCGTCAGGACCGGAAACCGCAAAACCCTAACACCTTTGCCTTACAGCATACAAATGGCCTGAAAAGAATTAGCGGACCGCTGTCGGTCTTGAGTCGAATACGAAGAAGAGAACAGAAGCTTACTGTGAACCGCACAAGGGGGGTATCATTTCGGGCGGGAAAGTAGATGTATGCTTGTACGATCGTGATTCCGCCCAGACTGCGCAAAAAAAATGAGGGGAATTCACGACTTTGACGCGAAAAGAACGTACAACAATGAAACGACGAAACCTGTAGACGCCTATGTGAGGCTCGACAGGAAATTGATCAGATAGTGACATACCCCAGTAAATAGGCGCAAAGGTAACAGAGAGATCGATTTCAGTCAAAGGCTCGGCAGAAGACATACTCGAGATGATAATGGATAGGAAGGAAAGGTGGATGTAAGGCCTCAGGCAAAGACGGATGCGGACGTGGCGACGCCACTTATAGCCGTGACGCAAACGGATGGGAAATCACTACGGTAGAGTTCAGTAACAACAAGGCCCAACTGAAAGATGCCATCGACCGCTGCAGCTGGTACATATACCCAAGAGGAGAGGGATCGAATCACGAAGGATCCTGGTCATTCGAAGACCAGGCTCTGTTGATTGACACGCAAGGAAGTCTCGTTAACAAACCAGTACGCCGATCTCCAGTGCACTTGCGCCTAGATTATGAACTGTCATCAGGTAAGCGGAGCTGCCACTGTTGTCGTCACAGCTTCTAGCGGGGACCCTCACATGTCAGGATTTGTTCTGGGAGATAAAAGTCTGAACGCGCATCGGGATAAGACACTAGATCCTCGCACACAAAAGCGGACAAAATCCGAGACTTCGGGCAGCACTGGAAAGCAGGATCAGAAGACGTCTTATTCCAGTTGACATCGCAGCGCCTTTTTAAACCGATTGAGCTGGGCACTGTTCCTGGTCGTGGTGACGAAACCACAGAAACAGCAGAGATGTGTTTCCATGTCTGCCCTTAGAAGGCAGAAGTTACTTTGTCACTATTCTTTCTGGGGCAGGGTTCCGAGACTTGGTAACAGGTCAGGCAGACAAATCTCTGGGCCTCGAGTCCAGCCAAAGATGATAACGTGGTATGCCCAGAAGGAAGGTTTATTCCATTGACATTGACAAGTCTCAATCCACAAACATAACTGATGGATGGTCCGATACCACTTGATGGGAGTGTTGATAGTGAAAAAGAGACGTTCCAATGTCAATACTGGCCAACGGGCATCAAAATATCGCTGAGTGGAAACCGCTCAGTGGGTTGACGAAGCGAAAAGCTCCCAAAGAGACACTCGAAGCATGCTCGAACATGGCATTGGATAGGGGATATGCTAGGCCATATGGAAAGAAGCGGACCGTCCTTCAAGAATAATATCGAATATGAAGAAGTCATTGGTGAACCGCGGATCAGGAATGCAGAACTCACTGCCACAAACAGGTCTCTCATCTCGACTGCCAACATCACAACTGCGCATACAAGAAGCCTGTCCGCGTAAGTAGAACAAGGGCAAAAAAACATAAGGCGTCATCCTGGGGGGGCTAGCACGCAATTTCTCGAAAGAAAGACAGTTCAACGCTTTAAGGATCCATCAGAGATGTGTGTGGTCAATGTCATTTGAGTTTGACAGCTCGTTGACATCCAGGTGCATAGTCTCTAGGTCTGGCCTATTAGCACTTAATGGTAAGCTCAAGAAAAAGCAAACCACCTACCAGCATTTAAAGTAGAGGAACTACTTTATCACTCTGTTATTATCCTACGTTCCCATCATACCAGACATTACTCGGTGTCGGCGGAAGGCTACATGGTATTCAGGGCAAACACCGTGTATTCAGCGAGACGTGAGTGGTCTTGGAGAGTTCCAAAATGAATGGAGATACACATTGCTCTGCGGATGCGTATATGCGATACTTGATGCTCGGGGTGGTCTGAACCTACCGAGAAATTGAACAATATCGCATTACAGACGTGTAACCGATCGGCTGGGGAATCTGAGGACAAGGGCGACAATCCAGGTCCCTTATAATAAACTTAAATAAAGTACATATCACCGTGACTGTCAACCCAATATCAGCGTCAATGCCTGGCTCATTGCCGCCTTGGCCATCATTTCAAGTTAAGCAAGACTTTGTGGCGCGAACGCAGTAGTGTTTTAACCGTCCTTGCGTTTGAGACCATTGGACACCAAGATTAGACATAAAAAAAAGTGGCTGGCCGCGGAAAGGAGGTGTCCGATCATTTCCATTGGGCGCGCGTCTTGGGTAGTTCAAATCCAAAGAAAGATAATGTGAGGTGAGATATGTGAAGGAGCTGGAGGCCACAGGAGGCAAAAGTTTTTGCTACTGGCCGCAGGTCGCGGTTAGAAGAAAGGATCCCAAAGGAGCAACGTGACGAGGGCTCGTGGCTCCGATGCGGCGGCCACCCCCGTACTCCTCTCCTTCCAAGTTCCATCTACCTTATTCACAATGGCCCCGACCTCTCAGTCGAAAGCAACTCCTGCTGCGCCTATCAACTGCAAGCTTCTCCTTATCGGCAATTCCTCTGTCGGAAAGAGCAGTCTCCTTCTTCGTTTCTCTGATGAACAATGGCTACCAGAGGATGAGAGCAGTGCAACGATTGGTGTCGACTTTCGTGTGAGTTGGATCCTCCAGTTATTGGCTCCGACACGCATGAACTTCACTACTACTCCCGTTCTGGGAGAAGCAGGAAGGGCTGTGGAGTGCTACAAGCAGGTGTTGATGGTGTCGTTTGTGGTTTACATAGGTGCACAGGATGGAGGTGAATGGGCAGAAGGTTAAATTGAGCATATGGGTGCGTACATTGTGTTGCCGATACTACGAATTTTGTGTGAAACTAATTGCAATACTTCTTGACCAGGATACGGCAGGGCAGGAGCGGTTTCGCACAATTACATCATCGTACTACAGAGGCGCCCAAGGGATTATTCTAGGTGCGCCTTTCTCTGTCTTCCTTAGAACTCGAAACTGAACAACTGTCTTCATGCAATAGTCTACGACGTCTCCAACCACGAATCTTTTGACGCCCTTCCACGATGGTACAGCGAGCTTGAAACGTACGTCTCCAACTCTGTTGTGAAGATTCTCGTCGGAAACAAAATCGACAAGGTGTGCCTGCCATAGATCCTTCCACTGCTCATTCACAGTTCTAACGTTCACTAGGAATTTTCGCGACAAGTATCCACCGCCGAAGGCGAACAATTCGCCAAACGCATGAACTCATTATTCATCGAAGCCTCGGCTAAGACTGCCATTCACGTCAATGAGGCATTCCAGGAGGTTGTTGAGAAGATCCTTGAGACTCCCGAGCTCTGGGAAAGCCAGAAAGGGGCTGGGCAACATACGGGTGGTGGTCGGGGTGGGATGCCAGGTGGCGTGCAGGTCGTTGGGCTCACCGAGGGCCAGAAGAGCGCCCAAGGGGGGTGTGCATGCTGAGTGGCGTGCAGGCAGAGTGCGACCGGAGCATAACGATTACGACCGTTCCGCGCAGAGGATTGTACGATTATTTTGGAAGATGCCTACATATATGTCTGTAAGCTTTTTTCGCAGAGATTTCTAGTGCCCGTTTTGTGATGTTGATTCGTGGATTGTAGATGATACCATACTTTATATAATTGCCCTAGCTCGATAAGTAGCAGAATTTCCACATATACCATTTTGACGTTCTGTCTACTCTTGTGAAATTCCACGCAGGAGTTAGGCAAATGCATTGGGCATATCTTGAAGGTCGTGAATCAGCCGTCCGTTCGACCCCAGCCAGGCCCTATATACTTGGGCACAGCAGTCGTTCAATTGGACGCTTATTGAACGACTGTCTTCAAATTGTTCAAACGTCCCGTACTGGTTCGAGTCTAGCCGTCCGTCCTCCGCCATTTGGCAATCCTGAATGAGATATTACTTTAGTTAAACTGTGCACTGCCTCCTTTTCCGCGCATTTCCCGTTATCGGCAGCACTGCTCTGTTCGATAGATTGTCTTTCATTGATCGTTTAAACGAAAACCCAGACCCAAATACAAGACACATACATAAACTGCATTTCACTCATAATAATTTACAAAGATCTTTTCATCGTAGACGTCATTTGTAACGTATGTCAATGCACCACTGTAAGGTGACATGTGAATATAGTTTCCGCGATCCGGGAGGTCGATGTCGATATTTTCGCCTGGAGATGTTAAAGAGAAGAAATGCTCCTGTCGATTATCAGAAACTTCCGCATTTCCAGCATGCGAAACGTTGAGCAATCGGTCCGAGATGGGATAAGCCTTGTCCACCTTCCTCGTTGAGACCAAGTTAACAGAGAGTGGGCCGCTTTTCGGGTGTGAAATACGATATTTATGGAACAGAGATGCTGGTGGACTGGAGCGTGTGGATGAGACAAGGACCCATAACGTAGATGAGTCCTTCCACAGTGGTGATGGATGAACTGAAAGGCGGTAGGCTTGATTAACGATCACGCCTTCGACTGTCACCTTCATGACCGGGGCGATGTCAGTGATGCGAGGATTGTGCTCTATCAATTCAAAAAGTGATTCAATGCTCCATATCCAAATCTCAAGTATATTGAGCGCATAGTTCGGCGTCAAGAGAAGAACATGACCAGGAATGAGATCTATGAGATGCAAACCCTGATCAAATGAGCCATGTTAATTGCATTGTAACAACGTCCAGAGGCAGTGGTCCGCCTACCGTCGAATCCGCTAGTGGTTTATATGATCGTGTTGACAACTTAAAGACCAAAATGTAGTTTGCGTGGCGGATGGCCGCGATCGCGAAGTCACCACAAATCTTAAGGCCAGAAAATGCATTATCATAGATTGTCTTCGGAACACGTTCGCGAATGAGTGTCGTGGCTGAACCTGTGCTGAAGTCCAAGTGCAAGATCTCAACGTAGCTAGGAAATTGGAGTGTGAGCCCGATCATGCGCACGGCACCCAATGGACTGGTGGACGTACTTCTGATTCAGCTCATCGTCTTCACCATACAGTGCATATGTACGTATACCGACGATGATTACGCACGCTCGGCCATCATCGATCACTACTGCTGCAAATGCCTGGACATTGGAGTTTACCCAAGGCCCACGATACTGCCAGAGATGCTTTCCCTCTTGAACGGTCAAACATTCTAGAGTTTCTTGATGACCGAATAGTACGAATTGGCCGCCGGGGAGCAGCTGGGCTTTGTTTTCGTTCGCGATATTGTTTCCATCGTCAGGATCCGTAATGCTCGATTTCAAAATGAATTGGCTCGCAATCCTGGGTCTAGAGGTGTCTGTCCAAGACCGTGGCCCCAAAACGGCGCGTTTGGCTAAATTAACAAGTTCATTCGATGTCAATTGGTTGAGTTGTTGCCCTGGTAGGAGGTCTATGAAATTCCGGCGTTGGAGGTCGGAAAGGACCGCCAACCAGACCTGTTTGGAGAACGCTAGGTCATGAAAATGTCGGCTGCTCTGGTCATTCAAATAAGTGATGGACTTGTAGAATGTTGCATAAGGACACACTTGACTCAATGTGAGGATAACATGGATATTGCAGGAGCAAAATATCCGTAGTAGAACGTCGTCAACCAAAAGCGGCGGTCGGTCAGCAGAGATGTGTATTGTTGAGAGAAGGCTCATGGTAAGATCTTACGGATAGAACCACTGAGCACTCTCTGGTCAGGGTGTATCAAGAAGTTGTCGTAATATGTGTTGAAACTTGAACTGTTGGAGATCAGGTTGAAATTTCCGTCAAGATGACGGCCCGTCCATTGGGTTGCTTGGCTTCACCTCTAAAAGCAAACAATGGTTGCCGTTGCGCCGGGTCCAACTCCGCGAGTCTCCAATGCCTTTTCCTTCTAAGAACATCCTTGGTGTAAGTATTCATTCGACATTCCTGGAGAACTCATGCTACACTCGGAAGATCGAGGATATCACATACGTTCTCTAATGGGATTTATGTCCAGCCACTCGACGGAGTGGAAGTTTCTTCCTACTAGAGAACCTGGAAAATGCGACCATCTCGTCGAGAACTTTGCTGCACGCCACGATATGGATGTGGGTACGGAAGTTGTGCACTGTTGAGGCTGAGCAACAGACGCTGAGCTCGTCCCAAGAATATGACTGCTGAATAATGACGAGCAGAATCACTACTGCTCCTAAGCCGGGGACAAAATCAATTCGTTAACCGTTTCTTTCAACATTGCCACCTGAGAAGGCATCACGAAAAGACATGACTCCAGAAACAGAGAATCAATGCCACGCTGGTGCTCACGCCTCTCCTGCAGTGCATTACCCAACAGCCAAAAGGAACCTTGTATCCCAAAGTCAAAATCCTGAATCTCCAGGGACGTAAGACCGGGGTACGAATACAGGGTGGGCGGCACCACTGGAGCATCCCCATCCCTGTCAAAGGTCAGTGAATGCAACAGTCCCATAGCTGCATGTATTCCCTCCACACGGATCGTCTTCAATGCCCCAAGCCCACACAAGGGAGCCAGCCACCGAGGCTCTTTAAAGTCACCAGGGAAATCGTGGAGGTGCAGCCTCTCCAAGCTTGTCAGAGGGAGCACCTTTAGCAGGGCGATCACTTGCTCGAGGATGGCCTGCTGGTCGTCCTCTACAAACTGTATGTGCAGGTCGAACTGTAGAAGTGTTGGGGTCATGCACTTGCCCATTAATGGTGAAGGCCATAGCTTGAATGTGTTCACATACGTGAAATCATCATACGAGCATTCAAGGGCACGAGGCTGGGTCTGTACTCCTATGGGACTGGCCCAGTATGCCAAAGAAGGGAGGAGTCATGATGAATCATGAGGGGGTTCCCAGCCTAAGCATCGGAGGCGGATGGACGTAGTAGAGGGGAAAGCAAGGTGGTCGAGGAGGGTGGTGCATTCCGGGATCGAGCAGTCTAAGGCCAGTGATGCGAGGCGCGGCAGGAGAACGGCGCCTGAAAGGTCATCCGCATGGTGTCAACTTCCTTGTCAGGGATCTGATGGATGAGTCCACCGAGGTCAAGGACCTCTAAAAGCGGTAGAGCCTGTAATACGGGTATGATTTCGGCGATCATAGGCCGTAGCTCCATCTGGTGAATCGAAAAGGAAACCTTGAGTGACAACAGGGAATGCATGTATAATAATGAGTCCCAGGTGAAGATGCAATTCTTTAAATCCAGGCGACGTAGACAAGAGGCTGATCTCACGTCCGATAGTATATTATCAGGGGTTACTTGGATGAAGCCCAAGGAGATGCTCAGGCAGACCAAGCGAGGAGCAGCAGTTGTGGGGATTTTGTTGAGGATAAAATGCTTGCGCTCACCTGAGGCCGTAACACGGCTCGATGGTGTTCCACAAGCGAGGGATGGCTAGAACAATGCTCCGCCAGGTGCTCGAAACATGGCTCACGCAGCGGATCCAATGATTGAACTTGTGGGGGTTCTCCTCTCGGACAAATTCGAAGACACGGCAAAGGATTTCGGGTGGAAGCTGCACGATCGGGACTGTGGTGTTACGTTGCGCTTTGAGGAGACGGATAGTAGCTTCAAGTGAGGCAATTTCCTGGTCAATTCGTATGTGGTAACTTTCGCGGGACGAGTGCTGTGGGCCGGGGAAGGGGATGAGCTCAGCCATTTACACCAGACCGTTCGATGCCAATGGGAACCTATTGAATGAACGAGAAATATAAGTCGTTACAATCGCAGACGATGAGTGCTTCAACGAATGCAACCATGCCTTGATATCTCGCCAAATCTCCCGCAAAACACTCAAAATCCACAGGAAATACTTTTTTACTCCTATGAAAGAGAGTCGTGTGCGTCGAGTGGACGCAAACTACACGCGATTTTTCAAATCAGTGTAATGAATCTCTCTCGCCACGTTGACAAGTCCATTCCGAAATCCGATCCGATCCGTCCTCCGATCCGCGACGTGCGACGCGTCTTCTCCACCTATCTCGAACCCTTCGATACGCACATCTCGCACTGTTCTACTTTCTATACATACAACCGCAGTATGTCTTCCGATATGACTATCTGCAACGATCCCTCGCCTATCTCTCATGATAACATATCTACTTCCTATCATTTATCTCACCTCTCTGTCATTTCATAGACTTCTCTGGACATCAGTTTATCTATAAAAGCCCTAGTACTTTTTCCATGTATTCTTCGTAGTGCCAACTCAGTGTTAATCCCACTTGCACCCTAAATTTCCTTCATCCAACCTTCTTAGTAAATCCTACAAAGTCTTCGAACATCAAAGTCTTCACTGTGTACTCGTATTTACTCCCTGATAATCAACCCTCGTCTCTTTCGTCTGGATCTTAACAAGTTTGGCACTACCATCCACCATGTCTACCTCTGTCCCTTCTGACTACAACCACCCCATTCCCAACCCTCCTCCTATCAATCCCCAACTCGTCCATCCTATCCCTACTGCAGGCATCGACTTTACCTCGCTCCCCGGTAACTTTGACCCTTCGGCTATCCCTATGAACCCCGGTCCCGCTCCGATCAACCCAGGCTTGGTACCTCCCGTCCATCAGGCACCCATTAACGTTGATCTCGCTACGGTCATCGGAATGCTCACCGACAACCAGACCACTCTCCAGCGTTCCCTCGTCAATGTCATGGAGGAAGTCGCTCGGCGCCCTATCATCCAGGCTCCGACCCAACCAGTCCTTCCTCCTGCTCCACGTGGCAACACGGTCAAGCTGCGTAACCCTCGTGTCTTTAGCGGCAAACACGCTGAGGTCACTCCATTCTTATCCGAGATGAAACGCATCATCGAGTTCAACCCTGCGTCATTCCCAAATGATCATAACAAGGTCCTTTTCATTGGCCTTAACATGAAGGACGGCATCCCCATAGAATGGTTCAACCACCTCGAGCAGTCCGGTTCCTCCTTACTCTGGAACTGGAACAACTTCCTTGCCGCTTTTCGCAAGAAGTTTGCTGATCCTAGCCTCATCACTAAGGCTGATCAATGTCTTGATCGTCTCAAGCAAACCGGTTCAGCTCACTACTATCTTACTTCATTCATGGAGCTTGCGAGTCATCTCGACATGACGGAGCAGACTAAGATTTCCCGGTTCATGAAGGGACTCAAGTCTGTTGTCAAGGATCATCTTGTCACTGTCGTCAACCGTCCCATCACTCTTGAAGAATGGGAGCCCCTCGTTATCTCCATTGACACCAACCTCCATCAGCGTGATGTTGAACGTCGTCTCGAGGGCGGCTCTAACAGTTCCAAGAATAACTCAGGCAACAAGAAGAAGGAGCAGAAGAAGGATCCCGATGTTAACACCACTGATAGCGCCACCTACGTTCCTCCCTACGCCACCACTTCCAACTCCGATGTCGTCCCCATGGACATTGACGCCATCTCCACCTCTACCCCTCGTGGCAAGCTCACCCCAGCGGAACGCGATTATCGGTTCAAGAACAAACTCTGCCTCTACTGTGGCAAAGCAGGTCATGTTGTCGACGCCTGTGATGCTCGCAAGGCCAAGCATGGCAATCAGGGAAAAGTCACGCCGAAGACTACTTAGTTCCAGAATCTTCGGCGACGGATGGAACAGTTCCCGCTTCCTCCCGTCGCTCCCACCAACCTTCATTCGTCCAAGCCACTACCGGCGAATGGATTCTTGGTGCTACGAAGGCCCCTAGGTTTACTTTACATTCCCATGTTCTATCAGATCTGCTTAACAGAGTTCATTTCTTCATTCCTGTCACTCTGTCGTTCCCTAAGCGTCCGAAGATCAAGACCTTTGCCTTTGTGGATAGCGGCTCCACCAGCTCTCACATTTCCGACACCTTTTCTTCTCGACACTCCTTACCCCAATCTCTCAAAGAATTTCCAGTCCCCATCTACACGATCGACGATCGCCCCCTATCCTCCGGTCTCTTAACGCACGATGTCGTCACTCTTTTAAAAGTCCGCGATCACACCGAACACATATGGTTAGGCGTTGTTTCTATGCCCTACCCCGTACTCCTTGGTCTAGATTGGCTCAAGGAGCATAATCCATCTATCGACTGGACTCGCGGTCAACTCTCGCTATCCTGTTGTGGTGCCAATCATGACTTTCCTGTCTCTGCCTTTGGCAAAGGCTATCGTCTTGCAAGTCCATCGGCTTCCTTCACCTGTTCTGTCACCTCTGTTGGGCTAGGCCTCCGTCTTAGCAACAAGTGCTCTGTTTCGAACTTACCTGACCTCACACCACGTGCTGTCATGGTTCCTTCAACCTTCCCTGGATATATTTCTGCCAATGCGGCCTCGTTATCCTCTATTCTTCGTCCTCCTGTTCGAATCGGCCTCAGTCGCAAAGAACTCCATGCTATTTGGGCTTGCCCACCACCACCTCCAGCACCTGTCTATGGTCCTCCTAACAAGCCACTTGACATCGCCGTCGTCAGTTCCATGCGTTTCCGGAAATACGCGAAGAACCAGGACGTCTCCTGTATCTGGTATACCTCTAACGGCGAACTCGATGTTCGCATCAATGCTCTTGGCACTGATTCTCCACTGCCTGGTAGCGGTGATTTCATCATACCTCCTCCCGAACCTCCTCCTCCTGAACCTCCTCTGGCCCAGACCACCACATCCACACCATCTAATCCACATGCCATCATCAATGACACGGAAGAAGAGGTCCGCAACCTGGTACCCTCAAAGTACCACTCCCATCTCGATGTTTTTGACCCCATCGAAGTCAAAAAGTTACCTCAGCATCGTTCTTACGACATCAATATTGACATCGAAGATGGGAAGACACCTCCTTTCGGCCCTATCTATTCACTCTCGGAAGAAGAACGCAAAGTCTTGTTTGAGTACATTGAAGAACAACTCGACAAGGGCTACATTCGTCGTTCCACCTCCTCTGCTGCCTCGCCAATCCTCTTCATCAAGCGCAAGACCAATGACTTACGTCTTTGCGTGGACTACCACGGCCTTAATGCCATCACAAAGAAGAATCGTTACCCACTCCCCCTTACCTCCGACCTCATCGATCGTGTCCAAGGCTGTAACCAGTTCACGGTTATCGACCTCAAGAATGCTTTCAATCTTGTTCGAGTCAAGGAAGGCGACGAATGGAAAACAGCTTTTCGAACTCACCTTGGCCTTTTTGAATACACCGTCATGCCCTTTGGCCTCACCAATGCTCCCGCTACATTTCAAGCTTTCATCCAGGACACTCTACGCGACGTACTCGATATCTCATGCGTCGTGTACTTGGACGATATTTTAATCTACTCCCGGCCCGGTCAGGACCATGACGCACTTGTCTTGGCTGTTCTCGATTGCCTTCGCGGAGCCAATCTTTTCGCTAATGCCAAGAAATGCGAATTCGACAAGTCCCAGGTTGAATATCTTGGTTTCATCGTCTCTTCGAAGGGTGTCCAAATGAACCCCAAGAAACTCGACACCATCTCCAAGTGGCCTACACCCACCTCCGTCAAAGAAATTCAGCAATTCCTCGGTTTCACGAACTTCTATCGGCGATTCATTCATCATTATGCTGACACTGTCCTTCCTCTCAATCAATTAACCAACAAGGAGTGTAAAATCAAATTTCCCGGACTTTCAACTGCCGCCCACGGCGCGTTCGAGAAGTTAAAACTGGCCTTCACGACTGCACCAGTACTCCGTCATTTTGACCAGCGCCTGCCATCCACACTCATTTCCGATGCATCCGACTTCGCACTCGCTTCCATTCACCTTCAACCAGACGAGAATTCCCTTCTACATCCAGTCGCCTTCTATTCCCGCAAGTTCTCTCCAGCGGAAATCAATTATGACATTCACGACAAGGAACTCCTCGCCATTGTAGAAAGCTTTTGTGATATGCGTTCCTGGCTCATCGGCTCTCCCACTCCCATCGCCGTCATATCCGACCACAAAAACCTTGAATATTTCATGTCCGTCCGCACCCTCAATCGCTGGCAGGCACGCTGGTCTATGTTTCTTTCAGAATTCAATTTCCAACTTGACTATGCACCTGGACACAAAAACCCTGCTGACGGCCCCTCCAGACGCCCTGACTTCGCACCTCGAGAGGGAGATGAAGTCCTTCAACATCAGAACAAGGCCTTGCTCACCAACTTCCATCTCGAACGCCTTTTTCCACGCAGTGCTCCGTCAGCGGCATCACCTCCAAATCCTCCCATTTCCACCATCTCCGCCCTTTCTACCTTCAATCTTGACAATTCCGAGTTTCTCGAAGAGTTCAAAACCGCTTTCCGCAATGATACCGAATGGCGTGAAGCAATGATCAAGGGTGATGAGTCCTTTTCCACCCAAGATGACCTCATTTTCCACAATGGTCGACTCTTTGTTCCTCAACCTCTTCGAGCTAAAGTCCTATTCTCGTGACATGACTCAGCACTTACCGGTCATCCTGGTCGTGCCGGCACCTTTGATCTGGTCGAGCGAGATTACTCTTGGCCCGGAATGCGAAGATACGTGCGAGCATATGTCAAGTCATGCGACCACTGTCCTCGATCCAAGAACCCCACTCATAAACCCTATGGCCTTCTCCAACCTCTTGATATCCCCGATCGTCCTTGGCTCTCCATCTCCATGGATTTTATTGTTAAACTCCCTGACTCTCACGGATACGACTCCATTTGGGTCGTATGTGATCGTATGACCCGAGCCGCCCATTTCATCCCCATCCGTGAATCTATGGATGCACCTGAATTCGCTCGCCTCTACCTCGATCGTGTTTTTCGATACCATGGATTCCCTCAGTCCATCATCTCTGACCATGGATCCGTCTTTGTCTCCTCTTTCCTCACCCATCTCATGAAGCTATGTGGCACCAAGATGAAGCCCTCTACAGCGTATCATCCTCAAACCGATGGTCTTACGGAACGGACAAATCGGACCCTCGAGACTTACATTCGATCATTCTGCTCCTATCAACAAGATGATTGGCTAGACTACCTCGCGCTTGCAGAATTCGCATTCAACAACTCTACCAGTGCCTCTATCCAAACCTCTCCTTTCTTTGCCAATCTCGGCTACCATCCTGACTTCGAAGTCCGCATCACCGAACGCACCACCAATCCAGCAGCCACCGAACTCGCCGAACGTCTCCAAACTATTCATACGGAGCTCAAGGCCGAACTTGCTCATTCCAACGAGTTCATGGCAAAATACTACAACAAGCATCACTCCATCGCGCCCAAGTTTTCTGCTGGTGACCAAGTCTGGTTATTATGTCGGAATATCAAGACCACACGTCCTTCTGACAAACTCGACTACCGCCGTATCGGTCCCTTCGAAGTACTCGATCATCGTGGTCACTCTTCATACCTGCTCAAACTCCCCACCTCATTATCTCGACTTCACCCCGTATTCCATGTTTCCCTCCTCGAACCTTACACCTCTCCTTCGATCATTCCCGATCGCGTCAAGATTGATTCCGCTCCTCAACTACAAATTATCCCCGATCTCCCACGTGACATCTCTACGATCATCGATAGTCGCCGTGTTGGTCGCCGATTCGATTACTTCGTCCATTGGAAGGATCTCCCTGACTCCGAAAACTCTTGGATTCCATTTTCTGAAGTACCCAACACACTCTACGAGATTTTAGAACGCTTCCATCGACAAAACCCTTCACGCCCTCATCCTCCTCGTTTCGACTTCTCTTCCACTCCTCGACCTCTCATCGTTTCCTTAGCACCCACTGCAGAATCTCCTCCTCCCAGTCACTACAATCCCTCGAGATCTCCATCACCACCTCCTGGTCCCTGGCAACGCGATTACCAACCGCCGATGCAAACCACCACGTGCTCAGGACGTGTCACGCATCCTCCCAAATCCAAGGATTATGCACACTCCATCCTCAAGAAGGGAGCAGTGTAATGAATCTCTCTCGCCACGTTGACAAGTCCATTCCGAAATCCGATCCGATCCGTCCTCCGATCCGCGACGCGCGATGCGCGACGCGTCTTCTCCACCTATCTCGAACCCTTCGATACGCACGTCTCGCACTGTTCTACTTTCTATACATACAACCGCAGTATGTCTTCCGATATGACTATCTGCAACGATCCCTCGCCTATCTCTCATGATAACATATCTACTTCCTATCATTTATCTCACCTCTCTGTCATTTCATAGACTTCTCTGGACATCAGTTTATCTATAAAAGCCCTAGTACTTTTTCCATGTATTCTTCGTAGTGCCAACTCAGTGTTAATCCCACTTGCACCCTAAATTTCCTTCATCCAACCTTCTTAGTAAATCCTACAAAGTCTTCGAACATCAAAGTCTTCACTGTGTACTCGTGTTTACTCCCTGATAATCAACCCTCGTCTCTTTCATCTGGATCTTAACAATTAGTAAACGCTCTTTGATCCGTTACCACCACCACAAGCAAATTTTCCCACGCTCGGTGGGTGGCATAGGACAGATCTTTATACGCGAAAAATGCAGAATCCGAGTGGAAACACGGTCCTCTTCAGCAGGACAAAAGACCCACCTGATCCTCAAATTCTGATGCTCGTACGGTGCGCTGTCACGCCCAAAAGAAGCACTGGAAAGCACAAAGAACGACACCCAACCACGCCACAAACTCCTACCGGCTCTCAACGTCGCTCCAAGATCCACAAGCCAGGCACCCAAATCGAACCTTTACAGTTCACGGATACCGACGCAGACATGGACTCAGACGAAGATACCGACACTCCGACAACCATACAGCCCACTACGACGACCGAAACGGTCGTACTCGCGCAAATGAAAATGATCATCGGCAGCCTTCGGCAATTCTCTGATCACCATAACTGGAAACCCGAGACTCTACAACTCGCCTACGCGATCACGTCGAAGTTCCACCCTGAGCTCCTCGAACAATCAGGTACGGAATCCCCGCCTAACAATGTGGCTGACTCTGGCATTTCTCAACAGGGCGATGCGGAGACTAGGAAAGCTATCGCTGACCTCACCAAAGCCGTACACTCACTGAACGAAAGAATGGGGGACACGCCTTCGCCTGTACCCGGGAAGAACAATACGAGCACGTCAACCAATCCCCAAGGAGTTAAGATGGTCCTAGCCTCCGGACCTGTCTACAAACCAGCCAAACACCCAAGCAAGGCATCCCCAGGCCCTGCTACACCCCGTCCTACCCCCCTCAAGTCACCCCTTGACTCGCACCACCCCGCACACCTCATAGTACTCTCGCGAGACGGCTCTCTGAAGCCTAGCCATCTATCTGAGAGACAGGCGGTCACGTACATCAACGACCGCCTTGCCCTACACGAATCGTCAAAGCACCTCCGGGTTGCCTCCGCCCGCTACAACCACTGCTCCAACCTCATCCTCATGACACGCGAGGACCAGACGGGTGCAGAGCTCAAGTCTCACGCTGAGAAATACATCGACATCCTCCTCCCAGCCGACGCGCTGCCTGACACGATCGAGCTGTTGACAGATGATAAACGCTACAAGGTCAGGGTGAACGGCATATGGACGGGACGGGAAATCGGCCACCTCCACACACCAAAGGAAGTTGCAGACGAGCTCACATTGAACAACCCGGTTATAGGTAAGGTCGCCCCATCGGGACTTCCCAAGTGGATGAAAGCCGAGGTAGATATTTGGGAGCAGGACTACTCTTCTGTTGTCCTAGAGTTCAAGTCAGAGGATGACGCCAAGGCCCTTCTCGCAACCAAGTACCTAGCTGCCTTCGCACGGTTCTGCGAGGTCGTACAACATGCCGACAAACCACCTGTGCTGCAGTGCGGTAACTGCTGGAGCTTTGGCCACCACGCCGGACGTTGCAAAACCAAGACGAAATGCCGAATTTGCGCCGGCGACCATGCTGAAAAAGATCACCACTTCGACATCGTCATGGATGAAGATGGACCCACCACGCCCCGCCAAACATACAAGTGCTCAAACTGCGGCAACACGCACCCCGCGACCGACCGCCGGTGTCCAGATCGTGTCCGTGCCGCAGGAGGAACGAAAGGAAAAGATGCGAAGAACACAACAGGGGGAGGGAAAACCCGTGTGCCCCGCAAAAAGTTGAACAAACCTGCTGGCGCAATGGCCGTACCGCCGCTGGGAGAGGGAGATGAAGAAAGACGAATGGGAGATGAAACTGCGCTACAAAAGGAGGGGAAAGAAACTGACGATGAAGGCGAACGTGGGGCAGAGTGGAGCATGACGAAACTGAAGAAGAAGACGCCGGGACCCCATGCCGTACCCGCCGAGCCATCTCAACACACACAGGCGCCAGCAAACCAGTTTGCGGCCCTTCAAGAAGACGCTAGCGGGACCCCAATGGATGACGACGCGTCCCCAGAAGATTCAACATCAGGTAACATTCCAACATGAAGACACACCCTATCCGAGTTTTACAGTTAAACACTAATCGAAGCAACCATGTTTGCCATACACTACTCAATGCTTATATTAACAGATTTGATCTAATTCTTGTCACCGAGCCATGGTGGGACAAGATTGGAACCGACCAAGTCGGCCCCGTCTCTCACAGCGCGTGGACCCCAATACTACCTGTCGCCAACGTCCCGCACGGCCAACGCCCTCGGGTAATGGCATATGCCAAAACACGGCTGGACTTTTCAGTCACGCTTCGCTCAGATATCGCTAAAGACCTCGATATACAAGTCCTCGACATCCAACAAGCCAACTTCCCAACCACTACAATAGTCAATGTCTACAGCCAGCCTCGTGCAAAGAGCTCACTCGCCCGGTGCACGGATGCCTCTGTGAGGCTTCAATCCCTCCGCATCCCACAGGACGATCCGGTCATCATCAGCGGTGACTGGAACCAACATCACCCGGACTGGAGCACCACCAACAAACCACCATCAGCCAAGACCCGCCAGCTGGTAGACTGGCTGCACGAAAGTGGATTTTCCCTACTAAATGAGAAAGGTATACCGACATACGTTGAACACAGGAGCAGAGGTGCAGCCACCGTCATCGATCTCACTTTCGCCAACCCAGCCGCTGTCACTCTTGATGTCACCAAAGAATGGGCCGTGGACGAAGATCTTGCCTGCGGGTCTGACCATCATGGTCTCCGCTGGATTATAGATCATGGATCCGCTGAGGTCGAGAACCTCACAGGTTCAAAATACAACTTCAAGGATGCCGATCCCAAGGAGTGGAAGGATGCGTTCACCAATGAACTGCTGAAGGAAAGTCACCGATGGACAGAACTAACCAAGCTCGAACAGTTACGGTCCCCAGATGAACTCAATGAAGACGTACGCCTCCTTACGGAGGCAATGAAATCAGCCACGTCGGCTAATGTATCGGAGAAGAAACCATCTAGCAAGGCCAAACCTTGGTGGACGGAGACGCTTGGTGATGCCAGCTCTGAACGAATGACGCTACGAAAACAACAGCGTGCCCACAAGGAACGCTGGGGAACACAATCAGAGGTAATTAATCGCAGCCTTCGAAGAGCAACTAACTACTTTAGAAGACTTTTCAAACACGAATGCCGGGAGTGGGTTACGAAGACGCTGAAGGAAGCACTTCCAGGAGATATATGGGGATTTCGCAGATGGTCCACGGGCAGCCGAAACTATCCCTCCCCGGCTATCAAGCGCCCAAATCAAGGGCCTGCAGTCCAACATGACGACAAGTGCGATGCCCTTCGTAATGTTCTATTCCAGCCGCCACCGCCCCTGGACAACAACGAACAACCGGATCTAACCCAACCCCAACTACACGACAAGGAACACATCCACCTAATGCAAACAGAGGTACACGAAGCAATTTACAAGCACAGCACAAAGAAGGCACCAGGAGAAAGCCAACAACCCTTCTCGACCGTACGCTGGGCATGGGAATCAAGCGAGGAAATAATCTTCGCGCTCATGCACCACTGCGTGCAGACGGGACACCATCCAGAACTTTGGCATAGGGCGATCGCAGTCGCACTACGCAAACCCAACAAACCTGACTACTCTGAACCCCGTGCCTACCGCCTCATCCAACTCCTGGAATGCCTCGGAAAGGTACTGGAGGGAATTGTAGCCCGTCGAATAAGCCACATGGTAGGGAGGGAAGACCTAGTCCCACCCAACCAGTTCGGTGGCCGCCCAAATAGCTGCACGAACGATGCGCTCCTCACACACGTTGAGGATATCCAAGCTGTGCACAACCACGGAAAGGTAACATCTGTACTAACGTTTGATATTTCAGGATATTTCGACAACGTAAACCACGCCAGACTGCTACGAGAACTCCGCCGTAAGGGGATTCCGCTCCCTCTGGTAAAATGGGTCGCCTCCTTCCTCAGTAATCGGGAAGCGTCCGTGTGCTTAGACGGGCGCAGGGGACCGATGAAACCAGTCAAGAATGGGATTCCTCAGGGATCACCAGTCTCGCCTATTCTATCTATTATTTACTCTGCTGAACTACAGGAGCTCATGGAGAAACGCAAATCCCCACCAATATGCCCAGATGGACCGCGCCCGCTCCCTCTCGCAGATGATCCGACTGACACAGTACTCGACATGTACATTGACGACGGGACGCTGCGCGTCTCTTCCAAAACCTTCGACACAAATGGCAGACTTCTAAGGTCTGCATTTATTTTTGTAGTAAACTGGCTAAACAGTGTAGGCTTGTCCACGGCGGCTTCGAAGACGGAGCTAATGCACCATTCATGGCGCCGTGACAAGGGGTACTCACCAAATATCAGACTGCCAATGGCTGACGGCACTGAGGTGTCTGTCGCTGCTGGCGATACGATCCGTATCCTTGGAGTCTTCCTTGACCGCAGGCTAACGTTCAACCAGCATGTGCGAATCCTGGCAGATCGTGCAGGGAATGCTGTCAGGGGTTCCCATATGCTCGCCAACACCGTTAAAGGACTCGCTCAGCCACAACTACGCACACTCTACCAGGCCTGCATCGTGCCAATACTCACATATGCCAGCCCAGTCTGGTGGACAGGGAAGAAGACACATCTCAACCTCCTCGAAAAAGTTCAAAATTCAGCTCTCCGTCACATCGCTGGGGCGTTTCGAACAACGCCAATCAAAGCCCTCGAAATCGACCTCGCAATACCCCCACTCAATTTTGCACTCGACCTTGCCAATGCGAGGTATGCCGACCGACTCCACAAGCTCAATACCACAAACCCGATCATCCAACGGCTATCTGCTGAGTGGCGTGGCGGTGTACCAGCAAAAGTACCTCCGCCCCTCCCCTCTCAGAAACCGTCACGAAGCAAGAAGCCACGCAAGCCCACACAGCTGGAATCCATCGCATCCCAGACATACCGACCAACCGACGGCGAGAGGATTATACCCCTCATAGCCCCACCCTGGCGCAAGACCGCTCGGGACTACGGAGCTAGACTGACAGTCTGTGGCGCTTCTCCAGATGTCAAGAAGACAGAAGCGGCAGAGACGCACAACAAAAGTATACAGACACTACACACTGACCGCTCCAGGTTACTCCTCTACTCAGACGGCTCCATGCTAGACGACGAAGATCGCACACAGAAGAACGTTGGGTGGGGAGTGGTCGGTTACCACAAAAACAAAGAGGTCATAGTAAGAAGAGGGGGTGTGGGACACACGGCAGAAGTATACGACGCAGAACTGACAGGCCTCGTATGGGCTGCCAGAGAAGCCACACGATTCGCTCTCCAACACCCCGAGGTGAAACACTTACACATTTATGCAGATAACACAGCGGCCATAACTTCGGTGTTCGAACCGAAGTCTACTCCGGGTCAATACAACATGTGCACGTTCAACAAGGTCATCACCGACTTCCTCACCCGCGACGCTGAAAACACAGTCCACGTAGAGTGGTGCCCTGGCCACACCGACGTTGCGGGAAATGAGCGAGCAGATGAAGAGGCAAAGGAGGGAGCCCTGCTATGGCAGCCCAGATTCGTCACGATCACACATGCCAAACGCAGGTCAAAGGAACGCATACTCCAGAAGTGGACAGAAGAATGGCGCCGAAGCCCTCCATCTGGGGGATTTGGTGTCGCAAACCGATTTCCGCCAGCGTGGAAACCAAAAGAACACGTCCTCTCAACACCGAGAGAGGTATTCGGACGGCTTACACAATGTCGCACACGACACGGATTCATTGGTGAGTACTATGCCAAATTTGTCTCTACCGAAAGTGTAGAATGCCCATGCGGCGAAAACTTCCAAACTCGACATCACATAATCACCGAATGCGAACGCTACAACAGCCACCGACATCTCCTCACAAAAGATTTCCCCGAGCTCAGCCTGCCTGATCTCCTAGGCACGAAGAAGGGCCTCGAGGCACTCATCAAGTTCCTGACCAAGACAGGAGCCTTCACAAAGACGGGTGAACGACGCAGGGCACCGGCCAGACCTCGGCTCGAAGATGAAGAAGACGATGAAGACGGGGAAGGAGAGGAAAACTGGTGGGAGAGATTTGAGCGGAACGGAGAGGAGCTTGAAGAGGACGAGGGTGAAGACGAAGGGGACGGGGAGGAGGGCGATGAACAGGGCACGTAGGCCCAACCACCAACAATACAAACCTGGCTCAAATAGCCACGTCACCGACACACCATGACAGCCAACACCGGCCGCCATTGAACATTTACACCTTTAGCGGGACAACACTGACGTCCGCCGACCTCACGGCGCAGACGCACAAGCGAGTTTTATGCTGGACCAATTCTGTTTCTTCCTCTCTCATCCTTACTAATCCTTAATACCGAACACCATATTACCTCCACCCCATTCTCGCACGTCACCCCGCAACATAATCACGTACATCCTGCCTCACACGAAGAGTCTTTTAATCCCACTGCTTAGTTTTTCACGTTCACTTATTTTACTCTATATTCACTTATCTCCGGGTACTTATCTACCCACGCCTCTTAGCTCTGTATTTGTAGCTTGCCGGCGGAAAAAATCAAAAACTCTCTCTCTCTCTCTTAACAATTAGTCACGGTGGTCCCTTGAGCTGAGTTTGGAATCTTGCAAGCGAGCGCTTCAAGCTTCAAGTGGACTCTGGGGCCGCCACATTTAAATATCAACAGGCTTTTGATTCCCAACTCACGATTTCTAGGGCGTCTCATGCATAACGTGAGGAATCCCTAAGCATCTATCTTTTCATATTCGGCCGATGCTTGCTATGCAAGATCGTTGATCATCGGGAGAACAACACGCTTTTGTGCCCTTTTGTGCCACACGTTGCTATACTGGGTCAGTGGATTCCATCAAGTTCCATTGTTCAATCGATGGCTACAAAAAGGTGTGTAGTGCCCTCTGTCTCAGACAACTATTCCTCTTCTCAACACCATGGGCCAGCGACACCAAGCCTTCGTCATTGCGAAAGTCGTCCCTCACGGGCAAACCCAAGCGCGCTACCGCTGCATAGCCGCCCTTCACCACCAATGGTGCTACGGGCGCCTCCCTCTCAAAGCCACTCGTCGTTTCCTCTCCGTGGTCAAGCAGAAAGACAATGCCGAGATCATCCACGAGGAACTTCGTCTCATTCAAGGCAAATACGCTCGATGGGGGGAGCAGCCTGAGAAGCCCAAAATTCCCAATGTTCCCTGCCCGTACACGGCTTTCTTACTTGGCACCTCGTGGAACCTGGACTTTGAGGACAAAAATAACCCATATTCGAGCGGCGGTCCTTTGAATAATGCCCTCCTGCCTGCCAACATGGGAAGTTCCGACGGAGGTGAGTATTTCTGTCTACAATCGTTGTTTGAATTATCGCTGAGGCATCGATCTTCTTCTTCGAAGACAACAACGATGGAATCACTGTCATTGACATCACGGATCCGGAACACCCAGCATATTGCTTCGTCTCTGTTGGTGGGCTTGAAGCAAGGGGAGCAGTCGAAGACTACGTCCCTCTTTCTGCCACAGACTACGCACGCGCTTACTACCCTATTCCTGGTGCTAAGGAGATGGCGGACGAGAAAATCCGCTTGACAGAGGAGAGTGTTTTAGAGACCATAGCGTCTCTTGATGGCGAGCCTTTGGTCACTCTCGAGATGTTGGCCGATGCCTGGACAGAGGAGTATCGGGGGGCCTTGGAAGCGTCAAAGAAATCTGAAAGCAATGAAGGGAAAGATGACTCAAATGTACCTGTGATCGACAACGCATCGAACACGGTTATCCCCTCCCTCGCGGACCTCGCTCTTACTCCCGCGATCAATCATGCTCTTGAGCAGGGCCAAACGGTTGATATCGAAGATCTCGTCTGGCTCCCAGGAAAAGCGGAGGCCATCTTTTCAGACTTGCGCGCTCGAAGTCCGTTCCCCGCAGCTGGTATGGCTCTTCTCTCGAAAGCCGTCAAACAGCTGTCAGATGCCCATGTCGTCGACCTTTCGAACTTCCACTTGACTACCGAACAAATAATGTCGGTCTTAGGAGCCTTCAAGCATGTAGAAGTCGTCAACTTATCGCATAACCCATTGGTTACTGTCGACACAGTCCGAGCAGTCCTCACTTCCATCCCCAAGTTGAAAAGACTCGTCATTCTGGATACATCCGTTTCGAACGAAGATTTGTCCTCATTCCTTTCAACAGATGAAAAACTGTTCTTGCACTTGGATGCCCTCATCCACCCCTTGCTCGTCTTCGGAAAAGGAGCCTCATATCCCAATGCGTTGTCGTTTGTTGGCCTCGTACCAGACATGCGGGCCGTCGCCGCCGCCGCTTCTCTCGCCTTCTTCACCCCGGCTCTGGTGGTCCAAGCCTTGACGGACTACTTAGCTGGATTCTTAAGCGAATACCCATTTGCCGCAACAGGGACCATTCAAGCAACGCTCGCCCCACAGGCGGTATTTTCATCGGGACTGAGAGGCGAAGGGCAGAAGTGGTCCAACCGCAGCGTTCCGCGTGTACCACAAGCTTCCCTCCGCGCTTTCAAGGGCGAGGGTTGGCTTTTCGCGCTTCAATGGCCGGCGTATGATCATGGGCCTGGGCAGAAGCTGTATGGATTCATCAAGGTTAACCCGGCGGTGACCCACTCCAAGGTCGAAAAGGTCAACACCACATCCGAGGTGGAAGAGCCTCAGCCGGAGCATAAAGTCCTTGATCTCAGGTCGTTCTTGTCTGAGATGGAAGGAGAGGGTAGACCACCTGCGTCTGCCGCTGCTGTCGATGAGCTGGTGAATATTTTAGATCGGTTGGGGAAAGAGAAGGATTTGGGCTTGATGGGACAAAATGAGGCGCGCGCTTTCGTTGGCATGCTGCGCCCGTCCCCATGAGACGTTTCATTTTCTGTACGGGAAGAGGTAGAGTTATCCAACTGTAAAATATATCATCGGTGTGTAGGATGCCCAGTCGTTGGTACAACAGGCTTGGACCGGCCATTAGACGCTGCCTTACATGTTTTCAGTGGTCAAATTCATCACCTACGAGATATCAATCTTCTCAGTGCAGACAGCTTTCCGTGCCACCTCGACCCTAAGAACGAAAGGCGGGTTCTGTGAAACTTTCCGCGTGTTGATAGGTTGATAGGTTGATATTTCCGCAGTGTCATTCCTCCTTTGGGGTCGTGACTCGCGGGCAGTGAAATTCGTTCAAATATTTGAAGTACTAGTCGATACCTAAGTCTTATTACCTTGAACTACGGTGTACCGTGTAAGCGTCGGGGGGTCGCTCTTTCGGGTCTTCGATAGGACTCCATCCGAGTTCGCTGCACGGAGGATTCGAGTTGGATTGCTTAATCGAACCCCTTGCGCCGAGAAATCAACAGGCTCTTGCTTACCGCACTTATGACCTCAGCGCCGTTCAGACTGACGGTTCAGTCCATCCATGTTCACCAAAAGTCACAGTCTTCGTCCGAGCAGCGGGAACTTCGCTTGAAATGCCTAGTTGCGGTATCGAGGAGAATGCCCTGGCGTGTTCATTTTTAGGTGGAGGCTCGGATGCGGATATCTTGGTTCATGAGTTTCGTGTTGCTTCAGGCTGCACCGTGCCAACACTGACTGTTACACTGTGCAGTGTGGTCACTTGTGGTCACTGTGGTACCGGTGTCGTCCTCAACCTGGGCTTGGCGCTCAGATGGGTTTGGCGGAGCTCCGCGAGATAGCTTTTGCACCCGACATCGGCGTCAGGCACCGAGATCGGGCAAATTCGCTGAGTTGATCTACCGAAACGATCGCACTCACAAGTATGTAGTCACAAGTATCTGAAATGGGTGAGTGGAGGGAGTGGCCGCACTGGCATCTTCGAACTGCTCAGGATAAAAATACTAAACCCTCATGGGAGTCTTACACCGTGATACGATACAAAGCGCTGCAACTTATACTGACACCGTATACATACAGCACTTCACAGCTTGAACATAAAAACAACACGAACAACAGATGGGACAGGTGGCGCACGGGGAATGGAAAGCAGTGCTCAGTGGTTGACAGCGACCCACAAACGGTGCCACACACTGCCTACTGATAAATGAAATTATACCTAGAGGAAAATACAGTGAGCATGAGTCAGGGGAAGAAGGAAGCATGCCCACCTTGAGAGCAAATGCGGGATGGCAGACAACTGGGGGCCGTACCGCGCCGCATTGTCGTAGAGTTCGAAGAGAGGAATAGCGAGAAGTTTCATGTTTTTGGGAACCGCAAGGACTTCTGCGCGTTTCGCAAGATCGTGTCAGTCACGATTTAAAGGGTTGAGTGGAAAGTGGAAAGGACTTGCTCCGTTCTGGCATCTGCACAAGGAAAAGCTTCTTGCATTCTTTGGGTTTCGTGATATGGGCAGGGATGAACGGATACTTTTCAAGGGACAAGAGGCGAACGTTGGGGGGTCAGTCAACGTGCGTTTCGGGCAAAAGTTGCGTAACGGGTGAACCCACCATGAACGTTTCGAAGTTGGGCCGCCACCACTGTGCCAAACAATCGCCGATCTCCCACTCATTGTCCGCGCCATGTACACTGCCAAACTGCTGGTCTTTCGGGGGTGCCAGGCGTTCGTCCAGCCGGCGCTTAAGGCCGTCGAGCTCGTCTTCGCCGGGTTTAAGGTAATCTCCAGGCCTAGGAGTGTTATTTCGTTGATGTCCGGGTTCAGTTTGTGCGGTCAGAAGAATTTGGAGAGGTATGGTTCATAACGGCGTGCGTGGGACATTGCGGGCCACGTTGGTGGGAAGATGGATGGCGGTGGGATTGTTGGAGGATCGAGGGGAATCGAGAAGGGCAGAAAGGAAGGAGAAGATTAGGGTCCGCACAAAGACGGTGCAGAGTAAAGAATCCGAAGTGGTAAGGAAGAAAGTTATGTCGAGATCAGGGAAGAAACGTCATGAGCAGGTCATTAGACCCTGTTCACAGACAGAGCCCAGAACGCGTACAAATGCCGCAATTTTCTCGTGATTGTTGCAGAATTGGAAAGGGAGAGACATTTGACCATATAAATTGGACGCGAAACTCACAGTTTGAAGAATGCATTTGCGATTTGAAGCATCAGGATGTGTGGATGTCCATGATCATGGACGACCAAGATGCCCTCCACCGTCCGACGCATTCCAAAGTCTTCATAGTTGTTCTGGAGTCGCTGCAGACGAGCAGATACAGATGGGTCTTCTTCGGGCTGAGCTTCTTTGGTGCTGAAAGGGCGGCGGGAATGAGTTCAGCCGTGCGTGAGATCGCCTTGGATATTGGACGCACCTGAACGTGAAATTAGAGAGAGGGTACCTGCAGAACTGTTAGAAGAATAGAGAACTATGGAGGAAGAGACTTGCAAGGCGATCGTGTTGGACATGGAGGAGGAGGTTGAGGATGAAGGCACTAAGCGATCACGTGGAGACGGAACAATTTTCATGATATCAGTCTTGCCAATTCTTGGCAATTAGGCCCATGTCAAGCGAAGGCTTATCGGTTTATTGAACGGATTCATATTCAAATGAGATTATGGCGCAAGGTCAACCCGCTCTTGCTACCGGCTTTCATTTTCCCTTCCCTGCCATTCTCTCGATGCTGCGCAGCTCGTCCGAGGCGTTGCAGCACTCTGGCACCAATGGCGATATTCGCGGACTAGACGAAACTGAAGGTACCACTGTTACTCAACAGCAAGGACATGGATATCCTACCTTAGGGCCGCGTAGGTCAAGTGTGGGGAGCATGGACGTGCGGCCGAGGGCGAATGACGCCAGTAACTCGCCAGTTTACGACAGTCAGGGTTCGCCACCTGTGTTAACGAGAGCTGGGTGAGTCCATTTCCAGGGTTCTTTCGTTGTCATTGCCCAACATCATTGCCTCATTGTCGCACCATCTGACCTGATCGTTCTTTCATCTTCTTTCTTATCAAATACACCTATTGCCCTTAATATCTTTTATACTTCTCACGTCCTGATGCTGACCTCCATAATGACCCTGACAGACTTCTTCAGCCAAGGTCATACAACCTACCTGACGGCTTCGGATCCTATAACGGAGTTGCTGCTGCACTGCTCATTAATCCCATACCTCATTCGCAGGACTCTATACGGACGAATACTATGCAGCTCTCAGGCATGGCGTTCTCGCCCACAGCCTTCGCCCCGCCTGTCCAAGAGGTGAACGAAGCACAGGAGTTTGTTTTTCCTGGTGCGGATGTTGCCTCGACCCCAGCATCCTATTCGTCTCAGTCAATCAATGAAGAGCTTGCAAACTCGCAACTAACTCTAGCATCCGACCTTCGATCATCCCTTGCTTCATCTCTCCCGACAGCCTCCTCGCCTTCATTAGCTTCGTCCATAGGTTTAAGACCTCGCACCCCCCCTCCCCCATCTCCACCTCAAAGTGGGGCCTCAACACCTCACGTGCCCCCGCGGCCCTCAGGCCTTTCCCTCCTCCGTCAAGAGTACGAGAGTGGCCATAGCTCAGGATCTGGCTCAGAGGGCTCCCGCACACCTACTAGAGCACGTTCCGTTAGCCCCCACCACGTCCAGAAACGACCCCCCTATTCAACGACTTCCACATCAAGAGTTCATTGGTCGGACAGACCCGAAAATGGCCCCCGGACGACTTCTGTCAGGAGCACCAGCCCCACGCCAGGAGGGGCAGTGACACCACATATTTCCCCGCCACCGCCGCCCTCGTCCCCACCGATCACAGAAATAACTCCACTCCTACGGCGTCCGTCACTCTCGTTCTCACCCGCTCCTTCCCTGCTAGAACACCCGCACCAGCACCTGCACATGGGCAAACTTCCACCTTCAGGCGCAGGTGAAAGTATCTTGTCTCTCCTTGCTAGTGGCCACCTCACGGCGAAAGTACTCCAAGAGGTGCCGCATGTTTTAAGCGTGGCACTAAAGAGTATACCGGCTGTGTTACTGGGGTGCTTGCTAAATATCCTCGACGGTGTCTCATGTATGTACAACTTTTGTGTCAATCCCTACCCCATGCGTCGTTTCCCCAATTCGCCGAGAAAAGCAATGATGACTGACAGCGTTTTCCCCTTGGTTTTCACAGATGGAATGATCATATTCCCTGGAACCGGCGTCTTTGCAGACCTGGGACCAATGGGCGTGTCTATGTTCTTCCTCACGTAAGCTTTTTTTATCCAGTCTAATTTACTTGTACAGTACGGTCTAAGTTTCATGATCCTAGCACGGTCCTCGCTCAACTCGTCTACACGTTTGGCGGCAGTGGGTTCGCAGGTGGGAATGGCAGCATGATGATCGAAGTCGTGGTATGTATCTGCTGCTACACCAATCGCCATATGCATTGTTTGAAGGCTCACCTGCATCCTCTGTAGCCATTCTTCCACATTCTAGCTACAGACATAGCTTCACAGATTGGGGACGACAAACCAGGAGAGATCATTGCCACTACACTGGCGGCGTATGCAATGAGTTCCATCTTAACCGGTATGGCCGAGGTCTTCTTTGCTTTCTTTTGGGGATGAAATGCTGACGCAGGCATGGTTGTTATTTAGGTCTGACCTTCTTCCTTCTTGGAGCGCTGAAGCTTGGGGTGTTGATCGGGTTCTTCCCGAGACATATTCTGGTTGGGTAGGTCTTATGCTTCCCCTCCTTATACGGACAACGATGCTCAGGTTCTGTTCCTTATGTTTGTAGATGCATAGGCGGAGTGGGTGTGTTCCTCATTGTAACCGGGTATGTCCCATGTATTTCTTTCATGAATAGCCACAGAGTAACCGTCATCCAGGTTTGCAGTGAGCATGAGGATCGGCGAGGATGATCTCTCGCTCGACTGGAAGTCGTTCGAGATGATGTTCCTTAATGGGCATAACTTGACGCTGTGGGTCATACCGCTAGTGCTGGCGGTTCTGCTGAGGATGATCACCCAGAAGTATCATCACCAGTTGATCTTTCCGATATGTGAGTTCTAGTTTGCTTGTTCTCATTTTCTTGTAAAGTGAATTCAGTATTTTCGTCTTGGTGTCTTATGTGGTGCCCGACATGAACTCACGCATCCCTCTCGACTGGTTCAGATTTCCTCACCATCCCCGCGATATTCTACGTCGTCGTCGCAGCAGCCCAGATCAAACTCTGGGATCTCAGAAGGGAAGGTTGGTTATTTGACATGGGAACAGCGGAATCCGAATCCTGGTACAAGTTCTACTCGTACTTCGGTGTGTGACATCTAGTTCTATTTTCCCAAGGAAGTACTAAATGAATTGCTAGATTTCACCAAAATCCAATTCGCGCCTCTTTTTTACACACTGCCGACCCAGTTTGCTCTGTATGTGACCAGTCTTATATTTTCCTTCCTCGAAAATGGCAAGCTTACATACCGTCAAAAACATAGGTTGTTTTTCAATATTCTCCATCCACCGTTGAATGTTCCCGCACTTTGTACGTCCTCCTCAATTAGACCAAGGACTAGTTTCTGACTGAAGTGCTTCCAGCTGTATCCCTAAACGAGGATATCGACACAAACAAAGAGCTCATGGCACACGGCTACTCGAATTTGCTTGCTGGGTTCTTTGGAACTGTGTGCGTATGCTTCGTAATTTTATGAGGGCTGTCTGGTATTTATCCATTCATTTCCCCTCCGCCCCGCAGACCGAACTATCTTGTATATGTAAACACATTGCTGTAAGTAACATCTTGTTCTTTCTACGCCACGTGCAATCCTGATAC
This sequence comes from Hypsizygus marmoreus, assembly GCA_013433165.1. Classification (NCBI taxonomy): domain Eukaryota; kingdom Fungi; phylum Basidiomycota; class Agaricomycetes; order Agaricales; family Lyophyllaceae; genus Hypsizygus; species Hypsizygus marmoreus. Next base: position 797,136 of record CM024093.1, on the reverse strand, counting down.
TGTGACATCCAGATTCTATCGTGTAGGAGGAACAACTCGGATTGCTGGTTTTTTGTTGGCGGTTATGACCGCCGTACTACTTGTAATTGGGACCGCACCCATTGCATACATTCGTATGTGCCGCTAAATCTGTTCCGCATTCGTACTGAGCGTCTCTTTGCTTGAAGCGGTTATGGTTGTTGGGGCGTTGATCTTTGTGTTGGGCATTGATCTCGTCAAGGAAGCTGTCTGGGATACTCGACATCGGACAAGCAGGTATGCATAGCAATTATTTCTGAGAACGATGCTTATTGGGATGTTACTTGTAAAGGACGGAGTACATCACTATCATCAGTATCATGGTGTGTATGACGGTATGGGACTTCGTTGCCGGTGTACTGTTCGGTATTATCGCAAGTTGTGGGTACCCCGAAACTGCATTTCCACGTTCTATACAAGACTAATACTCAATCGGTTTTGCCAGGCTTCTTCTTCGTGGTGCAAAACTCTCAGCGGAAAAGCATACGCTCTCTCCATACTGGCGAAACAGCCATGTCTACTGTTCGGAGACCAAGTCTGCAACGCGCCTATCTCCGCGAGGTATCGAAACAAACTACCATCCTCAGACTTCAGGGTTCGTTGCGCACATCATCCGAGTCCCGTATTTCTTAATCTTCTATTTAGGATTCTTGTTCTTTGGCACAATATCCTACGTGGAAGATGCGATCAAGGAGATTGTCAACGGCCCGTCGTGGCAAAGCAACCCCATACGATTCCTCGTACTAGACTTCAAACTGGTTGCCGGTGTGGACATGTCGTCCGCAGAGGCTTTTGTACGCATCCAACGCTTCCTTTCTGCCAAGGGCGTGACCCTCGTGTTCTGTGGATTCACTTCGGAGTCGGCTGTGGGGCAGGCACTGCAGAGCGTGCAAGTGCTGGGCTCAGATCACGTTGAGCTTTTCTCGACCTTCAATGATGCGATGGAATGTATGTCATGTCATGATATTCTTGGTAAAATGTGCTAATAGGTAGGTCGGTTCCTCAGGGACAGAGAATGTGTACTTGCGTGCTTGGTTTATGGCGCAGAAACACGAGGTGGCAGCAACCACTTTCGGTACGTATCTGTATCGCTCTTTGCAGGAAACCTTTCGATTGAATTTCCTATGCTAGCATTACCAGGGCGCCAGGATTTCAATCTTGACGACCATATCATGAGTTCATTCGTGTCTTCTCCACGAGGAACTTACATGCGCGACGTTGGGAATCGAACAATCGCACACGGTAAGGCTTGACGAATTGCTGTTGATTTAACCTCTAAACTTAAACACAGAGCCACAACCAGAAGCAGACTATTCAAGTGAACCACTGAACACATTAGTCAAGGCATTCTCATCTTATGGCGACATGGATGGCGAGCTCTTCCTACCCCTCAAGAACTATCTCGAGAGGCTGGCAGTGCCCGAAGGACATGTGCTATGGAAAAAAGACGACCCGCCTGACGGATTGTACATCGTCGAGTCTGGCGTCTTGAGGGCAGTCTACAAGTTTGCTGATCACACGCCACGCTTCGAGGAGTCGATGGTTCCCGGGACTGTTGCTGGTGAATTGTCAGCATTGTCTGCTTTGCCGCGGAACGCCACGGTTGTGGTGGAGCGCGATGCCACCCTGTGGAAGTTGAGCATGGGAAATCTGACAAGGTTGGAGAATGAGAACCCCAATCTCGCGAGGACGTTCTTGCGACTTATTCTCAAAGGTGTGTTCCTCTGATTCCTGGTGTGCGAAAGATGATCTGAACGTTTCACCCATTCCACCATCAGCTGCGAAGATCGACCATGATATACTTCTGGCAGCTTTATCGTCAAGACAATAACACAACTTGTTTTTCATGTTACACAACGCATCATGTGCATTACAGCTCATCTAACCTATCAATCTATTTGTCATATCCGGATAAACATTCTTCGGTGTACCGTCGGCCAATGTCATGCTTTGCTTTTCTTTGTTGAGCATCTATTTTTATCAGGAAGTCTCAAGGAAGCCCTGTACGAAGTATGATGAGGACTTTGGCGTGTTCACAAGCCATCCGACATCGCAGTATAAACAAACCTACAGAGAGGTCTGTCTTCAACACACTGCCTGCTTTATTCGACCTCTTATGAGCTTGATTTCAGGGATTTCAGGTATCATCGGTCATATGTTCTTTTTTGTTTGTTTGTAGGAATCTTGTGGCTCATTCGCACAGTCGAGCGTCAATCAAGCCTATAATTGTTTCTCGAAGGAAGCAGTTGGGTCAGACGACATAACATAGGATCAGTCACCTTCGATTCACATCCATGCAAGAATATGAATCCCTCTAGTCTCTCGGCAATGGACACTCCTCTTTGTCGGACACCGTGGCTGTTATTTGGAGTCTCTGCTTTCAACTTTGGCCTTGCTGTCTCACCAGTCTACGTTCCAGTGTTTGCACTGGTCTTTTACTCCAATTGCCGAGTACTCCCTGCTTTTTGGGTCATTGCATCTATCTCTTTCATATCGGTCCTTTGTATCCCATCCATCGTTCGACCATGGTTGAAAGAAGAGAAAGGCATTCTCACATTTGAGTATATCAAATTAGTCCTGAGTATCCTTTCTCTCCGTAAGTGGAATCTCTTCATAAGGACTCGAACCTAACTCTGTCCTATAGAGGTCCTTTGGGCAGTCGAATCAGAAAGTGCTGCCAAAGAACTACTAGTCACGATCACCTTCGCTACTATTCTTTCAAGTGTCTTCTTTGCCGCTGCACTCGGCGTTATTCTCTTCGATTTGCTCCTGTGGATGTATGGGATCGAGGTCGCGCTGCGGGGCAGCTATCGCAACCACTCAGACCGGTTCTGGGAGATGATGGGCTTCTACTATATGGTGAGTAAGAGATATCGAGCCTGCCTTGGTGGTTACTGCATCCTCTCTGGTTCTTCTTTTTTCAAGGTCATTCGTTCGTTCTATGACTGGATATTATTAGGGATGGTATCAGATCTAGGCGTTCCCGCCGTTCGGCGTGATGTGTGGCGTCGCGCGGGAGATGAAGGTGCAGATTCTCAGAAGTAAGAAGTGTGGAGAAAGTGCCCTCGACTACTTGATCAGGCATAGTATGCTATGTATCTTTGGAGGCCCCGGGAAGCTCCCCTCAAGGTCTGTCCGGGAAATCATCCCAAAATCGGCCTCAAATATGCAATGTTTCCGGCCTAAAATATGCAATATCGGACAAGGGTCTGGGGCGTGCCGAGGCACGTGATGTTTGACGCGCCAAAAACGCGTCTTGCCTCCGGATAATTGCCTTAAACAGAAGGTATTTGGGAAAGCGCCGGTTGTCCTCTGTTATAAACTAAAATTTGGCCCAAAGTCCTGCCCCTTCCCGCTATCAGGTCCTCGAAATTTTCTTCATCTAAGCCTCAAATATGCAATCCTTCGGACAGTAATTTCAAAAATTTCCTCCACCCAGAGCCTGAAATATGCTATTTGGAGACAGGAATATGGCCATTTTGGGGCCCTAAAATATGCTATTTTCTGGACAGACCTATAGGGGAGCTTCCCGGAGCCTATCTTTGGATTGGAGGCAAATATTGTAAGTCTGCGAATGTGAACCTTAGAAGCCACTACTTACATTTGGGTAGTAAGTAGAATATGCCAGGTAGACTCATGGAGTGGTAATCAAGGCCCTGAATCTATCAGACTAGTAAGTATGGGAGAACCACATAGAGTGCGGTGGGTTGCAGTAATTAGAAGTCTGGATGCTTACATACCTGGTTCTTCCTTAAATCACCTTTGTCGATAAAGAAATAACTACTAAAGGGTAATAGAGCTAGAACATAGTCAATGGTGAGATGGCCGAGCGGTCTAAGGCGCCAGACTAAGGATCAGGACAGTTGCTGTTCAATCGCAGTGGGATTCGAACCCACCGATATCTGGTCACATTGTGGCGTGGGTTCGAATCCCACTCTCATCAGCTCTTTTTTGGTCTCCAAAGGCAGTGGCTTTAAGTTTAGGCCAGGGCCCCGGAGGGATAGGGATCTGGATACCGCCCAACCAACTCAGCCTTCTGCATTACCGTATCATTACGGATGCCCTGACCCAACAAAAGGGAGCAAGCTCCCCAATGTAAGGTATAAGTTAAGATCAGAGGTGATTCGTAATGTCAAAGATGTTGTTTGCAGTAAGATCTTTCTAGGAACAATTGGACGGGCTGCCATGCATCGCCTTCAAGTATCTGAGGTACAATCCCCCTCACTGCAAGCTTGAGCCAGCCTCGGTCCCCTCAAGAGATGCCGATGACCTCAGGTGCGGCTCAAGATTTGGGTACTTCTCACATTCCAAGAGAAAACAATCACAGCGTGGTAAGGTATTCCAAGCATATTTACATAACCAATAAAGAGATCCATAGCAAACATCAGTTCAAAGACAGAGTGATGTCTTGACGCTGCAGTTCCCGGAAAACTTGCTGGAAACGAAGAGACCACCAGCCACGCTCCTCCCTCTCTAGATTTCTCGCATCGGCTCTCTCTCCTTCGCGAAGCGCAGCAACTTGTCCGGAAGGGCTTTTCGGAAGGGGAAGTCCTGACGCAAGCAAAGAGAATATCGTCTTGTGCGTGTCTTTCTCCAGGTCGAACTGCTGTGGGTCTTGATTCCGTGCTGAAGATGGGCCAGAAATCGAGCAGAGGGTGAACCGAAAGCACCTCTGAAAGGCAGAGATCCACGATTGCCTTGTCTCCAGGAGATCATCAACTGCTGGCGATGGGCATCCCGAGCGAGGCAGAGAGTGAGGTGAGATGTCCTGCCTGGGAACGGCAAGGTGTAAGATGGTCACAGAGCCGTCATCATCCACAGGGGTTACATGTTCCAGTTTGTTGACATCGACAGGAAGAACGTCCATCGTGATAGAACCTGACTCTATGAAAGGAAGGAGAATATCAGAAAACGCACGCGGAGGAAGGTAATCATCGTGTATAGACCATAGATATTTTTGTCTACTGGTGTTGAATCTTGAATACCAAGTATCCTTACAATGCCGATATGCTTCAGGAGGGTCCATTGCTCAGAGTCAGGTTCCCCAGGGGTACGAGACGAAGAGGAAGCTGGTATTGCGAAGAGCACGAGATCAGAAAAGACAAAAGCCTGGATGAGAGTTCCACGGGAGGGACGTCTTGCTGTTGTGCGTGGATCCGGCCTTGGGGAAGAAGTTATCTTGCTAGATGGGTGTCGAGCCTTGTCGGTCCGTCTGTCAGGCATTGGGATCCGAGACGAAGAAAACCCATTTGAGGAGGGCGTGGAGGGAGCGTTCGAGGAGGCACCAGATGAACTCGATCCGTATGAGCGATACGACTTGCCAGTGCTTGACGAGCTCGCAGATTCTGATCCTGATCGTTTACGTTGCGCATCATCCATCGTGTTCGCCAGGCGGGAGGTTTGGTTAGCAGCATGCACATCATCTCTTTTAGCTCCTTGTGGAATGTACCGAGCGATATTGGATAGCTCAGGAGTGTTTGGCTGAGATTCTGATTTCTTGTCGTCTACATCAACGAGAAGCAGAGTCCCTTGCTGGAGTAGTCGCCTTTCCCGAGTGGCCAACTGAACAGAGGAAGGTAATCCCTGTACACAAGTGGAGAATTTCTTAATCAATTCATATTCATCCTCGCGGGCTTTGACTTCGGTCATGACACGGATGACCATATCTGTGGAATGAAGCAACGACAGTGTGGAAAGGTAGTCGGGATGGCTTTTGGCGGTCAAATTGAGTAGTCTCTGAGGAAACGCATCAGATGGAGGTAAAACAATGATCGAATACGTACCGAGAAAAACTCTGGGAGCTTCGCAAGACGGTTGACCGGTTCCACCAAAAAACGTTCAACGCTCCATCCATCACATTCTGGGGCGCCTTCCTGCATCTCCACAAACTCCCCAAAATCGTTGCTATCGTCTTGTACTAGCTGGTTTATTAGGCCGGTCACATCGACTAGTTTCACGAGGTATGGTTGGTACACTTCCAGTCGGGGAATGAAGGTACGCATGGATTCGGCGATACGCTCGACAAGAGGGTATTGTGAAGATCGAGCCGTTTTAAGCGAAGAAAGCAGCTGCCTGTGTAGAACAACAATGTCCTCCAGCCAATCGAACAGGCGAGCGACTTCCGATGGAACGCCTGAGATCCATGTTTTGCTATCCTGGACTCGCAGAGGTAGGATGAAGAGGCGAACGAAGACTTGCAAGCGTCGAACGAAAGTCTCCTCAGTCTGACAAATTTCGACAATCAGGTCTTGACGTTTTTGTTCCAGATCACTGAGCTGCGGGTCCTGGGGATCGGGGGATTTCGATGGGGGTCGAGGTGGACGTGGTCGATTACCCTGCCGACTTGGAGATGTTGCCCGCTGCTGCCAACTCTTTTCAATGACTTGGTCCTCGCATCTTATAGATGGACTAGGCGCCCTGGAAGCCATATTCAACCTCGGACTCTTCTCTATACCCTGTCAGGAGAACACTACGTCACTTTGTCCTCACAGGCCTTGTTGAATGGAAACATACCTGGTGGCTTCTCCATTCTGCCTCCTTCGCTGGTCCCCCACTTAACTTTCTGAATAGAGTCTCGGCGCCCACGCTCAACTCCGAGGAGTCGCATTCCTCATCCCAATACACGCTGCTGACAGACGAAAGGTCACTTTCAGCGTGAGGTAGAGAGCGATCTAATCGATTTGTTCTCTGATAGACCTCAACAGAGTCAGAGGAGGGAATTCCATATGCTTGCCGTTCTCGTGCGGCAGCAGGGTATGACCCCGAAGAATCAATGTTGCTGCTGGCACGACGCCTCTGGTAAGATTCGCGATTTTCGGATGAGGAGGGTCGCTTTGTGGTGGGGCTTCTGTCATCCAAGATGTTACTTCTTGTGTGCAAGCTTGGAGGACGGTTTCCAGAATGTCGCCTTGGGGCATTTGGCAAGGCTTGAGCATCTTTCTGGCGCACTATAGGGGATCGGGAATGAGACTTCCGACCCACGTCGACATGAGGAGAAAGTACGCGAGATTCTGCATGTCGTTGATAACGATGTGCTGAATATGAAGAAGGGTTGTCATTGTCGTCAGTTGACAGCACGAACGTCGGCATACAGCTCGAGCTCCGTGGTCGCTCGGTTCGGAATCGAACAGATTGCTGAACCTCTTGAGCCTGCTCGTAATCCTCCTCTGTGTAGTCCTCGTCCTCGTCCTTACCCGCGCGCCGCGGGGAAGGGGGAGAATAATGCTCATGCGTTTCGGCCACGAAATCTGCAGAACCGCTAATGGCGAAGCCATCCTCTCCGCAATATTCACTTTCCTCGGTTTCCCCGGAGACGTATGTCGAGGGGGCCCCCAGGTCAAGACGAGATACAATTCCCAGAAGCGCTGCTCGCCGCCTTCGGTGTTCTGCATCGAGTTCGTCCATCGGACGCGAAGAGGGTGCCGGGCTTCTGGTGGGCTTGTTTTCGTGCGGAGAGCGAAATCCTGCAGGACGGCTTGAACGTGTCGAGAGAGATCGCGAATCGGGAGCCCATGCGCGAGATGTAGGGCGAGGGCTGTCTTGGTTTCCGATTTTCGTGACCTCCCGCTGGTTCGCTCGATTCTTCCTCGTGTTCTCATCATCGAAATCAAAACCCAACCCAACGAGCGGAGTGCCGTCCCGCAAAGGTTTTAGCGGACTCCGATGTTCTCTCTCCAGCCTCTGCCCTCGGGCCCTCCCTCTTCTTTCGGCTTCACTCTCGGAACTTGATGGTACCACTTCTGCATTGGCAACGACAAGCTTCCGACGATCACGACCCTCCATCTCATATCGATATTCCAGGTCTGACTCGCCTGTGAGAGAAGTTTGTGACCATGCGCCTTTCGGTGTCTTGCCCTGCAGACGGGGAATACTCGATGTATAAGGTGAATGATTTATATCTTGGGTTTCCTTCTCCGTCGACTGAGTAGCGGCTATTCGACCTTCAGGAGACGATCGCCGTTCTGAGGCTGTAGATGTCCCAGGATCCGCGCGGGAACGTGAGCGTGTTGACGCGACGATTGGTGGGACAGGGGCCTTGGAACTCTGTTAGACAAACATTGAGATACGCTGAAATGAAGATATTACTATTGATGCATACCTTGGATGTCATTTTTTGACTTGAGCCACTGACCGGGGTGGGGACTGCAGCGACACTGCTTGTGGAAGTCTTTCTTCTGAGGATACTGCGAACAGACTTGAGAGTCACTCCTCCAATTGAAAGTGGCGAATCTTCCGTAGACGGCGGTGTCCGGGAGAAAAGCTTGGGTGTGGGTGGGCGCAGGGCGGATTTAAGGGCAGACTTCGTTGGCAAATTCGTCCTCGGTGTCAAGGCTTCCACCGGGGTCGCAGATCCTGATGGAATATCGTAGGGGGGATTTTCCGGGTTTTCTGAATGATACGCTCGAGAGGAAGTATTCTCAGGGGTCGTAGCCGAGTCGTCAAAGTGTGAAGTGGGTGAGGCGTCTGATGGTGAAGGAGGCCGCGATGACCATGCGGAATTCGAAGAGCTTCGTATTTCAAGATGGGACCCATTTCTTGGTGATGAAGAAGAACCAGCCCGAGTCGAAGGAGACCGCGTCATCCGATCAATGGTATCCCTTAGAGAGGGAAGAAGATGCGTCTCGAGCTGAGGCACCCCGGTGATAACGCTTTGTCGTTTTGCACGTATGCTTGGTTTGGATGAGAGTGATTGCTTTTCTTTGTCGAATGAACTGAAGCGCACACCTGAAGTGGGTTTGGAATCGAACGATGAATCCGTTGACTCTACCTCCGAAGCGTATGTCACAGGCATAAATGAGGGCCCGTATGGCTCTCGCGAGTCGATTGAGTCATTTCTCAGCCCTCTTGAATAGTTCAAGTCATACGAATGGTTGTCTTCGCTGTGTGTAGGTGACCTTGGACTGTATGTCACACCGGCTGCAGCGGCATAATGGGATGGTGGAAGAAAGGCTCTCGGATTCGATAATGCTCTGGAATTAGAAGGGGGAGCAGGTGAGCGAGATTTGGTGCGTGCAGTATTCATACGAGCCAGAGGCATAGCGTCGTTACCAGTGTCAAAGCCAGTTTTCAACAACGCGTCCGGGAGTAAGGAGAAGCGGTGTTTGTTTTCGGATATTTGACATCCGCTTCTCGACCAGTGTGGACCGAGGAACATATAGACGAGTCGTACTGGCTCAAAATACGATACTGTAGCTTGTGCTGTCGACTCGTGTTGGCAATTCATTCGAAATACCATCCATTTCATACTGTACAAAAGCGTAAACGAATGCGGAACTTGCCTCCACCTACTTACAAGCACATCATGCTCAGCACCTCATTCAGACTTCCTAATCCAAGCAATAACCTCTTCCGCCCATTTTTCCCCACCTCCTGTCCCCAACGTTAAATTGACGCTGAGATGATTATGCCCTTGCCCGACTATCTTCTCTGGCTTCTTACCTGTGCGACTCTCCAGAGCCTGGCTAAAGTCCTGATTAACTTGTAGGAGCGAGCTCGGCTCTCGCTCCCCAACAACTAGCACGATCCGCGGCAACGATGCGACTATAGATTGAGAAGCACTAGCCAAAAGACCCATGGGATCGTTTTCCTTCGCTTGCTCGAATCCTCCCCAGTATTGTTTCACGGTGTCTAGCATTGGGTCGTCAGGCGCGAAATCAAATGCCCCCGCGCACAATATAGCACCAGCAACGCTTGATTGCAGGGGCGTAGAGTCATCGGCGTCAGGAAGAACTAGTGCCGTGAATGCATGTGCAGCGCCCGCGGAGTGCCCCATCAAGAAGATATTCTTAGTGTCTGGGTTCGGGCTATTCTGTGTAGTCAGGTGCTCTGGGTGCTTGATAGCCCATCGGATGGCGTCGCGGACGTCCTCTGCTGCTCCAGGAAAGACAGTGTCTGGCGCAAGTCGATAATCTGGAATGATGGTGATGAAGCCTCGTCGTGCGAAATAAGCGCCAACGTTTGCGTAGACGAGATCGAACGGCGCAGGCATCTGACGTTCTCCTGTTGTAAACCCCCCGCCGTATATCCAAACCAGAATTTGAGTTTTGTCTTCGCGTGTGATGGGGTAGTAAACGTCAAGCTTCGTAGGCGATAATGCCATTAGTGGTGCTTGAATTCATAAGATCTCCATACGCACCTGATGCCGATCAGTTGACCCATACTTAAATGTACTCCTTGGTATCTCCTGTATTTCGGCTCGTTTCTCCTCAAGTAATGGTGCAAAAACGGAGAAAGCTGTAAACGAAATTAGTTCGCAGGCTATCTCCACGACACAGACTCACTCACTCGGGACAATGATGTCCCCAATTTCCGTACTCGCTATCTGTGCTACTTTGTCCATTGGAGGCACTTGCGTATGAGATTGGCGGGAGATGAGGGTGGAGGCAAGCACTACCTCTCGCCAGATTTATTTAAGGAGGCTGATTTGACAAGAATCACGAGATCTCGTTATCATTGATGAATTCGAATCTCGGGCCGTGGCAATGCTCCTTTGCACAGTATCCAGCAGAATGGACCTTGAGGAGCCTTGAGGTAGTTGAGCACCCAGTGACGCCACCCGAGAGCTCGGATGGATATCATTGTTTCAAGTTGGTTCCAAAACACCGGGTAGATTGATTGAATTCAGGCGACCGTGTGCGGAGAATTTACAGATTTCATAACAGCCTCTAGGGAGCAAGCAAGACGCAAGCTTTAAAGCCAGGGAGGGGAGGCATACTGTGATTGTGCGAAAGAGCAGGGCCTGCCCGGATTTATGTATCCTGGATCCAAGACTTCAGCATGGCTGTGGCTATGCCATATTTGATTGGTCCTATTTACTTTCATTGCTATCGACTCCGCGACCGTGACATCCCAAATTCCTTTGCCTATCGATCATTCGTTCACACTTTCGCGAGCGCCGAAACTTGCGTGCACTCTTTTTCTCATCATATATGTACACTTTGTGGTTGGTGTATAGCCACTCAAACCAGATGGAACGTTGTACGGAACATTGACAGACTCATCACGGATTTCCGCATCGTCGAGGAGCTGGTACTCCAGGTGAATTCGGCATGGTGGAGGTCGTCTCGTTCATCGTTTTGCAACAACCTTTCGATCATTGCGGGGACTCTTTGACGGATTACAACCTGCCAGCCACACCCAAAGCAGGAACCACCCGAAAATGCCTCGTGTTCGCTTTGGCCTATTGCTTTGACCATCTTGACCGTCTCTCCGTCAAAGCTTCCCCTGCTGCAATTGCTTAAATACACTTCTCAGCCATGCTTCTCTGCGAAAGCATTCTGCAACTCAATCCTCGTGCTTTACTTCCCGAAATTTCTTCCTAGATGCCCTCTACCTCATTCGATGACATTCTCAAGTGCTCGCGGCTTGCTATACCCCGAGAGTACGCTCAATCCGCACACCTTCGGATGGTCCATGAGCTCGTTGCGACTCTTCGGGCCACCTTCACGTTCGTCGATGCTACGAAGGACTTGCTCCAGCGTCGCTGCCTCGAATACGTCTTATTTCTAGACTCTATCAAGAGGTGCAAATCCAGAATGGATGGTTTAGGTATACGACTGCCCAAACTGGACCATTTCATGGAGCGGATTCAGATCGTTCGATCCGACCCGATGGATTATATCTGCCCTGAAATCCCAACACTTCGAAAAGATCTAGGAGTCTGGGACGACGCCATAGAGCATTTAAAGACGATAATGCGGAACTCGTTTGAACATATTTTCCAGAAAGAGGGGATCACTGTGACGAAATCCTGGTAGGTGCTACGATCAGGAGTACTGTTTCGATATGTTATTCACTTACTAATTGTCCTCACCAGGAGTGTGTCGGTTTCTCAAAATTCGCCAAGAGTTCTGTCAATGTACGTCCTGTGTCTATCTCTAATGGCCGACCGTTGATCCACTAGATTCTTTTTCCAGGACAGCGCAACGTGTGTTGATATCCTCATCATTACTTTGTCGGTCCATTGGTGAATGGTACGGATCCTGCCAGCCAAGGCTATCAGACACCGATCGCCAACTTGTCGATGACCTCTGCGCTGCAGATGTAGCCTACAGGACAAAGAGGTCACTAGAAAAATGTACGCAGTCTATCTTTTCTAACATATATACCCCCATCTTATTATTATGCCGTAGTCCCAGGCTCTGTGTGGAACATAAATATGGAAAATATTCCTTCTCAACAGAAAGACATCTCGACACTTTTTGCGGAGAGTCCTGAGGGTTTTTCTCGGTCCCATTCCATCCTTCTCATGACCACGGATGCCGCTTGCTGGTATACTGGTCGCAAAGGCCACTACCTGACACACGCTCTCCCTTCCTCGTAATCATTCTTTTTCTATGACTTTCTATGCTTTATGTCTTTATGCCTCGTATGCCACATGCCTTTTTTTTCCCACTGTCTTTTTGTACCATAAACACGAAATCTAATTGGGCAGACGCTATCGACCGTCTTTCCATGTTCGCAACATCAGTGTTTCGCAAATGTGCGCGGCGCGACTTATTCTAGCACAAAGTCAGTGTTTTCATAAGAAGAAACGTCCATAAAGTCTTCGCAAACTCAATGAAAATGAATAATTACAAAGTACAGATACAACTGGACTGGACGACGTTGTAGGACGACGGTGTAGACACTGAGAATCTTACCCTAGCTCTTACCTGTAGCATACAGTTTACAACTTTTCCAAGCCCCGTCGATTATGTATTTTTGTGAAACCCGTCCCTGTCCCATCCTCCGGGCGCCTCTCCCTCTCTCACTCTCCCAAGCCTCTTCGCTGTCAATGCCGCTACCCTGACAAACAGTGTCCCATCGAGCCTCTCTGCACCCGGCAATTGGGTATCTGCAAAGTCGGCCTGTCCTTTCTCGCGCGCTCCGTAGAGGTTAGCATAATGCACAAGCGCACGCTGCAGCTTCGGGAGGTGGTCATCTGGATGTACAATCGCCGTCTCGATGAGAGGAAGCCATGGGTTGGGGGTCACTGCTTTCGCTGAGCTAGACGATGGGAACGTCTCATTGTGTGGCGTGGGGAGTGTGCCCGTGGGTGTAGGATACGCGGAGGTTCGGTTGAAGAAAGTCTGAATGTCGAGGGCAGGTCGGCCACGGCTTATCCACCAGGCGAGCGAGACCAGGAGGTAGCTGCGGAGGAGGTGCTCTTGGGAGGATGGGGTTAGAAATGCTGCGTATGAGGGAAGAAAGATGGACGATGTGACAAGGTGCATACTATGGTGAGGGTATCATTGGATGAGCAAGTGATGAAACACAGACGGGAAACTTACAGGAAGAAATCAGCATTCAAGTCTTTGCCAGCCTCCAAACCGCCAATTCCATAGAACATAACGTTCATCCAGCTCAACTCCTCGATTTTGCGCTCCACGTCCCTGAGGCTCGTCCCATCAACATGCCAGCCCGAAATGTACTTCATGAGCGCGTCGCCGTGGTCTTTCATTGTGGTCGTCAACATCCCTTCATCATTCACATTCGCGAGCGCATCGTCCTTGAGAATTCGCGCCAAGACAGTGAAGACATGGACACTTGGAGGTCTGATCGACGGGGTGTCCTCGTTGATGACAATGGTCTTTAAACGGGACACGGCATCTTGGAGGGCCCCAGATGCCTTGTACACGAAGAAGGAATCGGGAACCCGAGCATTAGAACCATCGGAATGTGTCGCAGCTTCAGCTAGACCTATTTGTGCCAGTGGGTGAGCATTTATGACGTCATTCATGGCCAGAAGTCTACCTTCAGCGACCATTCCAGGAAGACAGAATTCAAGTCCATATCCAATATGAATCATTGGGTGAAGCAACCCACCCAAGAAACGATTGAACATTTGAGGTTGTTTCTTAGTTGAATCTGAAACAAAGTTCGCTTCTTTTGAGAATACGAACTGCTCCACGACGGACGCGATTCCCTGTTCCCGGATGTTCTCAGTGAAGAACGCCAGGTAGCCGCCGTAATACCTAGGGAAAGGAAAAGGAATCTGTTATACATAGAATGCCTTTTGAGAGAAACAATCCTACTGTTTATCTCCGATATGGTCATTAAAGTTTGCAGCAGTGATCGCCTCAGGTGGTTCAAAGGCAGGACGTTGGTAGCTGCGATCATGCTTGTAACCAGCTTTGATAATCTCTGCATCTGCGCCGAGTGCCCATAGCGCTAAAGCGCGGTGGGAGATATGACTAAGGATGTTCCATGAGTTACAACACCACCATATCCTTGGAACGATGACATACTTGTGGAACCCTCTATCGTTAAAGAAAATGTGCCACCTCATGTGGTTATCATTCAACACCTCGCGCAATGATGCCACGGATTCAGGATTCACGCCAGGCCAGACATGGGGGATGAGCCTGGAGGGTGGTGAAGATGGGACGGGAAATAAGTCTGTGATGTTCGTGTCGATGCTCGACATGGTATTTACTTGATGAGATATTGAGGGCGTGGATTCAAGACGCTTGAAGTGCGCCTTTGAAAGCGGCGCTCTGGGAAGGTTTCGAAGCAGTCTCATCCCAAGCATAGGTCACCATCCCGAATTGACGTCAGCGTCACGGCTTGATTCAGTTTCAAGGTCACCTGGACCTGCGCAGTTGGTTGTGAGTCAGAAGTAGACGTGTTGATGGACAAGTAAGAGTGAAGATCATTACCAGCTGACACCAAGTAGACGCCAAATGCACCAGGATCAAGAACTAAGGCGTCAGAAAGAAAGGGATGAAAACTCGGCTCGGTAAAACGGATAACAAGAAGTCAAATTCAAATTGATCAACAGCCTCCAAAGTAAATATAACGAAATAAAGGAAAGGATAGCTTCCACGCCCTATTCACTACAATCTCCCTCTCGCTCTCCATAAACACCGTGTACTGCCCCACCAATGGATCTGTGATCGCGGAAATCGAGGCCGCGCCCGCCATAAGCTTTTCAACACCCTTACACTCAAGGACTTCGATGCACCTCGTCGTGATGGTCAACTTTTCCAGAGGCAGCAATTTCTTCTCAGCGCGTCTGTGGAAGAAAGGCGCCAAGGACGTCGCATAAGCCTTATGCGTAACGAGGAGATGAGATAGAGCCGGCACAATTGTCTCAGCTGAGACCACCGGATCATACAGGGCCTCATAATACTCCTTCGAAACTGCATAGAGAGTGAGAGACTTTAATTTTGTCATCGAAAGAATGAAGTCGCGGAATCCAAGTCCACCGCCCCACCGGTCGCCAAAGATCGCTAGTTCCGTGAGTTCCGCATACTGCATCAACTGGAAGACAGCGCTCATCTGGGTTGCACGCCAGCCGATTGGAACTTTTGGGCGCTCACGGTCTAGGCACGGGGTGTGGAAGATGTCACGGAGTATGAGGGATTTGAGCTGCGGAGCACTGACCACTGTGAGAGTGGGAACGATGTCGTCGAGGAACCCGATGTACAGGCGTTCCAATCTGGGAAGAACGACTTGGGAAACAGGGTGGTGTTCGGGGATCCATGGTGCGAAGCCTATGTACTCCAGGTTCTGAAGGGTATCTTGGCATTGCTGTAACATGCTGCTAAGATCATGGAGAGATATCCAGTCCTGGGGCCCCACGTAATGGAATGCCAAGGAGGTGATGCTAGTGGTGTTCCACAACGACCATGGGAGGTTGAAATAGTTAAACCGTGCTCCGACAGGGAAGGGGAAAGGCGTTGGTACTGCAGGCCTGTCTCTCTGCACTTTGAGAGTGAGGTCATTCATTGCACGGAACTCGTACTCCTCCAAGAAAGGCATGACATTCACGAACTGCTTCCACATCATGCCCGTCAGGGTATTGTTCCCACCACTCGAACAAACGACGCTGAGGCGCCGGACAGAACGACCATGGACCCCAAGTATGACATCGATCTCGTACGGGGTAAAGTGTCGAGTTGCATGGACGTGTAAGGAAACCATGCAGTCCCTGGCACGCTGGAAACGCGTGATAGCCCATGGGTGTCTTTGGTCGCGGAGAACACATCGAATTCGAATGGTGGTCCACAAAAGAGAGGCATTGATGGCGACACGTCGCCATTTTTGGCAAACATGGGAGAGGGTGACTTCTTTAGCTGCGTAGCGAGGTGATTCATCATTGAAGGTGATGAAGATGTAGTACAAGACATCGTCGCCGAGTCTGTCAATGGGTGTGACGTGGCCGCTGTCGGCAGTTATGAATGTAGCCTGGGAAATGGTCCTGGGAACCATCGACGTGGCTATATGAAATAGTTTAAGAAAGCAAGAAAAAGCATGAAACACCAACACGAACGTTAGTGGGCTGTGATCTAATGAAACTGAGGAAAGGACGTCAATCCGTGTTGCTTTAAAGTGAGGGGGGATGGAAGCCAAAGCTGTTCCTCATATGTCAAAGCAGGGGTGTTCAAGAGCAAATTCCCACCCAGGTGAGAATTTTTTAAATGGTGTCACAGCAGCATTGTCGGACTCGTCAATGGGAAACCTAGCGAAGGAAAGGAGAACTGCTGTTGTCACGAATTGTCGCTGGATGACCGGATTGGGAGAAAGGACCTGCCCTGGTCAGTCCTACAAGAATGGGCGACGATGATCGGGGTATGCCATCTGCAAGCCAAGAGCATTCACATTCAACAAGAACAAATACAAAGTTTCCTTTCTCATCACTGACGGCACCAGTGACATCAACCACCACCTACAGTACACAGATTCAGATGAGAAAGCGATGCAGTCAAGATATTGGTAGAACTTGTATCTTTGTACTCACAATCAAGTCATCTGGGACCCTCTCACTGTCGATTAAGGAGTAGGCCACTGACTTCCATTGATGTGTTAAATGAGGTACGGACATGATCTTACAATCGTCAATTAATAAAACCCCTTGTCAGAGACACCCTGTACTTGGAAACACGGGAAATTTGCCCTCGCTTTTTCAGGCTGCATAGAACCCCCGCCTGTCCCAATACCTCGGCCCCTCGACATGCTCCTCCCTAAGCCTTAACATCCTTGCCTTCATCAGCCCAGCAACTCTCAAAAACAAGCTCCCGTCCAGCGACTCTGCACCCTCGAGCTCAGTCCCCTCAAAGTCTGCCTTCCCCGCCTCCCTGCTGCCATATACAGACCCCCAATGGGCTAGAGCACGCTGTAGCTTCGGAAGGTGGTCATCTGGGTTTGTCAGCGCGTGCTGAATGATGTGGAACCAGGGATTGGGTGTGTGGGCTTGTGGTGACTCTGGAGACACGATCAATGGTGTAGTAACAGAGGGGGTGGACGATTGTGGGAGCGGGTACGCGGTGTCTTGTGCGAAGAAGCCCTTGATGTCGAACCCGGGTCGCCCTCGCATGATCCACCAAGAGAGGCACACGACGAAGTACGCGCGAAGGAGGCGTTCCTGCGACGCGGGCTTGAGGTGTGCGGCGATGGTAGGGAGGAAGATGGTTGATGTTACGAGGTGCATGCTTCATGCGTTTCACATACAAGCAATCAGCCAAAACCCAAATGACCGCGGTGGAGATGCTCTTACCCGAAGAAATCCGCATTAAACTCCCCCGTCGCCTTATCCCATCCCGCAACCCCATAAATGATCGTGTTCACCCACACCAATTCCTCAATCTTCCTTGCCACCTCGGCCGGGTCTGACGCGTTGTAGCTCCACGCGTTCGCATGCTCCCGGATAGCGTCCCCCCATCGCGTTAGCGTCAGGCGGTACATCGCAGCGTCTGTGTCATCGAGCGTGATGCCATCGAAGCGAGGGTCGTTTAGGATGCGCGCGAGAACCGCGAATGCATGGATATTCTTATTGTTGAGAGACGCATCTTGGAGAGTTAAGGACCCGACGTTGCGCTCGATGCTCGTGGACCAGAGGGATGGGCGGATGAGGATGCTGGCGGTTGTCTTGTGTACTGCGGTGGAGGCCAGGCCTATGTATATATGCTAACGGTCAGTTCTTTCTTACTCAAGAACACATTGATGATTACTCGATATTGATACGCACCTTCAATAACCATTCCAAGAATGCCGAGCTCCATCCCATACCCCGTATGTATGATGGGGTGTAATAAGCCCTCCAAGAACCTGTTTAACATCTCCTGGCCTTTTTCTCCGTCATCAAAATTCGCCTTGATATCGAATACATACTCCTCCAGCACTTCGGACACGCTCTTCGTCTTCATCACATCGCGGAAGAACGCGATGTATGCTTTCCAGTATCTATCCGCACATGTCAGATAACATTCTTCATGAAAGCTAGACTGGATTGAAGGAGAAGACTGGTGGTGGGAAGAAACAAGAGAAAACGCACCGATGATCGCCCAAATGGATCCCGAAGTTCTCCCTGGTAATCTTCCCAGGTGACTCGATGACACGCATCTGCTCTCCTTCCAAACTTGCGTATGCGGCACTTATGATTTCGGCAGGGGCGCCGAGCGTCCACAGCGCAAGGACGTAGTGCGCGATGTGGCTTTCTGAGGCGTCAGTCCAACAAGGTAGGCGAAGAGATGCGGAAGCTCTAGACGTACTTGTGGAATCCCTGCAGGTCGAAATAGACATGCCACTTTTCGTGGTTCACTTGCAGCGCATTGCGCAACGCCTGTGTCGAAGCAGGAGATATACCAGGCCAAACGGCGGGCGTTGGGAGGCTAGCCGGCCCGGTAGACTCGAGGGGCTTTGGGACTGGGAAGAGGTCTTCTGTGGTCTTTGTGGTGTTCGACATTATGTTTGTGCTTGCAGACATCCTTGCCTTTGGGGTTTATATACCTCCCACCCCAGTCCGGCTCGACGCAAAGCGAAACTCAATTGTCTGGCATTTTCTCATGTTCTTTCGTCATGTGGTCGCGTGAACCTGTCCTCCATTCAAAGCCTACGGGTATGTTCCAAAGGTTGCTTCCTCTCTTGTCTCCTTGTGTGGGCAGGGCGTAAACAGGATTACGAGTGTAGGCCGGGTCGCTTGAAGACTTCATGGCGCCGAGGTAACGCGTGGATCGGCGCGAAGGGGACGACTGAAGCTGTCAAGGATTGGCGGTTTCTTACCTCCATCAATGCAAAAAAGCTTCTCGTTCTGAGTCATCTAGTGGGTTTACGCAGGTTAATGTTGTGCAGCTGATCATTCGACTGAACACAGTATTTAGTGTCATGTCCGTTTTTTCGGGCCCTACTGCGAAGTTCAAGGAGGGCTGACTGAGCTCGACAAATCTTGGCTACGTTCCTGCCCTCGCGTGAGTCATCTCAGCTCCCCGAGTGAGGCCGAGAATTGGGGACGATGACGGGCGAGAAGCTTCTGAACATATTCTAAAGGATCAACCAAAGGAGTTGTCAAATCGTCCCAAACACGCCGCACATAGATTTAACAAGGAACACATACTGGACACTGCATGGCACATTTTCGACAACATGCGCCAAAGGCCCGCCATATCCACATACATAACAGTCACCACTAAAACGACACTGGCACCAACTTACTGGGACAGAGGCCTCCAAATTCTTGGTCAGTGGTTCGAAGCGTCATACAGTATATCCTCCTCTTCCTCTGTGAATGCTTTCAAATAATATCGAGAATTAATATGTTGAGACATCTGATTTTAAGAAACTCGAAGAATAGCCATTTCCGGTGTGATCTTGCCGCTCTCAATGATTTTGAATAGCGTGGAGGAGGGTGGTTGTTTGATTTTCAAGGACAAACCAAACATGGGAAAGACGCGTGAACGATTTTCCCACGGCTACATAGCACCTTCTCGTGAATTCGTCCGTTGCTGGTCGTCGGTCCTCTGTTTCTCCACTATGTCTTCTTCGGACTCATCGTGTTATACCGTTATATTTGAGTTCAGCGCAGAGTACCCTTCCGCTGCAGAACTTCGCTCCGCCCTAGAGAAAGGCTCAGATGAAGCCAAAATCGACACGTTGCGCAAAATCATCATTTCGACCATCAATGGAAACCCCCAAGTACGTTCTCTTGTGCTGCAGTTTTGCTTAAGACAGATTTGAACATGCAGGCAACGTCCGTTTAGCCAACGCTGATGATGCCGATCATCCAATTCGTCTTGCCTTCGCGTAACAAACAGCTCAAGAAACTACTGCATTTCTACTGGGAAGTATGTCCGAAATACGACGAGAATGGGAAGCTCAAGCAGGAGATGATCTTGGTAGTGTATGTAGTGCACGCTTTCAACTATTTCTTGTCTGATCATATCTTCGTCAAACAGTAATGCCATCCGAAATGACCTGGTGCGCTTGCATTCATGCCTTGAGATCTTTCGATTAACCCTCGTACCCAGCAACACCCCAACGAGTACATTCGTGGTGCGACTCTCCGCTTTCTTCAAAAAATTGCCAAAGACGCCGAGCTCCTCGAACCCCTCGTTCCTACATGTCGGTCGTGTCTCGAACACCGGCACTCGTATGTGCGGAAGAATGCAGTCTTCGCCATTTACTCCATCTATCGTGAATTCGAACACCTCATACCGGACGCTCCAGAGCTCATGCACACGTTCCTCATTGCGGAGACTGATTCAACATGCAAACGCAATGCCTTCGTGTTCTTGGCCCACTGCTCTATGCCCAAAGCTGTGGAGTATATCCTGAGTATCTATGATACGATTTCGTCACTAGAAGAGTCACTACAGATGGCTATTATCGAGGTCATTCGGTTAGACTGTAAGAGCGACTCGGCGCACAGGGTACGTCCGAACTTTCTGCAGTTGATGATACATCCGACTGAAGGTCTCATAGTCTCGATACATTCGATGCATATTTGAGCTTCTCGAGACATCCTCACACGCCGTGAAGTATGAAGCTGCCACCACCTTGACCACTCTTACCCAGAACCCTGCTGCCATTAAAGGTATGTTTATCTCCATTCCGAGATCAATTTGAGGCTCATTCAAGAAGCTGCCGCCTCTTGCTTCATTAACCTGGTCATCAAGGAATCGGATAATAACGTGAAGCTCATCGTACTGGACCGCCTGGATAGCCTTCGCTCGAAGCACGGCCATGTCATCGACAGTCTCATTATGGATGTGCTTCAGGTTCTAACTAGGTAATTTGCGTATCTCTGATGTCAATCGGCGTTTCTGACGATGAGTATAGTGCCGACATGGAGGTCCGGCGAAAGGCAATCAGTATTGTCTTAAGCATGACCTCGAGTAGAAACGTCGAGGAGGTCGTGCTATTCATGAAGAAGCAACTACTGAAAACACAGGAGGCCGACTTTGAGAAGGTGTGTAGCTCGTCGGTCTTTTTTTGTGCACCACTGAACTGTCTTCCAGGCACCTGAGTATCGCCAGCTTTTGATTCAATCTATCCATGTCACAGCCATCAAGTTCTCAGAAGTCGCAGCAAGTGTTGTGCACGCCTTGATGGAATTCCTTGGTGATTCCAACAACCCCTCAGCGCTGGACGTTGTGTCCTTCGTCCGGTATGTTTTCTCTCTCTTTCCGTTCTACAACTTGTCTCACCACATGTGCAACCACATTTAGTGAGGTCGTTGAGAAATTCCCCCACCTCCGCGCCACAATCTCCGAGAAACTCATCTCCACCCTCCCTGAAATTAAGTCCGGCAAGGTCTTCCGCGGCGTTCTTTGGATTCTGGGCGAATACGTCGAAACCATCCCGGACATCCAAAGCACAATGCGTGAGATTCGTAAGGTGCTTGGTGAGATACCGATCTTGGCCTCAGAGCAGCGACTGCTTGATGAGGCCACTGAAGGGGGTGAGGACGGCGAGGACAAAGAGAAGGAGAAGGAGAAAGCCAAGGTGGAGGGGGGTGGACGACCGCGGGTGTTGGCGGACGGGACGTATGCGACGGAGACCGCGTATTCGAGCACGAGCGCTGCGAAGCTAGAGGCGGTAAAGGCCGCCGCGAAGCCGCCTCTTCGAACGTTGATCCTCGGCGGGGATTTCTTCACGGGAGCGGTGCTGGCCGCTGCTCTTACGAAGTTGGTTCTGAGGTTTGCGGAGAAGTCGAATGACCCCACGGGGTCGAACACTCTGAGGGCGGAGGTGCGTTTTCTAGTTAGTTTTGGAGCTTTGGAGTCGATGAGTTGACATTCTTGATTGTAGGCGATGTTGATTATGACGTCGATCATTCGAGTGGGCCAGTCCAAGTTCGTAACAGTGCAGATCGATGAGGACTCGAATGAGCGTATCATGAACTGCATTCAAACGCTAAGCGAACTGGAGGAACAGCCCGCTGTCCATGAAATCTTCTTGACTGATACAAAAGCTGCCTACTCGAAGATGCTTGATGCTCAGGAGGTTTGTTGCGCAGTTTCACTTTCAATATGTGTACTCATTCTGGTTTTTATAGAAGCGGGCAGCGGAGAAAAAGGAGCTGGAGACGACGAAGAAGGTTGTTGTTCAGGTGGACGACCTGCTTACCTTCCGCCAGTTCTCGAAGAAGACGGCAGATGATGCAATTGATGTCAGTCAAGTCCTCATACACAACTTCGAAGAAGACTGATGTTCCGCACCATAACAGTACGACGAAGATGTTGGTCGGGCAACAGGCTCTAGCGAGCAACAAGAAGACTTCATGTCGAACCTCAGTCGAATCTCTCAGCTTACAGGTGAGCACATTTTCTATAGCTAGAGTAAAATATGCTAACGTTCAGCATCATAGGGTTCTCGGACCCCATCTACGCAGAAGCATACGTCAAAATGCACGGTTTCGACATTCTCCTCGGTACACTCTATCTGCCTTCCTCCTTCTCACATGTTCTCCATGCTCACCCAATCCGCCTCCCACAGATGTTCTCCTCGTCAACCAAACCGCCAACACCCTCCAGAACCTCTGTCTCGACTTTGCCACGCTTGGCGACCTGAAGATCGTCGAACGGCCCTCGGTATTTACGATTGCACCCCATGGGTTTCAGAGCATCAAGGCGACAATCAAGGTGTCATCGACTGAGACTGGTGTCATCTTTGGGAGCATTCTATGGGAGGGCCCAAATATGTCCGAGGCGTGTGTGATCCTGAATGATATCCATATCGATATTATGGATTACATCAAACCCGCATATTGCAATGAGGCGCAGGTACTTCTTTTGTTTTCAGTTCGAACCCGGTTAGGATGTTGGACTAATTCGTTGTGTGTGGTGATAGTTCCGGAGCATGTGGACAGAGTTCGAGTGGGAGAACAGGGTTAATGTCAATAACCCCATGTCGTGCGTCACTTGCCGCCATCCTGTCCTGCTCCGCTCACTGACGCCTTTCATTCGCAATGTTTCTTAGCGACCCACGAGAATACCTCAAACACGTCATGAAGGCAACCAACATGTCGTGTCTGACCCCTGAAGGCGCCACATCAGGCGACTGTGATTTCCTCTCTGCCAACATGTACGCGCGGAGCCTGTTCGGTCAGTCTCTTTCTATCATGCTCTCTTTCGTTTTGTCCTCTGACCTTGGACCATGCTATAGGTGAAGACGCCTTGGCGAATCTGAGCATTGAGCGAACGGAGGCGGGAACGATCACGGGCCATGTACGCATCCGAAGCAAGACACAGGGCATTGCTCTCTCGTTGGGGGATCGGATTACGATGGGTGCGTTTTTGACTGAATATTATTGTGATAATTACGCTGACGGCGGTGTATTTGTTTATAGCTCAAAAAGATACCAAACCTATCGTATAATCCTGTTTCTTTTCTTACTTTTGTGTGGTCAGAAGTTATCATGTTCATACGAGATTTTGCATTTCGATCGAGTGTCGAGTGTAGGCGTTTCGGAACGATTAGGCGACTCACGTGCAAGTATAAGAGCGATGCGTGCTGAGTGAGATGGTCATATTCAGTATGGCAACGATGCTCTGTCTCGTTTTGGTGACACACAGGTCCTGGGAAGCAGCATGAAAACAAATGTCCTTGATGGGGAAAAGAACAGGACACGATGGCAACCCTTTGGACATCAATCAAGTGCGAACTACTGACAGGCTCGGAAATCTGCGCATGCTGCCTACATATACAGCTGTATTGTATGCTGTGCAAGAGGTGTGTTCCATAGACAACCCAGAATGTCTAAGTAAGCGCTGTTCACTTTTAATGTCCCCGGTCTTAACTTGAATCGCTCACCAACCTTTCGATGTAGTTTCTGGGTCCCGAAACGGAAACAGCAGAAACAGCACGATGACGATCCGGAAAACATCGAAGCCAAGTGTGCAATATTGGAGAGCGAACGACAAGAGGTATTCAATAGAAGCACATATGAGCAGCAGCAACAATATGCTGTCGAGGAAACGGCTCAGTGGGTTGGAGAAAGGCACCGGGGCAATGAATTCGACCTCATGATGGCCGAATTCGGTGCGAGATTCGACGCCGATGTACAACGCTGGCAACGGTCATTCCGAGATTCGGAAGGAAGGCGGCAGGAAATTTATGAGACCACTGAGGGGAATCGGGAAGCAGTCTTCTCAGAAGGTCAGAGTAGCCGAACCAGTCTATTCCAACAGGCACAGGATGCGCGAGGTAGACGCGCAGAGTGGTACAAAACTACCTGGGAAAGCCATTTCCGGGAGGGCCGTCAGGTGAGGAAAGAGGCCTACGAAGCTCTGGAGAAAGCGGCCATGGACCAATGCAATAAGCTCATTGGTGCGCAGGAAGAAAGTTTCGCTTTAGATGAATATCGGAGGGATAAGATCGTCATGGACTTGGTAAGTCGAATGAAAGTTCATTCGGACGCACTCTGATTTTCTACAGATCGATGAAGAACGAAATTCACCATCTCGACACGACATTGATCAGATGGCGCCACCAGAACTCGCTCATGTTGTCGATCAGCATCGGTCTTCCAGTCCAGTGAATGGCATGGAGATAATTTCCCCTCTTGAAAGCCTACATTCTTTAAGAAGATCGATAGATGAGCCCCCGGCACTGCCCACTCTGCAAGAGTCAGCCGCTCAACCGCTTGTTGACGTGACACAGTTGCTGCCAATCAACAATATTGGTCCTTCGTTCCAGGGTGCCGTTTCTCCAAAACCGGGTTCATCCTCTCAGGAACGAAGGAGCTTGGTCGTCGTCACGGAGGGCAGCCAAGCGACTGATACAACGGCGGGAGTGGCTTCGCCAGATGGGAGCACATTTGAGGACCGTTTCAGATTGGCGCAGGAGCAGCGTCAGCGTAGTTTCTTAACCGAAGAAGAGCACTACGAAAACAGGTTCATGGAGGCCGAAATTACACGAGATGGAGCAGAGGCTGCGAGGACAGAGCTGTTCAGCAGAGAGGTCCAAGCCTTACATGCAGAATTTGCTGAGATGCACAAGGCGTACAAGTACGATCGGCGAGAGGCAGATTGGAACATAAGAGAAGGTCGACGTGATAACCAGTACAAATCCGCCCAGGCACGCCACTTCCAGGCTTTTGAACAAGCTCTTTTGTCTGTTCAGAACCAGTTTGCAGCTGAAAATGGGTTGGAGTCCGAGGTTGCCGCATCCATAAGGCGTTCAATAGATAAAATCCACCAGAAACAGGATAAATTATTTCAAGAGGCGAGGGCTAGTCTGCATTCCCTGTTCGGCAAGCACCAAAGAAGCCGGGAGCGTTTGTTGGAAACGAAATATCCACCCATGATGGTTTCCTGGGCTTTTGCACGTCAGTCCACCTCTTTGGAAACCGAGCCTAAGCCTGGAATCAAACGTCGTCGTGGGAGACCAAAGGGATCCAAAAACAAAGGTCCTGTGAGTAACAACTTCCTGTCGAGATCCCGGAAATCGCTGAACATCTGAGATCAAACAGTCAAGTCTGCCAACTCCTGGACCGTCGCTAAATCGGCCTGCCACCGGATTTGTAAGTTCCTTGTCCAGCCGTACTGTACAGTGAGACTTAACATGAAACCTAGGCTACTAATGTGCTCCTCCAAGGAGAGAGCACCTATGCGCACCTCCCTGTCCCTGGCGATCAGCATCCCCAACGTCGAAAGAAGACCCTCCATGAGAAAAAGCATGAGGCTCTTTTCGATGAAGCTCAAGCCCGGCGACATATAGCATTCGAATATGGCGTGCAGCGTAGACGAAACATGTTTACCATGAATGAGATGAGGCGGCAGTTAGAATTTGAGGTTCAACAGCGAAAGAGAAAGGACGAGTTCAAGATGCAGGAGCACCACTCTGAGTTGGATTTTATAAGGGCGGAGCGCGTAATGGAGGAAGATTTCTGGAAGGAGGAGAAAAAGAGGGAGGCATCGTTCACAGCCAAAGAAGCTGCGCGAGACCTGGCGTTTGAGACCAGCCAGAAGCAAAGGGAGGAACGTTTTCATATAGAGATGGAGTCTTTGAGAAAGGAGTGTTATGAAGCCGAGGTAAAGCGACAGGAGGACATGGAGCAATGGTCGGAGGAGTTATTTAAGGGACTCAGGGAGAGGATGGAGGGGGATCACTGGAGACTTGAGGACAGAATCCTGGAGGCAACATTTCAAGGGTCATTGAGATTTAGCCAGGTGAAGCTTCGGATCGGGAGGGCAGTGGATGATTTTGAGAATGTTGTAGTTGATCGTGAGAACCAACAGACATAGAATAACATCCGTGCACTCGACTTTCCGGAGCCACTTAGCGCTCAGTCTTTCGCTCAAGACTCTTGGAAAGCAGTGCTGGAGAATATTTCTTGGCATGTCAGAGGAGACCGTGGTTTTCGACTGCAATAGTGGAGCGAATCTCAAGGTCAGCCAGTGCTGCTCAAACCCAATATGTCCATGCACCTTCCCGATTCATCCCAGCCGATGCACTTGCAATGCTCAAAAACGGAAATCGCGCCGCTTTGAGAAAGCCACTAGAATACCTCAAGCACGGCATACTAGACGCGACTTTGGGGTTTGGGGTCTGAAGAAAAAGAGAGAAATGCAAGAGAAAGTGACGTAAACGACCACAACGCCTCCCTAACCGGGGCGTCGGGTATATTGGCAGCCATGACTATCCTTCAGGAAACCGTCCTATATCCTTTTCAATAACGACGGTATGAGAAATGAGTAGGAAGTATTGTGGAGTCCGGGGGGAAACGACAGCCATTTTTGACGTGACCGGTTTACTTATACAAGCTGGGTTTGGGATCTGGCTTGGTCACGATGAACGTTAGTCTCAAAATCTCCAGCAATAAGAATAATTGATCAGGCAAGCAGCGGCAGTGGATATTTACTGACTGGGAATGCATTCGGGCATCCGGAATGATAGTACATAGACTCATAGTGAGGAAAGGGTTCACGTCGGGACACCGAGAGTTGCTCTCTGTCGAACCATAGTCAGTACCACATAACAACCAACCACGAAATCCGAACCCACCAACTGAATATACGTCTGCCTTTCCGTGGGTGGCAACGCGTGTATCTGCTCCGGTGTCATCGTAATAACACGCATAATCAAAGCCTGCACCACAGGGAGTCAGATCATACGTTCCCACTATACAACTCAAATACGCACCTTCTGGTCATCTGGAATAGAAGCCAACGTGTCTGGAAGGATACTCCCACTTGGAGGTACCGCACCATACGCTGGCCCAGGTGCAGGGTACCCGTACCCCGGCTGGGGCTGGCTGTACCCATAGGATGGATTCACCGGCGGCGCTTGTTGCGGGGGGTATTGTGTCTGAGCGTAGGGTTGGTGAAGCGCTTGGGGGGGAGGAGCCCCGTGGCCGTTGGGGTACGCGCCGTATGGCTGGGAAGGCGGTGTTGCGGTTCGGTATTGTGGGTATTGGAGATGGGGAGGGAGAGCTGGGACGGGTGTTGAAGACGTTGAAGGGTGTGTGCTGGGAGCGATACTAGGAGCGATCGATGGCGTCGGTGCTACTGGTGTTGGTGCAGGCGCAACCGGTTTGTTGCTCGTGCCATAGTCTGCCAAGATTTTCTGAGGTTGCGTTAGCGTTGGAAAGGACACGGGAGTATATGCTTCAGCGTACTTGAAACACGTCGAAGTTCACGGCATTCATGCTAACCATGAGTGTCATTAGGGCATATGCGATTTGGGGTTGACCATTGAGAATGGATCGTGCTGCTGTCGGGGTTGTTTTCTAACAATGGATTGAGATATTCTTTGCGACTTGATTCTATTTCCTTTATTTACCTTGAGTTGGAGGAGAAGTTCTAACAGTTGCTCTGCAGCAAAACTCTGGCTCGACATATTTCGCTGCGTTCAGATAGATTCACGTTGTCGGAATCGGAAGAGGTGGTAACGGTAAAAGCACTGAAATAAAACATTGACAAATAGTACAGAATAGTGCTCCTTCTCCGCTCAGCCCGGCCCTCCGAGTCCGAAATTACTACGAATTGACCGCGTAATTCGATAACTTGATGAATGCTGTACCCCCAAAAAGCAGGCCGCGCTGAGACTCGAACTCAGGTTGCGAGAATCTTCAGAATGGTCAGAATCTCGAGTGATAACCTCTACACTACGCAGCCACAGTACCCACGAGCGCCCCAAGCAATCTCCTAATCCAGGCTTTAGTTTTTAGGTGTCTACACCGCAAGCTGGAAAACTCTGGAAAATACGACAGTACATAAAGCAAGTCAATTACAGACGACGTATACACTATTGCTCCCAACGAG
Organism: Hypsizygus marmoreus; assembly: GCA_013433165.1. NCBI lineage: Eukaryota > Fungi > Basidiomycota > Agaricomycetes > Agaricales > Lyophyllaceae > Hypsizygus > Hypsizygus marmoreus. Next base: position 768,652 of record CM024093.1, on the reverse strand, counting down.
CAGATACAAGAGACAAAGATATCATCCCCAGCAGCCTCACGTCTTCTAATCTCTCAAGAACCCCCACAAAAGCTCGAACGATGCTGAATCCTCAATCGCATACCCCTCCCGTCCCTCCAACCTGTCCGCACGTCCGACAACACCATCGTCTGGCAGTGCAGCGTCTCCAAACGTTATACTCCTATCTTCTCCTTCCAAAATGACTGCCAACCACTTATTATTATACTCCGCGACATCCGAGCTCATCACAGTCGCCTGCTGCGTTTTCCCGTGCGGAACGCTGACGATGATGTTGATTAGTGGGTACTCGCCGTCCTCCGGTGTCCTTTGGAGGAACGCGCGCCGTATCGACGATGGGAAAGATTTGGGAACATCGACGATTATCGACAGCGGGCATACGGTATAGTCGACGTAAATCACATAGTCGCGGGAGCCCGTTTCGGCAAAAAGCGCGTCGCGAGCCCTGAGGATGCTGAATCGATGCTTGCGGATTTCGAAAGTGGCGTTGTATTTGATGAAGATATGGTCGTGATTTGAAACCGGCGAAGCTTTCCCCTCTGTGGACGAACAACACGGTGAGATGCAGATAACAATTGATGGGGGAACGGGTATACCTGCGCGGTCTTTCCGAACTCTTTCGCAATACGCACGGTGCCTCCCCGACTTCCAGTCCCGCGTTTGGCACAACTTAGAACAGTAAACCGAAATCTGGCAGGCGCTGCACAGTTTGAAATATTTCGTGGTTTCCAGCTTACCGCACTGTCAGTGGTAACATGTCAACAACACGGACTAATCCAAGACCAGCGCCACGGACCTCGAGTGCAGCACATTGTTGCGAATATTTACCAGTTTTATCAAAATTCCGCCTTACCGATATCCGTTCTGAAACCAAGGATCGAAAGTTCACCCACGCCGGCCAGAACGCGCTATCTCGTGGCACTCGTGATTCCAGTATAGGAATCTGAGGATCGTCCAATGCCCGTTCGAGCTCTTTCAGGACCGAGCGGTAAACAACATACATCGAGAGCGTCTCTACCATCCGGAGCTGCTCCAATTCAATGCTCTCTGAGGACGCATGATTCGGACCCGTAGGAATTCGAAGGCTTCGAGGAAGTCCGGGCCCCCTTGGCAATGCCGCAGACATCAGCATGGACGGTATGAGGCGCGAACGAATCGCCTGCGTGATCCAGGTGAAGCCGTCAGACACTTTAGAGGTCGCAGAGATGTACATGAGACAGGACCACACACACGAGCGGACGAGATATCCTGGACCGCCTGCTTCGTTTTCTGGTGAGATCGTGGGGCCGGCGGCGCAATATGCGAACGCGCGTGTGACTTCGACCATGCTGTGCTGGGAGAGGAGCGCATTTCCCAGTTCTGGGATGAAGACCGACATGGAGGTGAGGAAGGAAACGAGGGGGAGGATGGTTGGCAGTGCGCGTTCCCCCCCGTCCACCGCCATCCGGACATTGCTCAGCAGCAAGGAAGCTAGCCGTGATAGGTCACCGTCCAATGCTTCTACAAACGTCCGGGCTTGGTTGAAGTCGTGTATTATCCGAATGAGGGTGCAAGTGATCGCGAGACAGACTTCGGTGGAATATACGGCACCGGACCGCGTTTCTGATAGCCTGACCCAGATGTCGGCAAGAAGAAGGAAGAAACCAGGCGTGTTAAGCATAGTATCATATATTGGTTTATCCTCGCGAAAGACCACAGATATCAGACGCCTGATTGTCAATACCGTTCGATGGTCATCTGAGCCCTCGACAAGTGCTTTGGGAATGCCGCGGAACAGCCCATTCGAGTAGATTCCAAAATATAGGTACGTTATCCACTTCCAGATAGCTGGCCATGAATGGTCGAAGTACCAAAGGGTAAGTGAGTTATCAATAGAATCGATGGTGGGTAACCACAGAAAGCTCTCAAGGACACCATCCAAGGCGGCGGCGGCGCATTTAACGGAACGGACCTCAGATTTTGTTAATCCTTCGTATTTCGAAGGAGTCTCCTTGTCAAGATAGCCATATAAGATTGGCAGCAAGCTTTCTTGCCGAGCAGTGATCTTGTTTAGCTGCATCCAAGCAACAAGCACCTGCCATGCGCGTGGATGTTGGACAACGAGGTCATCTGTGGAGTCAAACAATATGGCTCACTTGAAGCCCTTCCAGAGACCCGGAGGCCGCTCTTTTAGCAAGGATCTGAGCCACGGTCAACGTCATGGTTCAATTTCTGCGGATTGCGGACAAGGCATACCTTGATCTCTCCGGATAGGTTTTCCCATGGCACGGGTACTTGCCTTTCATCAAAATTTCTGGCCTCATCATATGAAGCAGCTGGGAGACTCCGCGTGGCCATGCCTTTCACCCGAAGGAAATCCTGCAGTTGGGGCATCGACATGAGAAGTTCTGTGGAGTTATCCGAGGATTTTATAAGGGCAGCCATTTTGGAAGTATATATGACACAGAGGGTACGAAGAAGGTTAGATGTTCATAACACGAAAGTGATGAGGTTGCGCTCCGTCGTCCACCAGAAACGACGAAAAGTGTGCCGAGGCCAGAAGTAAACGACGGATCGGACTTTAGTCGGATAACCGGATAAGATCACCTTGTTTTCCTGTGCTTGTTTTCGAGAGCGTGAAACAGCACGCCACAATAACGGCTTCCAAATTAGCAGCCGCTTCGTGCTTAAATCGAGACCATCAACTTCAATTCATCGAAAACGATACTACAGGGATGGAGCAGCTTTTGTGCGTCGGTTGTCTTGGGCTATCTTTACCAAATTACTGAAAATCATCAGAATAGCACCCTTCACCAACCTGCTCAGCCATTCTCGTTTTTTCCTGACGCTTCGATCAGAGGAGGGAACATACCACTCGCTCATTCTCTTCAGGCTCACGCCTGACTCAAAAAATCCCACAGAAGATGCCATTGAACCTGATAGAACGTCTCAGACTGACACCCAGTATAATCAAATTTATGTTATGGAGTCAAGCTGCCCACATCTCGGCGCAGATCTCTCGCATGCTGACATTGAAGAGTGTGAGTCGAGCGTTGTGGCAGTCTGTCCTTGGCATAGGTAAGCTCACATAATGACCTAAACTACACAGCTATCTGAAAGTAACTGACAGGTATGACTTCGACCTCCAAACTGGAAAGAGCGAAACCGGGCTTAGGGCATGCACCTACACTGTGGAAGTCAAGACTGATACACTTGACGGCATTGATAAAGTATACATCGAAACGCCTTCCGGTGGAAGCGGATGGCTACTCGTAGAGCTTCGTCCTGTTTCTGAAGGTCCATTAATTATTATCTTGTTTGTTGTTCTAGTGTTAATTGTCCGCCTCCAGAATTCGCGGACCCGCCACCTCAGCAGATAATCCCACAACTACCTGTCACTCATTCATCGAAGTCTGCTTCCGATGCCGATGAGCCCATCGTTCCAACTACCAATGCGCCCACGACATTGATGCAGTGGGCTGTCCTGATTCTCAACACCCCAAATCCAACACTAAAGGTTTCAATCCTTCTCGTCATCCAATGAAGGTCACAGCTGTGATTTTTACCCTTCTTCGTTAAGGTCCAGCGGACTCGACATGCCGTAAACCTTTTCCGAACTGGAAAGCTTGCATCAATAGGACATAAATCCTCAAATGCACCGCGTCCACCAGATATTCCGCCACGCGAGGAGCTGCTCACACGGAATACCGTGGATCCTGCCAAGGTTAAAAACAGGAAAAACAGAGCTGTGATGTTGCATGCTTTGGCCAACATCGAACAGTGGGCGTGAGTGCGTTTGAATTATTGAAGGCTCAAGCTGTGTTGATGTGGTTTCTGACGGGTGTAGTATCGATCTTGCGTAAGTATCTGACCTGCCTTGAATCTCTTGAAACTTGAATGTCGCAGGGACGTCTAATCCATTTATCAGATGGGATATCATTGCACGATTTGGACCACTGCATCATGATATACCTCCAGCCTTCTTTTCTGATTTTACAAAGATGGCCTTAGACGAATCGAAGCATTTGTAAGTCGACGAGCCATTGAGGTCTACGCCTCTGCCTCATAGATTCTTCATCAGTACTCTCCTGACCTCGCGCCTTGCCGCGATATCCCCCGCCACCCCGTACGGTACCATGCCAGTGCATGCCGGTCTGTGGGAGTCCGCAACGGTCACTTCCCAATCTCTCCGCTCTCGATTAGCCATCATCCACCTCGTACACGAAGCTAGAGGTCTCGACGTAAATCCTGCTACAATGGAGCGGTTCCGGAAAGCTGGCGACACTGAGAGTGTCCAGGTCATGGAAGTCATCCATGCCGACGAAGTGACGCATGTGACGTCGGGCCATCGATGGTTCACTTGGGTTTGTGAGAAGGAGGGAAACGTCGATCCGATTCAGACCTTCAGAGCTGAAGTCAAGAAGGGGTGGAGGGGTGATTTGAAGGGACCATTTAACGCCGAGGATCGGGGAAAAGCAGGCTTAGTGCCGGAGTTTTATGAGGGGTTGAGAGGAGAGATGGGGATCGGCCCTCCGCCTTCTAGCATGAAGGATGGCATGGATATGCAGTCATTGAGTGACTCTCTAGCGTCAGTCCCGGTAGAATATGAGAAGACGACGTGATTTATTTCCTGCTATATTGCATGTGTGTTCGCGGAGGCCACGAAGGCATTGCGTGATAGATGTGAAAGCCTCTAATTGTATACATCATGCATCGCTAATTTCATAGTCATCTTGTGTCCGGTTCTGACGAGCCAGCATTTTCCTCTCCTGATCAGCATCGATGAACCGCTGAGGTCTTTCAACTTGAGTCGCATCCTTGTTTCTGAATACAAATACCATCGACTTATTCTCTCGGTAGAGTCTGTCGATGTCCTCCAAATGGCGATTCGCCGTCTCGGGATAAACAAGCCATATCAACTACGGGCGGCGAATCAGGTCCACTTTACTGGGAGGAGACAGCCAAAGACAGGTGAAAACTTACAGGAACAAAGATGGCATTAAACACCATCCAGATCAGATAAAACCGCCAGCCAAGATTAGCTATGCCAGAGGGAGTGATTTGGACCACGACATAGTTCGAAATCCTGAAAGAAATCCATTAATACTGATGCACGCAAATAAGAGGACAAGAGACGTACCAGTTAGAGGCAGTTCCCAGAGCTGCACCTTTGGTACGCATTGATAAACTATTGATCTCCGTGGGGTATAGCCACGGAACGCCCTTTTGGAGGAATCAACAACAGATACAGAGCCTTTACGAAAAGCCTAACCTGCCAGCAAATCCCGAAAAATAGATAGTATAAGAAAAAGAAGGCAGTGGCTCCAGCTCCATAGCGTGGCCCAAGGATAGGATCATTGGCACGAGAAAGAAGCGCTGATATGAACAGGTAGCAGACAAATTGTCCTGCTGCTCCCCACATCATCAACTTCCGTCGACCTGCCTTCTCGATCAGGAGAAGTCCAGCGAAGGAAAAAACCAGGTAAGAAACAGAATTGCAAGCTGCTAAGAGACGCGACAGGTTGTTGGAGAGACCAACAGAATTTTGCAGGACAAGAGGAAGGCTAAAGAACCTGCATCAGCACTGTAGAATGAAAAGATATTTGAAGGCAAGCGGACTAGTAGCTTGTAACATTGATTCCAACGAGTTGCTGCATCCATTGAGTACCTGTGTTACCGATATGAGAATCCTCCACTCAGGATGGACGACAATTTCACAAACCTGCACCCAAGAACAACCGCTGAACCATTCCGGTGTCTCCCGTCTTCCCTTGGACAATATTGGACCAGCTGGGAGCCGTTTCCTTCTCTATCCTGACGGCCTCTAAAATGGCCTCCTTCTGATCGATGATGAAGTCATCCTTCGAGGTTACTCTACCGCCCTCGAGCGCGACTAGCACATTCACCCCTTCTTCCTCATACCCGTGAGCAAGGAGCCATCGCGGGCTCTCCGGTAGCCATGGTATTGTTAGGAACAAAATGACCGAAAACACTAACTGAAAAGCGATGGGAAAGCGCCAAGCAATGCTTCCTTCTAGGAAGCTGAACCCGTAGGTCATCCAATTGCTCAAAGAGAATCCAGCTATGTTCATGCTGGAGAACGTCTTAAGGGAGGCACACCTAAGCCATGTAATTTTCACATACATCATTTCGAAAACGACGAGCTTTCCTCGCCAAGTTGGCTTTGAAGTCTCGCTTTGCCAAACTGGTGCCGTTGCTGTGTTCATGCTGTTTGGAAAGTGTTCTGTCAATGCCAAATATTGGAGAGCTAGGAAGAAATAAAGTATATACCCATTTCCAAGACCTGTGATTGAATAAGCATCTTTCTTCTAGATATGCATAATTATGAAGGTTCCACCTGTGATTAAACGAGCTACGATCATTTGTGGTACCGAGTATGCACAAGTTTGCAGAATCGCTCCGATTGACATTACGACGACTCCAATCAAGAAAGTCTTTTTCCTGCCCATGCCTTCTCCTGTAGTAGCAGATAGAGCTGTTAGTGATCGTGGTCTTGACAAGATACACGGTACACCCACCGAAAACAAAAGCCGACATGGCCCCGAAGAAACTGGTAACGCATTTTGTTCAATCAACGATATCGTTATCAATGTAGAATACACTCACCAACCAATGTCGTACAAGGAAACAATCGTTCCTTGAAGATTAGGATCTGGGTTACCCATAGTATCTAGGAAGTCCTGGGTGACGATGATTCCACCAAAGACGCCTTGATCATATCCTGCCCAAAAATCAGCAAATCTACGAAAGGAAAGATATCAAGTGTGGCTTTACCAAATAGAGTCATGGCAGTCGTACAGGCAACAGTAACCCATATATTCAGCTGGGTCCCAGTCATTCCGATATACGGCCTCTTTCCCTGCGGAACATCATCGACGAATTCACTGCCCATAGATCGCGTAATTCAGTTACACTGGAGAACCTTTAGAAGTCGTAGTCGAGGAAGCTCTAAAGTTACCTTGGTTCCCCGTCCACCAGCCTCATATAGGAGTACGAGGAACTCGCCGAAGCCATGGTTAGCTTCCGGGCTTCTCAAAGGACAGCGTTTGCGGAGAGAATCGAGTATATCTGTGTTGTAGCCAGTCACAAGGGTGTGGATTACTCCGGAGGAGCTTCGCGAAGCAGGACGCTCGTGCTGGCAGGCTACAAGATGCACGTCAGATGCACGGCGCGTCTACAGTGCTCACGTGGCGAAAACGACGCGTCGTCCGGATACGGTCCGATTTTCAAAAGTCAATCCAGAGAAGACCCAAAACAGCGTACCCATAAATATTGACCGGCACTGGGATCACCAGAGATAAGAAGATCAACGCAAAGTACTCAATAAAAAAAATGAGTATAACCGCATGTAAAAAGTGTTGATTTCGAGAGGTAAAGCAATTCGTGAATACCAGGAACGAAAAAGAACCATTGATGAAAAAAAAACAGGTATTAAGTAAATCGGAAAGCATGCGCACAGGATGGTCATTAATCGAGTCGTTAAAGGTCAGCGAAAGAGATGAAAAAGCATTCCGAGGCGCAACAAAAATGTGAGGAGAAGAGAAAAATAACCATAATGGTGTTCATAATTTCAGTTCAGTCAAGACCCGTCTTGCCAGCATTTGATACTGCCAGCCATCCCCACTCGCTCTCCGGAATTGTATTCCGTGGAGTGGCAGCCAAGGTACCTGCGACACAAAACACGTACGTCAGCCATCCACTTCAACGACCAGAGTATCAAAACCCATACCTTGACAATATTGATTTCAAAGCGCACGCCGAGCGTATTATTTCCCATATTCTCAAACACGTCACGGTCCACCTCGCCTGTAGGGAACGGACTGGGGCTCCTTGCAGTATTCAGCGATGGCGCCCTCGCACCGCCAAAATCACGGGGTATGGGCGGCAACACTTTAGTTTTCGGGGACGACGCAATAGTCGGGGTCGCTGGGGATTGTGATCTGGAGGGCGGGACCTCAAGCTCTCCCGAGATAGCAGCAGTAACGCCATTAATATAATGCTCGGGGGCGGCGGTAGGATTGGACGACACGTTGAAGAAGGACGAGGAGCCGCTGGGCATAGTGGTGAGTGTGGTGGTGCCAATGGATGGGCGGCCAGGGTGGTCACGGTCACGGTCCCCAGCCCCAATACTCCGCTTGTCGGTTGAAGTCTCGCGATCCCTATCCTTGCCCTTTTCGCGTTTCATCCCAAACGACAATTTGGAGGATTTCTTCATGATGGAAGGTCTATTTGAAATGGCCGCGCCGCTTGGCTCGGCGGAACCAGTAGATGGGGGCTGGTAATGGACGTTATGAGGACGTGGGTCGACGGAGGACATATCGATGGACGGGATATGGATGCACTCGAAGCCTCCCTTGGTCTCGCGATACTGGACCTGCATGCGATCGAGCACACGCCGTATATCGGCCTTGATGACGGGTGGAGACTTGGTCGAGGTCGTTGCCACACTACGATGGCAACATCGTCGTCAATCATACAACTCTCACCTCAAATGACAAACAAAAACTCACCTAAATAGCCCTTTCAAGAACACAGGCTTAAAGTCCTTCTCACCCTGGTGCCTCTCATCCTCCTCCTTGAAGCCCTCCTCTACCTCTCCTTCTCCCTCCGCGTTACTCCTCTGCTCACCCACATCCTCCTCCTCCTCCCTCTTCTCCGCCATATCCCCGGCCTCCTCCCCACGACTAAACAGCCTATCCGCTAACGGCCGCCCCGTCCCACTAAATCCCGTCGACGGCCTTCGATGCCTCCCCATCGTCCCCGCGCCCCCACCCTCACTCACCCCCGACATCAACGCCGCACCCGTACTGCTCCTCCTCCCATGTCTCGTCGCCCTCCCCTGCGGATCAAGTATGGTCGCAGCCCTCCGATGCACCGACCCAAGCGGCTGACTCAAACTATGCATCATCCCCTTCGTCCCCGGCTGCGTCCTCCCCCCATGCTCACCCCCATCCTTCTCCTCCCCCTGGGGCAGCGAAGACGGCTCCTCCCCAGCCCCCGCGTCCTCCCTCCTCTCCGGTTCCATATCACCCGACGGCCTAGGCGTCGTCGACCCGCCACCCAGACCACCTAGGATCGTCCCGCGCTTCCCAATCGTCCCATGTCCATGCAATCTCCGGCTCTCATCCCCACTCGCAGTCCCGCGTCCAACCAGCAGACTCCCAAACTTCCTCACAAGCGTCGCACCAGTCGACAACAACGGTCCATGCTCCCTCTCCTCCTCCATCTCATGCTCCTTTTCCTTCTCCTTCTCCTTCTGCCCCTCCTTCTCCTTCTCTTTATCACCACCCGTCTTGTCTGCAAACGTCACCGTCTCCCACCCCACGGTCCTCGGCGGCTCCGGAATCGCACCCACAACCCCATGCTCATCCACCACCACTTCCTCCTGTTGCTGCTGTGGCGCATGATGCGGATGTGAAAACATACCGCCCCACCCCCTCGACAACACCGTCGGGCGCTGACTCATCGAATGGCTCCTCCTATGTGTACTCGCCGGCGGCGCTCTCAACGGCACACCACCTTTCCCACCCACACCCAGCGTCTGCTGCACCTCCTGCGCCGCCTTCGCCGAAGGTGACGGCGGGGGCAACCCCAGGTCGCGTGCCCTTGGTTGTGGATGCGGGTGCTGAGCGAACCCGGGGGACGTAGGTGATGGCGCCACGGCATTGTCGTACGACATGCCGGAGTAATGTGACGTCTCGGGAGCAGGTAGTCTTGGGAGTTGCATGCTATAGTCCGCTTTATTGGCGTTATTGGGTGTGGCAGATATTGTGGGTTCTTTCCGTGGGGTTACGGGCGACGGTAGTGGTTTCACACCGGCACCATTCCCAGCGGCACCGAACGCCTGCGCGGAGGATACGCCTTCCTCGCCGTTGGCAGTGACGTACGCCGGCGGGCTGATAGCTGTATCTTGTATTGACAGCTGGGAGCTCGCGAAGTGTCCCGGCCCGTATACGCGCTCGCGTTCGAGTTTCTCCCGTGCGAGGTAATACATCGAGATCAGGGGGTGGAACCCACACGTCGGATCGACCGGCTCACGGAAGGAATCACCCGAATACCCAGCGCCGGAGAGGGCGTGGTGAGAGTTGGGCGGGGAGTGGCTCATGGGGCTGCCAGGTGGTGACGACGCGGGCGAAGCAGAAAACAGCTTGCGCCGGTAAAAGTCAAACCCGGAGAAGCGTTTAGATTTTTTAGAGGGTGTGGGTGGGTCGTTCTTTCCATTCGTATTGCTATCGAACGAGATGGCGAGGCTGGAGTTGGAGAACTCGCCACCCCAGCGGGTGCTGCTGCTTTGGGGGGGCGACTGGTGCCCGTTGAGGATGCCGCCGCCGATGTTGCGTTTGTGTTCCCAGTATTGGACGGCACGGACGTACTTGTCGGATTCCAGGACTTCGGTGAGTTTTCGCTCGATGTCTTCTTCGGACCCGAACTCGAAGCCTTGCATGCCCCGGATGACTTGGTGGTCGAGCTCGTCTATGCGGAGGGGCTCCCGGTGGAGAATGTGAGTGTCCGGGGGACCGTTGAATCCGCGCACCATCCATGGGTGGCTCATGACCTCAGAGAGCGGAGCTCGAGCAGAGGGACTTGTGACGAGCATTCGGGATAGAAGGTGTTTACACTCTGTCATTGATCGTGTTAAGCGTGTGTGACTGAGGAATGAAAGGGTAAAAGGGGCGTACCAGCACTCAGCCATACTGGATACTCGACCAACCCTCGCTTAATTTTGGCATGCAGCGCCGGCATGCTCTGGTCATCGAACGGAACCTTCCCGCATACCAGAACATAAAGCACAACACCGAAACTCCACACATCTACCTCGGGCCCGGTGTAAACCTTAGCGTTGAGCAATTCTGGCGCAGCAAAGTAGAGGGAGCCGCAGAAGGTCGATAGATGATCTATAGGGTTGAACAGATTCGACAAGCCGAAATCGATGATTTTGATGTTGCCCGTCTGCGAAATAAGAATGTTTTCGATCTTGAGATCTGCAGACAGAAAACCGATCAATGACACCAGTCGTCAAAATTACAAGCACAATACGGACCTCGGTGCACAACGTTGTTCATGTGGCAATAGCTTAGAGCACTGCCGATCTGCCGTGCAAACTTTCTCGCGACGCGCTCACGGAGCCGTCCGTGACTAATGATGTAGTCGAGCATCTGTCCACCGTTGACATACTCGAACACCATGTAGTAGTGGTGTTGGTGGACAATCATCTCGCGCATGCCGCAGATATATGGGTGGTGGAGGAGCATGGAGAGGGCTGCTTCACGTAGGGTGCGGATTTCCTTAGAGGCGTCCTTGGATGCCTGTTTTGCCGCAGCCGATTCAGTGGTGCCATTGGTCGTTGGCGGCGCATTGGGATACGTCCGTGGGAGGATCTTGACAGCGAGCTGCGAGAAAAAATAGCAAAAGATCAGAAGCCAGCATTGCCACGAAATGAATTAGGTACAGACCTTTTCGCCAGTGATATTATGTGTGGCTAGTTTAACTTTACCCATACTCCCGGCTCCAAGTGTCTTGCTGAGGGTGTAGTCACCAAGAATCCTGTTCGTGCGACTCGGCCTGGTCGAAGAACTCTCCCGTTGTCGCCTGGCATCGTTCGAGGGAGCCCTTGGGCGATCTTTGGTGTCTGACGAGCTCGTCGCAGAGCCCGTGCCAGCGGGCGGCGGATTGTACGGTAGTGGCGGAGGCATGGACACGGGCCTGGGTTTGTTTGGGACAGGGGCAGGGCGTGAGGCGACGGGAGGAAGGGGAGCAGGGAATAGTGATGGGAGTGGCTGCGTATTGGAGGTGGTCGTTTGTGAAATTGCGAGATCAAACTCGTGTCCACCGATCAGTCCCCCGTGCGAGGGTGTTATTGTAGGTCCAACAACTCCGTCCTCGGGTACTTGGTTGAGTTGCGGCGCCAGCGATGTTGGGTATGTGCTCATAAGTAAGTAACAGGTCCCGCTGATTCAACCAAAATCAGAACCGTCTGTGCGCGTCAGTGAATCCCTGCGCAACTATCGGAATCCGTGTGATGCGTGCTGGCTGTGCTTGGATGAGAGCGGGCAGGCTCAGCGCAGATTTTGTTTTGTCAGAAGGTTCGCGATAGAGGTGTTGGCAGCTGGCGCTGGAGCTCGGGTGGGAGAATACACCACGGCGGACATCAAATTCCATACCTTCCAATTTCGTACTTGCCGACCTGCTTCCCGAAGCCACCTTAATATTGTCCCCAATGTCTTGTTCATTGTTCGTACATAGCAAATAGAAGATGTACAGCACGTTCTCAAGGTATAATAATTTACAGCCAGAGCAGGCGGGACTGTGTAATACACGGCATCAACTATCCTTCGCCTTTTCCTTGCTTTTTTCCCTGGGCTCAATCACAGGTAACCACTTGACGGGATGCTGGTTGAAAATTGGCCATGGTGGTATCACGAGCTAGGAACGGGGAAATGAATCTCAGTCAAGAAGTCCCTCAATCACAAAAGGACACGAACCAGAGCCAGCAGAATTGTTGCGCCTCCAAACATGGCAAACGTCACTGCCAACGACTCGACTGCAAATCCTACAGCAAAGGACATGATCTATAATATGATAAATAAAGTTAGCTACAACATCTTCTCATGTGAGTTCAACAGGAGTGGTTTGAATTGGAACAAGGCAAACACTGCTCTCATAGCGAGTTCTTTCATCCAAAATGCCACAGCCCCAACATACGAGCAACGATCAAGGTATTACACTCACAGCTGACGAAATGAGGATAAACCGTGCAAGCTGTTCAACCAGCTGCTGGCCAACAAAATCCTACAGGCACATACATAACTTGTCAACTCGGTCGCCTAAGTGGATATGGCACAGCGGGACGTACAATCTTCCCCTCGGTGAGCTCTTGGATATAGCTATTGAGAGACATGGTGTTTTATTCGAGTGCACCGTTCACGATGGCCAACGACGTGGAACTCGAAGCGAAGCGTGTCGTTCGGCTTTTGCCGATTCGCGTCGCGATCATATGGTTCCCCACACCCCGGCTCTCATGTCAGCGGAAGATCTACGAGGGTGCTGTGAAATCGTCTGTCTGACTGTCCGTACGCGTTAAATTTATGGTAAAATAGTATGTCGTAATTTATTCGATATGACCTGGTTGAAATACAGTGCGATTTACATACGGCTGCTGTACTCTTCCACCTAACCAACGGCCCGACAACTTGCGTTCGCTGCCGTCTTTTCGCGTCATCCACCTGACAAAAGGGCGGGGTTGAATGAACAGCCATTACCACTACAAGTCATGAACGGTGTACATACTGGCTGAGCACCACTGATGTATGAATGTGCTAACAGACGATTTAAATAGAACGTGGTATGCCGCATCCTAACTGTCGGTTGTGTCGGCTTCCAGCTATAACAAAAACAGTTTCGAATTCTCTTTGGCCAAAGCGGGACGGGATTTAACGCGTGGATGTCTCCAGGCTGACAGTTATCCCCCAAGCGCTGGTGACGGGCTCGTTGCAACGCGGCGAAAAAAATGCCAGAGCTTGAATGTTGAGGTGCCCAAGTTTTGTCTGTAAGTGGCTACCCGAGAAACGGAAGATCTATTCCTTTTGCATAAATTGTAGACCGTGACGACTCATTCAGAGATTATGAAGTCCATGTAAATGACACAAAGCGGACTCCGAAAAGCAAGGTGTGAAGTTGACGCTGGCGTCGACCCCTAGTAAGCATCACAAGGCATTTTGACCGTGGCGCAGCCACCTTCCTCGCACTCCACGGCACAAATCACCAGAGGAAGCAAGAGAAATATAGATTATCTGAGCGTATATGATGTACCCCGCGAAGTCGTCAGCCATGTGCGTCAAACGCACGAAGAGGGAAGAAATTAAAACCTACATACTTACTATAAACCGCGTCCTCCATCAAAGCCTCTGCTTACAACCCAACAGCCATCTGCCTCTCTAAAACAGGCAAAGGCTCCCTGAACGTCCTCTTCGCATGCCTCAAAAGCGACACTACCGACGTTGGCGTCATCCCCTCCATACGTTTTGCCGCACCCTATACATCACATTAGCCACCGAACTTAACCAGAAGAAGGGGGGAATGGAACACGTGCAATAGTAGTGGGCCGCACAACAAACAACCTCTCGCGAACCTCTGAGCTCAAACCTTCGACATTGGAATAGTTCATATGCGGGTCAAGGAGAAGCGACTCGTCCTCCATGAACATGCGCAGGTCGGCCTCCTGTCGGAAGAGATGGGCACTATATTGACCTGAAGGAACCCAGAGTTAGAGGTGATGGCAAGACGCAGGACTTCGTGATACGTGCCATCAATGTCAATCCTGGCCAGGATCCGTTCGTCGACATCGTAGAGTTCTGGAATCGCAGGCCGTAGATCGGCCGCTTTGATGCCGGGGTATCGCAGCATTTCGAATGCACTGTGTTTGATGAACAATAAGGGTATACATAAGTGCGGGGGAAGCTAGGAACATACGTGCGGAACACCCCATCACGCTGAACATTAAATCCATGTGCGCCCCATCCCTACAGGAAAATGCTGCACTCAGCAAGAAAGCCTCGAGTGTAAAAAGTAAGGATAGAAAAGCAGTACCTGCGGGCTCAGTTTGATGGATTTCAGCAATCGCGTTGTACCTTCCATATCACTACGTGCTCGCTCAAAAGTCCGCCATCTCTCATCTGAAACAATGCCAGCCATACGTCCTAAATAAAAAAACACAGGCACAAGTCAGCCATCCACATCGCAAGCAAAACGACAACTCTCATACGAACCTTTCTCCGTCAGCCTCAGATCCGCATTATCACTCCGGATGGTCATGCGATACTCCGACCGCGAGGTAAACATGCGATCTGGTTACCGGCCTCGTCGTTAGTCACTCCATAAACTACTTAAAAGACATACGTACAAGGTTCTTCTGCTCCTTTCACGATGAGGTCATCTATCATAACGCCCGCGAATCCATCCGCTCGGGTGACAATGAGAGGTGGTCGGGAAAGGGCGGCGAGTCCCGCATTGATGCCTGCTATTGCCCCTTGTGCCGCGGCTTCTTCGTACCCAGTCGTGCCTGCAAACATAGCAAGTTCGTGGATGGCTAGAGAAGGATATAGTGAAGATCGTACCATTAATCTGGCCCGCGAGGAACAGCCCCTGTGGGTTCGAAATAGCGTTATTAAATGATACATGGAGCTCGAGAAGGAAAATCATGTACTTTTATTCGTTTGGTTTCAAGGGTAGCTTTTGACAGCGAGTGAGCTAAGAACAAAAAAGAAGGAAGGATTCATCAACTTACGACCCAACTCCCGCGCGTCCACATGATCATACTCAACGCCATACGCGGGCTTGACCATCTTCACGTTCTCGAGCCCAGGGATCGTCCGCATCATCGATTCCTGAACTTCTTCGGGAATGCTGCACGAAATACCATTGGGGTAAATAACGTCTAGAATTTGATCAGTTTTGTGAACCTAGAGAGCACATGAGGGAGTAAATACCTGAATCATACCCCTCGGGCTCGAGCCAGACATTGTGATGCTGCTTATGAGCAAATCGAAGAATCTTCGCTTCAAGCGATGGGCAATAACGAGGACCTGGTAGTTACAATGTCGTTAGGAGCAGATTAAGATACTTTCGGATTAAGCGAACCTTTCTTCGTTTCCTGGATGTGCACGCTGAGGTGTAGGTTGTCTCTCATTATCTTGTGTGTTGCGGGAGTAGTTGCCGTTTGGTAGCACAGAACCTGATTGCTCTAGCGATACGATGCGGCACGTTATGACGGGTGCCGGGATATGAGACAGGGCCACGTACTGCATTGTCGACTTCGCGATTTAGGTAACTGAACGGTGACGGCACGACATCTCCGACTTGCTTCTCCAGGTTGCTGAAATCAATGGTGTTTCCATCGAGTCGAGCTGGTGTGCCCGTTTGTAGTCGCCCGAGCTTGAATCCAGCCTTGTTGAGAGATGCTGAAAGGCCGATTGACGGTGCGTCATTGAGTCTGCCGGCTGGAAACCTTTTCAAGCCTGAAAAGATGAGTAAATGGTTTTCAGTGGCATATTCAGATTCAAGACTATGACCCACCTATGTGTATCTCTCCCGAAAGAAACGTCCCTGTGCATACGACGACTTGAGAGCAGTGTATAACTTCTCCGGACTCTGCGAACCTGGTACGTCAAGAAGATAGACAGAAGCTCCAGCCTGAAACAGTACACACCGAGCTTCACACCGAGTATTTTACCCCAACGGTTTGAAGTCGACGGGTCCGAGTGGTCAAAGATGAGATCGAAAACACTTCCAGCGCGGATAGACAAATTGGTGTAATTGTGCAAAACCTCTTGCATATTCCTTTTATATAGTTTTCTGTCGATTTGGGCTCGAGGTCCCTACAATAAAAACATGAGTGCCCGAGCGATACATGAATATAAAGGCGCACCCAGACCGCAGCACCCTTGGAGCGATTTAGAATGTGGAACTGGATCCCAGCTTTATCTGTTTAGAAGCACAATAAGCAAGAGACATCTTTTCGACGTGCAGAGAACGGACGGACCTGCAACACGGCCCATAACCCCGTCAAGCGCGTCTACTTCACGAACCAGAGTTCCTTTCCCCACACCCCCAATCGACGGGTTGCACGAGAGTTCCCCGATAGTTTCGAGCTTCTGAGTGAGTAGCAGTGTTCTCGCTCCAGTCCGTGCAGCACCAGCTGCTGCTTCGCACCCAGCATGACCACCTCCGATCACACAGACTGTAAGTTGAAATTTGAGTCAGGACTTCGGTTACAAGGATGGCTATAGGTAGCACCATCAAATATATTGTACTGAGAATTTGAGGTGGCATAGAATCTTGACAATGCCCGTCGAATACACGGTGGTACAGGAGAGACAGACCGGAGCATGCCTGTAGAACGTTGAACTCAATGAATTACTCAAGGAGGAGTTAATTTCGCGGGCACTTGACAATTACGGGTAAATAGGAGTACATGGTTACGCGGGCCGATTCCCGGAAGTACACTAAAGTATATTCCGTTCACTACTAAGTAGTACTGACTCCCATCACATAAATCACTTGAGTTTGAAGTCCACGCCTTCAAGTGCTCGAAAGTGACTCCTGCCACAGCCTTATATTGGATATATCTATCTCTTGCCACGTATGCGACCCATGTATCCTTACAAATGCTGAGCCACGACTCTAGGAGCAAGGCAGTGTCAGGGTCTCCTCGATATATTATCTCGACATTCTTCAAGTTTGTCGCGCCAACCAGTCCTCTTGAGCGATGGCCGACCTGCCTTATGATGTTTGGAGTCTCATTGCGGAAAACCTCCCGAGGACCGCACTGCTCCCTCTGCTCCCTCTCAATCGAGCATTCTTTGACATCGTTCTGAATATACGATATGGGACAATCGAGTGGGCTATGTTGGACGACACCATGATTAGACATCTACATCGATTACAGTGTGCCGAAATCACTCTATCTCTCTTGGATTAAACTCACCTGGTTTTATTCAGGGATCCATTCATTGCATCTCGTGTTCGACGACTCCACATCAGAGCATGGTTCATACAGTACCTGCTCAAGAGAGAGAAACTCTTCCGTGACACATCCAAGACCTCTGTTCGGTTCAGTTTCATGCAACCAACCCGTAAACTCCTCCACCTTGCTCCGCACTCCCCAGACATCCGGTCACTATCACTATCTGCTGCACACCGGATTGGGAAATTGGCTTCACCAAGGGTGACAATGGGTGCGATGGTCAAAGCCATTAACCAGATGGTGAATGTGACGGAGTATACCTTCCACTGGAGCGACCTTGATCTGACTAAAGAAACTGAGATATTCCTCACGTCCGCAAGGAGCGCTTTTCATTCGAGTTTGTCCAAGCTGGAGTTGCATGCGCAGATCCCAAAGTTCGAACCACTTCTTTCTGCTAGCAATTTCGCCGGTTTGGAGGAACTTGAGTTCCATTTCGATTTCGACACCTCTGAATGTTTCGGTCCACCCAACGAAGATTACAGGGGAGCAAAAAATGAAGCCCTGCTCATTGGTTGCATCGCCCCGTTTATCAACCGCCAGCGGTCCACACTCCGCGCTTTGACAATATCATCGTCCGCCAAGGGGAACCATTCACAGTTCTTCCGTGCTTTGGAACTCTTTCCTAAGCTTCAACAACTTGGAGTACGTACCTGGTTCGACAAAGAACATCTTTCAGATCCCTCGGGCATCAATAGCCTCCTTCAGTCGCCTAGTTTGACCCTTTTGAAGGTCGAGCTGAGACCGAACTATCCCCCTCCAGTGAAATATGGCCACAGCACTCCTTATTTGCCAGACGCTTGGTCACCTCTCAGCCAAGCATGTCTCAGGAATCCCGCCTGGCTTCGAAACCTAGAATCCTTAATAATGCCAGCCCTGAACCATCAGACAACGCTCTCTCTCCTGCGCCTAACGCCATGTAGTTTGGCAAGCCTTTGCCTTTTCGGTCGTTATTTGAGTTTCGACGAGGTTGCCGACGTGATTTCAATCCATTCAGGGTTGAGGAACCTTTCCCTTGAGGTCCAGTCCTTAAATCTGCAGCTTATCAGTCTGTTAGCAAACAGTCTCCCGCAGCTTCTCTACCTTACTCTTGTCCTGGAAAACGGATTTGTTCGTCGACTTTCTCACTAACCTATGTAACCCTTTCTGACATTCATTCCTCAGGCTGACGAGTATACCCTGGCAATTGCATTTCCTGAGCAATCAGCAGTGTTCCAGTACCCTGCCCATGAGCACTGGACCTTGTTCGACCTTTCTCTGTTTTTGAAGGCTTATAGGGATGATTCCATCACTATCATTCCAACAACTTGTGCGGAGGACGAGATGATGCTTCGTTTGTTGCGTACTGTGCTTCCAAGTGTCCGCAGTTTCAAAGGACGAGGCCACACTCGTTCGCAGTGGTGGGACTGACATTAAGAGTGCGTACTTTCAACCTCAAGCTCGTTCGGGTCTCAGTCCCTGTTCCTAACACGCTCTGGTTCTCGTCAGATATCATCGGACATGTCCATCTCGAGACTGCGACATATATACCTACGGTCCTATGGAATAGCCCGGCTTTTTTTCTTATAAACTTTCGGTCCTGAACTTTCTCTTCTCATTTTCAAATTCGAGCTGTACAAGTCGGTAGTGCCAAGAAAGGCATATGCATTAGGCAATAGATATACCTGGATACACCTTAGCCCGGCACAGCTTTCACAGGGGACTATTGGTATTACTTCGGCTGCAGGACTTAGCAGCTGACGACCTTCAGTGACGTTGACCACTCCAGCTGCTCGATAGAAGTAACTCAGACTGGTAACAATGAGTACTTTCACTACCAACTTTTCACTCGGGAGTCGGCATACGCGATTGAAGACAGCTTCTTTCCATGAAGTTACATCACTCACCTGACGATATACCAAGACAGTTGCGGAAGGAACGCATAGGGCGCATCAGAGCACGTCACCGCGACTCAAAATCGCGTGTGCGAAGAATTGCATACCGATCGCACAATCTGCACGACGACGCGTGAGCCGAGGCCGAAGCTGCTGGAGCCTATCTTTTAAGTGGAGAAGGCCAAATCGATCATGCTCGAGGACGCATTCACGACCACTTCCCGACCTCGTACTCTTCGAGGAGATCGACACGAACCGACACTTTTCAACCTTCGTACCTCGGGATATACACGGGCCTAATGACGCCTCTAGCGGTCACTAAGGACTATGACCCCGAAAAGTCGGCGGTCTTGAACTTCTCTTCATCTGAAGAATCCGTTGTCGGGGAGAACGTTATCATAAAACAGATAGAGGAGGAGCGTGATAAAGACGTACGGTACAGATCCTGTTCATGGCAAAAGGTGGCCTCTCTTGTCAAGTTCCTTCGTTCCTCTAATTAAATCGCGGTGTTTTTAGACAGCCGCCCTCTTGTTCTCGGAATACATCTGTCTTGCTATTCTTTCATTTCCTTGGTGAGTCTATTCCAGCAGCAGGAAAAGCATCTGTCACTGAAAATGATTTTCAGGTCATATTCAGTGCTTGGCCTTGTTCCCGGGATCATTGTTACGATCGCAGTCGCGTTCACTGTCCTCTACACGTCTTTGGTTCTTTGGAGGTATTGCCTCAAATACCCAGAGCTCCGTGATATCTGTGATATTGGCCAAAAGCTTTTTGGTGGATCAATCATCGCGTACAACCTCACATGTCTTATGTTTATCCTGAACAACACATTCATCCAAGGTTCGTCTCAAATCTTTGCTTGTTCGAGTTTCCTATGCTGATATGCGAATGAAAAGCTCTTCATGTACTCGTTGGGGCCAAGCTTTTCAACACCTTATCCAACTCCTCGCAATGTACCATTGTGTTCGCGGTAATCACGACCATCATCTGTTTCGTTGTATCGCTGCCACGGACGCTACGTGAAATGTCCTTCATTGGTGTATTTAGCGCAGTCACCATGGGCATCGCTGTTCTCTTGGCTATCATTTTTGCGGGCGCCCAGAGCCACCCAGCTGGGTATATTCCAGGCTCGGAACCCATTGTAACTGCGATCCCCGTAAAGGGGACGACCTTCATTGCAGGTAGGTATTTTCTGCATCAAAATTTGTCGATCGATGCTGACTTGTGGATATCAGGAATGTCGGCATTCCTCAACATCACATACACCTTCGTCGGCCAAGCTACTCTTCCGTCGGTGAATACCTTTTTTTTCTCGACTTCTTGCTCCCGATTGAATGTATTTGCTAGTTCATTGCAGAAATGAAAAATCCAAAAGATTTCCCGAAAGGTGAGCAAATCGAACAGTCGACGGCCGAACATATAGCCGACTTACCACAAATTCCCTGCAGCGCTATGGGCGGTCACAATCGCTGAGATCATTACATTCACCCTCTGTGGCGCCTTGGTATACCATTTCGTTGGTAACCAGTACATGACTGCACCAGCATTTGGGTCTCTGCAACCTGTATTTAAGAAGATTTCATTCTCGTTCGCTCTGCCCACGATCATCTTCCTCGGATCCCTCTATTCCGTGGGTTTTACTTTCTATTGCCGGATGAAATAGCTCCTGACCAACACTTGCCTTCACGCAGTCTGTCACAGCGCGTTTCATCTTCTTCCGTATCTTCAAGAATTCCAAGCACCTGCATGCCAACTCCATGGTCGCCTGGGGAACATGGACTGGGATCATCGCCGTGTCCTGGATCGTGGCCTTCATAATCGCTCAGGTCATCCCCTTCTTCTCAGACATGCTGAGTCTGATGTGTTCGCTCTTTGGTAAGTCCTTCTAACTCTCCCCCTCAAAAATGCGCAGTTCTGACGCAATCTCAGATGGGTGGTTCGGGTTTATCTTCTGGGCTATGGCCTACCTCAGCCTTCACCCCGGCCAGCAAAAGTGGGCTGGACCGCTCCGATCCTTCGAAACGCTCCTCAACTATTTGTTCATCTTGCTTGGGGCCTATATCACTGTTGCTGGAACCTACGTGCGTTGCATCGGGTTTGTTGCTAATGCTTCGCTGACTTCGTCTATTAGACGTCTGTTCAATCCATCATTGACTCGTATGCCGCCGACCTCGTTGGGACGCTGTTCAGCTGTGCCAGTAATGCTATTTAGAGCTTTATTTTGTTTTTTCGGGAAGGACGACGACCCCGCACTTCAGCTGGGTACTAAAATACTACAAATCGTAGTAGAGTAGTCATGTAGACTAACACTGTAGACTAATACCACAACCGTCGCAGATAATGTTACAATTATCAGAACAAGCTTAAACTGTGAATTTTACCGTCGGTCCGTTTCATAGTGTCATTCTTCATATGGATCCCCTGGGGGCCTGCCTGGACGCGGTCCGTTGCAAGCACAACGCAGATAGCACGTAATTGTGGTGACTTCACTTCCTTGTTGCACATTCCACTTCGATGGCCGGCCATTCGCGGGATTCCGGAGCGTGTGGCGTGTAATAGCAGATTCGATGTTGCGGCGCACAAATGACGGCACAGTTGCAGACAGTTGCGGTGCCAGAATGAACGCGACAAATCAATTCGATCTTTTACAGAATCTATTGAGTTGCGAAGGTTCAGTTGAAGGTCTCCAATTCAAATGGTATACAGTAATTTTATTCCACATGAAACCAAATCTCTAACAAGGATTACAACTCAGGAACGACATTAAATGGGATACCGAGGGCGGCCCTCCTCGACTTCGACTTGGGATCGAAGTAGGGTTTCTCCCCAATGCTGACGACGCGATTGCCTTGACGCAAAATGTCGCCATAGTCGGTACTGTCAAATGAGCCAATTAGCCACCACAGGAAGTAAATGCGATTAACGAAGCACATACGTAGCGGTGTGGAAGGTAGATCGATTATCCCAGATCGCGATATCGTTTTGCCTCCACCGGTATCGAACCTTGGAACAGGGGCGTAAGCAATAGTGCATACGCGACACGGAACGATCGCATACCTGGAAGTCATGGTTCTCCGAGATGTGAAGCTGGAGGAATCTCAAAACGTCGTCGGATTCCTCAGGGGAGAGTTCCACAATTCGTTTGGTAAACCTTGAATAAAAAGTTTGCTCAGGGACCACAGTCAGAATCCCCAGGGAAGACACTTACTCTCTGTTTACAAAGAGAGCTTTAAAGCCGGTGACTGGGTTCGTCCGAATCACAGGACTGGAAGAAGAAGACATTAAGGCCATCTCGATATATCCGACAAGGGGAGGGGACTAACTGGATTGTAGTCAAGCTTGTGCCCGTGTTTTCAGGTGAGCCTCGATTATCGTTCATCTTAAGTCCATTACGTTGGGCATACTATTCAGCCCTCACGTTAGCCTTCGCCAGTGAATACGCATGATACGTTCCACCTACTTCGATAAAAGTGTCCGCATTGTGAACCGCGGTCAGACCTTCCAAGAACCTCTGGTAGGCCGGCGACAATCTATCATAGGCTTCGTAGCCGCTGTATGGACAGAATATCAGCATTGAGGACATATGTTCAGTCAGCTATCAGCACCTTGCCCACTGAAAAAACGGATTAGAAGGTCAACTAGAATCATGACTCGATGCTACTTACAAGAGTATCTCCACCGACTGGTAAAAGTATTGAGCATCACAAGGACAGAAGAAAGGCTCATCTAGCCATACCTTCAGGAATAGTGTGCATTTTCAGAATCTGAGGCGGAAAACAAATGAGCCAATATATATTGATCGAAGCTTGCACAGCACTCGTACCGCGTAGTCTGAAGGGACGGGTTCAAACGTGATATCTGCGTGCCACCCTCTGCTCGCACGAGTACTTGTGAGACGGGCTTCGGGACGAGCGATACCTCTACCTCAAATGATTCGGTCAATAAGGTAACTAGGTGATTGGAGCGATGCTAGCGCACCCTTTGGAAGAAATTACAGACACGTCTGCTCCAAGCTCCGGGAGGTCCTCGGAGACGGGATGAACGTGTAACCCTGAGGATTCTGGATTGCCAGAGAGCTTTCCTAGCCTCCTTCCAAGCTCCTTCTGCTGTCCTATTTGGAGATCTTGATCGGTAAAGAAAACAACGCCTCGATGGGAGACGAGCGTCGCGAGATCCTTGATCAACTCATCAGAGTTAGGGGCATTGAGTAATTTGGAGAGTTGAACGGATTTATCGGGGAACGTCGTTCCGATCTGAGTAGTGTTGTCGTATGACTCAAAAGCACTAAGGGATCCGAGGAAAGAAGGGGGTGCGTTGACCATGGTGGAGGAGGGGCGTGCGTGTGCAGAGCACTACTGGTGATTTATATATGTGACGAAATCTACCCAGATTCCGGTCGTTCTCTTCCTAATCTCGCTATTAGCACGCCATCCGGGTTCTCGATCTTCTCAAGTGGATTTGACTGATCATGTCTGGTGGGGGCTGGATTCAGTGGATTCAAATGAAAGATCTACTTATTGCAGTTCATCCTGACTTGAATTTCGAACAACCATCCATAATGCTGTTACGATAAGGGCAGAAAACCGACCAGAGAATATGGAAAAGAATTTGAAATTGAGATTTCGAGACGCGTGTCCGGAATAAGGTTGCCCACGTGGCCCGCCTTCGGCTCGATCAACAGGCTTGTCGCTGTCACCAACAACCACAGGCTGCAACGCTTGGTCAATGCTTTGACGTGCTGGGCACCTTTCTCCAATGTTGTCGGACTCTAAGCTCTATAAGAAAAAGTTACATGGATGGTTAAGCTACGCATTCGCAAGGTGAGTTCAACTTCAACTGTTGACGCATCGAAATCGAGTTGACCATGAGGGTGCAGCGAAGTATTCGTGATCGTGTCATTGACGTTGTTTCTACCAATATGCTTGGAACAATTCGCAAGGGATAACGGCTTCCTTCTGCCGGACCGAACAGAGCGGTGTAGCCCAGTTGTGAAATTGGATGCGAGAGACGCAATTCCAATACCAGACGCCCGTTGCGTTGTGAAAATTGGTTGGTTGTGGATTGACAGCGCAAGTTTCAGGTAAACAGGAACTTCAGAATGAAAGACACGGCCTGATATGCTGCCCGTCAGCTTGTATGTCTACTCCATATCTGTTGCTCTCCAGGCAATCACTGTAATTTCAATGGGGGGAATTGCAGATCATCGTACGTTTCACTGTCTTATTGACGAGTGCGTCAATCTAATGACGTTTCCGAAGCACCTCACCGCAAGATGTTGCTCCTCATGTTCGCTCTCCTCGGTGCAATCTCCGCAACCATCTTCCTACTTCTGCCGTCGTCTTCTCCATTGTGGTTCTTAAGCGCTCCGTTGGCCGTTTGCGCCAATGTTGGCTTTGGCGCATCAGTCGTTGCTATGAATGCATACCTGCCCACTCTGGCCAAGGAATCACCCGAGGTCCAAGAAATTTTCGAAGACCTTGGCAGTAAACAAGACTCCTCGACGGCTTTGGATGGCCAAGAACACCACGCGGATATGGGCTCTGAACATCCAGATTCTCCTCTTATTTTGAGAGCACCATCAGATGAGGTCGAAGACCTCAAGGCCCGTTATGATGCCGAGTTGTCCAGAGTCACCTCACGAATCTCATCCTTGGGAATCGCCATGGGCTACGGGGCAGGGATTTTCCTTCTTATCATCGCTCTCATACCCGTGACTATGTTACATGGCTCGACTTTTTCTTTGCGACTCGCCATCGGACTAAGTGGCATCTGGTGGGCTGTCTTCTCTATACCCGCTGCCCTCTGGCTACCTGGTGCCGAGAGTTCTCGTATACCCGCCACTGCGTGGTCAGATGATGCGGATGCGGGCTCCTCGGGTGAATGGAACACTCGTAGAGAGATTGTCAAAGCTTGGAAGCGGTTGGGCAATATGCTTCGCTGGCGAGAGATTAAGAAACTTCGGAACACATTTAAATACCTCGCTGCATGGTTCCTTCTTTCCGACGGCAAGCCGTTCCGAATAGACCAATTTTTATCCTGCTAACACCAGCCCCAGGCTTCACAACCATCACATCCACGGCAATCCTATTTGGCAAAACCACGCTCAACATGCAACCCTCCGCGCTCATCCTTATTGGCGTACTAACACCCACATCAGGCATCCTCGGGTCCCTTGCCTGGCCCGTTGTTCAACGACGATATGGATGGACGAACCTCAAAGTCATCGTGATCCTTGTTGTGATGGCCTCTGCAATCCCAGCATATGGTTGTTTGGGTTTTCTGCAAGTGTTCCAGGGCGATTCCACGAGATTTGGCGGGCTCACGACGCAGGGCGAAATGTTCGGGTTAGCTGTCTACTTTGGTAAGCAGTGACTATTCATAATTTTCTGTGTTGCTTAAAGTGGGTGCTTTAGGTTCGGTTTATGGTGCGTTTCAGGGATATGCGAGAGCTTTCTATGCGGAGCTCTTGCCTCCAGGCGAAGAGGCCAGGTGGTGAGTGTCGTCTCGTTTCGAAGTTTGAAGTAACGAATATGAATCTCTCCTTCAGGTATGGCCTCTTCTCCATCACTGACAAGGTAGATTTCCCGTTTGTTCGATGCTTTTCATGGCTGAACTCCTTCCAGTCCAGCTCTTTCCTTGGTCCACTAATAGTTGGAATCATTGCGGACACGACTGGAAACATTCGGTATGCATTCTTCTTCCTGGTCTTCATGATATGGATAGCTGTGCCTATCCTCATGGTCGTGGACGTGGAAAAGGGACGGAAGGATGCGCGCGAGTATCGATATTCGGTAACTGGTGTACATTCTACATAGACTTTGGGTTGGGTAACAAGGGGATAGTAACCTGTAAGATAGCATGATTCACGCTGGATAATGAATCTTTTCATGTCCACCATCGATATCAATGTCGCCAATGTAAACGTGTACTGGAAACTTCGTAATGGGCGCCATCCCAATATCGTTTAGGCTTTGTATCGCGAGGTGGATGACGGTCGTGGGTTGGGCGGTGAACCCGTCAATAGGGGTGCACAGGCATGGGATAGCGTTGGCCCTTGCCCATGGGTTCTTGAGACGGATCGCAGTCATGATCTTTCTCGCATCGGCCTCGGCGGTTGTGGTATCTGGAGCATTGAGTGGGATGGTGCTGTACTGGACGGGAGTGGTTCTGTCGCACAACGTCCTGAGGGGAGGGAGGTCAGCGGGTATTGTGAATTTAATAGTCACATTAACTCACCAATTTTCACCGAGTTTTGTGACGGTGTGAGGTTTAAAGGTCATCGGGGCTTGCGGTGTAGGTTGGAAGGACATGATGGGCAAGGATTGCAATGGGAGAGATGTGGACACTGGGCCGTCTTATAAAGTACCGAGGTGAAACCCAAGGGCGAGGAAACATTGTCTTTGACCTTGGTATAGTATTATTGGCCCGCAGTTTGACTCGGATTCCTCATGACTCGGGAGGTCTTAGTACCATCAGATATGCGACCGATATTGCCAAGTGGTCGAGGACCTAATACACAGAGGGACGTCCTGAAAGAAATGTTTATGTCGAAGGCTTCCCAATCCCAAATCACCCCTTTCAGCAAGCTATCGAAGATCGCTGTCACCTGTACAACTCGTCAAATGATTTGAAAGATAGCTGAATCCCGGTGAGCTCTTCGATCCGAGGGAGGAGAACACTGAGCGGCGTGACTAGCGCGTACGATCTGTTGGGGGGCGGAGACGCAAATACAAGCCCAAGGGGATGTCTGTCGTGAGTCATCAAGACACAGCCAGTTTCCTTGGGGTAGTGGGTGGGAGAGTCATGGGCCATAAAGACAGGGAACTCCATGGTTGTTCGTCCGTAGTCAAGACAGCATGCCTTGGTGCCGTTCACGACACCATACTCCCATCGTCTAAAGCCCGGCCCGAATGAGTTATTTTGGGCTCTGTAGACCAGCATGTCGGACACAAGTTCCTGCACATCACCCCAGAGATACGGATAATTGCCTGTATTCCGCTGTGAGACTTTGAATAAGAGCCAGTCGGCGATTTGCTGCGAAGAGTCTAGCATGACCATTGTCAGGCTTAGTTAGATAGGCGAGAAAGTACTCCTTCACTTTTATCAATGTAGCCGACCTCGCCTGCACATACGACACCCACATGTCGGACTTCTGGATGATCGCAAACCTTGAAATATTCTTCCAACTTCTCAAGGTTGGGTTTCTCGTACTTATTATCGGTTTCGGTGAATTGCTTTTGTATCTCCTCTCTGCGTTGTTTGAAGGACTCCATGGTAGGGGATGCTCGAATAACAAGCTTGGCATAAATGTCTGGAAGCGAAGGTGAATAAATGTTTGTGGGTTCGCTGGCTTGGTAAGGCGCGTTTGCAACGAGATGACCACAAGTTATCCCATATGTAGTAGCACCATCATCACCGTACGGGAATGCACCGAGGACCGTCTGCCGATTTGTGGCCTCGCCTTCTAGGGTGTCGCCGATGTTAAGATCGCCCAACACATCAGGACGAGTATTTTGGTCCTTCGCGCCAGATATCGGCCAGGTAGGGTTGGGAGTGAAGAGATCCGTATTAGGAGCGGGCAACCTCCTTGACAAAGAGAAGTCGAGTCCTGCAATGTGTACGTGAACCGGCAACGCCGTAATAGGAGCAGTCGCGATCGCTGCCATGGTTTGAATGGTAAGATGTATGACGGGAGTTCTCTTCAGTTCTGCATCGAACTCGGAGCACCGTCCTGCATAACGCCTGAAGCTGGGGTAGTACATGGTGGGTGTGAACAAGCATGGGACCGCAATGGCGGTGGCGGTCGCATCCAAGAAAGCGATCCTTGAGCAGATCTTCTTCGCATCTTCTTCTGCCGCGGACAAGTCTGGATGTTCAGAATGTATCGCAGAGTAGCAGGCATCACTTTCTTCAGGGTACCAGATCCTATCGAACAGTCAGCATGGAATGTCTTAATGGACAGCACAACAAACCAATTCCTTCCCAGTATAGAGCGTTTGCTATGGGGCCAGAGCCACTTCATCTCCTGAGCTTCAGGCTTGAAGTACAATGTCTGGTCGAGTGTCATCGTGGCGAATTCAGCAGGCGCGGTCAGATGGCGTTATGGCGCAGTCAAAGCGCTGTCTCAAACCTCTGAAACAGCGAAAATCTCGACCATGTGATCAAATGGCTGCCCTGTATGAAGGCTGGACAGGAGAGCAAGATCATACATTCAACCTTAGCTGCAAATACAATGCTCACAGACGCCGATGGAATCAATTATGCGGGTACGTAGAGGCGGGATCGTAATACCCAACTGAACACAACATGGATGGCTATACATCGATTACAGTTTCTTTTTCTCCCTCAGTGCCTGGAACGATTCGAGCCCCCTTAGTCGCTCTGTCAATGTTGGGTGGGAGTGGTGATACGCCGAGTATCTATACACGCCGAACTGTTAGAAGGGTTAGCGTTGAGCGATAGAGGGATAGACTTACAACCAGTCAACCCAGACAGTGGACAGATTCTTGACATGCAGGGCAATCAGAGCACGCCCGAGACGGTCGCCCATGTCTTTCATGTCCTCGGACTGCAGTTTGTCTTGGAGCTCACAAGCAAACTTGTCGGCTTCATACTCGAAGTGACGGCTGATTGCGTTCATGCCGATGCTCACGACAGCCTCAAGGGGTGTGAGGATCATCTAGACGAACGACACTTAGTCTTCCCGCTGTAAAGATATCTGGGAGTATTGTGCGAACCTGGAATAGAAGGAACGCGACGATGGTCGGCGGCTGAGCGGCGACGTCCTTGGGGAAATCAAACGAGCGCAAAAGGGGAGGAGCGTGGAGGAAAGCAGGGAAAAGAGCGAGGATCGTGAAGATGTGAAGCTGGGACACCGCCATCATCTTTGTGGGGTGAAGGTAGTACCAATGGCCAAGTTCATGGGCTGTAGGGTAAGAGCTGGTAAGGATAACTATATCGTATTAGTGTAGAGAAGACGTACCGAGGACGGCTTCAACTTCCTCCGACTTGCTTTGTTGGATAAGGGTATCGAAAATAACAATATGCTTGCTCTAATGGCGCGATGTGAATTGAGATCATACTTTGACATTTGGACCATCAAGAAAATAACGAACCCATGGGAGGCCGAAGAAATATGCATTGCTATGAGAGCTGCGTTTCGAGCCGTCAATCTCGTACAGGTACTTCAAAGGGAATTTGAGTTTTTTTGCGAGAGATTCAATCCTGTTCCGCAGGTCACCAGGAGCCAAGGGAGACAGTTTATTGAACATGGGCTGGATGACTGTAGGGTATACGATAACCATAATGAGCTGGAACGAAATCCTGCATCAAAAAGATCAGTCTACTGTCCAGATGATATGTTCAGATGACGCACATGAAAGCCATGAGCCAAGGGACAAAGCGATCTCCTGCCCATTTGAAGATGTAAAGGAAAGCAGCCAGGAATGGTGATCCGAGGACAAACGCAAGTCCCCATCCCTTCAAAAGGTCAATGACGAACAAACTGGGGGTCGTCTTGTTGAATCCGTGCTTCTCTTCTAGTACGAATGTGCCGTAAATCGACAGAGGAAGCGTGGGGATGGAGGACAGGAAGAACAAGATGAAAACAAATCCGATGGATTGGAGGATCTTTTTCAAAGTCATAAATTTTTCATTGACAATGTGACCAAGCGTAGAACTCACTTCATATTCCGGACCGTAGCCTAACGATGATAGAAGCCGTCCAGACGCGCCCCAAGACCAAGCATAAAAGCCAAATTGAAGCAGAGCAGAATCGAGGCATTGTTTCAATAAACCTGAAACCAAAGCGAATATCGCTTTGTCCTTGCCATAGCTTTGTGACTTTTTGAAAACTTCTGGGTTGAAGTGGCTGGCGAGAACTGTCGGAGGCTCAGTTTTGGAGTAGAGCGGATACTGGCGAAGCCTAAAAGCCTTTGAGCAAAGATGCAAAAGCAATACGAACGGAAGGCGAACACAAGGTACGATTCGAAGAGCGTCACAGTCCAAGAAAAGGCTTGAACGTAGAGCTTCCAATTGATAGGGTCCGTGCTAACGAACGCCAGCTGGCGCTGGATATTCGAGAGCTGCGTGTGCAGGAGATCCATGGTGGAGGGAACGGAAATGTGTAAAAGCCACAGTGATGGTTCACGTTGAACGCCGCGACGTGGCGGGCGACGTGGTGCTTTTAGCACAGCCACCAAGTGCGGAGGAGACTCACTCTAATACCGAATATCAGCAAAACTTTGTTTCTCGAGCTTAGCAGAGCATGGTAGCGACATAGAAATAGCTTAGTGGATACAACTACAGCTTATCGAAAGATATTTAATTATACAACCATCGCGAGATGCAGCCGTAACAACTGGAGACATTTTACTGCATCATCAAGCGCATTCCGTTCCCCGAATCTAAATCAGACGTTTTCCGGGTCATTTTCATGGGAACTGTAAAAGGAGTTTCATCTCAAAGCGATCGTTATGAGTCCAATACATATCCACACACCGACGAAATACCCCTTCTGCATCGCCGCACACTTGAACTCAGGCCTATGGGTCCAATTGCCTCCATAGCCCCAACGACCGTTCTGCCCAAGTAGAGGATATCTGCTATAATATTTCTGCAGATCGGTCAGGACATCATCCGAGAAGCCTTTGCTAGTAAATCCGGCATGCTCAAGATCCTTAGCAATGACATAGATCCAGTGTCGGCAGCCTGTCTTCTGCTTATATCTTTGAGAGAATAAGAATCGTTGACGCTGATGCTCTCTGATGAGTTGAACGATGTGAACGATCGTAGTCCCTGATCGAACATTGGGTTCCCGAAGTACGCAGCCAATGTCTTCGTCCGTTGGTATCTTCTGAGAGGAAAGTCGAACGAGAGCCCTAGTTGCATTACCGTGGATCTCATCAACGTAACGATCGAACGGATAGCCAAGTTGTGTAACGTCCAACATGACAGCATCGCCGCCATCCAAGGTAAACCATAATGAAAAATGATTTGCGCGGGGTAGTTCTTGCTGGTTACGTAGCCTAGGTATGTCCAGCACAGATAGATCACCGCGCTCGTCACAGATTCCCTGAGGCTCGAAGTGGACACAGAGATCGATGCAAGTAATAAGAAGACAGGTGTGCTTGACGTCGAGGCCACTGAAGTCGAAGTTGGGATCAGCAGAAAAGTTTTTTGATTCTAAGAATTAACGATCAGTGGACTTCTGCGGAATAGACACAAGTCGACCGACCTCGGGATGGCATGCTCAGAAGATACCTGGAAGATACTGAGAATTTGGACTTACATCATAGCGCTATATCAACTTTGGAAACAAAGGGACGTTATGCCACCAGCTGCATGTCAAGATGACGACCAAAGGGGGCTTTCAATGCGTCAATGCCAGGGGACGGACAGCCTTTACATGGCTGGCGGAAGGTGGTTTGGTGGCAGAATCACCAAAGCACACAATTGACTTCGGCGGTGTATGAGGCAGTATTAGGCTTGAAGTTGGCTCTGACTCTGAGGGGAGGAGGACGGCTGTTCGGCAACACCCGGAACTACAAGTGTGCCACTTCGGACTCGTCTCTGAAGGTCGTCTCTACTTATGGCCAGTCATCTCTCGTTCTCTGCCTCATTCAACTTTCTGGGTTCTGAACTGCGATATGTTTCTCGATCTCTGTGGTTTGCTGGTGTCATAATCCGGATGTGTGTTTTAAAATTGCCTCAGGCCTCTCTGTGAGCCTCTGTGCTTTCAGTTCATTCTTGCTCCTGTTCTTCTTCTAAGAGAAGGACGCCACAGCTGTGCCGAGCGTTCATCCGCATAATAGGTCTATTGTACGTCCTGTAGCTTCCCTTGCTGATCAAGAACCATGCCCACGAGGAAAACATGACGCCAAGACAATAAAGGCCTGCTAGATCTGCTGAGCGAGTACTTATTGCAAGTTAGCTTTCACAATAGCTGTTGTTCAATGATGTCTTTTATCCTTATCGGGGTCCAAACCCTTGTTCCAATCACGTTCTTCTTGGGTTCAACAGCACCGAGAATGCTATAAAATCTGAATACCCCCGCCCCTCTGGTCGCATTACTCCCCCTCATAGCCTCTCCTCTAGTACTACAATCACAGGTGCCGGATTTACCATTGGAAATATTGTCCATGTTCGTCCGATTCTCGAGCAGAAGCACTCTCCTCAGCTGGTCTAGAGTCGACAAGTTTGTGCATCGTGAGGCGACCCTCAACCTGTACCGCTGGCTCGAGCTTAACCAAAACGTCGAGAAGCTCAAGGCTTGCCTGAACACCCTCTTAGCAAGTAAAAAAGCTAAAGCAGACGCCGACGCCGATTCCACGAAGGCTGGTAAACCCATCGACCTCTCGAAACTCGTCCAAGTCGTCATCGCAGATCATCAAGCAGACGCTTTTAGTTCAGGTTTTACCTACGAAGTCTACGGCGCCGACGTGGCCGCCTTGATAAAGATGTGCCCCAATGTCAAACACCTTGATCTCAACGTGGCAGCCATCGATACCCTTCGAAGGTTGATTCCTGGAAACATAACCGTTGGCACGACGGACGTCTCTCCTGAGATCATAACACTTTCGACTCGTGACCTAGCCGCATCGCCCGCTATAGCTGAATTCGTGAACATTCAGCCTTCCTTGACGAAAATTTGGATTCGTTCTCTCCTAATCTCATTGTCTACTGCACCACATTCCATCGGGCAACAGCGTTCGCGTATATTGCGTTGGGAAATAGATGAGGATGTTAAGTTTGAGCTTGGTGCTCTTGATACCCTGCTAGAGTGCATGAAGCCGGCCTTACTAGGAATTCAAGGGGACATGACCCGACCTGGGGTCGAGTGGCAGAATATTTGCGAGAAACTCCTGATTTTCCAAGGGTACCTGTCACTTGTACTTCCCGGAGGGGCTGCCCTCAAGTTGTACAACGAGCTGTGCAGCAAACTGAAAGCCGGCATGGTACGTTATCTCTCTTCTGATGTTCTTGTCAGCCTTGTTAACCAAAAGCAGGAGAAACCTAGACTAAAAGAAGTTGGAAAACACAAGGTCATTGAATGGTATGGGACAAGTGTTGACTGTATGGATGAGGTAAAGCTTCTTCAGTTATTCAAGTAGTCCTTTCTCTAGCATTTCTATAGTTTGTCCTATAAACAGTGCTGTGTCCTTTTTTTTTGGATCTTAAGGAGAGAATACTGTTGAAATTACGCCACACTGGCATCGTGATGTGGATGCAATTTGCATCACCAGTGCCTACAGTCTTGACAATGTTCTTGTTCCAAGCCGTTCAGTCACATTCGCCACGACGGCCGCACTCAGCGCTTATATTTCATGCACAAGGCTTCAGATGTTTCTTCATAAATCGGAGCAAAGTCACGGTACGGATTTTGTGGCACCAGCAGAGACCCATGCTGCCAACAAGACCCCCTTTGGGTGCGGGGACAAAACGAGTAAGTACAACAACATTTTTTTTCACGCGGCTTCGGTCCTATATTCTACCTTTGTAAAATTTCAGTCGGGAGGCTCATGACTCGGATGTTTGCCTTGGTTTATTCAAACCTATGTTTGATGACCCACACCATCCCGTTCTTGCTTTAAACCCAGTGAGCCCCACGGGCCCAATAACCACAACTCTCACCACCATGAGTGCTTATTCTCCCCTGTCACCCTTGGCGCGTATTTCGAACGAGGTTTTGGATCTCTTCGTTCAACCACTGGACAAGCAAACCCTCTTGGCCATTTGTACCGGGGTGGGCAAACGAATCTCCTCTATTGCCACTCGCCACCTCTACCGCTCGATAACACTCGAACGAGACCCTCGAATACTGTTGGATTGTTTGGCCACTCTCTCTACCGATGAGAAGCGCGCGGAACTCGTTCGGAGTCTCACCGTGGTCTGGTGGCTCCAGGGAAACCACAATGGATGTATTCTGTTGCAGGACTATGCCGTGCAACTGAAGGCTTTACTGAAGTGTGTCAAGCGGCTAACTCACCTCGACCTACAGCTATGTCCCGGAGACAAACTCGGGAACCTGGTCGACAGTGGATATCTCTTCAATCTCTCTTCGTTTTCGACCACTGCCTACATGGATAATTCTTTGAACGAATTTTTAATGTATCAGCTAAACTTGAAGCAGCTTTGCCTGGGCTGCCTCCATTTTGACGATTTTCCAAAGTTATCGCTTTCACAAGTCAAAGTGTTGCATTGGGGAAGTGATGCAACCCCCAGGATAATCGAGGTCGCGCTCGAGCAACTGTGGCCAACCTTGGAGGAAATCGATGGCGACATCACAAAAGACGACTGGCGATGGGAGGGAGTGATCAAGAAGCTGGCGTGTTTTGTGGGGTCTGTTTCTCTCAGGATTCCGGTGGACGTCCATCCACGTGTGCTTGTTACTATCACTAGGCAACTCTTCTCACTGGGCCCAGCGTCGAGCAGAGTTCGGGTAGGCATTCTCTCCAATGTGTTTCTTCCGTTACTAAATGATTAAAGGCCATCAAAATGCATCGCGATCGGCGCCACGGCCCGGGAGCAGACAACAGCCTGAAAACTTCGCTGATCCTCGCATGGACGAAAGAAGTTATCTAGCAAAGAGCTGTCAAGGATCTCATCACGGTTTATAGGTATAGTATAGTACCCTTACCTGGAAATATATATGATGACGCAGAGCTTGCGAACTTGCTTGTACTCAACGCTGGTCGCTCTTGGTCGTTGTCATGATGTGCGCCACACCGAAGTTCGAGTGTTGCCTGCTTATGTAAGCTTGCATTCTCTTTACCATGTCAACATCTCGCAAGAGGAAGCGTCGATACTCGGAGTCACATACATTGACAACACAGAATGCCTTTTCCTCCACCAAAAGGGATCTAAGTCCAGACCCAGCTCTCTTCATTCAAGCTTACGAAGCAGACATCATCCGTGGGTCAAACGCAGCGTTGGCCGCCATTTCTCTAGAAGTCTCCACGCAGCTCTCCTCGAACTCTAAAAGTTCACCTCTTAAGGTTGGGGATGCTTTGATCAAGTGGGAAGGGCACCAGCTGCACGGTGCTCAGCCAGCGTTTCCCGAGGATGATGATGATTTTGGAGGCAGAGGTACTGCAGACGAAAACGATAACGATGCTATTTGGGTGGATAGGTATGTTCCATTTTGTGGAGTCAGACTTGATTCGAGGTCTTTCGTGGCCCTATACTTCCATTGCTCTCAATTTGCCTCGCAATACGAGCTGTTACATGATCTGACGCGCTACGCTTCTCTCAAAGTCAATTTTCTCTTCCTTTCACTACCCCGTCCGGAACCTGATTTTATTCCGCTAGATACGACGCTCGACTCTTGTTGGACACTCTCCCGCCAATAAATCCTCCTGCATTCACTCGAAAAACACCCAAGTCTCCCGGAGGATGGTCCGACCTTCCGTCCGACGACGAGGACACCTTTTTCTTCTCCCCAGAGGAAGCAGACGACTTCCGGCGAGAAAAGAAACGTCGACATATTGATCGAATCAGAGAGGAGAGACTCAAGGCACGCCGCGCTGAGGATGGCGCGTCGAGCGAGGAGGAGGAGGAAGTGTGGGGAGGGAGCGACGAGGAGGTATGTTCATTATTCGCTCGCTTCATCCCATCTTCCTGGTGCAAGCCTCATCCTTACCGATGCTTTTTAGCCTGACGAAGCCCAGAAAGACCTCATGCAAAGAACAGCATCGCACCTTCTGGAGTCGCCGAACCCCGCCCAACTTGAAATGCGGATTCTTGCCAATCACGGCAGGGATAAACGATTTGCCTTTCTTCGTGGTCGTTGGAGCAGGACTTGGAAGATGCTCAAAGGAAAGGCTAAGCTGGAAAAGGAAAGTCAGGAGAAATCAAATGCTGGTACTGGTACTGGGCTCGGCACTCTGGCTGATTATGGCGATAGCGATGATGACAGTGATGTCAGCAAGTCTGCGGTCGCTGTGGTCGAGGATCAGGTTCAGCCTGAGGTTAAGCCTGAAAGCCCGCTTTCATCAACACATGACCCTGCCGATACTGCTGCTATAGAAGCTCGGCGGGCGCGAGCCAGAGCATGGGTCGAGAAGCGACGCAGCGGTAAAGACACCAGCAGTTGAGGTGTGCTTCTACTTCTATATGTTATTAGTGCGTGTGTGTATATTTTGCTTTCGTAATTATCTGGTCTTTCTTGGATTTCAAAGCTTCATTTGTGGATCTTCACAGAACCTTCGTTATTTGGACCTTGCCTACGACAGTATCGCTATCAATGCAAATGTATTCAAGCTTGCCCTCTCGCACAGCCGCAAGTATCGCGCTGCAACTATTGCCATCATGCTGTTGAACCCAGGTCCCTCTTCTCTCGTAAAGAGGGTGGCTGTTCCCTCCATGAGCACGGCTTGACTCGGAATCATAGTCAGAGAGAACAGGTCATTCTTCCTTTCGAGATGAACAATGTCAAGTTATGCTGCACCCCGAGTCATACATACGATAAAGTCCGATTCTACAGTACATAAAATAATAGTCCGAAACAGTCAGTCCATTTCGCTTATTTCTCTAGTCTAAGCCACGCGCGGATATAAGTTCGTTAGCAAAATGGTTTAGAAAGTGCGTTGCCTTTTGGTCTGATGTCCATCGTCACTTCCAATGTGCGTGTCCTCCGAGTCCTGGGAATCTTCACTGGCCTGCTTCTCTTTGCTTGGTTCTGCAGTAGGTCGCCAGTAGCCCATGACTTGCGCCATCTTCGCAGAGAAGGCTGTTATATAACCGCCTGCAGTTAGAGCGTAGCGCATGAGGGGCATGAGAGGCGGAAGTATGAGGGCGATGAATTCCTGCAAGGCACACGCAAGTGTCAGTGATGATATACGCAAAAAAAGTTATCGGAAGCGGTCACTGACGTCAGGCTGGTAAAAATCTTCCTGAGAGGCGATAAGAAACTTTTTGTTCTTCTTTATGAGTTTCAGGCGGGTGACGAAGCTGTTGTATCAGGCAGGCACATCATTAATAAATCGGATTATGCTAAACCGAGATTCAAACGCACTGGGCCGGAACGGGCTTGAATGGAGAAAAGCGAATATGGAAGAGTTGAGTTATGTCCAAGAACAGGGTATTAGTCCGGTTGTCGTAAACTGAACACCTTTCGTTGAGCCCCAAATCGCAAATAAGCATGTGCATGACTACTAACCGACGTTGGTTATATCGATTTCTATGTGCGGAGATAGGATGCGGTAGGATCTAAAAGACGGTGAAGTTCAGATAATGGAATATTGATCATGAGGAAAGCTCAGCAACTGGTAGATAGCGAGCAAATCTTCCCGCGACAGATGA
This sequence comes from Hypsizygus marmoreus, assembly GCA_013433165.1. Taxonomy (NCBI): domain Eukaryota; kingdom Fungi; phylum Basidiomycota; class Agaricomycetes; order Agaricales; family Lyophyllaceae; genus Hypsizygus; species Hypsizygus marmoreus. The sequence continues at coordinate 730,942 of CM024093.1, read as the reverse complement.
TTCGAAGATATATTGACCAGAGGATGGCGAAACTCGACGTCCTCAGCAAAATACGTGTTCACCGCATCTCGCTGCTGTTCTGGCGTTTCGGCAGTGGTAAGGAGAGAAACCACATGTTTTATGTCGCTGAATGGCGTTTGCATGGTGGTTCAGGTTAAGGAAGAGACGACGCGACGCTATTATGACGTCAGCGTGACAGTGAGACACACGCGGCACGCGTGCCGTTACGTGCAATATACATTGTCACGCTGGGCGCTTACGATTTTTTAGATTGTCGCGATTTCACACTACCATAAGCTTCACAACGAGGATGCCTGTGGGAATTGACCATGCATCGCAAATGTTCTCTGTTATGGCGGTAATTCCACATTTCATCCACATAACCTTCAAATACGACCTTACAAGTTACATTTCTCTATACAGAACGACCTTCCCGCAGGATCTTCGGAGCGTGAGCTGATGGAATTGTGGGATCTCGCTTCGAACAGTTCAGACGAACGACTTGCCGAAAAGCTTCCCTTATTTTTAAAGGTTTTAAAGGAGGACACGGAAAGTAAAGAGCAAATCCTTGCAAAACCCCAGAATTCCCTCGCGACCAATCGTGGTATCGCAGCGATGATGGCGCTCGGCCGCTTGGCTCGAATGAACGACTTGGTGCAATCTCAAGTGAAGGATGCCTGGCCAGACGTATTTGCCTGGATAAAATGCACCCAGGAGTACAAGTGCGCTCCACAAATCCAGGCGAGCATTCGCGCCATGTGTTCATCCCTTCTGTTCACCCTTGCACAAGACAAAGAAATGCGGGAAATCATGGCAGAGACTCCAGGACTGCTCGCTATGCTGGCCAAGTTTTGGGTTGCGGAATTGGACTACGAAGAACCCGACCGATATGGCCTCACCCCACCCCCAGGGCAACTTTCCTATTCACGCATCCTGTTGCGTTTCATATCTACAGACAAACCAAAATGGTTCGATGAAGTCCACTTAGCCCTCGGAAATGACCCTCTCGAAACATCCCGTGTCACACTGGAATCCATTCGCAAGCGCATAGATGGCGCTGACCTCGATTTTGGATGTCTGATCTCAGACCTTCACATCCTTCACGTCTTTTGTCACTGGAACATCATGCCACTTCGGGATGCCCTCTTCTCTCGCCATGGTTTCCAGATAGTTCAAAAAGTCATGGAGCATCTCCTTGCGTGTGAAGGCGACGACCAGCCAAAGGCTTCTCTGTGTCTCACCTTCCACCAGTATCTGGCAGTGCGATACATCACCAACCTGTAATCAGAACATTCTTCCTGGTACATCAACCCCTCTAAGTAGAAGTCTCTTATGATATATCACCTACCTCTTAAGCCACTTGCAACAAAAATTCTTTTAAGTACAGCATCACATGACTCAATATTCGGACTCAGCATTGTGCTGCCGAGGGCTGGTTAGCAGTTAGGGTGTTAGGGCTTCGTGTTAGGGTCTGGTTAGGGTTCCGTTAGGGTTTTTTAGGGTCTCGTTAGGTCTGGTTAGAGTCCGGTTAGGGTCCGGTTAGCCTGGTTAGGGTGGGGATCATTATTGCCTCGGAAAGTGGCCATGGTGTGTGGGTATATGGGGAGTAATGTTTCATACAATACTATAAGGACTTTAGTCTAACGGTTAAGTGAACGACATTTTTTAGCAACTCACAAGGTCGAGGGTTCAATTCCCGACAATTAAATGCCCCACGTTGATTAGTAATTGACTTCACACCGTGATATATCATAAGACGCTTGTACTTAGAGGGGTTGATGTATCAGGAAGAATGTTCTAATTACAGGTATATGATGTATCAAATTGCCGGATACGCCTGCACCTTCTGCGTCAAGTACTTGATTATATCCCTGCAACTCGAACGGGGACGTGCCTGGGCGTATCGGATTTTTGACGCCCCAATCCTTCGTACCATTCTGCAGGCTAGCATATGGCTGACGACTGACGAATTATACCTCGCCGCAGCCCTCAATGCAATTACGCCATACATGCTCTTCCGATCTATTTTATATCGAGCAGAAAGAGCAGCTGAAATTGTTGCTGAATTGGGCCTCGAACCGCAGATGGACAAGGAGGGACCAGTATACCACAGCTTTCAACGGTTCAAAACTCTTTTGAGCGAAAGGTTAGAGGTAGCTGAAGGCCATTCCCTAGGTACCAAAGTCTGCGAAAACGCAAAGGTACGTGATTTTGGTCTAACCCACTATTATGAGTGCTAAAACTCGCATCGCAGTGCTCAAAGGTTTCCAAGTCGAAAGAGTTGATGAAATGTGGTGGCTGTAAGAAGGTTTTCTATTGCAGCAAGGCGTGCCAGGTACAAAGCTGGAAACACGGCCCGCACCGTGCTCTCTGTAAGTTACTTACTGAAGAGCCTGGACGCGCTGAATACGGTATGCACGACTCTACTTTATTTCATGTTCCACCGAACTAACTCTTGAAAATCTCATTTATTCTTTCATGCTTGCAGCAAGCGGCGTCGGCGAAATCAAACTACTCCCCGAAGACTACAAGCTCGTCCGTAAAATCATCCACCACGACATAACCAAGCACAACGAGGAGTTCGTTATGCTCAGGGCCAAGCTACTCATGTCGAAACCGAACACGGACTTGGCGATAGTCGCAAGTGTCCTGGACTACACAGGACCCGAGCTGAAGATCTCGGTCGAGCCGGATCCGGTAGGGACATCGTTTGCCGTTTGGGGCGATGGAGATGGACACAAGACGTTGCTCGGGATGGTTGAACGTGTGAAGCAGAAGGGCGTGCCATCGGGAATGATTGTTCGCGCGGTGCTGCCATATGGCGTGAAGCCCTACCCTTGCGAGCTGCTGTTGATTGCTCACGAGAATGTTCATTGAAGAGAGTAATGTCACGAACCCGCTGATCTGCAAGTTATGTACTGTACCTTTAGTGTTTAATTATTGTAATCAGCACGCTGATACATTATTGTAATGTAGCATATATAACTGAGCCCTTTGGAGGCTAAACAGAATTCAGACAGATTACGCAAAAACTACATGTCGAAAGGCGCCTACGGAAACGTCCTCACTTCATATTATCATGTATACCATCTAAAGTGCATGTGCACTATCGATGTCCTTACCCACTCAAGGTACGGTTGTTGTGCCTTTGAGCTAGTTGGTGGTGGGACGGTTCACGAAACAGGTATTTTTGAAAAGTGAACCCGGTAATCGCGCCGCCGCGCGAAAACAATACATACATTCTTCCGCAACATGGTCACCCCCACAATGCAGCGGCAACAGAAAGCACATCCACCATTTCCTTGGTATCATGAACACGTACCACCAACGCCCCCTGCTGCACCGCACAAGCGACAGCAGCAGCAGTAGCCCAGACACGCTCTTTTGGAGATGTCTCCCTTCCTATCTCTCCTTGCGAAAGGATCGCACCTAAAAAGGATTTTCGTGAGGGCCCGATCAACAGAGGGTATCCTCGAAGTGGATTGCGTCTCGATGCTGCACGTGCATAGATCAAGATTAATTATAAGAAAAAAGAGTGCTCAAAAGGACACACCATCCAGCTCAACGTCAGCCACGACCCGGGAAGCCCCCCTCAGCACTTCCAAATTCCCCTCGAGGGTCTTGCTAAAACCAATCCCAGGATCAACAATAACCATCCATCGCCGCACGCCCCCCTCACTCTTCACTATCCGCTCAATCTTCTCACCCAGCTCAATCTGCACGCCCCGAATAACTTGCTCGTCGCCATCACCATACATTCCATACTCCTTATTCTGCCCAGCGTCGCCCCGCGAATGCATCAGGACAACGGGAACGGCAAACTCCCGAGCGACCGCCTTCATTTCTGTCATCGAGTCCTCCGCCCGCTTCAAGGCATCGGGTTCGGTAGGAGGGTATACGGCGTCGAATCCCGTGAAGGCATAAACATCATTGATGCAGTTAGCGCCTGCCTGAATGCATGCACGGGCGACGTCCGAGCGGAACGTGTCAATGCTGATCGGTGTTTCTCTCAGACGCGCATCTGTTGTGGGATCCACACCTGCATTTGAATCCAGGTTCCTAATCGCGCTCACGATGGGGAGCATTCGATCAATTTCATCGGCGGAAGAGACAAATGCTGCACCGGGTTTGGTCGAGTAGCCACCGATGTCGATGATGGAGGCCCCTGCTCGTACAGATTGGCGGGCATATCCAAGGGCAGTCTCGAGCGTGTTGTGTGTTGCCCCGTCGGAAAATGAGTCTGGCGTGGCATTTAGCGTTGCCATGAGCTGAGTTTTGCCTTTATTCGCGGATTTATGTCGCTTGTTGGTTGTTATAGAGTAAGTCCAATGTGTTAGTGTTCGTGGTCCGACTGGTACAGGGAAAGACTGGGGGTGGTCGGAAACAAGGAGTGGATAGCGGGGGAATGGGACGACCTTGCGCATCGATGGGTCTTCTTCTGGGAGCTCTTCGAGCATAGCGCGGATAGACATTCGGTAGATGGGGTGTATGAATGAGGGGATCATACTGTAATGGTGTTTGGTGAGAATAGAACCGCGAGATCGTCAGAGAGAACATACTCATCTAAAGGTCGCAGGACAAACTCCCGTTCAGCAAGCCTGGGGTGTGGTATGACAAGTTCTCCTCGTAGATTATCAAGATTGACACGCTGCGAAATCGGTCTGGTATCGAGTATGATCTCGTCGTAGAGGACTATGTCCAAATCCACTGCACGAGGACCATTGGTAACCGAGGGAATCCGACCGACAGCGGATTCGATATACTTGAGAAAACGAAGAAGTATCACTGGAGGAATGTTTGACTCTACCTGATTTTGAAACTGAGGGATTTAGTGCATCAACAAAATAATATGACGCTACGCACAAGGCAAGCACAGTTGATAAACGGCGGCTGATCGGTAAAGTACATGGGAGCAGTTTCGTACATAAAGCTGGTGTCAACTAATTTGCAGAACACATGGGAGCCGCCGCACGCCTCGATATCCTCTGCAGCCAGACATCGTTGTGGGGCTTCAAGCAGCCTAAGAGCTAGCTCGATGTTGTAGAAACGGTCCCCGAGATTCGACCCCAGAGCAATTGCGGCAGTATGAACATTGGTATCCGTGGATTTCACGTTAGACCGGAGAGTGGATAGGGGCAGACCTGTGGCAATGTCACTCTGTTGCGTCGAACTCATCCCGAACTAGTCGGAAAGCGGGCGGTTACAGAAGCGGCCTCTGTGGCGGTGTTCGGAGGTATGTATTTGGCTACGACGAGATAACTAAACACGGAACTGGAAAGGTAAAGTGCTTGGTACGAGCTTCACGGTAGACAGTTACGAGAATTGTTTTGACGGAGTCATCATAACCAGAGCACTGCGATACAATACAAATGATCATCTGATAATTATTGAGGTATAGTAATAGGTGTGATTGCTTCTTCGCATTATCATGGTTGTATTCCTCCATCCCAACAAACGATAGAACTTGGAAGGAATGAAAGCATTAACATAACATGTAGGAAATGAAAGCTGAACGTAATAGGATTACACTCAATGAACGCTGCGCTTTTCATCGACGGCCTTCCTCATCCACCGCAGGAGGACAGTCTCCAGCATATCCTCCCATCCCTCATCTTTCCTAGCTACCACCCGAGCATCAAACACGATGGTGGGCTCGGTCGAACGGTATGTTGCACGTACAGGGGATCCCAGCGGCGTCCCTGCATTGGCGGGTGTCCCCGGACCAGACGTTTGTGTAAGTGTCTGCGAAGGCACCGCGATGGGAAGCATATATCGCAGCTTCAGCGCACTAACAGGATAAAGATAAATTTGGGACACAATGGGTAGATGAGTGATATGAAACCCACCCGGCCCACAGTCTTAAGTTATCAGTCCGCCGGAACGTCCAACCTTTCTTGCCGCCCTCTCCTGCTTTACTGTCCTTGGGGTCCTCCCGCTCGGCCTTCTCGAGCGCGAGAATGTCGTGAATTCCATCCCTGCTCACATATCCCCATGGCTGTTTCGATTTCCGAACACACGAGTTATATGCAACACAGAGGAGCTGACCAGATGAGAGGCTGCCCAGGAAAGCCGTGCGCGAGGTCGGTGGATCCAATGCTGGGAGAAGATTGGGAGGCAAGCAGGCTGAGAGCAAGGCATGAGCACGTCCTGTCACAGAAGGCATGAATGAAATGGAATTCGCATTGATGAGAGGAGCTGATATTACCGAGATCGTCATCAGTAAATGAATCGCGCTGAGCCCACGTTGGGAGGTCTTCTTCATCAACGCTTTCCTCTGTCTCATCATCCTCATTTATGTCTCCCATACTTTCTGGCTCCTCGCTAAGGGACAGACCACTGACCATGTTGAGCATTCCGTCCGATACTCTCCTCCTTCCGACGTCTCCTGCATTCGTGAGGACACCAGGCCCTCTCAGTCGACCACCGTCAACTGCACTGACTCGTCGTCGATTGGCCCTCGACAACCCTCTATCCCCCTTCTCCACCGCCTTTCGTCGTGCCCTCTCCCAACCCCTCTCCGTCCTTCCCTCGTCCTTCTTCCACTCGAACAACACTTCATCAACGACATCCAAGTACTCCCCAACAACCTGCCTCTCTTTCCTTAGCTCCTCCAATGTCACATCCTTGCGGTACAACCACCCACTCCCAAGCACAAGCCGCTCATCCCAATGTTCCCGCTTCTCTTTCTCCTCCTCCTCTGCAAGTCCGACTACAAAAGACCCATCGTCCTCGTCCTCCCACACTGGCACACTCTCGTACCGCCCCTGAACCTGTACCAGTGAAAATGTGACAGATGTGTCTGACTCCAACCGCACCATTTCCGTCTCCTCTCCATCGTCATCAGGTGGCAGCTCCTCTGACTGGGTGCTCGGACTATCCATCCGAGAATGGCTGCCTCCGCCACGCGACCCTCCTGCATCACTGTGTGCATCGTACGCGTCGTCACTTAGAGGAATCCGACATTGTTCTTCCAATTCCCGTAGAACGGTCAGGACCTCCAGAGCGGAACGTCGGATCAGCGTAAGCGGGTCAGGGTGCGCAGCAGAAGAGGATGGTGTTGCGATCGGTTGGGGCTTGCCTGGACCAAGCAGCTTCGGCCGGAAGTTGGCACGTATTGTACCAGCAGATTCGTCGGGAAGCGAAACGAGGTAGTTTCGTATAGATCGAATGGCTCGTGTTGTGATCTTCAGTATACCCAATACATCGATCGGCACATCATGGGTGTCATCCGCAGAGGTCTCTGTGACGTGAGGAGCTTGTGTTGTTTCAGTCTCTAGCTTCCATGCCTGTGCCACTGCCGCAAGATCTTCTATCACACCAGGGAGCAGAGATTCTGGATCAATTTCAAAGGCCTTAACGTGCGGAGGAAAGGCTGGTCGAGGGCGGTCTGGGATGGCTGGAGATGGGGGTAGAACGAATTGTGAGCTGATAGATGGACTGGTGCGGATGTGAGTTAGACCGCCGATAGCTGGAACCAGACCCTGGTGAGGTTTTGCGAGGGGGCTTGAAGATATGCATGTCAGTAAACCGCACACTGAGTACACGGCCATGATACCACCATCATGGCCGATATCACCAGAACGCGTCGTGTAAATGGACACTCACTTCTTCTTTGCTGCTATCCCAGTCTTCGTAAAGTAGTGCTGCAGATGTTCGATACTACCCAACGCCATGACGCTTTCGCGTTTGGCGGCACTCCGGCTGAACGGTTTCTGTGGTTTGTTCGAGGAATTGACATTCGGGTAAAATGCCGTTTGTCGACGCGCTTTCTTCACTGCGGTGGTTAAAGAGTCCGGAGAGCCGCCTGTTCCAGTAGAATCCGGGGTAAGGACTGGGGTTGTAGATGCAGATGAGTCGGACGCCATGGCTCTGTGACGGCAATTAGGTTGATGAGAGCTGAAATCACACTGATCAAGATGACATTCGTGGGAACAACTAAAAGGCGTCATAAATTGGTAAATACAAGCCTATTCTGCGGTAAGTACATAAGTAGGAAAGAGGGAAAATCAGGACATTCAAGCGAGACTAAGGTCCGGTGAGGTGCAGCCGGAAGACGTTATGTGGGTACATAACGGGCGCTGAAGAAAAAAAAAAATTGAAAGCCAGGGAATTATGGCGATATCGTTCACTATATACCCAGCACATTCACAGCCAGGGCCGCGAGAACCAAAACAGCACTGACCGCACCCACAGTCGGGGGGGCACCATTACCAATGTTGAGCGGTCCAGAGTCTCCACTACTACTTAATGATGGGGTGTAAATAACTAGTCTTCTCATAACATAAAGGCTGACTTACTCTAGGGAGGTTGTGACTGCAGGAGCGGTTGGCCTCGTGGTTGTGGTCCTTGTATTAGTCGGCGTGAACACAGGGGCGGTAACCATGTTGACAGTAGTTATCGTATGCTCAATGGGAGTGAAAGTTGGGGCGGTAACCGTGTTGATGTTAGTTATTGTGTGCTGAATGGGAGTGAAAGTTGTTGTTCGGCGCGTTGTTGTGGTGAAACCGGCTCCATCGCGACATCTCGCATTGCCAGCAGCATCACGGTAACATGTGTCACCAGCAGCTATAGCAGAGAATCAGCCCGTGTCGCGAGCCTGAGGAGATATCATGGGCACTCACGACAACAGAAATTCTCTCCAGGACAAGGGAAATCACCTTGATAGTCACAAGGATTGCTGTTCGCGATGCATGTTCTGCCAATGGTGCAGCAGCCCAATTTTCCTCCCCAAACACCACAGTATTTGCCAACCGGACAGCAGCCGTTGCCTGAAAGATACGAACCCTTGGTTCAGTGATATAACTTACGACAAGCACAAGAAAGCACACCATCAGAACAGGGAAGGTATCCAATAGAGCATGTTCCTTGACGAATGACAAGAGCAGAACCAGCGCGTCTAGTGTAGGGTTTGCGAAGCAGAGCCTCGATGACACCTGGCTCCTCTGCATGAATGAAGGTGGCCAGTAAGAGAAGGCAGAGGACAAAGGTCGCGACGTTTCGGCTGAACATCGTAACACTAGCGGAGAAAATATTGCACGTAGAATGAAGGGGGCTGAGGGGCCTGAAAAACCCATCGCATCCCGTAGAACCTTTTATGTGTCATGGCCCTGCAACGCTGGGAAACAAGTTATTTCAGAAGATTTCCTGTTCGGAATTTAGTTGCCTCGACGAAAGGTCGATATTGGTCTTGGCATGGCTTGGCGCCGACGATGGTGAGCAAGCCCTGGATGCAGTGCTTGACATTTGAGATGGGTATGTCAAGGGGTACGTGACACTCTTGTAGTTACGCCTCAGTAACAGCGAGCATAACGCGTCGTTTCTCGCCTTTTACAATGCACGGAACAGTCCTCGATGGGTGGAGGAATTGATGCGAGGAAGCCTCTGCTATCTGAAGATTTGACGCGTCAAGAAGGAAAGCCAGAGTGATAATTCGAATCGTAGTCACAAGTTGACCAGGTATTGTTTGCGTGTATTTCTTCCGAACGGCTCTGTGCCTGAGTCAATTTTCAGTCGTCAATCATGATGCATGAAGCATGGACCTCGACCCTCGAGCCTCACCTTCTCGAAATTCGAATTCATCAAGCTAGCCTTGATCCCACACATGCAGTTCACACAAAGTTGAATCCTGATATGTCCAAGGGGGCGTTTGGAAAGCGCCTCAAAAAACTCATGCATAGTTTGTCACAGAATTCACCTCTTTCGCCCAATCCCAATACAGACATCAACGGAATGTACCCGCTGATGACACGCACTATGCGCGCCCTTTGTCGTGAACAGGGTAGTTGACAATTTGAATAGATTTGATCTTTATCTTCCCCATGATCAGGTTAATCGTCCGAAGAACATGGAGCTTGTGCTAAACTTGCAACATGCAAAAATGGGCGAGATAAGCGTACATAAGCATCGCTGGTGTCTCGCCAAGTAGAAAGGACCAGAACTTCGAACTATCTAAGCTGTGCTCAGGCTGACATATACTCTTACCTTCCCTACCTTTCCCACAGGCAGTGTCCGTATATTTTTGGAGTTCTTCGGGTTCGAAATGATCTTGACATCGTTGCAACACGTTGTGACGGCAAAACCTCTTCTACCCACATATTCACGAAGATCGTTTCAATTAATATCAACTGGTGTATGTAAGCCTCTGGTGCAGATCCTTGCCCATTCCCATCTCCCAGTGTCCAGACCAATCAGGATCAAAGCGAATGTCAGTACGTTGTGCAATCCTCTACCGCGGTATTCCAATGTAAGATATCTAAATCTATATTGCTAGTCCATAAGCATCGTTCCTGGGGTCATTTGGGCCAGCCGCCAGCCGCTCCCGATGCAAGGCCTTTCACCCACAACGCTACATCTCCTCTCAAGGGAGACGTTATTCTATGTGGATGTCTCCTTCCCTTTGTCTTGAGAAGGAGGGACGACACTTGTTTCGTCCATGCCAGACTCAGAACGTGTTCGCGGAGATTTTTGGCGGTCGGGGGTTGAGATGGGTTCTTCTTCTTTATTCCTACCCTTAATCTCTTCGTCAAGTGTATTATTTTCCAGGAGACCTTCCTCGAGTGCCTCGTCAGTAATGCCTCCAAGTCTGATGACACTGGGCTTCATCTTTGTTTTCCGCTCTTTCGTCATCTAGTCCGACAGTTGGGATCAAAGTGAGCGGTGAAGTGGGAGCGATTGACAGAGTACCTACCGCAACGTAGAGAGCGGACGATATGATGATGAGAGTGCCCAGAACAGACAAGATAGAGAGCACCGTCTTAAAGAACAGCCGTTCCAAGATCGCCGCGAATACCACTTGGGTGTAAACAGCAGTCGATCCTCGTCCAGCGGTTTCCCGCTGCAAGCCCATGGTCAGAAGAAACTATTTGTAACAGATGATCATTAGATGTGTTCCCTTTGGAGCGTGAAGATCACATCAAACGTACCTGAGCAATGAAGCCAAATATTCCAATCATCAGGAGAAGAGCAAGCCACTCCAATCGAGTGGGAATGACAAAAGTCGTTCCTTGGACGAGCATGCTAACGAATGAATTCCATGTCAATGACGGTTCAGGCAGATGTTCATGAACGTTTTCTGCTCACCCAACAGTGGCAACAATGACACATTGCAGGGAGAACGATGTCATGGCGTGAAGGGGGTGTGCTCGTTTTCCGATCGCAGTTATAGAGGTATCTGACAACAGGAGACGATAAGCAGAAAACTAAACAGAAGTGATGTCTAGTCTTACAAGCTCCAGTAGAGCCGAGAACACCGATCAATGCAACACTAAATATGTTTAAATGCGACAGAACTGAAGAAGAGAGAACTTCTTACCCAACGGCGATCAATCTTTGTTCTGGTGTTCCCTTCTCAGAAGGACCTGGCACTAACTGGCGAACGTGCAGATATTCGGGGACGTGAATTGCCAGAGCTTCAGGGGCAGACGGGGAGTGATGTCGAAACAAGAATACCGGTCGTGCTATGAGGACCACGCCGAAAAGGCTGCACACTAGCATAAGACCAATCAGCAGGTGTCGTTGAGACCGGGGGGGAAGAATAAGTCAATACTCGCCACTTGCAAGCGCTTGTGTTTTCGTAAAATTCTCCTTTAAGAAAATTGCACCAGCGATACCCGTACATAGTGGTGCTAGGAACGTTAACACAGTGGCGTCTGAGAGAGAGAGATACTGCAGGGAATAGTATATTCCGAAAAGTCCGAAAAAACTGTTTGAATTGCATGTTATTGGCACAGTGGATCAAGTCGGTGGCGGAGGAACGCACCCGGAGAACCCTCGAAACACAAGGAGTAAACGAACGCCCTTCGGTCCCAGCCATGGATCGGGTACCTTGGCATAAAGCCTGCTTCGGCGTGAGCTGTGACCAGTTGTGTTGAGATATATCACATTACATGTATGACATCGAGCAAAGATAAGTTATGCCCTAAAGCAAATGTCAAACCGAGTCCAAAAGTGGAAAGGGAGCACTGCATACCATTCTAACAACAATGAGCTGCACACAACGCCTCAGCAAACGTGTAGGAAAAATGAAGCAAGAGCATACCTCCAACGTAGGGACAGGCGGGTCGATACTATTGAGCTTCTTCACCGCTGTATTCATACAAGAAAAGAAGGCTTGAGAAGCTGTGATAAGTAACAGCCCAGCATTGTTCCGCACGATCCCTTTCACAGCCAAATATCCCGAGCGCCATCTCCCAGCCGTATTCCCTTCATCTTCAGTGAGGTCTCCAGGAGGAGTCGAAGGTTCCGATTCTGCAGAGCTGGAAGATGCCCCTGTCGTGTGCAAGACAGAGAAATCGGAATAATCGGGCGTCAGCGCCGCGTACGCATTGCGTGAAGACATGAGGTTCGTGAGCAGGACAGCACGGTCGTAAAGATTAAGTTTCGTTGGCGTGCAAGTTGTAGAGAACTTGCGTAACCTGGCAGCCTCTAGACACGAGCAAGGTGCTCAGACTCAGTGAGTCGTTGAGTCGCCAGTTCCCCCGAATCTGATGGAATAATGATGGCAATTTCAAAAAGTTGCCATCGCGGCAATGCAACGGCAATGGGACCCGTCACCCGAGTCACGAGGTCGCGGGGTTTCAAACGGATTACGAGGCATTTTTGCCTGACAGTGAACTTCTTGGTGCTTTCAACCAAACGGGCCCGGCATCTGCGTACAGCGCAGCGAAGTCCCAATATACCTCTTTTCTCTCAGCTCAATACATATCTCGTTAATTCTGCTGGGCTGATGGTCTTTTTCTTATGTGCGTGGATTGTGTTAGCTGACTATTCCAGATTTTGCAGAAATGAAAGCCGGGAACTCGTAGCCTGACCCTATCCCTACTGCCGCCTTTTTTACGCCTATTGTACAGGTATGCTCACAAGATGTGACGGATTATGGTCTTCCCAATCGAGGAGCTTAGGGCTGGATCTGCAGTTGGCTCGCTGGCCGACCCACTTTCCTCGCGCATGATGAAACTTCTCCAAGGCCGTACCCAGGCATCATCAATTATAATACTTGGCAGATTCTATGAATGTGTTGTACGTTGTGATTTGTACAGCTATCTTATGGCTTCGAACATGGGAGTTCTGCGATTTTAGGATTTCGTCTCGGAGGTGTGGGTCAACAGAAGTTGCGACAAGGTATGATCACTTCTCGCTGTAAAGTTCGCATTTTTCACGACCTCACGGCTGTCCATCTCATATTATTTCAGACCTATCATCTTCGTCACTAGAGAGCTTGCAAAATTATCTTTCAAATTCCTTTTCATCGTTTGTGAGATTTTGACAGACACCAATGGAAGGGCATATTCAGCAAATCAAACTACAACTAAACCACTTCCTCTTACCAAGATTGCATATTATCCAGGAATAATTCCAACAGGATGTGGTTCGCAGTGCATTTAAAGCATTCGTTATTGTTGCCTTCGTCCAGTGCACCCCCACCCCCATCCCAGAGATTAGATGCGAGCTCAGTGAGGTGTGTATATATCCTTGCCCTGTTCATGAAGCCGGACGTTGAACGAGCCCTTATCTTGAAGTTGAGAGATTCTCGTCCCCCTCGCTTCCGTCCTAACCCCTTCCGCCCCTTCCACCCCCCTCCCATTCCCTGGTTCTAACCCATTCTGCCCCCCCGCCACCCCCGTTCCGTCATCGTAGCCCATTTCGTTCCTCCCTCGCCGTTTTGCCGACCCGGCCCGCCTTTCCGTCGCCCTCGTTCTCCTCCTCCCCACCATTGCTCCTACTACCCACCTGTCACCGATCCTCCACTGCTCGCGACATTGTCGATGGTGATGTCTTGGATGGTGATGTCAAGGTTGATGTTGAAGTCAAGGTTGACCTTCTGGCCCTCGACGAGGACAGCAATGACGAGAGGGGTTCGTTGGAGGCTCGTCACCGCACATAACCTCGTCGCCTTCACCACCACCACCACTACAAACTTGAGGTTGACTTAGAGGGGGTTGGTGTGTCTTTGTAATCCTGATTCATCCTTGTACAATAATCACAGGAGATGTCGGTGTTGATGTGGGGAAGGGCGTCTGATGTGAGGGGAGTTGTGGGCAAAGTGGATGTTGATGCTAGTCGAGATGATTGAGAGGAGGAACTCGTGTCCCGTCACCGTGATCACCACCATGGGCGACCTCGCCACCGCAGCGTTGACGTCGATTGAGAAGGGCTTGATCTTTCACTTCGCGAACTTGTTTCTCCCTTGAGTGACATTAGTATTAATATTGTGGACATCGATGGGTTTGGAGAGAGTGAGAACGATGATTACTTTGAGGTTGAGATACGAAGTGAGTGAATTACTTTCGGTCAGTGACTTTTTGGCTTACGGTGGACGTTGTATGATGAATATTACGCATTTCGTGTACAGATAATTTTTGTGAATGTCCTGCTCCCCAGCTCAGCACGACTTCCAAGCTCTATTTTTCTTAGGAAGCGCGACAGAACATGCTTTCGTTTAGATGATCGTCAAACAAAGAATGAGTTTTGAGGACGACCAAACAAACACTCTTATCAATAAAGTTCATACTTAGTGCATTACGAACGCCTTCCCTTGCGTGATAGGCCGTCAAATACAGTAGCTCTTAACCCCTTCCTAAGCGATTCGAAATACATAGCGATCATGATCGGCAACATTGCTCCCGAAAATGTGGGGTACATTTCTTCAAACAGCGCCTCCGTCGCAGACGGTCGCACCATCCTTATCGAGTACATACGCCGCATCACACCCCTCGCGTCCCTTCACATGACGTCGGACAGATTCTGCCCAATCACCTGAACGGCCAATCAAACTGGTGGAACGAGAGCACCGCGTTTCAAACCAATGTCGCTCCACGCATGAGCTGAGTTGCCCGCCAGGGGTATGAGCTGAAGGCGGTGAACGATGACGACGGCTGACAGAGAAGGCAATCAAAGTCCAAACCGAGGCGTCACGACGGAAGGGAAATCGACCGACAGCACTCCGCCTTCCAACGTGAGAATCGGGTGCATGTTCATGGCATGCCGTGGAGCCGAGCGTCCGCAAAAGGTGGTCCTTGTTGTGCTGCCGAAGCATCCATGTACAGCCTAAACGTGAGTAGTCCTCGTGTGTGGGGCATGTGGTACCCGATGATCAACAATCAGGAAGCCCTCCCATGTATTGACAGGTTCCTGAGATTTTGTGGCAGATTGGGGGGAGATGTAGATAGACGCTGGGGCGTTTGGGACAGGAAGAGTTCTCAGCCTCGTGGTCAATGGGAGTAACCTTTGTCGTGATTGGCTCGCGCTATTGTTTGGCCGCGATGGGAGCAAGAGCAGTGCAGATCTTGGAGCATACATTGAATAGCATGCTGAGACAGATCCGACAGCGGACGACGAAGGAGAGCCTTCTACCATGAATGCGGCGTCTGCGTGAAGTCAGTCTAGACCTAGGCAGACAGCGAAGTAGGGGGCCTTCGAGCGAAACACCATCGGAAACGCCAAGTCGTGACGGGAAGTCCAGAAGGTCTTGTCTCTCAGATAAAGAAACCATCGAGGGCTAACATGTCGTTATAGTCGATCATACTTCGGGACCGCATGAAATGGAGTACTTATGCACCCTGCTAGATCCACGGATCACTGTCGAATCTCTGAATGATCGTCAACAAAGTGCACGGTACGATCAACGGATCCAAGGGCGTATGTGCTTTAATGCTCTCCATTGATGGTCGGAATGGACATGTCGATCAACGGAACCACGGAATGATCTGCCCCCAGGAAAAACCTCGTCTTGATGCAAAGTGAGACTACGCGAAAGTCGATGGAGGGAGGACGGATGGGTTCATTGATTGACTCGCGTTGAGATGTTGACAAGGAGACGTTATACCGTGAACGCCGGGAAAGTCCACATGTTGGACTCGTTGATAGTGCATCAAGAAGAGCGGGGAGACCTTCGAGAGACCAGGAATTGGACGCCAAAGGTGCAATTTATCAAGTCAGGACGAGGAGGCCTACTTTGATGGTGGTGAAACGTAACTTCGACTTCCAAGGATTGGACGTGTCCAGTCGCAGCTCGAAGGATCCAGAACGCGTCGTACCTGCTGCTAACACCCAGAAATCACAATTTGGGCTATAGCCAGCGTCTCGAAACCGGTCGATGTGGGAGCCTCAAGCAACATGCACGCGACGTTTGACGTTAAGTGTGCCACGTAGTGGAGCCGCGTAACCCAAGAAATGGAGGGCAAGAGGGTATACGATGAGCCACAGCGGGGACCTTGGACCTTTTTAAATAGAATTGCTACCGTGGCATCCGCTAACACCGTTTGCAGCGAGGGTTAAGTCCGGGACGTCGCCATTCTCCTTGAGGCATAGTACCTGTCTCCAGCACTCTAAGGAGCACGCGGAGGGTGTCCGTACTTAGGGAATAAGGAGGTGAGAGACTAGGGTCGATATACGTTGAAAGATTCGATGGGTCCTCAGGGGGCCAAGTAGTCTTGGTTCGTCGTAGCTCGCGTTTCGAGTGGACATATTCCAGGAGTTAAGCTACTGGGAGGGGTACAGTCAAGAGAACGGTGCAGGGCGTAAGATAGACAAGGGCTGCGATCAGAGATGGCAAAACACACACCGCAATGTGTGGTGATGCACATACTCCACATGAGTCCTCTTCCCCTTGTGTTCGACACGCTTTCCAGGGCGAACTAGAGATCCCACATGGCTGACCATCATCCAACGTAAAAAGCATCAAGTCCAAAATGGCCGCGACCCGTCTGACTTGTCCCAGTGAGACCGATGTGTGAACGTTAGGCCGAGGCAGATGCAAGGTGCGTTGGTGAAGTTGAAATAATGCCGCCCATCCCCCACGGCAACATGTAAGTACACAATGCACTGCGGCGGAAAACAATCACCGTTCATCCTCTCCGCGTCGACCGGAGACCTCCTACGGAAACACATTCCAGAGTTGGAACAAAAGCCCCCGAGGCGCGATCCCCAAACCGACGATGTGTGGGCGGGGGCGTGGGCGTGGATAAGTCGGGTTTGTTACGCGTACCTCCGGACAGATACTGTAGAGTAGAGTACATTCGCCCGTGTCCGCGCGACAGGTTCCCCAAAAACCAAACCGGCTCGGCGTTATTCCATGCTGCGTCGTGTGTCCGTTCCGGTCATCGTGAGATGGTCGTCAAGCACCCACTGTGAGAGTGTGTTGAGTATGGGGACTGTCGAGCAGCAGCACTGGGAAGATTCGACATGGAAAAAAATGATGCTCGGCGAGTGGTGACATTAACGTTGCGATTGGCCTCGAACATTTCTGATTACCGCGGAAAACGCGAACGAGGTCACTTGAGCTCTAAGTACACTCAACACTCAATTATCCAACATCAAACAAAAGAAGCCGGGACAACCTCACCTCATGCATCCCATCCCCATCGCAAATTATTCCGAGCCCGCAACTAAGTAGCTTCGGTCGTACGTCGGTTTCCGACCGCCTCGACCCAAACAAAGCCTCGGGCCTCCCCTTCCCCCCCGAACCTCACCTCAACCCGACAGTCCGCCCCGAAGTTACAAAGCAGCGGGTCGACCTTTGAACTCCGAAATGCTTGTGCACACCCGGTACCGAAATGATTGCCAAAGCCAAAAGCCAAGAAACACAACAGCGTCCGCAATTCAATTGATCGGCGGCCAGGCATGAGGATGTGTCCTTCAAAAGCGGATCGCACGCGTTTTGCCAAGCCCGCCGGTCCGGCTCGTCTGTTTTCTTATCATTTCCATTCCCGATCGGTTCGGGGTTTGCCTGAGTTCGCTGAGGGAGCCTGAGTCGAAGGGTTGGAATGTTCTGGAAGGAGGGGAGTGTGGCGTTGGGAGTGGCACTGGTATGTAGGTGGCGTTGGGAGAGGTTTGGGGGTGGAAGTTGGTGGAAGGTGGGGAGCAGTAGGTGGTGGGAAGGCATGCGCACAGCCTGAGGGGTTATCGATACTTGCACCGCGCCAGACTCTGCATTTCGTTGTATTTTGCTAGTACATTCAAAGACCGTGCAGCCTTAGGGTCTTCGAATTCACGACGAACATCACGACCGCCAAAAAAATGAACATATACGCAGAGTAAATGTTATGTACTATGAAATCAAACGACGCAAGCCTCCGCGTTTGATGAGAGACGACGTTTTCTGGTCTTTGAGTGATGTGCCAGTGTATTATGGTCACTCAAGTTCAAGAATTCAAGTCGTACGAGCACACGCACTTTCCCAAACGTTCAATTAAAATTACTATTTCATCAGTATCAAGATTTTTCAGAAAGCAAGACTCAGTCTCGTAGGACTCGGAGGTGGAGGACGGGGAAGGGAAGGGAAAGAGTACTCTATATACAATATAAAACCGTGCATCACCAGAAGAGAAAAACGCATATAAAGCAAACAGGTAAAACAAAACTCTAAAACCACAAGACAAAAACAAAAAATGAGCGGGAGGAGGACGCGTAGGTATTACTATACAATCAAGCAAGCTAAAAAGAAAGAAAACGTATGAAACAACTATAGCAATTATATACCAACTCCCCCACGCATAGTAGGGCCCGGGGGAATCGACGAGCATTTTTTTTTGGTGGTGGTGGTGTAATTTTGGTGTAGGTGGTTCGCGGTGCGAGGAACGACGAGGGGTAAGGAATGCGAGGCGGGGGGTTACGATGAACTGTGCCAAAGACCGGTGCCGCGGGGGGGAGAGTATTATCGTCGGTCCTGGCGGTAGGGCGGTCGTCCCAAGGAAAATGAACAATAAAAAATCCCATATCTATACTTTTTACTTTTGTCTCTCCCCTCCCCCGCGTATCGATGTCTGTCCCCTCCCCCTTCCCCACATATCGGTCGGTTCCCCTCACGTCATAGCAACATCCATCCCCTCTACCCCACCCTGCTGCCTCAACTCAAACTCCCTCCTCTGCGCCTCCACAAACTCCCTCTGCGCCTGTACATCCACATCCACATAATCCATCCCCTGTCCTCCTCCCTGTACCCCTTGCCCTAAACCCACTCCCTGCCCTTGTATCCCCACCCCTTGTCCTTGTCCCACACCACCTTGCACCCCCACTCCCTGTCCCTGTCCCGACGCAGACACATATTGATACTGCATCTGCATCTGCTGCTCATACTGTGCCTGCTGTTGTTGTTGAGCCTGAGCCTGAGCCAAATACTGCCTCCGCTGCAACTCCACAAACTGCGCCTGATACGCTAGTTGTTGTTGTTGTTGTTGTTGGTTTTGTTGGTTTTGTTGGTGTTGGTTTTGTTGTTGGTTCTGTTGGAGTTGTTGTTGTTGTTGTTGTTGGTGTTCCTGATGCGGAGACGGCGAGTTCGACAATGCATGGTGGTGCGTAGGTGAGTGTGGCTGGGATCTCACACCCACACCCACACCGCCCATCCCGACACTCGACGTAGGCCCGAGTCCAAGTCCCTGCACGGCAGCAGTAAGCGGCGTCAACGGCGGTGTCGTACCCGGCGTCTGCTGCCCCTGCCCTTGTCCTTGTCCTCCCTGCGACAAATTCGTATACGCAGGCGTAAACGGCGTCGTCGTCCCACTCTGCGCAAACCCCTGGCTGCTGGTAAACGGCGTCCCGGTCCCACTATGCGAATAATGCACCGGCGTCCCGACCCGACTGACACTCCCCGCTCTCGATACGGGTACACTCGCGCTTCCACTCCCCCCACCACCACCCCCTCCTCCTCCTCGTGCAGTGGTGGTGGTGCGCACGGGTCCACCACCCCTCTTCCTCCCCTCCCTCTCCCTTTCCCTCTCCTCCGCTTTTCCCTTCCCCTTCCCTTCCCTCCCTTCCCCTCCCCCATGCCCCTGATCCCGACTTTGATTTTGATGTTGCGACTGACTCTGGTTACTAGCCAAACACTCATGCAACCCCCCCGCGAGCAGAGCAAGCCCAACAGCCCCATGATCCCCCGAATGCTGATAATGATACCTCAGCCCATTCATGTTCTTGTACCTCCTCTGGCAATCCCCCACTCCACACGCAAAGGGACGGACTCGCTTCTCCGCTTCCCGCTCTACCTCGCGTAGCTCGGTCTCGGTGATTGAGCCGAGATCACCGTATGCGGTGTGTGTCATGTTGGCTAGGAGGGCTTCGCCTCCTCTGCCTACGTTCGCGCCTCCTCCTATGCCATTGATACCACTGATACCATTGACACCAGAACCACCCACACCACCACCTCCGGAAACAGCCGAACCCAACGACGCACTGCGCGCCAACCCACTCGCTTCACGCTCCCGCCTTTTCCGCTCCAGCAAATCCTTAACATGCTCCAAATCCTTAGGCGGCGCAAAGTTGCAGGATCCATGTGTCATGTGGTATTTGAGCCCATTCGCCTGCTTGTAGCTCTTGTTGCAGTTCGGTTTTGGGCACCGGAAGGGTTTGGATAGCAGGAGGGAAGTTGTGGGTGGGAGTGGCGTGGGGGGTGCGGTGGCCGGGGAGGATGGGGACGGGTGAGCGACGGAGGGGGAAGAAGTGTTGTTGTTGGGGTTGAGGGTGTTTAGGGTGCTCGGGGGAGTGAGTGCGGCGGGCGTGCTGGGTGTGGATGCGGATAATCCTATCGCGCCACCTCCACCGCGGACTTTGAGTTTGAGTTTCGAAGAGGTGCCGTTGCCGTTGCCGTTAACAGTGACACCCGAATTACTCACCACCACCCCCGTATCCCCATTCGCACGCGTCGCCGCCTGGGACGTCGAAGCGAACAAGAGAGCCGGGGGGATACACTGCTGCCCCTGAGTCTGTGTCCCGCCCACCGGCATGACACCGGGGATCTGGGGAACGTACCCCCCCGCACCAACCCCCGCGTACTCGTTGATGACGATCTCCTCGCCGCCGCTGGCGTTCGACTGGGTGCCGGGCATGCGGGAGGAGTAGTCCGCCGTGAAGCGGGCGTACGCGTTGAAGGCGTCTTCGGGGTGGGTGAGCACGGCTGGGGTACCCGGCCCAGCGTGCGGGAAGTGCATCCCGACGGGCTGCATTTGTGGGTGTGGGTGTGGGTGCAGGATGCCTGCGGGGTTGTTGCTGGGGGCGTTGTTGGAGGTGGCTGAGCCCGGGGAAGGAGGCTGGGAGGTGTATGGGGAGGTGTGGGCAGAGGTGTATGGGGTGTGGTGCTGGTACTGTGCGTATTGGTAGTGGGCTGGGTTGATAGGGGTGTGTGGTGGGCTGGGCCCAACGGAGGAGGGGGAGCTGCGGGTGGAGGCGGGGTGGGAAGGAGGCGGCGGATGGGTGGAATTGTCGAGATCCAGCTCGAGTTCCATGTCGTCGGTGTCATAGGGTGGGTGAGAGAGAGACTGGGGGTGCTGATGGGGGTTTATGATGTCGCCGAAGATGGGGTTGAACGGGACCTGCAGTTGCGCGGGGACCGTGGGATCGACGACGAGGACGTGGACCTCCTCGAAATGCTCGAGCAAAGCATGCAGGTCCTGGAGGTGGATGCCACAGCAGGTGTAGTTGCGGCATAGCTCGCCTTCGCGGTCGAATACGTTGAACGCATTCATCACCTCGACCGACGATGGGCTCTTGGGGTGGCTACGGGTGGATTTAGCGTCGTGATAGGATTGAATGGGTTTTATACACACTCTAAAGAACTAAACAGCTGGGCAGACGGTGAGCCCTGGGGGAAGCGTGCACTGAAAGAGCCAGCACGCCAGGAGATGGGTGAGCCGAGGAAGTGGCGTGTGTACGAGGCGGGGTTGAAATGGGGACTGGCAGAGTATGAACCCATGGTATAGTCTTGATTCGAGGCGGGCAGGGCTATAGGCTGCGACGTCGCCATGGTTGGGATTGGAAGGTGGTTTAAGTAGAGGAGCCGACAGTCTGTACTAAGCCAACCCTCCCAAATCCCTTCACACCCCGACCACCCGGTTCACACGGTTCGCAACAACCAGTTCGAAACACATCTAATCTAATCCACCCGACCCGATCCACCGGCTATCCCCATTCCCGAACCAGTCCAGACCAAACGCGGGCATCAAACGTCGTCGAGACCACACGCACCAGAGGCACCGAGGGCATCCACGCACGTCGATCATCATCGCCACTGCCACCAGGTCCACTGCCACAACCAACCAACCACCCACTACCGGTTACACAAGCACCTATACACCGGAAGGGGGGGTGGCGGGCGAATCCAAAACGCGATCCCCTCGTGCTTCGTGCTTGTTGCCATTACACCGACACTGAACTTCCGATGCACTGTCGTGGAAAGCTTTGGCCTCCGATAGTACAGGGCAGTGTTCCGTACCCAGAGGTGCGTCCCATGTACCCTAAATCTAGTATGTTGTATCTGTTCCAATCAAACCGTTGTGATATCATCTCAACTGAACGCATGCATACCTCGGAGGTCGACACCGAGGGGATTGTATTCGCCTATCCTCGACAGTTTAGCTTCCGTAACCAATCTATCTATATGGGACACATTCGAGAATTTCTCCTCATCGTTAACGTTACACAATTATAAGGACTCATCCTCCAATAAACACGACTTTTCAGTCGTCGGACTCCGATCAGCACTTACCACACAACTTTAACCTTCTTTTACGCCACCTTTGCTATGACATGGCCCTCGGAACGGAACGCAAAGTTGATTCCCGTACACCGCACTCTATTCTGAATTCATATTCATCCATTATCTATCATCTATGACGAATCACGATTGGCGGCACTGGAAAACAGTCGTATCCGAGTCTGCGTTACGAGACTTATTGCAATTGGGCGACGAGGAAGTACAGCCTGCACAAAAGATATATGAAGGATATATTGTTATCGACGAGATCTCGCAGCCTGAGTTGGTGCACGGCGCACGCGTATGTTCGACGGCCTTTTCCTGGATCTCACTGTAGTACTTATAGACAGGTGTAACAGCGTGCAATTGACTTTACTCGCAGCGTGAAATCAGAGGAGAAAGGGAACGCGGAGCTTTCGGATGGGTGATTCTTGATTTGAGTGTGTGTTCCCCGTTTGTAGAGTACCTTGAAGACTTGTTACATTCGCCTGACCAGTGTGTCCCGGGCAATCGTTATAAACAACGTACTCTACATTCATGATACTTACTTATCATCGAGGACGCAGCATCCCTGGCTATAGCTGTACAGTGTACACCTGGAGGCTGTACGCGAGGAAAATCCGAAGCCTCAAACAACAACAACAACAGTGATGCCGCAACAATTGATGATGTCGACGTCCCTGGGAAACAACAACCAGCCAGTGCACCGCAGCACCGACCACGCTTCCCTTTCCCTCCCCTTCCCCTTCCCTCCTCCACTTCACAACCCCGTGAAGATTCATGGCCTCGCGCTGGCAAAATAACAATAACAACGCCAATGGATACCCCTACCCTCCACCCGCAGCCCCACCTCCCTTCCTCACCACAAATCCCTATACCGCTGCGACTCTGAACACCTCCAGCACAACGCTGACACCCGGGCCTAATACCAGCACTTCCCTAGTGAAAACGGAGAACCTCTCGCGCACGCCAAGCCCGACGCCAAGCGAGGCGCGTGAGCTGAAAACGGGCGTGCTGGATTGGAAGACTGTCGGGAAATGGAGGTTTTGGTTTCGGCGGGAGTGGTTATGTGCGTTTCCCGGCTTTTAAGTTCTATGTGTTTTGGATCTGGAGTGGCTGATGTGTTGTAACTTTGTGCGTTCTTAACTTTAAGGGTACTACGTCGCGCTGGTGGTGATCCTGGTGATCACGGCGCTGGTTACGCTGTATCATAAGCAGATCGTGGAATGGTTGACGCCTGTTACGCGGTGGCTGCATGAGTGAGTCCAACGTTCATATCCCAAGATTCGCTTCGATACCTGGTACCAGTACTAACGCCCCGCTCAAACAGCCTCCGCTTCGGCTGGCTCGTCCCCATCGGCGTCCTCTTCGTCATCTCCTTCCCTCCCGTAAGCATTAACCCTCATCGTTCTCTAGCCAAATGCCACCCCAACCCAACCTAACCTATGAACCTAACGCACAGCTATTCGGCCACGAAATCGTCGCCATCCTGTGCGGCCTCGTGTGGGGTCTCTGGATCGGGTTCGGGATCGTGTCAGCGGGCACGTTTTTAGGCGAGGTCGGGAACTTTTAGTGCGTGTCGTTATAATATGCTTCTTTCCTGCAGTTCATTTTGCTGATTTCCTCTTCTTCGTTTTCGTTTTCGTCTCTCATTGGTTTTTATCTATTTTTGGACATTTTTATCTATTTTTGGGGGGCATTTCTGACAGTGCATTCAAATACTGCTGTCGCGCACGTGGGGAGAAGCTGGAGCGGACGAAGATCACGTATGCGTGTCTTGCGAAGGTGGTGAGAGATGGTGGGTTTAAGATTGCGCTTATTGCGAGGTTGAGTGCTATTCCGGGACATTGTAAGTTTTCGTTTTTCTCTTTCATGCTTTTCCCACTTTTTCTTTCATGCTTTTCCCACTTTTCTTTTTATTCTTGCTGCTGTTATCGTTACGCGGCATATGTTATTGTTACTGCATGAACTGACCTGTTCGATTTCATGTCAAGTCACGACTGCGGTATTCTCGACATGCGGGATGGGCATATTCGTGTTCTCGCTTGCGGCGATCCTGTCGATGCCCAAACAGTTTATCACGGTGTATCTTGGTGTCATACTCGAGCAGTCCAGTACCGGTGCGTCTCCTCTCCTCTCCTCTCCTCTCCTCTCCTCTAAGTGTTCATACCCTTAATTCGTGTTGATGTGGACAGGCGTGAAGGACACGAAGAGCCGCATCATAAGCGACGTCGTGCTCGCAGTGACGTTCCTGATCACTGTGCTTGCGATGTGGTATATTTTTAGGCAGATGAATAAGGTGAAGCCGGAGGTGATATATGCGAGGCGCAAGGCGCGGTGAGTTTCTTCTTTTGTCTTTTGTCTTTTCTTTTCCGCCCTTCTCCCTTCCTCTCCATTTTCCCTTCCTCTCCCCCTCCACACTCCTCCTTTCTCCTTTCTCCCAACTCAAACAAACCAATCGTCGAACCAAAAAAAACTCATCCATCCATCCATCCATCCATCCATAGCCAAGCCAAACTCGCACGCGCCGACTTCTCACCCTACTCCACATCCACATCCACATTCGCCGCGTCCTCGCAGAGCACGGTTGCGTTTGACGACTCGGATTCGATTCCGCTTACTTCTCCGTATCGTCAACACCAGCACCAAAACCAAAACCAACACCCCGCACCCATCCACGCACCCCAACCCCAAGTCCCGTCTTCGTATTCGCACGACGTCGAGGCCGCAGCGGCGTATGGAGGGATGCACCATGTGCGGCCGAGCGCGGACGAGGTTGGGTGGGATGTGAGTGGGAGTGGGGGTGGGGGTACGGGAATGGTGCAGAATGCGGGGGTGGAGGGGTATGGGTATGGGTATGGGTATGTGGGGAGGGGGAGGGGGAGCGATGAGAGTTCGGGGTCGGGGTCGGTGGAGACTCTGCGTGGGGGTGGTGGTGGGTATGTGGGTGGGAGGGAAAGGGAAAGGGAAGGGGAGAGGGGGTATGAGCAGAGTGAGAGGGGGTATGGTCAGAGTGATAGTGAGAGGGAGAGGGAGTATGGAAGAGAGAGGATACCGGGGTCAGTGGATATCGGAGCTGGGGGGAGAGGCGAGATGGCGCAGACGCAGACACAGACACCGACGCAGGCTTGGAGACCGGGGGCGGAGGATCGGGATCAGGATCAGGATATGCGGACGCCGAGGCATGCGCAGCAGGGGCATGTGCAGGAAGCGACGGATGCGACGTATAGGACTGCGAGGGAGCCTTCAGACGATACCCATACCCATGGTCAGAGCGTAATACCTCTACAGCCGCCGCAGCCGCCGAGGGTATTGTCCCCGCCTCCGCCGAGTTATCGGACGAATGTGGGGTGAGGGCCCAGGGGTGGTTGGGGTTGGACTTTTTGGACTTTTGTTTATTGTACAGCGTGTAGTACTTTGCGGATCGCTCGTTTAGTTTGGAAGTTTCGTGTCATCATCACTTTTACATGTGCATGGCGTATTTATTTGCTGCAGGCCTTTTTTACCAGTAGATTTTAATGCATAGGGATACCCTGAGTGTTATACCCAGCGTTGATTTTAGCGCCGCAATGGCGTTGTTCACCGTGATGGCTGTTTGCCCAACATCTGAATTGTCTTTCGCAGCCTCGGGCCTTTAGAATTAACAAATGACAAGTCTTTGCTGTTAGTATGACATGGGTGAACGAGTTGACATATACAATTGCAGCCTTCTATTGAATCTGGTACGTCTGTGGGAATACCCACTTGCGCCACAACGAGGCAAAGACGCCACCTCGCTATGCAAAATTCACCGGGTCCTCGGCCCAGCGGGATTGACTCGGACCAGCAGTTGGATGGGCCGACACCGACACGGTCGGCACGGTTGACGCAAGATCAAACCACCCAATGTATCGCGGATCACCCGACTCTCCTTTCCGAATCACGTACAACGCTCGCACTTCCTGTACCATTTCGCTTCCGTCCCCTGCCAGCAGCTTCAAAGACCATCCATGGCTTTTCTCCTATTGTGTAGCGGAAAGGGTCGGATCCCAGCTTCCGTTTCTCGATTCCGGATTTCAAGGCAGAAAGAATGTGTGAAGCAAGGGGTTTACCATACTCGCCCAGCGGTGGATATAAAAACTCTTGAAAGTATGAGAGTTCCATTACGATCGACCCAGGAGTCCAGCTCTTGTTCCGAGCGTGGCGTGGGAGAGCCTCTGCGGCGACGCAAAAACCGGGCAGTCAGTTCAATCGGTGGTAGTAAGTACGTTAATACGTACCGCCGACGAAAGAAACAGCACCAACGCTGTTCGAACATAATTGAAATATCAACGATACCTCCATCTCATGGTAGTCTTCAGATGCCGATGCCGCCACTCGAATGTGTCTATTGGCGACTACCCAAAGGCCAGGCACCCCAGACTCTTCCTTGAGTTTGCCACTCGAGACGTCAGCCACTGTGTGGTACGTCTGCGAAGTACCTCATCTTGTGGGTGTTGGTAGATGAAAGGATCTAGGCCTGGGGGCGGGGCAAATGAAGACATTGAAGGGAAGGCGGAAGAGAGAAGGAGATGGATACATGCTTTATAGTTTCCCTAAAGTAAGGCCGCCACAGATAATAGGAGCCCAAAGGGGTCTGGATCTGAAAACACAAGGCCAACTTCGCGCTGTCAGAGCTGATGTGGCAATTCTTGAAGGCAAGCCCATAAAACGGAAGGAGGTGATACTAGATGAACGAGAAGTGAGTCAGTGTGCAAGCGCCGTAAGGAATAATTACCAATTGTTGTTCTTACAACAACATCGAACCGTCGTGGCACATAGACCCACTATTGTTCGCAGCGCTTGTCCAACAACGGTCTTTCTTCTAAAATCAGCCACAACTCTCACTCGGTTTCCCCCCCAACATAGCACCTTATGTTGACAGCTTGACGGCTCTGGCGTTTTACAAGTTCTTCCGCAAGTGACGTTTGTTCCAACACACCGGCCTTATTCCGCGCCGTCATAAAACCTCGACCACGCCTCCATTCCCTCGCTCTATCCCCCGCAATGGCTTCAACCACAATCATACCGCCGCTCCAGCCTGGGGTCACCTACTGCCTGTCGCCAGTTCTTGACACGTTCGCACTCCAGAAACACGCCATCAAATGGCTGCGTGAGGCTTGGACTTCGCACGATAGGTCGCAAGTCCTTGGATGCGTTGTCATCGATACATTGAAGGGCAAATTTGGCGCGAAAAAGCAATCCCAGGCTGTAGCCGACATCCATTGCGTTACCGACGAGCATGTACAGAGAGAGCAGTTCTACGAGAGCACAAGGATTGGTGGTGGCAGAATACGAAAGGGAGGCGGAAATGCTCAAAAGAGGCTTGTATATCGTCGGGTTGGTGTGCGTTACGCGGTTTACTGGGTGGGTGGGTCCGTGATCGACATCGATGCATCAAGTATAACGAGGCAAATTCGTTTTATCTTCTGTATGGCTGGTACGCACTGATATATCGCTGGATTTTGGTGATCAGAACCTTATTCAGATTCTTTGGCATCAGGCAAGTGATACTGGTACGATGTCGGTGTGCGCCACATGGCTCTTGTTTGCCTTGTTGTGTCCGTTCCTTATTCCCTTGTGCAGCGCCACATCAGAGTTTTGTATCTCGTAGATGTGTACCAGGCAAAGTTTGGTTTGAGGTCTTCTCAAGTTGTTGAGCCCATTCATGACGTGGCGGCATGGATGACCGTGTGAGGCACTGCAGATTCGCGCTCCGACTGTCCCCAAGAGGCAGAAATGGTGGTGTATATCGTTTTGCTGTCAGGTCACAGAAACCCCTGCATTTCACAGACAGAAAGAAGATAACTGGATGGGTGGCACTGGGAAGATTGAAACGTGTCGCAAACTCCGGTCGATACAACTGATCCGGGCTTCGGCTGCAGTGAAGGGCCTTGGTCAATAGAAACAAACACCGCCCATTTCATTGACGCTTCCGATGTTGAATCTGAGTCTGATGTACGCTGTGCACAGTCCCGGCGACGTCCCCCTTCCTTCCCCCTTTTATTCCCCTCCCTTAACAGTTCCTACCGACTCCTAGTGAATTTAATACTAGTGCAGTGGCCGATTCCTGCATATTGACGCACTGTATGTACATCCTAGCATGATCAAATTACTCGAACTCACATGTGCATAGACCGACAAACGCATTGACCAGTTGTGAATTTCCCGGTCTGATTTCAGAAAAGCAACTGAATGGCCCCGAGCCCCTCGCCCCCGCCGTCGCCAATGTCCCCACCGTCGCCCTCATTCTCGTCATCCTCCGTCGATGATACTGCATCCCTCCACGTCTCGTCGTCCGTACCGGGCGACGCGGATGTCGAAGAGGACAGTGTCACCTGCTTGTGGGATGATTGTGGGCGGGTGTTTACGCATCTGCCAACGTTGATCGAGCATATACATAATGGTGAGTTTTTGGTTCATGTGAGGGGTTTGTGTGTTTGTGGGCGGTGGAATGTGGGTGTAGTACGATGATACTTTGGGGGGTAGCGCTTGCCTTCTTGTTTTGTGGTGATGGATCTAATTTCTATTGCATGTGTGGGAGATAATACGGTCCCCTCGGCAGTGCCCTATCTCCTGCAGAATGATACCAGCGGCGACAGGTGTGAGATGGGTCTTACCACGCCTGTCTTTGTGTTTCCCCATCCATAATTCAGGTCCAGTCCAGATCATACGACAAACCTCTCTCCGCTGTTCTCTGTATTACTAGGGACATGCGAACCTGACTTTCTTTCCTAACCAGACCACATTGGCGTGCACAAATCCAATTACACCTGCGAATGGTCCACGTGCCCGAGGCGCGGCCTCGCACAGACGTCCCGCTTCGCACTGATATCCCACATCCGCTCGCATACTGGCGAAAAGCCGTTCACGTGTCCGCGTCCAGGTGGGTTTGCCTTCTTTGCCCCTTCTGTTCTTTGTTGTACTCCATCACCTTTGTCCCGCCACTCCGCCCCATTTCACTCACTCTTACCCTCTTCTCCTCTTCTCCTCTCCTTCCCATATGCTACTGGTCCCTCATTCCTATGCAAACATCCACACCTAACTCCGCAATGTTCCCCTGTACAGAATGCGACAAATCGTTCACACGCTCAGACGCGCTTGCCAAACACCTCCGCCTACAACACAACATCGAGCCACCCGCCCCCGGACGCGGCGGGTACCGCAAACGCAAACGCGGTGCCGAGGACCAACCTTCTGCCTCAGCCGCAGGCCAACCCTCGTCCTCCACATCACATGCGCCAAGGCCAGGGGAGACGAACGGTGCCTTCACGACATTCAAAGTCGAGCCTAGCCCCTTCCCCGAGCCGTTCCCGTTTGCGTTTCCCAACCAGCACCCCCAACAACACCCGCAACAACACCAAGAGCAGGAGCCGCAGAACGGGTTAGGGTACGGGCACGACTACATCTACCCATTCCACGAATACCGCGCCCGCTCGCCCACCCCGCGGTTCCCCGTGCGTGTATCTGCGCACGGCGACGAGGACGCGTTGCCGGCGCATCTGGAGCAACACTATGACCCGGCAACGCACAAGGTTCTGGGGCGTTCGCCGGCGATGGTGATGTATCTGCTGATGAAGGCGAAGCATCGATATGCGGTGGAGCAGCATGAGAGTTTGTTGGAGGAGCTGAGGGTGACGAAGGCGGAGCTGAGGAGGGAGAGAGAGGAGAAGGAGATGGTGCTGGATAGGGTGTTGGGGGGTGTTTTTGGGTGAGTTGGATGGCATTTTTCCCTTTCTCTTCCTGTCCACTCGTTTCTCTCTACTTGTTTTCTCGTCGGTGGTTTCGTTTGTGTTTGTGTTCGTGCCTTTTCTTTTTCCTTTTTGCTTTTCTTGCATTTGTGGGGAGCGCAGATTGACGTTGTTCGTTGGCGGTTTAGGGCACAGGCTGAGCCACTCCTGGCGCATATACTGCCACCGCCAGGGATAGTCATGTCGACGTCACATTCGGGGGCGGGGGGCATGACAAATGGGCATGGGCATAATCACAGCAGTCATCATCATCATCACAATCATGGTCATGATCATAATCACACCCATGCACATAGTCACAATCATGGCGGTGGACATGGGGGCCGTTGAGTGCGGGAGGGAGGGTTGGGTGAGGTGGGGTTGAGGATAGGGATGTCGTTTTCATTGATCTTTGTGTTCGTGTATGCCTTCGTGGCCCGGTCCTTTGCTTGGTTGGTTTGCTATGTTATTGATTAATTCCAGCTGATGTGTTTTATGTGGGGCGGACGTGAGCTTCTTGATGGTTGGTCAATGCATAGGAGCTCGAGAGGATCATTGCGAGTCTACTTCTGTGTTCTATGTAACCAGCTGCAGTCGAGCATGGTGGTTTAAGTAAAGAGAGTTCCAGTTAATTATGCAAGACCGCTTTACTCCATGACTGGATATCCTTTAACTGACCGCAAGTAGTGCTAGTGCCCATGCCGGATGTCCTGTACGCTAGAGTACAGAAATTGCTGCCAGGGACTAGAACGTGACCGACTCCTCTTTACAAGTTACTTGAACCTCAGACACTCTTCAAGCCCATGTCTATGCTCGTAACTCCGGACCTTTACGTCGGTTCATGCCGAGACAACTGACACCACCTATAAGTACAGTTTGTCTATCCATCGTACAGTGACCACTGACCGGGAGCCACCCTTGAAGCCCAATTTGAATGTCATTGTCGGACCAAATTGCTGTCTCCAGCTTGTGTGTCGTGTGAGTTCTCTGACCCTATGATTAAATTGAATATCTGACCTCAGCCTTTCGATGTAGTGTACGCACAAAATTGGTGAGGCTGCGAGGTCGAAAATGGTTTCGTCGCCGGAGCAAAAAACCTCAGAAACCACCGTCTGGCAATTGCAACAGTTACACAGATGTCGTCCATTTTTCTTCGCTGAAATCTACCACTATACATATCAACATCCTCCCTCCCGAAATCCTCGGAGAGGTCTTTTTATTTTCCCTGCCCTCGAACGACTCCGGTTATGCTATTGACAACATTCAGCGCGAAGCTGTGCCGGTTACACTCTCCCAGGTCTGCGGTTACTGGAGAGAGATTGCTCTTTCTCTGTCAATCCTCTGGTCTACGTTCTCCTTCCACGGTTTGTAGACAGAAAGGAGCATTGTCTTCCAACTCGTTTACAGCTTTGGTTAGACCGATCGCACACATGCCCTTTGACCATACATTTTCTGGACAAGCCCCCAATTTACTCCTCATTTCTGCGCCCTCACTTTCATCGCTTCCGCCACATCAGCACATTCTTGAATGACGCCACCGCAGAATTGTTTCTCTCTATACCTTTGGAGAGAGCCTCATCGTTGGAAATAATCGATCTGAAATCGGCCTCGTGTTCGCCATCGAAATTGAAAGCCTTTTTCAGACACATTTCATCATTCCCCCACCTCCATCAACTCTGGTGCAGTATTATCCCAAGTCCAGCACCTCTGCTGCACAGTCAATTCCCCAGGCTGACACATCTCCGCCTATGGTGTATCGCCAGCGATGAGTGCCTTGCATGCCTCTCTGGATGCTCGATGGCAATCACGTTTCTCCAGATCTCTGACCTCGGACCTTCTACAACCCTATTGACCAGCACAAATAAACTTCTTTTCTTTCCCCTACTATCGACCCTCATCCTCCGCACTTGCAGGGGGATCGATATCCTTCCCTTCCTCGACAACTTCACCCCCCCCTCGCTCACTAGCCTCAGTCTTGATTTTGGATGCCTAAGCGGGCTCAACTACCAAGCTATTGAAAACCTTGCCCTGCGATCATCGTGCTCCTTAACATCCCTCACGCTGCGCGGCATGGCCAAGCAAGACGCCGTGAAGTGTTTTGAACTCCCATGTCTCCGGTCCATTGAACGCTTGAATCTCAACATGGTACATGTAAACAATGGCCTCGTAGCCTTGCTTGTCTACCCGGATGCTAGCTCGACATTGCATGATCGCCGTGGGATCTTTCCTTGGCATAAGAAGTTGTCTCTGGAGTGGTGCATGGCTGAGGATGGGGCTACCTCGAGGGTGGTTGCGTCCAGGTGGAGGGATAAGTCTGCGCCGAGTGACAAGAGTGGCTCCGTACCAGCCTCGTTGGAGGAGTTAGAAGTTGTGTTTCGTCAAGATCCATGTACAGGTGCAACATGTCATGATGTGGACATGGCGGCGCTGACATCATTTGCCAAACGTGGGCTGGCACTTACGTATCAGCTCGCTTCCTCGACGCCGAGGTATCAGCAGCATCCAGCAGACTTTTGTCGCAACTGCTGCTATCATTCACGATACCCTGATCTTGGTCCATGCTATCACCCACGGTTACCTTATCTGGATTTCTAGTCTTCCGGAGTCATGTAACCTCGCGCTGATGTATCTGACATGGGATGAGTAGTATTGATCACCTCGACCTTATGAAACCCTTCGTAATTAACATCTCGTTTTATCTACAACCGAAGTTTTATAAATTCTTGTGTCGAAAATCAAGGGTTGCTGATTTCTTCAAAGGGCGGACGAGTGAATCTCCTCCCGTGACTGGCGAGATAGGGAGGACGCGAAGTTTGTGCAAAATTCCTGACTCTCCTCCTAAAATTTGCAGGATCGAGTCACCAATTGTCCTATTCGAGAATTGGTCGTTTCCGCCCTGCCAGGGTTCTGACCATACGGAAATTTGCTCCAGGTCTCGATGTTCCGAGAGAAATTGTTCGAGAGCGGTTTCCAGTGGGAGAACATCAATCAATGCCAGTTCCCTCAATGTAGTCTGAGGACCATGGAGGTCGGTTGACAGGGAAAACATTTGGGACACGTGGAGAATAAGGTCGGGAAGCGGTGGTCGGTCGGGTGTACCAGTGATGCGGAGCACCTCGAGAGACGGAAGCAACAGATGGTCGAAGATCACCAGGGCAAAGACGGACTTCGAGATGCCGAAGGGTAGTGGCAATGACTTGGTTGTTAGTCCTTGCCGGTGTTTGATCCACCTCTGAGAATTGAACAAGAAATGCCCTCAACAGATGATGAGTCTGTGTGAGTATGCTGATGGCCTCGTCGACAGTTACGCCATACGTAAAGATCTCCGACAGAAAGTTAAAGTTAACCAGATATTCTACGATACACAGCGAAGGATCATAAGATCCATAAGACAAAGCTGTTGCACATAGCCGATCCGCTCTTCACACCGTCTGACTTCGCGCTTGAGTGCATCGCGCTTGACGTATCTTGTGAACCAGGACGAGGACAGGTGCTCCTCAAACAGATGGCAGATCCCCGTGAGAACCCTATAATGCGTGATATGAGAGAATGTATTCAAAGAATCCTATGACACTGACCAAATCAGCTCTTTAATGGGATCGGCGAGCGCTCCTATGATACCAGGATGCCTGGTCATTCCTGCTTTGCGAAGAACTGAAATAAGGGCCGCGCAGTTTGCTATCAGGTCGAAATTTGCCTCCTTATTCGACTAACACAGGGGGTGAGCTTGGGGTGTCGGAACGATACGTGAAGAATAACGTACGCTGACGAGCTGGAGAATCGACCAGATATGGAGGACGAGCCTCACTGCCGGCGCTAATTCTGCCACCGGGGAACGCTCGACGGCGTCCTCAGCAACGAGGCATGTTTCGTCGACGATGTCGGCGATGAAGGGGAGGTGTTTGACTGCAACGCTCTGGAATTGAAAGTCTTGAATCGCCCGTTTTATTTGCTGCCCAACGTCAACGATACGGTTAAATGAGAAAAAACTAGCAGAAGCTAAGGCTTACGTCTCGAGCGTAACTCCACCCTCGTACATCGAAAATAGGCCGCCTTGCCTCATACCCCTCTGGGAGGTGTGGGCCGTATGGTCGAATATCTGAATAGCACATGCTGAATGGAGTGAGAGAGAGGCAGTAACAGCAATAGGAGGCTGACAGCTCGTTCTTGTGCATGTTGGATCGGACTGGACTTTGGACTGGGCTGAACTTCAATAGGGAGGGTGCCGAGCTGGTTCCTACTATATATGTCGCAAACATGGGTGTAGACTCCCAGTCATGATGAGAGTCAAGACGACGAGACTTCCCAGAGAAACCTTAAGTATTGGTGGGGCGAGCTTGGAAACAGGATCAACCGAGGCCACAGCGGGTATTCTGATCGACATAGTGCAAACTTTAATAAAGCACGCCCGGCTGTTAGATGTAGGAGCCAAGTAGTGCCGAGTGATCAATTTAAGACCAGGGGTGGAAACCTCAGTTTCTCGGGTAATACCAAGGTAATATAGTCCCTTTCCTAAGACAGCCATTGAAGGGTGACGACGAGCTAGAGAACTACTCATCATGCTACTTGGTAGCCCGCCATCATTTGAGCATGTTTCAGCAGTGAGTCCGGAAGAAGGATCTAGTTGTACTGCCAGCTTGAGCCGAATGAGCTGTGGATAGGTGCTTGGGACTTGGAAGAAAGTCGGCCACATATATAATCGGGTCCGATCATGTGGCTGTACACTACGGTCCTTTCTCCACAACCAACCATGTCAACGAACCAACCCTACACGCCCTACACGCCCACACATCCATCTACATCTACACCTACCGGATTCCAACCGCACACACCAGGATTTAGCACTCCCACCCCCTCCGCGCGTGGCCGAGGCGCGGGCGGGGCTAAACGCGGACGCAAGCCCCGTGGTGGTGCAGTCGGTGTCGGTGTCGGTGCGACCATGGGTTCTGCTTCTGCTTCTTCGACTCTGTCTGGTGGTGGTGCTAGTGCTAGTGCTAGTGTGACGAGTCAGGCGGCGTATGTGCATTGGGCGGCGGCTTATGGACAACGACAGACTGGGGGGTATAGTGTTGCTGCCGGTGCTTCAAGTTCTACTGCTGTGACTACGACTACTACGGCTGCTGCTGTAACTGCAGGTGCCCAAACTACAGCAACTACTCCTGCTCCACTCAACCTGGGTAATTACGCCATGCCCTCTTCGTCCTCCTTGCCGTCGGGCTCAGGGACGGGAACAATACCAACGCTCGATACGACGGGGCTCATCAGCCTCGCGGGACCCTCCACGTCGGGTCCGGTGCTTCCTTTGGGCTCTTCCGGCGTTGGTGCCGCTGGAGGGGTTGGTACTCCTGGTGGTGGTGGTGGCAGCAGTGTTGGTGGAGTGCAAAGACCGCACGGCGCAGATGACGAGGGGGAGGGCGAGGACGAGATGTTGCCTGCGATGGCGGACGATGATTATTCGGCGCAACTGTCATGGCAGAGCCAGTCAAAGGATAATTTGAAGTGCGTTTTGCTTTGATTGGTGTGGCGGGTGGTAATGATACTAACCTTGGATGCAACTTGTAGGGTGTTGATGGACAATTTTAGTCCAGCACAGTATGATAGGTTCGAAGCGTACAGGAGACATGCATTGCCGAAACAGGCTGTGAGAAAGGTGTGTTGCTGTTACTTCTATTTGTGTCTTTCACCACGACCTATCAGTCTGATTTATCTCGTTGTCAGGTCATCCAACAAACGCTCGGCCAGCAAGTCTCACAACCCGTCGCACAGATAGTGGCTGGGTTCGCGAAGGTGTTTGTTGGGGAGATCGTTGAAAAAGGTATGTAATGAGACCTACATCGAACCCTTGCTTTTGCCCGCTTTTTTCTGACGACAGGTATTTTTATAGCTCGTGCAGTGCAGACAAGGCGTGGTGAGACGGGGCCACTATCACCTGATCATCTCAGGGAGGCGTACAGGATGTATCAAGAGGAAACGGGGAGGGTCGGTGCGGCCAGGCCGTTGAGAGCCAAGAAGCTTTTTGTCCGATAGGTGGCCGTGTTGGTTTTGTGTTTACTCTTATGGGGAAGGTTTGGGGACTGCTGGTGGGTGTGCTGTATCGAGAGGTGAGTATACTCTGTGCGCTTGTCGATAGCTTTCAATTTCATCTGAATGTGCAAAGTACTATGCCCTAAATCCAGGTTCCTCTCCTCTACATAGGACGCCAACTTGAAAACTGCGTGGATTCCTAAGCAAGCCTATAAATGTACTTGTTCTCGATCGGACGATCAGGGGAAGCCGAGTTGGCTTGGGCTTTGGCGGATGCATCCGTGGTTTGATCATGATCAGAGTCTGACCTTCACATATAAAGTACACCCTTGTTGTTCACCGTGAACTTGATGCATTCATGGCAACCGCCACCGCCCTCTTCTCCTCTTTAACCTCCAGACTGAACGTGGTTCACTTTCAATGTCTGGCAGCTTTTGTGCCCGTGTTGTACATATGTTACGTTCGATCGCAGCGCTGGAAACGATATCACGCTGTGCATGAGAAGTATCGCACGCGGTATGAGAAGAGGACGTTGACCCCGGAGGAGGCACAGGCGATCGTGCAAGCGAGCTCCTTTTACGATATGCCAATGCTGCTGAATTATTCGCTCGCATTCGCGTTGTTCAAGACATATGGGATTGTGCGTGTTTCTCTCCCCTATACTCGCCTCCGTTTCGTGGTTCTAATATTATGTGCGTTCGTTAAGCCCTCCATATCGAAGATCCTAGCGGGGACGAAAGAGCTGCGGTCCACGGAACTCGTGTCGAAGCGGTGTGCTGATGTGAGTTCCCACATGTCTTCGAATTCATCACAATCACGGGTATTCATTACTGACGAACGCGCGTTTTTGATTCGGTGGCGATATGAATGTAGACCGAGATCCTCATATGTCAGTCCGTGCCCATAGTTCTTTTGTGAATTGTGCTGACATACCCGCCAGCTACGTGGGTTGCGTGTCCGATTTCGGGATTCCTTGGACTCCCGGCCTCAGAACGGAATAAGAAGCGTTCTGAGCTGGGAGGAGAGGCACCAGATCCGCGTGCCATGATTGCGCTCGCGAGGGTCAATTGGTTGCATGCGCGGTATAAGATCGTAAGTATGGATGTCCGAATTTTTTGGATTTGGATTTGGATTGGATGAGACTGACTTTGGGGGTGGATTGCTTTGTCGTAGACGAATGACGATTACTTGTATACGCTTTGTCTGTTTGCCTTCGAGCCTCCCGTGTGTTGATCCTTCTTCTTCTTTGCTCCTTGCACAGTGGCGCTTATTCCACTTGTTAGACGTGGGCGGCACGCTATGGGTGGCGAGCATTATCGGACATGGAGTGTTATGTGAGATTTTAACCGCTAATTCCCTTAGGCTTCTCCCTTCTAACTAACCGACTTATTGGCTTTGCGCTTCTTTCCTATCACCAGGCTTATTTTATTTTCTGGAAAGAAATTGGACGACGTATGGGTATCCAGGATATACCCGACACCATGGAGGAGATGAAAGCATGGAGTATTGTAAGCTATCTATTATCCTGTATGCAGTTGAATCAGTAATGACAGGGATTTCAACGTTCAGGCATACGAGAAGGAACACATGGTGCCGGCCCAGAGCAACAAAGACGTCGCGGGGTACACCACGGAAGAGCTACTACACGTCCTCCCGGAAGCCTTCGGTATCAAACAGTTTGCGAGGGACATCACCGTGTGTCTCCTCGAGGACCGTGTCAGGATCGCTATGATGTTCGTACCTTCTTTCCCATCGTGTCTCACTCACACGATCCAGGTGAACGGACAAACTGACGTATGATGTCTATGCCCCGCATAGGCAACCCGCACAGCCGTGGTACATGCACTTCATAATAAACAGCGCATTCTACTCGCTCGCGTTTGTCCAGCGCTGGCTGTGTCTCCCGCGTAGGAACATGAAGTCCATTGTTGACATGACGGAGGCACCCGGTGGACCATGTCCCTGGATGCACCCAACCAGGTGCGCGACCTCGCTTTCTGTTTTTATTTCTCCGTTTGTGGGGGGAGGGTTAAAGCATATGGGTGTCTTGCAGGTGGCAAGTCAAACCGTGGTATAAACCGGAATCGACGGGCCTTGGATACTGGAAAGACTGGCTGCTGGTGAAGGTGGGTGTACACACGGAGATGCCTGGTCCACAGTACGTATATATTTGCGCGTGGTCAGCATCACGCCACTTGTCGCTGATCCTTTTCCTTTCCCCTTTCCCCTCCCCGTTTTCAGCCTGAAGAGCGGTGGATATCGCCTGGAAGAGATGGTACGTCTGTCTGCATAGCCTCCGGACTCAGGTTCGATTGTTGAGATTCTGAAATTCAGGGCCCATCGAATGCCGAGGATCGTAAGTTTTTAGACAACATCGGCCATATGTCTGTTGGAGATAAGGCTAATTCTCTTTTTTGTTTGCCACACAGAGGGATACGAAGAGATCATGAAGATGGCAGAGAAGCTCCAAGGATGCCCTGTTACTGGTCCTTGGGTCGGACGTAGAGAGTAGCTTAGACGAGGCTCTTCTGCTCTTGATTATCGTGGTCGAGGGTGATTATTTCCATAAACCTTACACTGATGTATCATACCGACTCTGAACTCGCAAAAAGAAATCAGCCATAATAAGAACACCATCCTCAACATCCGAAGCATAACGGATGATAACCACTTTACACAACACCGGCATCCACACTCTCCTTAAACCGCCTCACAATAGGCTCCATCCCACCCTCATCTACAACAAATCCCAACCTTAGTGCATACGCGTTATCAAACTTCGCGGGCCACGACGACACCACCCTCCGATTCACCTCGTCGTCCTTGAACTGAACAAGCTCTAGCGCCTTCCTCCCCGCGATGCTCTCGAGCGCACGCAGCTCGTCGCGCACGGTCGCGGTGAAGCCCGGGAGACAGACGACGCGAGTGTGTGGCATGAAGGACGAGGCGGGAATGTGTTTAGCTATGACGAGGTTAGCGATGGTGGTTTCGGGGCTGGCGAGCCAGAGAGGGAGATCGAGTGCTGGGGAGGCGAGGGAGTCACCGATTGGACAGAGGGAGGGAAGGCCTTTCAGGGGTTCACGTATTATTCCTGGGCGGGCAGCATGTGAGCTTTTGTACGGTGAGGTGAAAAAAGTGGACAGAGGAGTTGGGAACGAGATGACATACCAGATATGAAGGAAGAGGTGGCGGCGACGGGAACGCCTGGTCGGACGACGATGGTGGGCAGACGGAGAATCCGGCCGTCGACGAAGCCTCTCCGTGAGTATTCGTTTATGAATAGTTCAGACGTCAGCTTCCCCATTCCGTACGCACTCTGCGGTGTGGCGATTGTGGATGGTGTTACAATGTCCGGCTGTTGGTAGATCGGTTGGACTTTGCAACAAGGAAGCAGCAAGCTGGGAGATATCAGAGGACGTACTAGCGGGCGACCATAGACTGCAAGCGACGAGGCAAGGATGAATTTGATTGGATTATCCCTTTCCTGGCCATGTCGGCGCGTCGCCTCGAGTAAATCCCGGACAGAGTCTACATTCACCTGCCATGTAGAAGTGCACAACAATCAGATAAAGTCGTCGACGGGGAAGTGAATGGTGCTACAAACCTTGAGACCTAGATCGAAGTTATCCTCTGATCCACGAGACATGATCCCATGAAGACAGTAAACAGTATCGGGGATGCCATAGGAAGTGGTGAAGAGCGCGTCGACCTGGCCGCTATCAGTCAAGTCGGCTTTGAACGTGATGGATTTAACACCATCGGGTGCTTTGGGTTCGACTATGTCTGCGAGTATCAGCTGAAGATTGGGAGTCTTCGGGT
Source organism: Hypsizygus marmoreus (assembly GCA_013433165.1). Taxonomy (NCBI): domain Eukaryota; kingdom Fungi; phylum Basidiomycota; class Agaricomycetes; order Agaricales; family Lyophyllaceae; genus Hypsizygus; species Hypsizygus marmoreus. Next base: position 690,889 of record CM024093.1, on the reverse strand, counting down.
CTTCTTTCAGGGCATGAGCAAGCTATTAGGCATGTAGGAGAGAAATCAGAGCCACTCGTGGATTATCCAGTCAGTACAGCTTACGAGGCCTCCAAGCCAGCCAGCAGCACCAGTGATGAGTATGACATTGGACATGGTTGTTTTTATTTCAACAGCATCATAATCGTGGAGAGAATGGAAACGCTTTGCAAAAGCGACATGGTGCCTGGGGTCGCGTGCTTCGAAGTAGGTCAGAAATCTCCCCAGCACGTGGGCGACGCGTCGCATCCCAACGGTATCTGAAAATACAGTACGCTACACGTACACTCCAGTTAACAAGCAGCCACATATTACGCCAACAATCGCGACATTATGCTTTTCCTGCAGACCCAAAAAGAGCAAAGAAGCGTTCGCACACTCGTGCGAAAACTTCAGTCGCATCCTCCACGGCAGTGGGGAAAGGCTCTGCGAGCAACTCTTCGCCGAGCTTCCTAGCGTAGGGGTCACGTCCCCAGCTGTTGATATTGATCTGAGATGGGATTAGACGTGTTTCTGCCTGGAAGGTCATGGAAGAGACTAGCCTTGCTGACGCCGTTGTTAATACATTCAAGGAATAAGGCATCTGGTAGCTCGTCCGTGCCGTGAAGGCAGAGGGGGACTTTGCCTTTGAAGACCTCGTGCAGATCTTTAAGACTGGAATGACCTCAGTTCAGGACCGAGACAGAAAAACTGCTGTACAAAGCACGCACATCTCCTGCCTAAAGTTGGGAGGGCTGAGGTATGAACCATGGAGGTTGCCGATGCTGGGTGCTAGGATGATGGCACCGGTCCTAAAATAACAGCCAGGTAATGAGTCCAAGAGTTATACAATGTGAAGGATTGACGTACTCCTTCATGAAGGTCTCCGCTTTCACAGTTTTTGTGAGTTTGGCATCAGAGATCATGCGCAATCCAGCCTCGCCCCCCTCAAGACGACCAAGCTCTACCTCGACGGCAACACCAGCCTTGAGTGCACGATCGACGTATGGGCGTGCGATTTCGATGTTCTCTTCGTCGGTCTGTGAAGATGAGTAGGTGATCCTGAGATGTTTGGGCTCATAGCATTACCTCGGCATCGCTTGCGTCGACCATAATGCTGTCAAATGCAATACCCTTTTCTGCGAGACTGAGCGCTAGCTCTAGGTGCTCGGGATCAGTGGCATGGTCCAAATGCACGGCAATTGGAACAGAAGCCTGATGGGCACTGAGACAATGACCTTAGTTGGACGGCCAGAAAGGTCTGAATATAAACCTACACGTCAAGACAAAATCTGAGGAAAGGACCTTTTCCGTATGCGAGCGTGACAGGAAACATTTGGAGAATGGCGGGACTGCGAGCACGTTCGGCGGCGCGGACGAGACCGATTGCCATCTGTGCATCGTAACTTCGAGGTCCAAACGAGTAAAGTGAGCGAGTTGCTACGTTGCAGGAGCCAAAACAAACTGACCATGTCTGGGCTAGAATGCCATAACCATCGCGCTCAGCATCATAAAGAATTTCTAGGGTGCGATTCCCGTCGAAAGACATGTTATGGTATTACGCTTGATGAATTTGGAACCACAGAAAAATTATATGGGAGGAAGTGGATTTGACTTGCTAGAAAGGTAAAACAAGGAAACGGATGAAATCGACGCATCTCGCTCAGTGTGAACTTCGAGGAGACCATGGAAAGGAAATGGAGCATCGGTCCGTGGCCCGAAGGCACGTGTCGTGGATGGTGAGTCGTGACCTTTGAAATGAAATGGCCCAACAGCAAACCCCAAAGCTCCTCCAACTTGACAGTCACCAACGCAACACCAATGATCATGAATGCATTATCGATAGGTCTTGCCCCCCGTCCCGGCCGCTTTCCGAATGGTTATTGAAGATGATGTGGAAGACCCACTTGAAAAGCTTGTTGTTGCTGGTCGCAGGGTGCCGCTTGAGGGGACGCGTAATGTTTTGGCGACGCGGAAGACCCACTTGAAAAGCTTGTTGTTGGTGCTCGCAGGGTGATGCGGCGTGAGGACGCGTCATGTTTCGGCGACGCGGAAGACCCACTTGAAAAGCTTATCCTGACATAGGAAGATCTTTCCTTAACGGTAATCTCACTTCTCATTGCTCACTAGTCTCACCAATATGTTTTTGTTATCTTAATTCTGGCCCAAAAATAAGACCATGACTCTCGGCCGTTAAAAAGAGCAGTAGCATGTGCTTGAGGGAACGTTCAAAACATCATGTCTTCCCCCCTCATTCGCAGGAAAATCGGAAATGCTTTGGTGCCCCCAATTGGATTTGGAGCAATGGGCATCAGCGCTGCATACGGTCCAGTAGGATCCGATGAGGAGCGTTTCAAGGTGAGTATGAAGGGGATAGCAAGGATACTCTATTGACCTTGACGCTATTCACGCTATTGCGTAGGTCTTGGACGCTGCGTACGAACAAGGCTGCACACACTGGGACACAGCTGACGTATACGGCGATTCGGAGCAGCTCATTGGGAAATGGTGCGATCTCTCTCTCTCACCTTTGATCTTTTCATATGAGTGAATACCCAGGTTGACTCGCCACACCGTAGGTTCAAGCGCACCGGAAAGCGAAACGACATATTTCTGGCCACCAAATTCGGGATTACGCTCACTGGCATCCGCGGCGACCCGGACTATATCCGGCGGCAAGTTGAGAAGTTACTCAAGAATCTGGGAGTCGAAACCATCGATTTGTATTATGCCCATCGGTGAGTGATCCACCTTTATGTCTCCTTACGACGGCGCTCATATCCTTCTCCGACCAGAATCGATCCCAAGACCCCAATTGAGGTACGGGTGTTCGATTGATTCAATCCAAAGACTCTCACAGAGTTCATCGGAAGGTTACAGTCGGCATTCTGGCTGAGCTCGTAAAGTGTGTGATATGTATGTTACCATCCTCCCAGTTCTAATGACGTACGCGAACAGGGAAGGAAAGATCAAGAACATTGGTCTCTCCGAATGCTCCGCAAGGCCCTTTGACGAGCACACGCGGTCCACCAAATTGCTGCTATTCAGATGGAAGTGTCCCCCTTTGTGCTCGACATTTTCGATCGGAAGCTTGAGCTGTTGACGACTGCTCGAGAGCTTGGAGTGACGATTGTCAGTTATGCACCGCTCGGACGTGGCCTATTGACTGGGAAATACGTCAGTATGCATTGAATCGTCATCGCCTCCCAGTAATCTGACATGTTCGACTCTCAGAAATCTCTTGATGACTTTGATAAGACCGACTACCGAAGAATTATTCCAAAGTTAGTGTGCCATATGCACAATCTTCACGCTCTAACGACTTGGCTTTAGATATTCTCCTGAGAATTTTCCGAAGATCCTCGATGTCATCAAGCAACTGGAAGAAATCGGCTCTAAGCACAATGCTACCTCAGGACAAGTCAGCCTGGCGTGGGTCCTTGCTCAAGGTGATGATCTTGTTACCATTCCTGGTACAAAGAAGATAAAGGTGGGGATATGTTGGTCGCTGAAGTGGCATGATACTTACTCTATTTGCGGGTTTCAGTACCTCGAAGAGAACGTCGGTGCTGCCAAGGTGAAGCTGAGCCCGGAGGAAGTGGACGCTATTACGACGATTGCCAAGAATGCGGAGATTCCTGGTGATAGGTATGATGCGTTGATGAATGCAACACTTTATGTCAATAGTCCGGAACCAACGGTGTAGGGCGGTTGATGAAGTGATCGCGCGCGAGACCTCGATGGCATACGGGCTGTTTTGACAAACTTCCGTGCGCGTAATGTTTGCACGAGCGCCAACTTGTATCGTGAATAAAGCTTAACTCTTCATCCATGCTTATTTCTTTTGGATACTGGTCTTGTCTTGTGGTCAGTCACATGGATGATTATCTTGTGATCAGACTTGAGGATCGTTCGTAGGTGACTGTAACGCTCTGATGGTATTCAACCTTCGATGACATCCCCACTAAAAGCTCTTTACGATAAGCAAGGCTTCCTTGTTGTCCCAGGTCTCATCACAGATGAGAACCGCTCAGCTTTAGAAGCCGCATGCGAGCGCACCGTTGCACGTACACGCGAAGGGACATGGCCGCACCGACGGACCGTGGGCAAACAGTTTCCACCCTACGGCGAAGAGAACCCCGACTCCTGGGGGGTGCAACATCTCATGCATCCCGAGCTCGGGGAACCAGCCTTCGCTGAATGGTACACTTCGCCACAACTTGTTGGCGTGGCGAAAGAGTTGCTTAGTTGCAAGGAGGAGGATTTACAGATGGGTGAGCGGGAACGATGCGTCTGGGATCACTTGGTAGGAACGAGTCCTTGACAATCGGTATGCGATTAGAACTCTTCAACCTCCTGATCAATCCGCTATTCCATGATTTTGCTTTACGTTGGCACCGGGATGACGTGAGTGAGAAGGCAACTGAGGAGGAGGAGCGAGAAGCTCTGAGACGTTGGCATTTTGGTGTGAGTGCTCGTTCCACAGTAAATCTAGAGTCGTTTCGATGTTCTGTGGCCCGTAGGTCCAATGGAACACGTAAGTGAGATAAGAGTATCAGAGTCTTGCATATTTATCGTCGATCCTAGCGCGCTGTATCGTGATACTTGCCTATACATCGTTCCTGGGTCCCACGTCACTCCGAGGACACCGGAACAACGCAAACACTCGGAAACCTTGATGCCTCCCGACGACCCATTCGACATGCCTGGGTCTATCCAATTAACCTTAGAGCGTAAGTACTTCGTTCCCGCTGGTAACCAGTAACCACAAAAAGGCTCACCGTTGGCTGATCTAGCTGGAGAAACAGTGTTCTACAACTCCAATATCCTGCACTGCGCAAGCTACAGCACAAAAGAGCGACGCGCAACTCTTCATGCTACTATGGGTGATGTTAATGGAGGATCATCTCGAGCAAGGAACGTCCTTCAGCATGGACTGGATTGGATGAAAGAAGACCGGTTCCGTGGTGGATTAGGTGAAAGTGGGAGGGCGATGCTTGATCGTCTCCTGGTTATGCGGAATGGTGCTGTAGATGTAGGGTATTCGCTCGTTGGATAAAGCCACGCAATGTTCTACGTTCCGGACTGTGCTCGACGTCCAGTCAGAGGAGACGGATGTTTGAAAGACCTGACGAAACCAAGCATGCACAAGCTGACCATAGCAACGCGCTCATATGGCTCATTTCGGTCACGGTTGGAAATCTTGAATTTGATCGTGCGCTTGTCATTTCGTCTGACACTCTTTCCATTTCGCTGCGGTAGTTCTGAGAGCTTTGGATGTCGGAAGATAAAGCATCTAAGCTAAAAGAACGCGGAAATGAATCGTTCAAGGCTGGCCGTTTAGCTGAGTATGACATCCAAGTTTTTTGAGATTTTACACCGTACCTCCAATAGCACTAACTTTTCGAATCAGGGCAATTGACTATTACTCCAGGGTAAGCCCTGTATTGCACTGGCTCATAATCTAACCTGACCTCGTTCTCGAAGGCAGAAGAAGCTTCACCCAACAACGCCGTTTACCCCTCGAATCTCAGTGCTGCACTCTATGAGAACGGCGAATACGCAGAGTGCATAGAGGCCATCGTCAGGTCTTGGGAACGCATCAGCGCAGATTCGAATCCTGGCCTTACCCCGCGTTTGTCCACCCGGCTCGCAAAAGCTCTCTGTCATGGTGTTCGTAATGGCTCGATATCACAGGACTTCATTGATTCTCATTCGGACACGATCATTGAGATGCAACTCGCTTCTTTGATTGTTGACGGAAATGCTGCTACTACTACCCAGACTCCTTGGGAAGAGTGGAAAAGTGTTGAAAGCGAGAGTGAGAATCGTGAACAGCTCACACAAGACGCGTCCCGTCGCCTTTCAGATCTTCCAATATTCAAGAGAGCTTCGTGAGCTTGATTTCTTCGGTCTCTACTTCGGCGAAATTGACAAAGCCCATCCTTTGACTAGAGTTGTGATGCGCGAATATTACACAGTAGGTCTTCTGCCCCTTAAATTATAAGGCTGACTCGATATTTAGATTGGCCAAGATCACTTGATGTCTATGCTGGACGATTGGGGCCCAGAAGATAGCGACCAGTCCCCTATAAAAATAAAAGACATGACCAAGCAGGAGCTGGCAAACGTGTCGCTCTTGTTTGGAGGTGTCGGAGACGGTAAGGTCGCGAGTATATCAAGGTATCTGCTTACTGATTCCTCTTATCAGCCCGTCACGTATATGGAACACTCGCTGGTATGAGTCGCACGAACGCGAGGCTCCCTCGAAACAAACTCAAATCACTCCGAGTCCATTTAACTCTTTTGGACGTTCATCCTGGGGCTTTGGCTCGAGATCTGTGTGTCTTCCTCTTGGTGAATCATTTGATAGAGATGGAGTCAAACGATATCATCGCCAAATCCGAAATTATCGCGACGATCCTTTACACATTCCTTGGAATGGTGATGCCGGACTACTGTCATCGAAGGTACGCATGGTTCTCTTTCATGGCTTGATGTTGCTGATTGTCTTCTAGGCTTCACGATGTCATGAAGGAGATGAAGACGAGGCTTTCCGAAGACCCACCAGACCTTCCCAGCTGGATTCATGTCAACCCGGACGCGATCAATCCCATCATTGGTGTCCTTAATTATTGGGCTACAGTCGATAACAATTTCACTACATCAGTCATGCTTGATTTCCATGAGATCGAGGGATCCGCCGATGTTATGGATCTCCTCAATAACCCAAACATCTCACCATCATACCGGAAAACAATTCAGGACAGTTTAGCGCGTAAGCGTGAAATGGCTGGGACTGCTCTGGATAACTACTCTCCTGAAGAGCTTCGGGATGTGGGATTGGCCCCCCTTCCCCCGCGGCCGTCAAAGAGGGAAAAGGAGACTTATGTAAAACGGCGCGAGGAAGTTATTGATATGATGCTCAAGATGATGATGGGCGGTGCGGGAACTATGAGCCACGAGAAAGACTGGTACCAGAAGACGAAGGTGTTTCTCCCACCGCGATGCTTATGGTCCCGTCATCCAGGATTCAGTAGCTCGACAGCAGGGAAGGATGCGGTGGGAAATCATCTGATCAATTGGAAACAGGTATCCTGACTTTGTGCGAGATGCTGATTTTCATTTTGCTGAATTGGCCGGCAATAGATCACCCAGCACATAAACTCAGCCTGGAAGCCCAACACTACTCTTTTCGTTTGTGATCTTGATTTTCCATTTCTGTAGTTTTTCTCATGTTCTTGAATAGGATCGTGCTAAAGGAAGCTACCCAAACCTCAAATTGAATCCCTTCGAGACACCAATGCTCCTCGAAGAATATAACAAGCGCCTTGGTCTTGGAACGTCACGAGGCGACAATTCTGACTCACCCGCATATGCGAACGTGTTGAACATGTTCACGACAATCGCATCGGTTTTGAAGGCTCTCAACGGGCAGATAAAACTGGAATTTCTCCTTGGAGAACTCACTCAAGAACTTGGCAGGATGAACTGCAATGCTGACCACAATCGACCGACCGCGTTTCCAAGAACGTTTAATAGATTATGGCTAAGCAATGTGCCGTAAGAGCTTAGAAAATTCTTTGCCCGACGATAGTACTCAAGCTATTTTCAGGGATTACACGCATGGCATTATGAATACCATTGTTTACGCGCTTCCAGCACTCAAGCCTTCGCCGACAGCTGCAGTTGGCTCCAACTGTTTGTTGAATTCTGGTATCTGGAAGACAGATGACGAGTTCGTCTATACGTGCGTTATGTATCCTTACGATTCCAACAACCACCATTGAGGAGCTTCCGTTAGATATACCCTCCTAAGACCCCAGGATGTTCCGCGTTACTTCGGCTGCAGGCTCATCAAGAAAGACGCAATGCACGGAATGATACTCATCGGACCCAAGGATCTTCCACGGCCTGTGTACGACCTCGCATCCCGTGGGGAGCTACTCACATGGCTATCCCGAGTCTTGATCTATACCGTTGTTACTGGAAATGGTGGCATGACACCTTTCAGAGCTAGACTCCCCAACAATCTCGTCTCCTTCATTAACCTTCTTGTTTACCTTGGTCGTGTTGGCTATCCATCGCATTGGCTAGGCGACTTCCTCCAAACCATCATATCTGGAACTATTATCACAGATATCGTCCCGTACACGGATAAGTGGCCCATCCCCATCTCTGATATCGATCGGCGGACAACGAAACGTCCCGTTCGCCTGGACCCTTGGCGGATGGAGTTTGAAACCATCCTCGCGCTGTCCCGTCGTGCGCTTCCGTTCGCGGTGTCAATACCCAGAGATTTTGCGTTCTACCCCGAGGAGATCGGGACGTTTGAAGCATCCGCAGCCTCCCCGCCAATGATAAACCTGCTCATAAATCCTGTCCTTGTCTATGACCCAGGATCGTGTCTGCTTTTCTATCGACCATCTCAAGGGTTGTCGGCCGAGGCTATTGTGAAGTCATTGCCCGATATTCTAAATGGCTCGCGGAGGCCGCCCCCAGGCTCGATTTATATCCTGACCGCCGTGGAGGTGCTAGATCCACCCCTGGTTCGCTGGAAAATGAGTCACCAGCGATTCCGGGTCATGAGGGAGCAAGAATGGTCAATGGTCGCATTCCGCACAGATAGTCGACTGCCATGTGAGTCCAATTTATTTCTTCCACGATTAACTACTCCTGTCTCATCTGTGGAATGTAGTCACGAATATCGTCTCTGCTAGGCATTGGAAGGAGTCGCAGACGTTCGTCCCTATCCTGGGCAAGGAGGAGTGATACAGGACTGGCTCCATACCATACTATCTCTTCTGGATATTGTTTACCTTGATCTTGCATAGTTTCTCGTCTCCTTTCCGAGCTGCAAAACAGCGACCACTCAGGAGCTTTTCAGAACCAAGACAGAGATCTTCATGGCCAATGAAGCCAACGACATTGATTGTTACAGGAGCATCTTGCGACTCGATGAGGGTATATAATGAAGCAAAAAGCCAAAAAAAAAAAAAGAACGAGAAAGAACAAAAGAAAACAATGAACAGAAAGGTCGGAAGAAATAAGAACAACAATACAAGCACAAAAACTTGTCCAACATCAGATAATAATAACACTACCTCCACGTCACCGTTAGTTCTAGAAAGCACCAGTAAGCTTGACCACGGCAGCCTTTATCCTCTGCGAAAAGCGCAAAGAGGAAGCCTCTCCGGCGCTGTTAGCCCGAATGCGTTGCACGGGGCGTGATTCTTCCTCCACGTCATCTTCCTCTCTCGCTCGCTTCCCTTTCCCCTTCCTCACAGAGGTGGTAGACGGACGAGATTCCCGCAGGCGGGAAGGCCCAGCAGCAGCAGAAGCAGAAGCAGAAACCAATTCACTACCCCCAGCTTGTCGTGGGCTCCTCCTCAGAGGCTTGATAGGTCTATCGGAAGCTGAGGGTAAACAATCCGCAATGGTGCGCTTCTCGCCAGGCTTCGGCGGCTCGCCAAATTCGTCAGTCCAGAATATCTCAGGATGCGATTTGTGGACGAAAGCGTGAGTGCGTTGGAGGCCGGCCCTGCTGTTGGGAGGGTGCTGTAGGAAGTGGTTGAAGGGGACATCGGGAGGAGGGGTCGGGGAAGAGACGGAATTATGGTCTCCGCGATATGCTGGGATGATGTGGTGTGGCACTGTGCGCGGTGCCGTGGCCGGGCGATTGGCGTGTGGAGGCTTCATAGATGGGAATGGAATAGTTCCAGCAGCAGGAGCAGCGGGTGGCTGAGGAACGGCGGTAGCAGTGTCGAAATTCACGTTTGTTACACGTTTGTCCTTTGTCCGCTTCCGGGAGTTGGAAGTAGGCCGTTGCTGGAACTCTTGTTGCACAGGGACTGGTTTGGGGTCAACCGAAGGGAGGGTCGCAGGAAGGTTGGTCGCAGGAAGGTTGGCCTCCTGCGGCACTGATCGGGAATGTTTGGGAAGCGACGCGACGACACGGACGGGGGGATCACACTTTGGCATAGAAGGAGAATCCGGTGAACCTACTGCGACTTGAGCAAGTTCGGCTGCTCCCAGTTTCTTTCCGTCTGTCTTGCCAGTTTTGCTGGGCCACATGTGTTCCGGTGCCAGGATCGGTGGGGCGTCTTCGATGTCCAGGTCTCCGTTGGCCTTGACTTCGCAGGATACTCCTCGCAAAAAGAAATCTTTTCGCTTGACGGGGGTGGCAGGTGTGAAGGTAGCTATGAAGGGGACTTTTGGAGGCAATGTCCCGTGTGCGTTGGAGACGATTTCGAAGGGCTCTGCGGAACTGAGCTTGGGGAGCTTTGGGAGTCCACAAGGGACTTGTTCAATGAGAGAAGAGGTGCCGTCCGAGCAGACGAGTTGAGCAGGTGTAGATAAAACGCCACGTTCGGGAATATTTTCAACGATGCGCAATGGACACTCCCTACACCATGAGATTATGAGGACGGCATTTGAAAACAGAAGATAATCACATACTCTGTTCTCTTCGCCATTTTCGTGAATATTAGATACCTGGAATGATAATTTTATCAGCTTGGACTGCTAATCGACAAAAGGGCAAAAACTTACGCGCTCTGAGGAACATCTTCCTCCGTCGGCGGGAGTGACGTAAGGATGTCGTCGATGAAGTCAATGAACCCCCTCTCGGATGGCTCATGCATCCAAAGTTCCGCGTATTGCACGCCGATTTTGGCGGCGTCCTGTAGGGTCTTGAACAACACTCGCTTGTGTTGTTGCTTCGTTAGGGGAAGATGACGATTGCCTGCCATGGTGCGAAGAGAGGATGGAAGTGGTTGTGTTGGGGTTAAAGAGCGGAGAATGTGGAGAATTGGGCCATCAACGGATAGTTTATATATCTACGCGGTTGGGTATTGTTCTATAACCGTGGCTAGGACAGCTTTGGCCAGCTGGGATGCTTTGACCACTCGGAGCTTGCCCTCCCGTTCGCTTTGACCCCCTAACACTTAGCATGAACAGCCACAATTCAGCTTTGATCTGAAAGCTTCGTGAACGGACATCCGTGAGATGCTTCCCGGACGTGTATCACAGTGAAGACAAGAGATGACAACAAGACTTCGATAATGCCTCAGTATTCAGTCATGGCCCGCTCCTAGGTATCTTCGCAGCAGTTGTGTGGGGTCCGTTTTGAAGCCCAGGCCTCCAATTCTACCAAGACCTCAGGAAAGCCGTCGGGAAGAGAAGAAATGTTGCGTAGAGCTTTGGTTTCATGTCACCAACACAACGGTCATAAGCATGGCTGAAATTTCAGAAATCGAGGTTAACCCGGACCGTCCGAACTGTCAACTGTCAGTAAACGGCAATTCCCGGCTTCGCCCCTGATCTGCTGATCGCGAGGGTCAGAACTCAAAGCAGGTCAAAGCGAATTGGACATGATGTTGTTCTGGCACGAGTGACATCCTTTCCACTGAGACGAGTACGCATGCCCTCCTTCAATTGCAACCTCCGTCGCACTGTGATGTCGTCCCGTACTAATCACTCTCGAACTGTGAGATGAAGAGATACACAAAGATATCAATAGTTTCAAGCCCTGTCACCATCTTCGTCAGCACGGGAAATTTTCGTCGCCAACTATGCCAAGTTTGACGGACAATACAAAAGTGCATGCTTTGCCCTCGCGAGTCGCTGGACCTCAAGGCGTTATATCTGCTTTGATCATGGTAGGGACCGTACGCACTGCTTTCACATATAAACGATGCCGGCGGGATCTTGGATGGAATCCATAATCCTCTCCTGTCCGAGTCGCCGCAGTCATGTCTTGTAATAATAGACCCATAGGCTCTTTCGGTAAGGAACCTAGTTATTTCTGTTTTTCCCTGTTCTTAACTCTGCTTTAGATGTCATCGTCGATGACCTTGCAGGCGCCTTCAGCCGCCTCAGTCTGTATGACCACCGAGATATCGGAAGACCAGAGTTGCCAGATGACATTCTGTACAATCTGTTTCTCTCCATGAAGACTTCAGATGCACCTTCATCCGTCCGGACAACCGTCAAACTTTCACACGTTTGTACACGTTGGAGGGATGTAATCGTCCATGCACCACTGCTTTGGACTTATGTGACTGTGTACTGGACGCCGAGAAAACGAGATCATTCCGAAGTCATCAAGTCATTCCTTTGCCGCTCGAAACGCCTTTCCTTGAGCTTCCATCTCTTTATTTCATGTTGCATGGCCTGTACCGAGCCCCGCATTCGCCAGCTCGCGATGCTGCTTCATCCGCACGCCCACAGGATCCACACCGTGAAGGTCAAAACCACCTTCGAAATGCATTCGCACATCCCCATCTCAAATATACTCCCGGCGAGGATGCCCCTTTTACGGCGGCTTCACATTGCTTTGCCTGACTCACGACGTTGCATTATCTCTGTGAAGGAACCCCGCTCGCATAAAGAGATAGCCCACTTTCGACAATGTCTTGTGCCGCCGATCTCTGATACTCATTTCCTTGATTGGAGTATCAGAAGTTCACATCTCACCACGATATCGCTGAAATACTGCGACATGTCACCTAGGCAACTTTTGCCCATCCTTATCATGACGCAATCCACCCTTCTGCACCTCGAAATCTATGATGATTGGCCTCCCCATCCAATCGGATTTACAGCTAATCCGGTAGTAACGCTTCCCAACCTCATCTCACTGAGCCTTGGTTACCTTAATCCTGTCCCTTTGTGGGCATTGGTCCACCGGCTTATTTTGCCAAAACTTCGCTCTCTCTCCGTGCACGACTTTGGTGAATGTCCTGAACCCACCACGCCGACCTGCAGACCACAAAAGCACCCCACGATATCCAATGATGCCTTTGACCTTCTGGTTGCCATGTGTCCGTTCACAACCGTCACTCACCTCACTCTGCGGGGCGTTTCGTGCCCCGATACCACCTTCGAGGACATGATGGAACCTATGCGGTACCTCTTCGAAGGGCTCGAGTCACTTGCAATTATCCGCTGCGATACCGAATTCGTAGATGGCCTATTCGAGGTGACCCTAGACTCTGACCTCTCAGAATTGAACGGTCTAACAGAGCTCCTCGTCACCATCAACGACTATTCTTTCTTCATGGAATATTTGAGATTACGTGCAGCACGAGGGCTCCCGCGCTTCAAAATTCTTGCCGTGAACCCACGGATGGCACTTCTCCGCCATTTTTACAGGGATTATTCGGACTCGATATATGTGAGGGGTCACAAACTCCAGGAGCTTCGTTCAACACCATGACCGAAAGTTCCATCAACCTATGTTTCGGACTCTCCCTAGTACTCGCTCGCCCTTGAAGAACGGCTTAACCGTTAGCCCATTTCAACGTTCGATTTCATCATGTCCAGTCTCCTCTTGTTACTCGCTATCCACAATATTATCTATGCAGTCCTTACATTGTTATCTTCCCAATTGCATGCAGATTTGCTTCAGTAGGCTGGCTGAAGGGGCAACGTGTCACGATCGCGCGTTAGTTTTGGGCTGTGGTGTGACAGTCACGCTATTCTAACCTTTTCCTTGCCCATCATACGCGTCCCAGTGGGCGAACGCGATCCTTGACCTCGATTACGACCTCTCTCCACTGAAAAACACAAAATCACATGTCTCAAGAACCTGAGGACGTGAAGCCAAAGTTGAATCTCAATATCGGACATGATGGAACCCGTCAGTGGTTTGTGGAGATTGAGGAGAGAGAACCTGCGCGCTGACCTGTTCTGCTCGTTATGTTGGGTAGAGATCACGGTGAAAGTGAAAGCGAACATGAAGTTTGCTAAGATATTTGCCGCCGCTGAGGTGCGTGTTCCGCAAATTCACTGCTCGTCAAACGCGTAACTAAATTCGATGGGCATGCAGCAACGATTTGGCAAAGAACCAGGCTAGTCTTTCGCGTCACGCCTCGGCTTACGATCTGAAGCCTCTGGTTTTCTGTGCTTTATCGCAACAGGCACGTTCAAGTTTACATACGATGGGGCTCGCGTACAACCAACAGACACTCCTGGCGATGTGAGTTACACCTTTTGTACCTGCTTTACATCACTCTGAAGACTTTTCATGCTTTTCTTACCTGTAGTTGGGTATGGAGGACGGTGATCAGATAGATGCTCATCTGGAGCAGGTGAGTCTTTGTCTCTATCCACCTTGAAGCAACATCAGACCGACCCATTCTCCTTTGCAGATCGGAGGCGGACTTTGGCCGGAAATGGAATCATGATTATCTTGTATCTGCTGCTCTCGCTTGGATTCTCCCATTGTATCATATCTGCCTATATAATCCCTTCATCTCCCCATTTTTCGTCGGTGTCTTTTGTGAATTGCCGTGCCTTGGGCGTTCTCCCATCAAATCTTCCCAGTACGTCATCCATTTTCATCACAGTTACTAACTACCGCGCTAACCCTCTCCTTGCTGAAGATAAAGCCAATCTATACTCCCACCCTCGGACAGTGAATGTGTCTGTAACGAATCCCAGTGTTCAAAGAGTCGAAAACATGCTACAACGATTCGACGCCAGAAACAGGTGACTAAATAACAACCTTGAGCATTACCGTTATCGCGTGCGCTGGCGGCTAAACATCTTTCCCAAGTCCTGAAATCTGAAATTCAGTATTGGCATATGTACTTCTGAGCTACCCATCGACAAAAAGGGCCGACTTGTAGGTCCACATTTGATGTCGGAGTCGGGAGTCATAAAACGATATATAAGCCCACTCTCACAAACAAGCCAAGCATTCGCATTCCGGCCACCCACGACTTCGTACGTGCTTATAAAATCTTCCTTATCTGGGGCACTCTCTGAGCAGTCAACACATCTAGGTTTGGCGACGCGCAGCTGCGGGACACATGACCCGTGATCTCCCGGTTGAGCTTTGGCTCGAGATCCTTTCCTATCTACCAAAGGGTTGGGTAAGGAAGGTATGGTTTATCAGCCGCACACTTTTTGCACTCGCTATGGACGACTTGCATCAGTCATTCCGTTTTACTTCCAAGGACAAGAAAACGGTGTCTGGTTTGAAAAGGCTCCAGTGAAGTCTCAATTTTATAGCACATGGGTCGCAACTGACATAGCAAATGCAGACGATCTCCAATCGCCCAAAAGGTTCGCCATCTCTACATTCGGCCTTCTTTTCTTCCGGCTATGAAGAGTACGATTGCTGAACAGGAAAGGCGTAATGGAGTATCCTGTTTACCTATCGAATTGGTTAAGGGCATCGCATCGGCGCTGTGGTCCCTTCGACCTGGCTCTGATATGCGTATTCTGGACTTGGCACAGGATGCCATCTGTCGCTGCACAGAAGTTACTGATCTGACTATCGTTGTACACGATATCGAGGACTTGTTTCCATGGCAGTTCCAAGTCAGATTTCTCGGAACGATATGGACACAGTTGGGTCCTAACCTTCGAAAACTCTCGCTCGACTTCACGCATGTCACCTTCAACAGCATATGGATGTTTTCACGTAGGTTCGACAGCTTCGTGAACCTCGTTGACTTGGAAATACACCTGGCGGCGTCGTTGGTTGAGGTGCCAAGCACAGTGTCAGGCATGGTTTACATCTTCTTCACTCGGGGTCTAGAGTGTGTCAAAGCAACGCTCGAATCTTTGAAATTCTCCTCATCCGCCCCAGTTGACCTTGCTGGGACCTTCATGGATCTCGGCCATTTCCCTAGCCTGAAATCACTGGACATATCCCTCACAATCAACGATATTACGCTCTCAGCGCCTATAGGGCTGACGTACTTCCTGCACAAAAACCGCACAACGCTGCAGCACCTCGTAATGAGCTTGTATCCCGTGGACGATCCACTGGTACATCAGTCAAATCACGTTTCCTACACAGACTGGGTTACGGGCGGCTTCACCTTGGTTCGCTTCACAGCGCTGAAATCGTTGAAACTGGGTTTGTGCAAGGCTTTCATTGGCCTTGAGCCTCAACTCAACATCATTCCAAACCTATCCCGTATCCCTACATTGGTTGACTTCACTGTTCCGGATGCGTTTCTCACCCTCGAGGAAGTCGCCGTAGTGCTCAATTCGTTTGGGCACCAGTTGAAGAGACTCCGACTGAATGTTCAGCAGTTGAGCTCCTGGCTCTTTTTGCTTTTAGCAGCCAAAGTGCCACAACTTGAAGACCTTGATTTAACCTATAATTCGCTCGCCTGCCCCCCCGAAATTCCTGATTGGGATCCATATGTCAGTCTGCTTCTCCGTATCTTTCCCGACCATGGCTCATTATGTTTTAAGACGAATTTTTTGCATGGCATGCGGCCAGGTGATTACCCGGATTGGAGGCTACAGTACCTCCGAATCGCCAAAAAGTCCGCAGTTTGTGAGCACAGCCATTATCAGCTTGCGTGCATGAGGATCGTTGCTGTGTGCCTTTCGAAACCAGTCATTCTTGTTACAGAGAACGAGTGTTCATGTCACGATCCTGTTCAGCACGTTTGGATGTAGCATAAAATATATCGTTGTCCGCCCAAAGTAAATCCAACCCAAAAAATCGATCTGACTAGAACGGAAAAGATGATACCATTCACGCCTGGAAAATATATACATCGTGAACGAAGGTCCACGCTGGTGCCTTCCCACCGCGGAAGGCGACCTTATCACCTCCCACAGCATCAACGTCGACCCGATAGTACTGGAGCAGGTGAGTCTTTGTCTCCATCCACCTTGAAGCAACATCAGACCGACCCATTCTCGTCTGCAGATCGGAGGTGGACTGTGGCCGGAAATGGAATCATGATAATCTTGTATCTGCTGCTCTCGCTTGGATTCTCCCATTTGGATTCTCCCATTGTATCATATCTGCCTATATAATCCCTTCATCTCCCCATTTTTCGTCAATGTCCTTTGTAAATTGCCGTCCCTTGGGCGTTCTCCCATCAAATCTTCCCAGTACAGTACGTCATCCATTTTCATCACAGTTACTGACTACCGCGCTAATCTTCTCCTTGCCGAAGGTAAAGTCATTCTATTACTCCCACCCTCGGACAGTGAATGTATCTGTAACGTACCCCAGTGTTCAATGAGTCGAAAATATGCTACGAGTCGACGCCAGAAACAGGGGACTATATAATAACCTTGAGTTATTGTGTGCGTTGGCGGTTGAACGTCTTTCCTAAGTCCTGAAATTTGAAATTCGACATTGGCATATGCACTCGTGTTACCCACACGACAAAAGGCCCGACTTGTAGCGTACATTTTGCCTGTGTACGTAGTACGGACCCTGGCTGTTCCTTCATAGGGACCTCGCTGGTAATGACAATGACAATGACAATGTAGGTCCACATGTGATGTCGGAGTCGGGAGTCATAAATATATATGTCCACCCTCACAAACAAGCCAAGCTTGCGCATTCCGTCCGCCCACGACTTCGTACGTGCTTGGAAAAATCTTTCTTATCTGGGACGCTCTCTGAGCAGTCAGCACATCTAGGTTTGGTGACGCCAGCTGCGGGACACATGACCCGTGATCTCCCCGTTGAGCTTTGGCTCGAGATCCTTTCCTATCTACCAAAGGGTTGGGTAAGGAAGGTATGGTTTATCAGCCGCACACTTTTTGCACTCGCTATGGACGACTTGCATCAGTCATTCCGTTTTACTTCCAAGGACAAGAAAACGGTGTCTGGTTTGAAAAGGCTCCAGTGAAGTCTCAATTTTATAGCACATGGGTCGCAACTGACATAGCAAATGCAGACGATCTCCAATCGCTCAAAAGGTTCGCCATCTCTACATTCGGCCTTCCTTTCTTCCGGCTATGAAGAGCACGATTGCTGAACAGGAAAGGCGTGAAAGAATGTCCTGTATACCTATCCAAATGGTGAAGACCATCGCATCGGTGCTGTGGTCCCTTCGACCTGGCTCTAATTTGCGTATTCTGTACTTGGCACAGGATGCCATCTGTCGCTGCACAGAAGTTACCGATTTAACTATCGTTCTACACGACATCGAGGACTTGTTTCCATGCTGGTTCGAAGTGATATTTCTCAAAACGATATGGACACAGCTGGGTCCTAACCTTCGAAAACTCTCGCTCGACTTCACGCATGCCACCTTCAACATATGGATGTATTCACGTACGTTCGACAGCTTCGTGAACCTCGTTGACTTGGAAATACACCTGGCAGCATCGTTGGTAGAGGTACCAAGCACAGCGTCAGACATGGTTTGCATCTTCTTGACCCGGGGTCTAGAGTGTGTCAAAGGAACCCTCGAATCTTTGAAATTCTCCTCGTCCGCCCCAGTTGATCTCGCTGGGAACTTCACGAATATCGGCCATCTCCCTAGCCTCAAATCACTGGATATATCCCTCATCATCAACGACGTCACACTCTCAGAGCCTAAAGGGCTGACGTACTTCCTGCACAGAAACCGCACAACGCTGCAGCACCTCGTAATGAGCTTGTATCCCGTGGACGATCCACTAGCGCAGCAGTCAAATCACGTTTCCTACATAGACTGGGTCATGAACGGTTTCATCTTGGTCCGCTTCACAGCGCTGAAATCGCTGAAACTGGGTTTGTGCGAGGCTTTCAACATATTGGAGCCTCATTTCAACATCATTCCAAAGCTGCCCCCTATCCCTACGTTGGTTGACTTCACTGTTCCGGATGCGTTTCTCACCCTCGAGGAAGTCGCCGTAGTGCTCAATTCGTTTGGGCACCAGTTGAAGAGGCTCCGACTGAATGTCCAGGAGTTGAGCTCCTCGCTCTTCAGGCTTTTAGCAGTCGGAGTACCACAACTTGAAGACCTTGATTTAATCTATGATTCGCTCGCCTCCTGCCCCGAAAATCCTGATTGGGATCCATATGTCAGTCTACCTCTCCATAGCTTTCGGTCCATGGCTCATTATGTTTTAAGACCAATTTTTTGCGTGGCATGCGGCCAGATGATTACCCCGATTGGACGCTACAGTACCTCCGAATCGCCAAAAAGTCCGCAGTTTGTGGGCACAGCCATTATCAGCTTGCATGCATGAAGATCGTTGCTGTGTGCCTTCCGAAACCAGTCATTCTTGTTACAGAGAACGAGTGTTCGTGCGACGATCCTGTTCAGCATGTTTGGATGTAGCATAAAAAATGTATATCATTGTCCGCCCAAAGTAAATCCAACCAAAGAAAAAAAAGAGATCTAGCAAGAAGGGAGAAGACGACACCATTCACGCCTGGAAAATATAGACATCGTCGATGAAAGTCCACGCTGGTGCCTTCCCACCACGGAAGGCGACCTTATCACCTCCCACAGCATCAACGTCTACCCGATAGAACTTCCACGGGCTATACCCGTCTCGGATGGTCTTCACGACACGCCCATTCCAGATAACCTCCACAATCGAATTAGCCTCCAACTGGGGACCGCTATAAACGCTCGCCAAGAAGAACAGAATGCTGTATCGAACCCCCTTGCTCGTGTTGATGCGACCTGCGGGGGCTAGCGTCCCCGGGAGATTGTCATGGCCCGTCGCGGATCCCAGCAACGCGACACTATGTCCTGCATGGGCATAAGGGGTGTAGAAGAATAGGCTGGCATCAAGTACGCCTCCTGGGGGACTGGTTCCGATCCAGGCTGTATACGATGCAGCGTAACAGAAGCTCGCGCAGGGTGCAAAGCCTTCGAACCCAGGATCGAAGTACGCGTTCCTTCGGTGATACCCACTTGAGAAGGTTACTTTGAGGTCCCCTTGACCTGTGTTGGTCGCCGTGGCCGAGGTGGCAGGAATATAATACTTTAAAAAGAGAATTTCAGTCATGGTTAGGGGGCGTAGATAGTTCAGAGACGAACCAAGCTACACGTGTATGTCGTCGGAATGCCGTTAACCAATGCTCGCCAGATATTGAAGAATTGACACGCGCCGCCTACGGGGTCCGGGTCGCGGCTTATGCAGATGTCTGCACAGGCCAAAACGTCATATCTGTCAAGTAAAACGAAGCCCATGTACCGTTTCAATAATTTCAGTATGTGCCGGGAACCAAGAATGATCATTGAACATACCCCAGGAGCACTGGTCGCCCCGTCGAGAGGCCCAAAGCTGATTTCATACCCACTCGGAACGGGAGGCTGAACCAGGCTTTTAGCAGCGTAGCCACTACTCTCCTGAACGTATGTCAACGGTGCGGGAGCCGGATAAGACTGCTGTCCTCCCCGGTTCGTCTTCTCCGTCGCGTTATGAACATCAGAGTATGCGGTACACTTCAGATTGGACTTCTCGCTGAACACAAAATCGAGCAACTCGTTGTTTAACTCGTAGTATAGATTGACGAACACTGTCTCCGTTAATGAGTCGTGATTGCGAGCAGAAAGACAAGAGGGGGGGGGAAAATAGAAACGCACCACATGTTGGCACGCGATCGCAAAACGCAAGGCATGCATCGACGTTGTAGGTTGAGTTCGGAACGACAGTATAAGTGAGGTATGCAGTCCCCTCAATGGCGCCATCTCTATCAGTGAGTCCAGTACCAGTCCCAGCAAAAACCTGTTCGTAAGCGGAGGGTGGCGGTTTAGATACCCAGCCTTCACCACCGCTCACGGGGCGTCTGGTAGCTGCCACTCGTGCAATTCCGCCGGAACCAGCCTCCGTGAGTTTGCCGTCCACAGCGGTGATGATGTAGTCGGGAATAGGCTGTCCCGGAGGAGTGTCGTCGCTCGCTCCACTTTTCTGGTCAACGACGTGAACAGTAGAAAAGATAGTCTTAGTATCAGTGGCGGGGACTTTGTTTATATCAAGAGCGTTGTCGATAGTTATCTCGTCGGGCTGAATGGAGGGTGGTGTAACACCGCCGATGGTAGTATTTCCATCGTCTCGGATCACTGGATGGTCAAGTCAGTAACGCAAAACTCGCGGGACGAAATGACGGGGCTGTAATACCAGCAGTGAGAGCCACTCCAAACAGCGTGGTGAGACACAGCAGCTTCATGAAAGCTGACATTGGGGAGCTTTGTTACGCGTCGTGTGGAGAGTGGCTGGTAAGTCTGTCGAGTATTTATACCTGCGACCTCTGCAAAACGCGGTTCTTGCGTGCCTAACCAGATGGCAGTTAGGTACGACCATTGTTCAGAAGTCGGCTTTAGAATTGACATGGGTAATATAAAGCGCCAGTAAGAAGGTGATGCCAGCGAATACCTCCATGACATCGACATACAGCTGATTGTGTTCCTCAGAATATCATAAGCGGAGCGGCCTGATCGAAATGTCTTTGCGAAAAAAAAAAACATAAGAAGAGAAGCGCTGTTGAAAGGTCGCATCTACTTACAGATCGTGTAGGATCCAGCCACGATGCATGATGCTGATGCATTGGGATGGTCTGGGCTTTGATGAAGCTTAAAGCTCTGAATTTGTTCGAGGTGGATGAAGAGGATAGGTATCGGCACCGCCGACAGGAAAGTGACGAGATCTGACTGGAATGCAAATTGAGCTGGTCGAAGGAGCGTGTGAGTACTTATAAGCACTCCAGAAAAGCTGACAAACCGAGGTCGGATGCATCGGTCATTGTGAGGCTCATCATTCAGACTCAACATGTACGTACACTCACATCGCTATCACTTGTCAGCACTTCCGCGCTCAGCTCTTCTCAGCTTCCTTGTTCATCAGTGCAGTCACAAATATTTCGAGCGCACAACTTTGAGCAGATGCGAACATTCAATATTCAATCCTCCTGAGCGGGACATAAGCGCAGGGGACGTCACGGCATCAATTGAGAGCTCGAGGATAACGTACACATAAGAAAAGTAAGGGTATATGGCAGTACAGTTGAGGGGAAATTATGGCGGGAATATTGTAATCTTTGGTGGCAGAAGGTCTACAAGACTCCTCTTCTGGACCTGCGGCTAGTGCGTGTACTGCCGCTACTGCGTCCACTCCTTTTGCGTGATCCAAAGCATCTGCAGCATATAATATCGCCGATGACATGGAATATAGTGACAATGATCTGTAAAAATTTCAAATTAGTGGAGATTTATTGGTGCAGGTAAAATAGGGCGTACGTTTGTGATCGCGCCAACAATAGCCATGATAACATGCGCAATAGCAGAAATTATAGAATTAATGCCACGGCCAATAGCAGAACAGATGGATCCCTGAAATGAAAAGTTTCTATGAGCAAGTATACAGGTGAGGAAGAAAGTGCACATACCATGATTTATATAAAGCGTAAAAGTGTTTCGTGATAGTTGTTTGATGTAGATATGCGGATAGTCAGTTGGAGGGTTTGAAGATACTAGAACCCACCTCTTTATACAAATGTGAGGATGACGTCGCGCTGTGGGACTTTCATGGAAAATCAGAATACGCCGCCTCGTCATCATAGTATCATAATGGGGCTCTTGTGATGTCATGCCGTATCGCCACTTGGTTGGTCCTCGATGGGCTCGAAGCATTCCGAGATTTGGCCCAACCAAGAAGACTGAGTCGGCTGGGCGGTAGGATCCGGTACCGTAAGGAGGCGGTGGGCATCTACGTAGACAGGCACGACAGCACGTGGGCCGGACACTGCCGATGTTGGCGCTTTGCCTGGGCGCATCACAGTCCCGCCTTGATCCCGCCCATAGCTTCCCCATCTCGTATAGATTCTTAGAGTGTGGCGGGTATTCTCAATGTTCTTCACCAAGGTTTTTGCACGTAGAATTCTTGGCATAACTTATTGGCCAGTATTTCGTCTTTTGCCCCGATACACAGGACTAATATGTTGTTCTTTGCATCTACATTATGGTTAGGCACACCCAATTCATGAGATGCTCAGGATGAAAATTCCATTGGTTACAGGTGTGTAGGCTTGTTTTCAAGGGTTCCTCATCGACAGTAAGTGTTTCCATACATTGAATACCCACTGTAAAGTCAAGCTAATTGTCATACTTCGTTTCACAGCCGAATTTGTGTTTCACCGTACCGGAGTGATCCTGCTGGACGACAACACCACTGCTCTAGGACGTGGTGTGGCCAAAAATGATACAATGTAAGTGGATGGTAAGATGAGGGGTTTCTCTGAGCATCCGGGAGACCTGGCTAGTAGGATACCCGCTCAGTACGCCGGCCTTTCCTCTTCCTCTGTCTGTGATAGTCTGATTCCTCTATTTTCTATATATGTAGATTAACTTAGCACACCACCGTGCAGCGTCAACAGGCCGCTTTTACGCTGTCACACGAACACGAACACGACTCCGAGGGTGATAGCTGTGATGGCGATGTTGATGACAATGATGGCGCAGACACCCTCACCTCAACGACGAAGGTGAGGATGGCCCTGGCCTCAACTTTCACTGAACTGGCTTTTTAATTCCCGTCTCCGGGCCCGCCTCGATATGCTCTACCCCTTCGGGCCCAATCCATGCCCATTGAGAGCTTCAGCGGCCATCCTTAGCCTGCTCTCTGCCCCTGCACCTGAAGGCAATCTGCAATAGCAGGTTCTCTGGGGACAGGGGCAGACGATTGGGGGACGTTACGGTGCTGGTACGGCGCGAACACTTCAATATCCTCAAATTCTACACGATTTTGCACTACTTCGAGGCCATCCGAGCACTGGGGAGCCCCAACGGCTACAACTCCGACTCACGAGAACGCCTCCATATTGACTTTGCTAAAGCAGCATACAATGCAAGTAACAAGCATGATTATACTGAGCAAATGACTTTGTGGCTGCAGCGCCTGGAGCCAATCCCTCTTCGCGCATCGTTCCTGGTCTGGGAGCGGAGTCAGATCATGATTCATGGAGACGCCGAGGCTGAGATCCATGCGCCTCTCCCCGCACATGCGTTGACGACGTATCAAGTGGCAGAGAAATGTCCTTCCGCAACGTGAACGTCAGGCGGCTAATCTCCAACTTTGGTGCCGTCGACTCCATTCCCACTTTGACTGCATTCCTCCGGACGGCCTCTCCGAATTCTGCCGGGACCAATTGATCCATTTGATGTTTTCAAATGAGTTGGTGTCTTTCTACCTCCAAACCGCCACCTCAGCTGGCAGCCGCGTACTGACCGGATTCGGACCACTCCATCGTACCATCGCGAGTCCAAAGCAAGCAGTCCCTCTCACTTTGACCCCGCTGTCGTTGTTGAGGATCCACATAAATATCTGGAGCTTTGGGGTATTGCAAATGTGATATGTACAATCGAGGGTTGTTTCATCCTTTCTCATCATTTCCTGTCGCTGTAGGACCTAGGTCTTCGTGTCGCGCAGGTTCGCGTCCTCCTTTCTTTGCCGCCTCAGTTCGGCAATCGCCCTCACCCTCTCGTATACATCGATGATCAAGTGGTTCATCCCTATCCGCCTGCCCGACAAGCAGTCTGGTATGTACTCAAAATGTTGATTTCTCAATTGTAAAGTCTGGAACCAACGGATTTTTTTTGATTTGAAAGGTTGTCTCTGATACATATATGCCGGAAGCACCTGTAGCAGCCATAGCACATAGGCACTATATTGGGTACGGAAGTCCGTGTGGTCGCTATGTCGATCTCAGGAGCACGCAATTCAAACCTCGATCCTTGCAAAAGCCCATAACAACATCGGGCGTTAGAATTCACCGACGATCTATTTGAAAAAAATCACTTTTTCCTGATGTTCGCGGACGGGCCATGAGTCGTTTCAAGTGATCCGCAAGGGACCCCGAGGAACCCAAAAGAAAGAAGACTCGAAGGGAGAGGAAGCAAAAAGCTTGATCCTCCTACACAGACACATCGAAGACGTAACACACCCATGTCCGCAGAAGAGTACGAACCCAATTTCTGCTTTCCGGTCAAGGATCTGGAAAGCGAACGAGTGAAACTCACTCCGTTTATAGTTGAGTGCCAGGCAAGTATTTGTAAACCGAGGGCGAAGCTGATCACCGCCGTGATATCATACTAATAGCCTTCGAAACATGCGGACGCGTTCTTCGCGTTGACACGCCCATCCTACGAGTACGTCCCATTTGGACCATACGCGACCGCCGATGAATTTGTATCGATCCTGGTAGAAGGGCGTATTCACCCGAATCCGGAGAGCGTCTTGTTCGCCGTGTACGACAAAACCAAAGCACCCGAGACTGGCGTCCCCGACGGCGCAATCGCAGGAGCCATAGGCTACTGGGGCACATCTGCCGTCAATCTGGTCACTGAAATCTCATTCGTGCTGATATCGCCACAGTTCCAAAGAACGCACGTTACCTCAAACGCGATCGGGCTCCTTCTCCACTACGCGCTTGACCTCCCATCTGAAGGCGGTCTAGGGCTTCGTAGGGTTTCCTGGCAAGTCAGCCCATTGAATGGGGCAAGCATTAGGGCTGCAGAAAGGATGGGTTTCAAGAAAGAGGGTATTTTGAGATGGCACTATGTCTTGCAGGAACATAAACAGATTGGAAATGGTCCGGAGCGGAGGGAAGGAGATCCAAAATCGAACATGTTGGGCAGAGACACGGAGGTCCTGGGGCTTTGCTGGGATGACTGGGAAGATTCAGCGAAGGGTCTTGTAAATGCCATTATGTCGAGAACATCTTAGCAGAGCTTATCGAGGAGGTTACAAATTTAGAGTGTAGATGACTGTCAAACGGTGGGCCGGCCCGAGTTGTTATATCTATTTAATCTCCGCTTCAATGAATGCCTGACAAATTGAAACGGATCTCAACTTGTCGAACGCTCTTTAAATACGAGTTCCATTCCTTCATCTGCGCTTCCCAATACTTGGCATACCTTCTTGGAAATTCTCTGAGAAAGGCTAACCAGGTAATAAGTGGATTATGCACGACCCTTGAGACCGGTGGAGGCAATTCAGCGAGATCTATCCCAGAATACCTTGGACCAGTCATGCGATGTGCCCCTGTGGATCATTGGATTTTCGAGGACTTCCCACTTGCCTGCCACGCCTTAACACCATTGACAGTCAGCTTCGATGCTTTGGAATGATAGAAATCAAGTAGTGGCCTTCTCGGGTACACCGCGAGGTATGGACCCACATTTATCTTGACCATCCTTACTGACATAAATACAGTAGGTTTACCGTGACTGTCATTTTCACTATCTACCGCGTCGTCCATCCCACTGATCAAACAATAGGAATATGTACTTGGCGGTTGAACCAATAACTCCCGTATCTTTGATTACTCGCATCTTTTCGAGCGCGACATGTTGGTATGGAATACTTATATTCCATTCCCCAACGCCATCCACTGACTTGCCACTCCCCAAGAATCTGTTGTAGGAAGGAAAGTTCCAGCATCGTGTTGAATTGTGGGCGTTCTCTCCCACGTTCCGTCCATCAAGCACTCGGCCGATGGTATTTGTTAGGCCTTAAGAACACCTCCATTGGACCACGTTTTCTTACTAGAAAACGAGAATCCCACTGCTGGAAGCTTCTGACTCCAGGATACTGGTATCGGCGTGTGGTACAGGAAATCTCTGCGGATGCTGTTGGGGATCCATCGAATCGCGCCGTGGTGTTCGTGCATAGGTTTTCACTGACTTCTGTTGCATTCGATGCTCTCTTTGAGGACTATCTCTAGTCGAGTGCGTATATCTGGTGAGTATCGCCGCTCGTGAAATCCATCATCGAACATCGCTGACTTCAGGTGGTTGCATCTATGAAGGTGGGGTGCGAATTGCGTGGCCACGGCCGAAGTGGTAAATCTGAACACGACGATGCTTGAGAATCTGAACGCCTAGCGGACGATTCTGATGTTGTCGGGGAGGCCTTTCATTTAAGGACGCCTTTGTTGCTGGATGTCACGTCCGATCTTGTTTCTGGGAGGTGATAATCGCTGATCGTCGCATCTGACGATAATGCAGGGGTCTCGGAAGTACGTCAAGCCTTTTTCTTCTGCCGGTCCTGGCCTCAATACTAAGCAGTGTTGATGGCATGAATAGTAACGACCGTCGCCTACTCTCCTTCAATCTCCATCGTACGTCTCAGGCGTAGTATCAGTCGCACCAGTTCCATATATGGCTGACACGATGCAATGCCTGATGTCCCCCGTTGCAGTTGACTGTCTCCTCTCGCTCGCGCAAATTACGGGATGTAGATGCCTTCCAGGAAGCAGCGCTCACGTATATCTCATTATTATCCACGACCTTGCGGCATGCCACGCGCCTCCATTGTATCGGCAACTTCTTAAAGCAACCTCGTGCTGCGGCCCTACGGCTGCTGACGAGAATACAAGATTAATATGAGGGCGCGAAAGGAGGGTGGGCTTCCTCTTGTGCTTGTGATGGGGAAGGACGACAACATAACAATCAACCAGGAGGTCGTCCGCACGTTGGAGGGCTGGAAGGAATTTGAAAATTGTTGAGATGGGAAAGGCAGGTCATATCCCATGGTTGAGGGATTCTGCTACTTTCAGAAAGGAGGTCTTGAGTCGGGTAAGAATGGTAGCCACGAGGCTACAGTGAGATCAACCGCCCTATGGCAGTTTTCGGTGGCCAAGTCTCTTTCGTATTCTGGTGGCTAGTTATGATGCTATGCTTTGCAAATACTTGAACGCTCATCGCCATCTTTTTCCGAGTCACTCGTGCACATTGTCACTGTGCCCGACTCAGTCAGTCAGTGATATTGGGCGTAGTGCTTGGTCTTATTATGATTAGAGGGCCTTGCAATTGATCGGTGCCTCAGGGAGTCATATCCGATGACTGTCCAACGATGTCGCCAACATCTCCCGATTCCCGGACCGACCCCAGCGCAACCGTGATCCCAGGACCCAACGCCCATGCGATGGGTCCGCTGTGGCCCACGGCAAATACGTCCTTCTGAAATCGCTCCCCGGATAATCTTCATGTGGTGGCCAACCTTGAGCGGTTTACGGTTTCAGGATTCACAGGCAAAAAGGCAGAGTCTCGTCTCGTGCCGTCTAAGTCTTGTGTTGCCTCGCAATTTCAACCAGGGCAAGGTTGCCGAATGGCGCCCTGTGATGTAGCCACCACTGTTGGCATGGGACACGCGCTGGACGGCAGCCCCGGCAGCACAACTGTCTCTTTTGTCTTAGCCTGTTCTGGTGTAGGAGCAATTGGGAATCCTTACGCTGCTGAAGAATATTGCACCGATAAGGCTAAAAGGTATCGAATTACCTTCTTCCTTCCGTGTGGCAATAGCTTCCTCGGTGAATGCATATGTCTGGAACACATGGACTATCAACATCATCATCATGCGGCCCATCGTCGACGATTGCAGAAAAAACTCTAACAAATTCTGCCTACTAAATATGCCGATCTGTCGGAAGCCTTAGCTTCATCTTGAATCTCCCTGCACAAAACGATCGACGATATTTGTGTTCATCTGATTTCCCTAATAAAGTAAATGCAGGGACACCTCTTCCTCCGTATCACTATCCTATCAAGACATTATTTTCTGCAATTTCTGTGTTTGGTTGTGCCATGGTTAGCTACTTGTGCAATGTTCTGGTTGAAGAAATGAAAGCAAGCTGGAAGTCTACATTGAATGCCATGTTTTCGTCACGGTATCGCCTCATTCTCGGAGGTGTGGATAATCTTCTTTTAGTCTCCGCGATTTCGATCAGCTTCGCGCTCACCACGTGCCTTGGCCATCCGAAATTTGGGATCAATTTCCTGGAAGCCCCGCCGTGACCCTTGCGTGCACGCGCTTCTGTCAGGCAAAAACTCTATCGAACCCTGATTCATTGTCGCGGTCATCACCATCGCGTTCCCGTTTCGATTCCTTTGCTCTCGGGCTGCCAGGAGGTTGGTCTTCCTCCTAGAACGACACGTCGTCGCAATCGACGAATCAACTCATCGGTTACCGGATTACTAGTCAACGACACTGTGACGCAGGCGCACCGAGGTGTTGCATTATATACCCCTCGTGGTTGCTCTTACATAACGTCAGCCTGAACGAGTTTGCAACGTTTCGATTCACCCGAGTTGACCTGGGGAGGGGATAGCCAGTGCGTTGTGTTCACTCGATTGCAAGGTTCGTCCCATTTGTGGCCCAACAACAAATTCAATGAATATTTCTTAGTCAAGTTGTCAAAATAGAAAGTCCGACGACGCAATCCCATAAGGATCCACAAATTTGTCCAAATTATTAGGAGTCCCCTCGCATTTGCACCTTCAGCACATACCTCGGTTGTTCTGAAAACGTTATTTTCCTCTGAGAGCCTACTTGTTCGCCACTTATTGCGTTGGGTTGACCTCCTGACCATGAATACGATGAGATCCCCAATGGCTCCGAGTATTAACCCTCCGGTTAAAGCTGCAACGCATCAGCAAGCTGTGGCCACTCTTCTACTAATAGAGAATTCGCAAGCAATGCTGGCTATGTGGCCTGATCTTCGCGATCGTTATCTTCAAAATATCGTGATGAAGCTCGAAAGCACAAATCCAACCGTACCAGTAAGTCTATCACTGTAGTCCGGACGAAGTTGAGCTCCTGCCTGATTACACGACGCAGATATACACGCTTATGTTGGAGAGTATGCCTGCGCAGAACGAAGGACTACCCGCGGTACCCCGACAATACGAAGCGTTGCACAACGGGCTGTATGATTTTAGGTTCAACTATGATCCCCAAAACAGGCTGTCGGTCGGGAAGGTCTGGAGTGGCGCCGAGGTGATTGCTGCTTGTGGAGTACAATTTGACTTGCTTATATCGACATTCGTAGTTTCTGGCATCGACTAAGTTTCAGGGCAAGCCCGCTGCCCGCCACCTCATCATCGTCGCCGCGTCAACTCCCTTGGAAGACGCATTTGGCATTAACACCTCTGTCTACCACGGCCACACCTTATGGCATCGACTAGCTCGTAAACTAACTCAGGTAGGCTTTATCTTTATGAACATCAGTGCTGATTTACGAAATTTCTTGGTAGGCCGACATTCAATGTCATATGGTACTGGGTTCGAATCAGGACATGACACCATTCATGACTTTGTTCGAAGAGACGGTCAGAAATACTGTTTTTATTCTGCTGAAGCCTTGCTCATATTTTTAGCGCCATTCTGGTATAGTTGAGATTACAAAACTCCGTCGAAGAGCCGCCATCATTCCCAGTAGATAGGGACATCCTTTTTCGCTTGTCAGCCCGAGTACCCAGCTACAACAGCCTCTATTCGGACACAGGTTCGTTGCGGTACTCCTCTGTTTCCGCGTTTTATCGATGGAATTGATATAATTTGATTCATAGTTTTAGGCCACCGCCACGCTAACGTACGTAATATCTGATAACCGTCATGTCCGTTGTCCCTTGACGCCCATGAATTGTGATTCAGCCACAAATTCATCGTGCGCTGCCATCTCGCAGCCAGTCCTTCCCGCTGGGCTCGTACCATACAGCACAGCTACCAAAAGACAATGGAACAAGTATGGCGTCGCCGACTAGTGATTTGACACCCGACCCTCCTCCAAGCCTCGTTTCACAGTTGCAACAGGTACATGGTCTCACGAAGAAGAAGGTGTACGGTGCCAAACCAGCTCGGAAACCGTTCTTTCGTGAAGAGAGAATTCAGAAGGATCTCCTGGCTGTACCTGCGCCCCTGACACTCCCCACAGCGATACAGACTTCCCCCCTTGCCAGTGCTGGTGGAAGAGCAGTATCCAGGTCCAGGGCTGGACGCATTCTTCGCGCCGCCCAGGCAAGTCCAACTGAGTCGACTTCTCGGCGTCCTGTTTTACCACGAAGAGGTTCCAGAGTATCGTCACCGGAAACAGAGATTCTTCCGAATACATTTCCTCCGACCCTTTCTTCTCCTGTTTCACCTTCAGCGATGTCGAGCATGTATTTACAGGGCTCTCCAGTGGCTTCCCAGCCACCTGATCTCCCTTCTGACGCCTCCTGGCAACCATATCCTTCCATTGTCCCCTCACACCCCATCGTTCCTTCGCATCCCCAACCGCAATATCCCGCATATCAACAAAATCCTCAACCTGTTGTACCCTCCAATTACATGGTGGGGAGTGGGGCCGATTACTCCCAGCTGTCGGCTCCAGTAATGCAATCAACGGAACCCAACTATACGCCGATGACACTTGGCCCCTCTCACCATGACTCCACGGCGAACTCGCAATTCCGCAGCATCGCTAACGGACCAGAAGAAAGTTTCCCTAGTGGTCGTGTGCCGCGGCGAGCCTCATGTCCAGAAGATGAAGAACCATTCACGTTCAACGCCGAATACGTCGCTGCCACCGCTGCCCTGTTCAAGCGTGAGGTATTGCCGGCCTATCCACAACTCGCTGCGTTGGAAGAAATCGCGCAGCCTCCGTATACCGAACCTGTCTCCCCACGACATGCGTTCTTCATTGCGCAAGACCAGGGTTCCATGCCACCGAGCCCCACCTCGTCATACAACCCGGGAGAACTCTACGTCGGGGCCATCCAGCGTGATGAAATGCTTCTGCATTCGACGTCTCTTGAATACCCTTCCACTTCCACAGCTGATTCACCTGGGTTGGCGTATGCGACGTCATACTCCCCAGGTAGCAGCTCCTCACTCACAGGTTGGGCTGGTTAATCGGACGTCGCCTGTCTCATCGTAACTTTTATCTTCCCTGTCATTCTTTCTCGCTGTTATGACGTTAAACCTGCTTTCCATTGTCGATATACGCACCCTTTGTTACCCTTTACCCTTTGTTACCTTTTACCCATGCTCTGGTCGTCATTCTGTGGTCTTCTATTCCGTTTGTAGTTTTAAGGCCTCTCGCTGCGTTTGTTTTCTGTTGTCGATTCAGGTTTCCTTACCTTTGTGGTAGTTATTGAACACTGTAGTACGAATCGAGGGACTTTGTGGGCTGTCTCCATCTCGTCACAGGTGGGAATTTAAATGGAACCTGAGTCCTACCTTTCTAATACTCCTTCGCTTCGGTCTTAATTAGGAAGGGGTTACAGTGCGGGTGAAGTAAATGTTCGACCGGCTCTTCGAAGACTGGTAATGAAAAGTGAATAGGTTTCGATTCCGTTGCGATGGTGATCGACCTAAATTGCTAGTAAATGAACATCTCACCCACGCAGCGAGGCTATGGAAGATGCCATTCAACGGAGGCGATAAAAATACACGCCGTCGGAAAAAGGACGGTAGTGAATACAAAGTACTGACAACTGAGATACAATCCAACAAGGTATAACACATCTGTCTCATTGCGACTGCTCTGCGTATATCTGTAGCATACGTTGCGTGATCATGAGCATAAGATTAATCGTGATAACAGAGATGGAGACAGGCAGCTGACCTTTATCGTTTTATCAGCACCTCCCGTAATCAGTCGAGTGCCCGTTTGGTCGAAGGTCGAACAGAACACACCAGCCTCCGCCTCGAGAGAACCGGGTTGCGGCACGTCTTCCAGGTTCTGGAAAGGTGTTCCGGTATTGTAATCCCAGAATGTTAAAGTGCCGTTATCGCCTGCGGTTCATCGCGACCATCATCAGAGGAAGGTAAGGCTTAGAACTGTCAGGTGCTTACCACCCGAGAAGAACACGCCCTCGGCGTTGACCGAAAGCGTGTTAATGATTGCGTTGTGTCCGCTAAAGTTGAACACAAACGAGCCTTCTGGGCATTTCCATTTTTTGATGTTGTTCCCGCCAGCAGACCCAGACGCGAAAGAGTACTCCGTCGGATGAATAGCCAACGCACGGACGGACTTTTTATGGTGAGTGAGGGTGACCATTGTTTTTCCAGCGGCGAGATCCCATAACCTTGTTGAGCATCCAGTCAGGAGGTAATCTAACGGACAAAAAATTGCCAATATTACCTGACGGTTGAGTCCATGCTCCCAGTGATCACTTGAGGATCGGACTCCTGGCATTTGACATCTGCCACAGTTCCCGTGTGGCCGGAGAGTACATGAACTTGGGCCTTCGTCCGCATGTCCCAAACCCGCGCGGAAGCATCACGGCCAGCAGTCACAAGCACGTCGAGCGTTGGGTGCAGTGACAGAGAATAAACACCGGATAAATGACCGTGATAGTGTCGGATGACTTTGTTTGCTTCCAAATCCCAACATTTCACCATCTAGCCATGTGTCAGGTGTGACGTGAGCAAAGTTTATCACGAACGGACGTACCTTGTCCTCCCCACATGAGAAAAGATAGGGGTGACGAGGCGATACAGCTAGGCCCCGAACGGTGGATATGTGTCCGGTCAACGATAGCTTCAGCTCTCCCGAGGCCAAGTCCCAGATTTTGATAACACGGTCTCCAGCACCTGTCGCGAACCACTGGTTTCCTGGCTCTACGGCTGCACTACGAACCCAGCCTAGGTGGCCAGAAATTACGCGGACAAGCTTCCAGGGTGGGTGATATGTTGGTTTTATCGTTCGCGTTGTTTTATGAAGAGTCAGCGCTTGTGATAACTTGGTTGACGAGCTGAATGTTGATGGTTGGGTTATCGGTGTTTTGTCAATGGTTGCAATCATGCGAGAAGTGTTGCTGTCCGCGGAGGCTGAACATGGGTGTTAGAAAAAACAACTAGGACTTCAAAACACGCCACGCACGACCCGCAGTTATCATCTTCCGGTTCTCCTTTGGCCGAGAAGGTCCCACAGGCCCTCGCTGTGCCACCAATGCTGAGGGAAGCTCTTTGTAGTCGCGATATTCGTCATTGATCTTGACAGATAGCTTTAGCCTTACACTGTGGCGAAACAATGGTAAGCATGGTTCATTTAGTCATTCCTATCAGCTTACCTCTTCTCCTCATCTTTGAGACCGTCTTCTGGGGCAGAAGCATAGACAGCTCTTGTGCGTTTGGCGTTTCGCTGGAATAAAGAGTCCAATGGTGGCAAAGCAGCCGTCGACATGTTGTAAATTTGGACTTGGTGGGCACTCTGTCTCTTGGTTGTATGACGGGTCCCTTGACGAATCCACAGGCTCTGTGCTGTACAGATGCCCAACCTGGTTGGAGACTTGAATGTCGCAAATTGAAAGAGGAAGCGGTTGTTTGGCCTTGTTTCGCTTAGCCATCCTTATCCTTTGCCTTGACCACCGTCCTCCATCGCAAAGGAATAATTGGCACAAAGCCAGTCATTCTGCATAAAGTCGAGGCTACTGTCGTTACTTTGAGACTCCTGTAGTATTAGGTAGTTGACGATTGCCAGAGAGAAGTCATGTCGGATGCAGCAGAGTTAAAGAAACTCGTTAAACAGCTGCAAGGTGCTTCAAATCCCGTGGTACGAGTGATTTTCTTTGTGGAAACCCGTCACTCCCGTTCCTTTTCTGACTAACTCTGTATAGGATATCATTTCCGTTTTGAACACGTTGAAGAATGACTACGAAGTCAGCGAAGCAATCCTAAGGGTGGGTGTTGCTCGTTCAATTTTTTACGCTCGTTTTCCCGTTTAGGATGACTGATGCGATCGCCTCTTAACATAGGAGAGCAAAGTTGGATTGGCAGTCGGCAAGCTTCGACAACATGCCTCGAAGGACGTGTCGGATCTGGCGAAAGAGATCGTGAAGAAGTGGAAGAATCAAGTGGAGAAAGCCAAATTAGCGGCGAATGGTGGAGGCAAGGCGCAGCTGAATGGCAAAGGTGCGTACCAGTCATGCTTCGTCCATTCTTTCTTATCCCGCTTTAGACAGGAAAGGCTCAGTGGCGAGTCCAGCAGGCACTCCCGTCACACCGACCGCGTCGAACACAATTCGCAATGCCAAGAGTGACGGCGTCAAAGGGGCCACAGGTGACACCACGCGAGACAAGTGCCTCGAGCTCATGTATGACGCGCTTGCTCAGGACTCTGGCGCCCGTAGGTCTTTACTGTCGTTTTGGAACACATTGCTGATAGTAGGATGCAGCTGTTGAGCTGATCCTCAAGAGAGCTCAAGGTCTCGAAAAAGCCGTTTATCAAATCGTTGGTGCTACAACTGCGGACTATAGAGGTAAAATCCGCACACTATACGTCAACTTAAAGGATAAGAACAATCCATCGCTGCGGGAGAACGTAGTCAGTGGGGAATTGTCTGTGGAAAAGTTGAGCAAAATGACTGGTCAGGTGAGCAATCATATCTGCTCTCTTTCGGATCTGGCTGATGATGGCGGTCACGTAGGAAATGGCATCAGAGGAAAGAAAGAACGCAGACAAAAAGATTAAGGAGGAGAACTTCCAGAAATCCCTTGCGGCTGGTGAACAACAAGCAGAAACTGATGCGTTCCAATGCTCGAGATGCAAACAGGCATGCTATCTCCTTCTGCTCTCACATTCCTTCTCACTTCGTGTACCAGAGAAAATGTCATTATCGCCAGGCCCAGACGCGAAGTGCTGATGAACCTATGACTGTAAGTGTCCATGCACTGCGAGCCATAATGCTTGACTTACATCTTTGTGATAGACCTTTGTCACGTATGTGAATTGGTTCAGCTTGGTCGCAAAATACTAACCCTAATGTTTTTAGGTGTGTGAATTGTGGAAACAGGTACATCGATTCATTGCATTCTTGTGTTCTTTGGACGACTGATCATGACGTGCTTTTTCTCAGGTGGAAGTTCTCATAGGGGTCTTGCATATTCAGAATTCTTTGCCATGGCTATTCATTCACTTCGCAACTATCTTATTATTTATTCGCGACGTTCTATACCTTCCTTTGCAACCTATTATATGTATCGCTGGTCTTCGTGCCATCTCCATATTCCCCATGGCTTTCATTTCCACTCGTCTTCTGTGTTACTAATATTCGCATTTCTTGTGGGCTTTTCGAACCTTCAGTGCAATGCGCCCATCTACACTAGCGGCTTTTGTTGTCCTTTTTTTCCTCAGTTCAATGGCCTCAAAGAGTTAATATGTGCATTTCGAGCAAGATTTGAGAACGCAATTGATTTCGCGACCCTGCCCTTTTTGGAAGTTGATCATCTGAACTTCAACTTGAAATTCGTGCTTTCATCATGCTTCACGACCTTCGGCGAGTCCTCAAACGCATAAGACATGCCTCCAGACTACTACCAACTTGGGGGTTTTCGGTCACCCATTAACTGGTACGAGAGAGTATATAAAAGGTCTTTAAACACTGCGTAACAGGTGTTCGATTCGCAGGTTTCAGTACGATGATAAGAACCTGGCCAAGACGATCGCAGGAGACGATTCCCCTTTGAGACCAAAGAACGGAGACTCTAAGGGGCCTGTAGAGCTGGTTTTAGGTAGGGAGGGAATGGCATCGAGGGACGCGACTGACCGGAGACTCCAGGAATCAAGCACACTGGAAGTTCTCACCTTCTGCTCACCGAATCACAAATAGATCGAGTTGTACGAGCACATCCCGGTCTTCAACGTCCACGGGCTCGCCCGGTGCCTGCCACTGCTTTCGAGTCCCTTTCCCCCATTTACTTTCATGCACACGAGTTAGAAAAAAAATTGGGGCAACTGAAAGTCAAGAGCAGTGGACAGAAATCGACAGACAACAGTCAATCGAATAAGCAGTTTCAGTCAGGGGAAGACGGTATCCAGCGAGGAGGGTTTGAACTAGGACGGCAAGTCTCTTCTCACCTATCGTATGGGCTTGGACCGTGTTTTTGACTTTCTTGGTTCTCAGACTACTCTATCAATTGCTTCACAATAACGTCGAACCCGGAAAATATGGACTCTATGCCAAACCATTGCCTAGCTCTGTTCGCATTTGCTCCTTCGTGTATAATACTCCTTTCAAAGATGAAAGACCCAGTAAAGACCGCCTGACCACACCGATCTTGCTTGATTGCGGTTTGGCGGAGGCTACAATTCCTGATCTGAAGCACAAGGCTGAGACCTCCCTTCACTTCACTTTTTCCAGTCAAGCATTTCTCAATCAAGGCTCAGCGAGATTGGTATGTGTTGTCTTGATTAGAATCGTCGCGAAGGTGCAGGAGATGACATGCCTGTAGGATTTCGTGCATGGGGCCTCGGAGTCGCTGGCTTCAACTGTCATTTCTGCACGTTTGCAAGAGTTCTTCAAGGATTATACGCAGCCCACATCGCAACCGATGATTCTTCTTGTGCACAATGAGGAACAATCTCTAAACGCGCTAGAAAACCTCGGTGTTGATACATCTTTGTGGGCACGGAAGTCCGGTCTCAGGAAATTGTTTTACGAGACGGTCAAGGTTTGCCAGCTCGAGTGTTCCAAATGATCATTCAATGCTGACCCAACTTTATTGTTTCGTGATTCAGGTTAAAGGCGAGGCGAGTCCGTCATTCCCCAGTGACACGAGGAGGTCGTACGAAAAGGAACCTAATGGGTACGAATATCGCAACAACCGACCCCGTTCCCGTTCCCGATCACCCCGTCGCTCCTCCGGTCAAAGTTCATACGCCTCGAGGTCTTCGTCATTCCGTGATACCCGATCACCATCTCGTCGCCATTTGGAGGACTATGATTACGCCCAGCAGCGACGCAACACCTACGCGCCGGTGTATATTGTGGACATCCAAGAGCAGTATAAGAAGCTTATGCAGACGGCGCTCGGTGCAGGAAGTGTGAATAAAATTGCGGAACACCTGGGAATATCAAAGGACCTTGGGTGGTGTGCTGGAAATGAAGCTGTGTAAGCGGACTATGAGTTGCCTTTGCTTGGCTAATTTTAACTTTCTTGTTCGAAGGTTGATAATCGATGTTTGGCGCTCTATGATCTCGGGCCCTGCTATTGATGAGCAGAGAA
The DNA here is from genome assembly GCA_013433165.1 of Hypsizygus marmoreus. Classification (NCBI taxonomy): domain Eukaryota; kingdom Fungi; phylum Basidiomycota; class Agaricomycetes; order Agaricales; family Lyophyllaceae; genus Hypsizygus; species Hypsizygus marmoreus. The sequence goes on along the minus strand of CM024093.1, from coordinate 653,404 downwards.
CGCTCAGGACGATAAGGCAGGGCCGTTCTCGCACTGCCGTCAAAGAGCCTGAGTCGGCAGACGTGACCGGGGATGTCGGCGACGAGTCAGACATGGATCCCAATGACATAGTCCAGACGGCTGTACCACAAGCTGTTGGTGATCCTGATTCTGGCTCGGATTATGGAGAATCCGACTCTGATTAGTAGGAGGACGGTTTTAGTAGTATTGTGTCAATGTTGTGTTATTTTTGGGTTCCGGATATTTTTTGGTACAGTAACTTGCTAGCGAAACCATGCAACTCACGTGTATGTCTACATTCACTCCCCTAGTGAGGTCTGCCTCTGTCATGACGTGCTTGACCTCTTCAGGTCCCTCGATAGTGATAGCAGCGATTAACTCGATGTTGCCTCGATGTTTCAAATACGATCGATTGATCGGTGGCGGTGTGAGTACCCGACGCCTGACCGGCAGTGACAGGCTGATGCATCAGGCATGCTAGACAATAGCAACACTGCAACAGCTGCCATGCGTCGCTTCTTGTTATTCTGCACCTACGTTTCTTCTCTTTGCGCTGCAGGGTAGCCAACAGACTTCATTTCACGTCGAATGTCGAGGCCTCTCTCAACGACAGATGCGACTCTCGTTGACCCCGATCGATACAGCAAAGGCTCGGACCGCTTTCGAGAATCGACCCACCTCATTCCACCAGCGGATTCTGGGGGTAAACGAGCCCCCCGCTATGTGAGTCTATATTAATCAATATAGATTGAATTCACCAACTTACTTTACAGGACCATATAATCATGAGCTGGCCGGTTGTGCTTGGGACGCCGCTGTTGCTGTTCGTTCTCGGACTCGCGTTGAGCATTGGTACGACGATATCCTATAAACGGGGAGGTGAGCTCTGGCAATACTTGAGCGGGAATAGCGTCATTTAATCTATGATAGGCTTCAGAGTTCCTCCAAACAATGTCCTGAATGCCGTTTCGCCACAGTTCTTATTGGTACGCAGCAATTCTGTTCTTGGAATGCTTAATTCCCTGACGCCAGGTGCCAGTCATTTATCCCGACAATGTGAGCATCTCTTCAGCCTTGCTTTTAGTAGTTATGGCATTAACACTATGTCCTAAATGTAGTATCGTGGCTCCAGTTGGGATACTATGGCGTGAAATTGATTGGACGCTGAGGCAGTTCCAGGTAGAGTTTCATTCTCATGTCTGACCGACTCTGGCTCTGATTACCATGCTGTTGCAAGCCCTACATCGTGCTTTGGAAGGGGCGTGCCTTGGCTGAAGAGAGTTTGTTGCTGGACTATGTGAGTATCTCTTGCTTAACATTTTACATTGTCACTGACTTTTTTCTCTTCAGATTGCTCTAGGGTATCTACACATCGCATCTCAGTGCCAAATCAAACTAACGCTATAGTTTCCTAGTCCATTTCTGGCGCTCTTTCGGGCAATGAAATACAAGCATCGTGTCTTGCTGTGGTCCTCACTGTCCGCATGTGTGTCCTTCATGTTTCAACCTTTTGGTGAGAGCGGTGATTTCGGTAATATTTGCGCGTTATATAACTTTGATACGGTAGCCGGCTCTATCTTCCAGATTCGACAGAAGAATCAAGTCGAATGTAATTGTCCTGTGTTCCATTCTATCGAGGTACCATTGATTTTAAATGTGTTTCTCAGATGGAAATGTCACCAGCACGAAAGCTATTGGGCTTATACCAGATGTTAACGATCTGAATGCATTCGTTGCTGCAGCCGGATTTGCGGAGGCGGCAGTATTCCACCGACTTCCAGACCCACCATTCGTTCAGGGTGGATGGGCAACTGCTGAATTTACTGTGAGCTCTAGGAGTTATTCCCCCAATCACTTCACCTTTTAACACAACTATTCCCAGTTCCCGACAGATGCAGGGCTTAACGGAACTATGCGAGTCAATACTACTGGGATCCAGACCGCAGTGAACTGTGCAAATCCGGCTGTATCTTCTTTACAAACCAATGCAGACGGCTCGTTTTCCCTTACGTCCAAGTCGGTTGAAGAATGTAACACATCTGTGACTTTTAATCCTCGCGTGAGTGTTGGTACCACTCTAAGGTATGGGGGAGCTTAGGATCGTTGTGTTACAGGACTCCACATTGCAGTATGGTGTCGTCGATGTGCCTTGTCCAGGGAATGCCGCGATCGCCGACATTACATTACGGCCTGTGATGTTCTGGTTCGACCCTTCCCTTTTTCTCTCCATATTTGTGGAGCCGGCTGACATACCTGAAGGTTCTTTCATACCAAGGCCGAAGGTACACCCGAAGCGAAATCTGTGTTTTGTGCACCCACGATCAAGGCGTTCGATGTCACGGCATCCGCCAGCCTCAATGACGGGTCTCTCTACCACGTCGTAAAACTCAACGAGTATGCCCCTCCAAACAATGTCACTGGGGACCCCTTGCGTGGTCAGGCTTTCAACGGGTACGTTAGCCGTCTTCTCAGCAATGATTTGACAGAAATGATGTGTCGTCCGTTAGTGTGATTTTCCCAAATAACGCGAACACATTCATACAAGCGCGTGCTACCGCAACGAGTTCCGGCGTCTCTGGAGCGATCTTCCGTTTTGCGTCGCAACTGGAAGATGGGCCCCAATCAACGTTTGATCTCCCCAATGGATTTCTGGATATTACTAGCAAGGTTTACGTACGTTACGCGCATATATTTCTCCTTGCTCGTTGTCCTGAGAAAACTACATAACAGACCCAGCATCTCTCACTTGCAGCCAAATCGATCTACTTCTTAAACGTCAACCGCACACTTCCCGCGGAGATGGCCTCCCAAATACCCGTGCTATGGATCGAGTAAGGTTCCTTTGGGCGACTTGAGTTTTGCTAACTTCCTGAATTTCGTGCTTTCCAGTCCCCTACCCGGCTTTGCCCTTTCGGCATTCCTCATACTCGTTGGTCTTACAGGCTTCGTAGTACAAATCATACATCAACGCCAACGCAGAAAACTTCTTTTAGCCGCAGAACCGGGAAGCATTGCTGCGATTGTTTCACTGACATCCCGTTCTGGATTCGGCGAATTGCTCCTCCCATATGACGACGAGAAGACACTCGAGCGGAAGTTGAGTGGGTTGCGGTTCCGCCTGGACAGACGAACAGGCGCCATTGTTGCTGATGACGAGGGGACCGAGCGGGTCAATATGAGCCCTGACGACGCCATGCTCTCCCTGTTGGGACACAGGCATCCGCGGGACACTGCTTTGTCGTCGTCGTCAGACTTAGCTTACCAGGCTGCTGCAGGGTACCCACCTTGGAAAACGCCTTATGACCCATGATTTTTTTTTTACTGAATGTATTTCACGACGCGGACGTGCTTCTTTACAATTGCATTCGTACTGAACTTTTGGGCATGTGGTCATTTGGCATTGTAATGCATACTTTCAATTGATTCGTCAAAGCGACAGTAAAAATAATATGTGCTATCGAAGTACTCTCACGTCGCCCGACCTCTTTTGAACGCCGTGTCGGGGTTGTGACGAATTCGCAATTCAAGTGTGGTTTATACATTGATCGCATGTCCTCGGGTAGGACGCTGTCAGAAATTTCACGGAACACATCTTCATTGGCCCCGAGAACTCCAATGATGTAAACCAAAGTAGAAACCAGCACCGTCATTGATGGACAAAATCAAAAAAGAAAACATAGGAAGAACCTGCACGAATACGGAATTCGAAGTCCTGAACTACGTCGATTGCCAATGGTCATCAGACCACGCCGATTCGAGCATGTTCTTTAGGCTGGATTAACCTGTCACAAACAATCTGGAGATCATCCATTCGACGAGAAGATCGACATGCGCGACTCCCCTTACCACTAGTCAAACACCAATCACCAAAGTATGAAGGCGATGACGATGAGAGTCGAGGTCTTCGGGGCTCGATGGGAATGAGGACTCTGTCAACAATGTGTCAATTCCGTAAAGTGTCGACACACTGTGGCTTTCCGATCCAAACTCAAAATCCAGGATATCAACCAAGTTGAGACCTAGAACTCTCAAAGGTCGGGGCCCTGGTCGAAAGCACAAGCAAGAAGGAATTGAGTTTGGAGCTCTGGAGCGGCAGTGATGAATGAAATGCAGCAGGTTCTGCTTCGAACTGCGACCGCGCGTAATACCATTCCGTGACGGGATAACCTTTCCGGCCGCATTCTAAGGCGTAAACTATAGATAGAAGTATCATGTAACTTCACAAAGGTACCACAGAAACTCACGTTCTGGCCTTCATGAGAGCGGATAGCACCCTGGCAACGACACGTACATCTGAGTACATGCGTAAAGGCAAAGTTTATTATCAAAGTCTAAGGACCTAAATGGAAACGCACCAACACGCTTCGTGTCCATACCGGACATGAGCTTAGGCATGCAGCACCGTCAAATTGAACCTAAGTTACCTGTACCTAGCCACATTGTCAGAACACGAGCGAATGAGAGGGCTTACGAAAAATCCGGATTGGTGTTATCAGCGCATCAGTTCCCTCAATGAACACGACGCTGTCGGGAAGCATCTTTATCTGTGTTCTCGTTCGTTCGTTTCTGCTTTCGCTGCTTGCTCTATCTTTCCTTGAAGCCGCGCTAGTGTGGTTCCTGGCAACTTTCCAGGCAGTTAGTGCAATATCAGCGATCTATAATGCTGCAACTCCATTCAATTGGTAGGTGCTGAGTATGTTGACAAGTTACTTACAGCCAAATCGATGACATGCAAATGACATGACAACATAAAGCAACTCACATCGGCATCAGACCTTCAACCAGTCATGTTGTAAGAGTGCTGCTGCACTCGCCCTATCCGACGGTTTCAACCTTAGCATCGACCGCAGGAACGAAGTACATATTGTCACTTCGTCACCGTCCATCACCTCGTAGTTCATCAGAGCTTCTTCTAAACCTCGAACTCCTGCGACTTTTATGCGCAATTCACCTATGATCAACATTAATGTCAGTCAATTTAACGGACCGTCGCCTCGACTCACCATCGTCATAGAAATACTGCTCAAAATTCTTTGCAGTCCCAAAATAAGTGGCATCAAACGTTTCCTGTGCCACAGTAGGCATGTGCGCAAGATGGTAAGCTTCAGGTGTCCATGTAGGCCCTCCTCTTGGGGCGAAAAGCCAACTTCCGGTGAGAAGCTCGAAAATCTGCAAGCCCGAGTCAATTGACGACAAAAGAAGCAGGAACAGATGTCTTGCCAAGCATCCTAAATTCCAGATATCTGCGCTTGTGCCCCACTCAGATCCCAGGATGACCTCGGGAGCACGCAGAGCGAAAGGCTGGATGATTGCAGGGTGAAATCCATCTACAGCGACGGCTACGATGCGACGATGAGTCGTAGCGGCGATGATTGCGTAGATCGCTCACCAGTACCAAAGTCAGTCAACTTAACATTGAGTTTTGACGAGTGGGTCAATTTGAGAAGCTCTTCCGGGGTAAAAACATGTATCGGATGAGAAAAAATAGCATGAATAGGAGGTTCGGATGAGGCTGCATTCATGGGAGCTATAGGTCGTGATTCTCCGTCCATAATTTCCACAGCGGTGTCTACATCATCGAGCTCAACGAGGATGTTGTCGGGTTTGATATCTTTCCAACGATAAATCAGTATCAGTATAACCCCAACAAATGTCTGAAGCGACGCACCAGTATGAACCACACGACATTCACGATGTAGGAAATCTAAGGCCTGAAGCAGCTGTTTGGCGACTACCTTGACTACCGACAGTGGAAGCCCTGTCCCGTCGAGCTTTGGAAATCTGCCCATAGGTTCGTGTACCAAACAGAGATGACGGCCGTTGATACTCGATACTTCGAAACTGTCGAGCAATCCAACGATGTGGGATGGCCCAGGAGAGCTCCTGCATTGCTTGGCTGAGTCTCTTGCAAGCTGTAGGAGGCCAAGCTCATCAGAAAGCTGACTTTGGACCTCCGTCGCGTGAGCTGTCAATATCTTGACTGCGACGTACCGCCGCTCGAGTGCTCTGGGGCAACATCATTACGCAAATGAGCCAAAATGAGTTACCGTATTTACGCACCCTTCTTGCTTCGCCAGCCAGACACTGGAGTGCTGGCCCCACCCAAGTTTGCTAACAATGGTGTACTTTGGATTGATTTTGTTTCCCAGAATCCCTGGATAGAATCCGCCATTATGATCGACAGGAAGATCGAGTGGTTCTTCAGGCCATTGTGCTTGAGTCCTGCCAGTCTTAGGTATGACCCGCGTTGAGAACGCCTTGAAATTCGGTCGAAGAAATTTGAATATGTTCAGCATGATAAACACACGTAGCACGATGGGGGGAATGGGAGGCCTAGGAGAGCCCTCAGCGCCCAGCCAAGGTTCAAGCAATGTTCAAGTGTTGCAATATATGTAAGTACTGCCAAACGCTGAAATCAAATCCACCTGCCAGCTCGTCCACCCCATTGGCTAGTGCCATTGCCCAGTGCCGTCTGAAGCAAGCGCGCACAAACAAATCGGGGATCACGCTGAAATCAAATTCATTTTGTAAACTTGAAAGGCCCTCTTGAGCCGCTACCCGAATAACTTTCGGAGTATAACTCAACCAGACTTACGCTACTTACCATACGGCGGCCCCTTCGAACAGTCTAGAACGTTTCATCTGTCACATAGATTCATGGGCGCAGCATCTGATGGGGGAGAGACCCGGAAATTGAGACTAAAGACCTTGGTCCAATCTCTCAGGCTTGTCAAAACATGAGGCCGTGTCACGAATTCTGCTTCTGCGTCTTCCCTGTACATCTGCCATCCTGCATCTTTTGCAGATTTTTCCCTTGTCTATTCGTTTCCGGCACTTGGTAATCAAAATGGTACGTATCAGATGCATTCTCCACGCCAAGGCATTAAACGAACGGTATTTAAGGCAATGAGAAATTTTTGACAGGCCTAATATCGAGGCTCTCTACCTTGCACGGCCACAGGACCTCTTCCGTAACACAATGTTCTCTCGCATCTCTTCCATCTTTTTGTTGGTTCTCGTGGCCTTTACTGTTCTCGCGACTGCCACTACTACCGTAACAGTTACGGTCGTAAGTTCGACGATGTATTTTCCCGCTGCAATTGCTGAAAAGTTCGCGTGATAGCCGGCTCCTGGGCCCACTTCCACTCCTTTGCCCGCCAGCCAATGTGGCACCGCAAACCTTCAATGCTGCAATGCCCTTGAGCGCGTAAGTATCCCGACGATGTTGAATTTTTAGATATTAATTCAGCCTTCTACAGTCTGACGGTTCCCTTGTTGGGAATCTCCTTGGACTTCTTGGAGTTGTTCTCCAAGGTGTCGAGGCTTTAGTGTCCGTACCATTCCGGCTGCATGTTGCGAAAATCTCTCATCCATTTTGGTCAGTGGTATCACCTGCTCTCCCATCGACATCTTGGGCATTGGCCAGAACTCGTGCCATTCTCAAGCAGTATGCTGCCAGAACAACAACTTCGTATGTTTTTGTCTAAATGCTCCCTCGCCAAATTAAATCTGACCTCACAAATAGCATGGTCTCATCGCCATTGGTTGCGTTCCTATCAACATCAACCTCTGAAGATCTGATGTCTAGGTTGGTGGTTCCGGACACACCTCCCAAAATTTCCGATCTGTGGCTAGCTATGATAAATGATGTTTTTGCGATCACCTGCTGCATTGAAGAAACAAAACCTAAGATGTCCAAGGCAATTTAAGTAATACCAAATCACAATTGGAGGTCAACAGTGCAATTTATAAATCAAAGAAGAATCTGCCGCTAACTATAGCGGTTGGGGCCTGCAACATATGATCTATTTGTCTAGAGAAGAAAAACGTGGTTGGCACTTGAGAATTCTAGATTATATCCTCCGATGACAGCCTGAAATGATGTCTGGTCGTTATCGATGATTGGAAGAAGAAAGATGTAACCAGAGAGTTGGCCAAATAGTACGAAGAGCTCGAGCAGGAAGTGAAAACACACGTAGGCCTATGGGGCCTCGAGATGTCTTCGCCCGTGTGCGGTACGTCGGACACTCCGCCTACTCCAAAAGGTCTCTCGGAAGATATGAAAACTAGCGCACGGAACAATGACGTTCAGGATGCCTGCGTAGCAGTGGGGTAGATACCGTTCGCAGTAGACACGGAAAACTTCACAGCAGCCACATACCCTGACACCGATGCGGCGACACAGCATCTGTCAAAGGAGACATGGAATGGTAAGAAAAGCAGTCAACCTTGAAGATGTCAAGTCCACTGATTAAACTCGGAGAGCTCTCGAATCGAAATAGTGATTGGCTCGGGTGCTTGAACGCCACGGGATAATGACTTTGCTTGTCATATGTCAAGTCGCGATTGGGTTATCACGACATGCTTTTATCTCGAGGCATAGTGCAATAAACAACTGAGGAGATGGAACATGCGGGGAAGGTGTGATTGGTTGGGGTAAAAGTATGCCGCTGGCTGCAGGGCTCGGTCGACCAATGAAAATGGACTTGGACTCAAAAAATCGAAGCTTGCATGGATACCGATTGGCTCGTCTTGACACTTGTGTGAAGCACGGCGCCCGATTCACTTTTTATCGGGTATGGAAGTCTTGCATTGAAATCCGTGGAAACCTACGATGGGGATGACGGGGAGATTAACCGTGTCAATGGTTATACCGTCTCGTCTAGTGTGAGGCTCCGGCAGCACGACCTCAGATGGTTCTCGTTCTCAACGGAGATATGTGCCTTTCGACCTGACGTGGAAGGAATCAGCATCTTGTTTTCCAAAATGCACGAAGCGCAAATGGAAATGACCATTCCATGAGATTTCATCACGAGTGTGCGACGTAAGGTGCGTGCCACTGTGTGCCTTTGGCTTAGAGGGGAAAACGTCGACGAGGAATGGGGCTATTGATTTTTATATCCATGAGGGAGTTAGTGGGCGGGCGCAGGTGTGGAGTAGTGTTCGTATAATCACCCTCTGTAGGGATGTCATGTCCTCGAGCTCCCAAGGGCTTTTCTCGACCGATCGGAGATGGTTATGGGAATGAATTATCCTAAGTGCGTCGTCCAATTGTCAGTTCATGTTTCAATTTGGCGTGCAAGGATTGGCTCGGCACTGAACTTAGGATATGTCCTAAATTTACCACTTTGAGTTTTAAGGTCCCCGTTTTACTTTCAGACCGACGGCAACATAGCCATTTGGGAAGGAGGTGAGCCCCACGGTGGGTACAAGTCTGCCTCCGAACAGTACGAAGTGGATCATAGGTCGGAACCGTTAAGTCGGACGAAATGTCTAAAGCGCGATAGTTACTAGGGCTGATGTAGACATCTGGTGCAAAACGTCAGCTGTACTTTCGACAGAGAAGAGAGTAAACTCAAGGGTCGCAATACGAGGAATGGCCGAAAGAAGACGATGCCCACATGGAACTGCATCGCATAAAGTTGTAATGAGATGATGGAGGACGGACGTAGAAGTTATACCGACAAAGATGGACGAAATCGAAGAAATACCACCCGAAAGATTCCCAAGCTTGTCTGTCAAGTCAGGTTGAATGGCGCCTGGATCAGGGTTCGGTTTTGTTTGTGTAGAGGTTTGTCAAATTCTAGAATAATATAAAACACTGCTGATTGGGGTTCTAGCGGCATGAGTAAGTATGTCAGACAGAGAACCAGACAACTCCCGCTCACATAAGGAGCACAGTTATGAACAGATAAGAATGAACGCTCAAATAACCCAAGCCTTCGTTTAACCGTTGTAATGTTCTAGTCAAACAATTGTTGCTGAGCTTTCCCGATATCTGGGTCTATCTCAACGGATAAGTAAACAGCGAAGTGGACAGGGCCATTCTCGTCGAAAACCTAGCGTTGTCCTGGCGTATGGTTTACTCATGACAATAGATTTGTCGCACGATGCCCGGAATGAGAAAGTGAAGGTGTTGTCAGATGTCTTTCACCCATTGAGTAATCCTAATAAAATTCGTTCGTTCTGGAGACTGAGGGTACTGCCAGGGACATAAGCTGTTTTCAAAACATTGAAGGCGCAGATGTGGAGAGGTTGGGGATCAACAACGTTGTGGATGCATGGTGTGCACGCGCCACCCGGAATGTGAATCTGGGTTTGAAATTTGAAGTTCACCCTTTGCCCGAACCTCTCCTGATTTTCTTGTCTTCGTGTTCAATCACCCTCTTGAACGACAATACCCCATCCATTTTTTCTCTAATCCTTAATGTGAGTCATCATTCGCATCGATTCATTGTCTATGGCCGCGCTTTTCTCCCGTTTCGCGTCCAAGAAAATGCCACGAAACGCGGCTCATGTCGCGTTTCTTTGTCGTACCACTTTCAAAGCAACAGAGTTCTCGAAGACTGACACGTCTCTTACAGCATGCGTGAAATCGTCCATCTCCAAACTGGCCAGGTCTGTAGCTTGCTTGTCACGGTGCCATGAGTTACTGACACCTTGGCTCCCCTGACGATAGTGCGGTAACCAAATTGGTACGTGTTCAAATCGTCTCCTTCGATTCGTGTCCTGATAAGACGTCTTCCATCGATAGGTGCCAAATTCTGGGAGGTTGTTTCCGATGAGCACGGTATCGCGCCCGATGGTTTGTATCAGGGAAATAACGACATTCAACTTGAGCGCATCTCGGTCTACTATAACGAGATCGGTGCCAACAAGTATGTTCCCCGTGCCGTCCTAGTTGATCTAGAGCCTGGTACTATGGACTCTGTCCGGTCTGGCCCTCTTGGTGGCCTTTTCCGACCGGACAACTTCGTCTTTGGACAAAGTGGTGCTGGGAACAACTGGGCGAAAGGACGTGAGTTTGAACATTTTCTTCGCGGTTCAATACGATAGACCAGGCTCCTGCATCCACCTCCTCACTGCTTCTTCGTGATGGACGCGTGTTATCATCACAGGCCCTGTTATCCATCTTGTAACGTGCTACTAACCTGACCTCCCCAGATTACACGGAAGGAGCTGAGCTCGTTGACTCTGTCCTTGATGTCGTTCGTAAAGAGGCTGAGGGAACCGATTGTCTTCAAGGCAAGGATGTCTTCACCATGCCATTGCTATAGCTTTCTTACACTGCTATTAGGTTTCCAAATTACCCATTCACTTGGTGGAGGAACCGGCGCTGGTATGGGTACATTGTTGATCTCAAAGATCCGAGAGGAGTACCCCGACAGGATGATGTGCACATACTCCGTTGTGCCAAGTCCCAAGGTGTCAGATACCGTCGTTGAGGTACGTCGGTTCAGAAATATCCTACTTGTTTCTCAACATCAAACTCCATCAGCCCTACAACGCCACCCTCTCTGTTCACCAACTGGTTGAAAACTCTGACGAGACTTTCTGCATCGATAATGAGGCTCTCTACGATATCTGTTTCAGGACCCTCAAGCTTTCAACACCGACGTACGGTGATCTGAACCACCTAGTATCGATCGTGATGTCCGGTATTACGACGTGCTTGCGCTTCCCTGGTCAGCTCAACTCCGACCTTCGCAAGCTCGCTGTCAACATGGGTAAGTCGCCTTTATTACTTTGTTGGGCCTTGGCTAACTACTTTCTAGTGCCCTTCCCGCGTCTCCATTTTTTCATGACTGGATTTGCCCCCCTGACTGCCCGTGGTAGCCAACAATATCGCGCGGTTACTGTTCCGGAACTCACGCAGCAAATGTTCGACGCAAAGAACATGATGGCCGCCACTGATCCTAGGCACGGTCGTTACCTGACTGTAAGCTCCCTTGCGATGTCCCCCTAGTGATACACAGGAACTGAATAGATAATCTAGGTTGCAGCTGTCTTCCGTGGAAAGGTATCGATGAAAGAGGTCGAGGAGCAAATGCAGAATGTTCAGAGCAAGAACTCTGCCTACTTCGTCGAGTGGATTCCCAACAACGTTCAGACCGCCCAGTGTGATATTGCTCCTCGTGGCCTTAAGATGGCTGTTACCTTCCTTGGCAATTCGACGGCCATCCAAGAGCTGTTCAAGCGTGTCAGCGACCAGTTTACCGCTATGTTCAAGAGGAAAGCTTTCTTGCATTGGTATACCCAGGAGGGTATGGACGAGATGGAGGTATATACGGCATTGTTTTGCTAGATCTAGACTGATCAACATTGTCCTTTAGTTCACCGAAGCCGAATCGAACATGCAGGACTTGGTTGCGGAGTACCAACAATATCAGGATGCTACGTATGTATCTCGACTCAGTCACCATCTTTAGGAAACTCATGAATCCATCTGCAGCGTCGAGGAGGAGGGTGACTACGAGGAAGAGCCTCTTGAGGAGGAACAGTGATTTCTAAAAGTCGCATACCCCTTCGCATACCCCACGAAAATTTTCGCGCCACTCCTCGTCGTCTATCTCGTTTTGTTACCCCACTTGTCTGATCCATTACGCAGCTACTCTATCGCACGCCTTTTATGAATTTGTTTGGCCCTATAAAGATCATTTTACTTTTTTGTGGATGTTTAACTCCAACGAATTATCTTGTCACCATCATTTCCAGCCCATGAGCCACGAAACATTGAATACTGGTGCAAGTTGATGGTCCCCACATTTGGCAGTTAATCTTCGAATTCGAATTGAAATGGGCTTGCTTTCTTCGGTGTCTTTGTTGATCAGGTGCGCTTAATCTCCTCGTACTTATTCTTGCACGTTTAAGCTGACACCTTGGACACTTGTTTTTATTTAGCACACTTTATCTATCCGACACCCGATACCCCTCTCTTCGCGAGGGCCACTCTTCTTCCTTGCCTAACTGACAGAAACCAGACCGTGATGGAGCATCGCTCCAGCCATACATCCAAGTTCTTGCCCAGACCACCGCGCATCCAAGTTTTTTGAACGGTGACCCGGAACAGACTTCTATAGTAAGTATCATCGTGTTTGTACCGCTCAGGTGGCCGATGGACCCGACAGTCTGGCAGTGAACCAAACGACATAGTGCAGGGTATGTGAGTGCAATTTAACTTGAAAGAACAAGAAGATGAAAACATGTTTTTTCTGACATATTTTGTTCCGACCGCTGCATCTTCTCTGCTGTCGTTGGTGAGACAGAGGTCTTGATGGGCTTATGGTGTGGGAAGGTGATTTCTGACACGCCGTGCCGAGCCATGGAATGAAAAATTGCCATTTCCGACAAGTACGATGAAAGCCGCATGGAGTCAGGCTGCCCCAGATAAGTGGTACCAGGCAATCACTCCCAAAGTTGCCGTTGACAGCCCACCAATAGCGTCGCCTTACGGGTAAGTATGTCCATTTTCATTACTCATCGAAGGGTCTTTTCCGATGGCATTCTTAGCCTCACGATTACTCCATTCAGTCAACAGATGGAGCGAAGTAACAAGGTCGGCTGTACTCATCGGACCAGCTTCACAGATATCTGAAATCTTCACCTCCCACCTCGCGGGGCCCTGTCATTCACGAGAGGAATGTCCACATGTATGCAAATTCGGTGGATACTCCCCTCCACCGCGGCATATCGCGGAAAATCCGTCGCCTAGATCTTACTCAAGAAAACAGGGTCTCGTCTGGTCCAAACGGAACGCGCATTAACTTCGTCGCGTCGTTATGGCAAGTTGACAAAACAGTGACGCGAACGGGCATGTGCACAGACCACCATTGCGGTTTAAATACCACGAAGATTCACCCCTTTCCTCCAGTCGAACAACCCAGTTCAACGAAAGCCACTTAGCCTTCTCTTTGTATCTCTCTATCACAATGTTCCCTCGTCTTACCACCGCCTTCCTCTATGTCTTCGTGGCATTCACTGTTCTTGCGACCGCCAGCCCTGCAGTGCAACCCCGCAACGAACCTACCGTCACCATCACTGTGACCGCGGTTAGTCCTCTCGACGACGCGTCTTGTTCCTCGCTTCTGACGCTTCATGCTTTAGCACCCTACAGCCACGTCGATCCCCGCCAGTCAGTGCAACACTGGCGGTCTTCAGTGCTGCAACTCCGTCCAGAATGCTTCCTCTGACCCCGTTAGCTTGCTTTTGGGCCTGCTCGGCGTCGTCCTCCAAGGGCTTAACATCCAAGTGTAAGTACCCAATAGATACTGAGGTCTTCATTTTTTTCTCATCGACATGTTTCAGTGGTTTGACTTGCAGCCCCATCACTGTCATTGGTGGTGGAGGCAGCTCTTGGTAATAAGCTTAAACTAAGCCATCCTTACGTGCGTTGACCCATGCTACCTTTCCTAGCACCGCGCAGCCCGTTTGCTGCCAGAACAACAGCTTCGTGAGTTCTTTAATCTATTTGATGCATATAACTAGCGATGAACATATATATACTAGCATGGCCTCATTGCCATTGGCTGCACTCCCATCAACATCAACCTCTGAGTCGTAGGCTCGGTTGGAAAGGCTTTTCATCCGTGATTTCAAGATCGTCACGATGATCACTCCGGTGCTGGGAGTCGTTTCTTTCCAGTTTTATATGGAAGCGTAGCGCACTTGCATTGTTCTCCTTTGTCACTCTTTGAATGAACACTTTTATTGTTACCTTGAAAGCTTGACCTCTGAATATGGTTTGGGCTCACTGCGCGTATGACGTCACGATAGGGACGTTCCTCAAATTCGACGTCAAATTCGTTGGTTCTCGGTTATATGCTATGGGTTGATACCAGTTAACTCCTAATCTCTGCTGTGAGATAATTTTCAAGTGCTGGGATTGTTGTGGGAGTTGTGTCTAGATGTGCCGTTCCGGAATACAGTACATCATGGTCCCGGCCAAGTCCCTCGGCATGTTGCACAGGGCATCGACGTCATGGTGGGGCGAGGCACAGACGGCACTCTTAAGGAAGTTTCCTGCAGTTGATGACCTCTGTAATATCCGTCTTCTTCCCTTCACAACATGGGGTACGCATTCAGGAATTCATTGTTGCAATGGTCATAGATTGACGCGACTGCAGTGCGATTTGTTCTTGTATAGGGGGTAACATAGCTCGTATTTCCCGGAAACCGGATGAGGAGTCTGACTAGAAATACAGGTATCTTCGGATGCATAGGGGACTGCATCATGTCCATCGTTGCTGCAATTGCAGGCTGCCTAGAATGCATAGTCGCAGGTGGGTCCCAACTGTCGACAGGCGAATGAATATTCCGTGCACTAACTATGTAACAAACACAGCGATAAGTGGGTGTCTTGCCAACATTGCCGACTGCCTTACCTGCGGTTGCTTCCGGTATGTCAACACTTGCTGAGACATTGGCAAAATCAACTGACCACGAATCAAGTTGAGCGAGGCCCCGGGCAAATAGCGTTGGCTGACCCGGGGCCAAGAATAATCATTTAGGTTACTAATTTGATTTCAGATTGTACATTCCTCCCATATAATGTCCTTATAGTTGTAATATCGCGCATTGGACACTATTCGCCTTTGATGATAGTGATAGTGCGTATGAATGAAAATGAAGAATTGTAACATCAAACATGCATTGAACCAATGGCTCTTAGCTCAATGAACGTGCGAGGAATTTCGAGTGATAATACATCTATCCTACGTGCTGATTTTTGCGGAGTGCGACATCCTAGGATCTTCAAGAGCATCACGGTGAAGAAAGAGTTGAAGATGATCAGATTAATAGTGGGAGTGGGCAATTGCCGGTTAGCGTGACGTGAGTAACAGGCACGTGACACACCTCCGGGACCTTCGCGGACTGACCCACACCAATTAAACCGGGCACAACATCCCTACCATGCTTTTATTGTTGAAAATGTAACAAATGAATGTATCTACACTATCTAGTACTGTTAGAATCTTATTTAGCTGCACCAGTGTGGAGATCTCGAAAAATCCCCTGCCAAAATGTGCCAAAACATAGGGCCAAACTTGCACGGAATAGAAGTCCTCAGCAACACATCGGATCGACATGGTCCAAGTTGTAAAGTTGCACTATTTTGCAGCCGCTACAACTCTCCCTGATTCGATTTTTAATTTGCTCTCGTTAACCCCATGAAATCATCAAATTCACAGTGAAAATTGACGATTTCAAGGTGTTAACGAGAACAAATAAAGAATCAAATCAGGGAGAGTTGTAGCGGCTGCAAAATAGTGCAACTTTACAACTTGGACCATGTCGATCCGATGTGTTGCTGTGGACTTCTATTCCGTGCAATTTTCCCACCTTTCCAACAGTAAACCACCTTTATCCATGGTTGTTCTTACATTCAATGTTCTTTTAAGAAAGAATATCGACTTAAACTAGTATATGACCCATATTCACAAAGGAGAAGTTGCAGTCTAAGTGTTGCGCCGAATGCGTGTTTCGACGTTCGACGCTCGAGACGCATCGCGCGAGATTTCGCGTGCGAACGCGTGCGTGACTTGAGTGACCTTCGCCCCTCTCATTATACCGGAAAGCATAACGGCGAAACATATGGGAGAAAAATACATTGAGAAAGTCCTATATGATATAGTATTACTATGGATGTGAATATATGTACTGTAACACCTGGGTCAGTTTGTGGGTGCCCGAAAGGTATCCTGGGTCAGCTTTTGTGACGCTTTTCGTCACCATCCGTGACGTCACGCTCCCGGGCAGGTCAGTGGGATTGCCCACCCCCATTAATAGGTGGATCGCCGATCGATGCCATACATGGCCAAACAACAAATTTTGTGATATCTGAAGTTAACGAAAAATTCTCTTCTCCTCTTCCTCTCCACTCGAAATTTGGCAAACCCTCAGTCCGAGTGGTGAGGAAGACGACGCCAGTTTACACGAGTAATAAATATTACGACCATGACGCTTCCCACACTCTCTTCTCATATCTCGCCTGTTCGACCCGGATTGTCTCGGACCTCGAGCACCTTTGCGAATCTCCCTGCTCCCCCTGTAACCGCTGCGCCTGTGCATGCAGATGGTACTGAGCACCTAGACGGGATTCTCGAGCTCGCAGATGGATCTGCATTCCGGGGGATCAGTTTCGGCGGCGAAGGAAAAAGCATAGCTGGCGAATGCGTTTTCCAGACCGGTATGTCGAGCGCAAGATGAATCACGTCTCACTCTTACGCGTAAAATCAGGCATGGTGGGATATACAGAGTCTTTGACCGATCCCTCCTATGAGGGACAGATTCTTGTATTGACATACCCTCTCATCGGCAATTACGGCGTCCCTGAACGTCCGACGTCACTTGATACCCTCCCAGCCGCATTCGAGTCATCCCGAATCCATGTTGCTGCACTTGTGGTCGGATACTACTCTGAAGATTACAGTCACTTCCTCGCTCAATCCTCGCTCGGTACATGGCTCAGAGAAAACGGCATTCCTGCCCTATTCGGCGTTGACACACGCGCCCTCACAAAAAAGATCAGGGAGAAAGGCTCTATGCTCGGCAAGGTCCTCGCAAGACACCCAAATGGTTTTTCCATCACCCCTCATCCCATGACGGCCTCTCTTTCACTTTCTTCGTCGCCTCCTACCCCTTACGCATGGCGCGAGGACTATGTAGACACTCCTTTCGTTGACATTAACCAGAAAAACCTCGTCGCAGCTGTATCAATAACCTCCCCTCGATTGTTCAAACCGGAAGGCACAACTAAAGTCCACCCCTCTGGACGTCCTTTACGCGTCCTAGCTGTGGACGTAGGTATGAAATACAACCAGATTCGCTGTTTCACTCGACGCGGAGTTGAACTCAAGGTTGTCCCTTGGAACTACGACTTCATATCCGATCCCGAACCGTATGATGGATTATTCATTTCAAACGGGCCCGGTGACCCGACTATGGTCAAGGAGACGATCACCCGCCTCACGAAGGCAATGGCGCAAGCGGACAAGCCCATCTTTGGTATCTGCCTTGGCCATCAGCTCATGGCGTTGGCTGCTGGAGCGACGACGTCGAAGATGAAATACGGAAACCGAGGCCACAACATTCCTTGCACCGACATCCTATCTGGACGATGCTACATCACCAGTCAAAATCATGGTTATCAGGTCAATACTTCTTCTCTTTCCGCCGGGTGGAAGGAGCTATTCCAGAATGCCAACGATGGTAGCAACGAGGGAATCTATTGTGAAGACAAGCCATTTTTCTCAGTCCAATTCCACCCCGAGTCCACCCCAGGCCCACGCGACACCGAGTTCCTTTTTGACGTATTCCTTCAGAACGTTGCCGATTGCGCTACAATCGGTTCTCTCGTTCCCATTTCCATGCCCGGTGGCAAGAAGGAGGAAAATGCCAGTAGAGTTCCTCGTGCCAACGTCTCAAAAGTTATCATCCTCGGCTCAGGTGGTCTATCCATAGGCCAGGCCGGTGAATTTGACTATTCGGGCTCTCAAGCGATCAAGGCGCTGAAAGAAGAAGGAATCTACACCATCATGGTCAATCCCAACATCGCCACGATTGCAACCTCAAAGGGTCTCGCAGACAAAGTCTACTTCCTCCCAGTCACCCCCGAATTTGTACGGAAAATCATAAAGTACGAGAAACCTGACGGTATCTATGTGACATTTGGAGGTCAGACCGCCTTGAACGTTGGTATCAAGCTCAAGGATGAGTTTGCGGACTTAGGAGTGCAGGTTCTGGGCACTCCTGTTGACACCATCATTACTACGGAGGATCGACAGCTTTTTGCCTCCGCCATGGAGGAAATTGGTGAAAAGTGCGCCGAGAGTTTCACAGCGACGAATCCAGAGGATGCGGTCATCGCTGCTCGGACAATTGGGTTCCCGGTGATCATTCGTGCTGCGTATGCGCTTGGTGGGTTGGGTTCTGGGTTCGCCCAGGACGAGGCTCAGTTGCGTGCGCTCTGCAGTAAAGCGTTTGCTACTAGTCCTCAGGTGCTAGTTGAGAAGAGTATGAAGGGCTGGAAGGAGATTGAGTATGAGGTCGTCCGGGATTGCCGCGATAACTGCATCACTGTGTGTAACATGGAGGTTCGTTTTATGTTGCGTGTACTTTGGTGTTCCGAGCTCTTACCATCCTGCAGAACTTTGATCCCTTGGGTATCCATACTGGTGACTCTATCGTCGTAGCCCCTTCCCAAACCCTATCCGATGAAGACTACAACATGCTTCGCACGACGGCCATTAATGTCATCCGCCATCTTGGTGTCATTGGAGAGTGCAATATCCAATATGCATTGAACCCCACATCTCAGGAGTACTGCATCATCGAGGTGAGTCAAATGTCCGTTTTTGACTTTCATCGAGCTTGAGCGAGTTTTCCACTAGGTAAATGCCCGTCTGTCCCGTTCGTCAGCTCTCGCGTCCAAAGCTACTGGATACCCCCTCGCGTTCATTGCTGCCAAGCTTGGTCTTGGAATCCCACTCAACGAAATCAAGAACTCGGTCACCAAAGTCACAAGTGCATGTTTCGAGCCGAGCTTGGACTATGTCGTCGTCAAGATCCCTCGCTGGGATCTCAAAAAATTCAGTCGTGTCAGTCCGCTGTTAAGCAGTAGCATGAAGAGTGTCGGTGAGGTCATGAGCATCGGCAGGACTTTTGAGGAGACTTTTCAAAAAGCTATTCGTGCGATTGATGATCAGTTCGCTGGTTTTGCTAAGGTACGCATGACTGGTCATTTACATCACCTTGGGCTCTGTTGACGCGCTACTCACCTACATAGAACGACTTCGTCGAGAATATCGATGAAGAGCTCCTGAATCCCACGGACAAGAGAATCTTTGCAATATCGACCGCTTTCCATCGCGGCTATAGTGTTGACAAGATCTGGAAGATGACGAGTATTGACAAGTGGTTCCTCACCAAGCTTGAGTACATCTTTAAGATGGAGAAGCGTCTTTCGTGCGTGTTCCATGGTTCCACTACCTTTCTCTTGGAGCTAATAGGCTATTTTGTGACCAGATTATGTAACGTTTCGTCCATCTCTTCGGAACTGCTTCGTCAAGCCAAGCAGCTCGGGTTCTCCGACCGCCAACTCGCTAACTGTATAGGCTCCACGGAACTCGCTGTTCGAAGGCTTCGTCAAGAGAGTGGGATTGCCCCCTTCGTAAAGCAGATCGACACTGTCGCAGCGGAATTCCCCGCATTCACCAATTACCTCTATACCACATACAACGCCATCGAGCATGATGTTGAATTCAACGACCGCGGCGTCATGGTCCTGGGCTCCGGTGTTTATCGCATCGGCTCCTCTGTCGAATTCGATTGGTGTGCAGTGCGGGCTATCAGGACACTACGTGATCAGGGTCTGCAGACGATCATGGTCAACTATAACCCTGAAACGGTCAGCACCGATTATGATGAGGCCGACCGCCTATACTTCGAAAATATCAGTCTGGAGACCATCCTCGATATTTACGACACGGAACACTCTCGTGGTGTCATCTTGGCCATGGGTGGTCAAACACCTAATAATATCGCCCTTCCCCTATTCCGTCAAAACGTCAAGATCTACGGCACGTCACCCGAGATGATCGACACTGCAGAGAACCGCTACAAGTTCTCGCGATTGTTGGATGCGATTGGTGTGGACCAGCCTCTATGGAAGGAGCTCACAAGCTTCGAAGAAGCCACCGCCTTCTGCAACAAGGTGGGCTATCCGGTGTTGGTTCGGCCATCGTACGTCCTGTCTGGCGCTGCTATGAATGTTGTCTCCACTGGTGACGACCTGGAGAACTATCTCACTCAAGCTACCGCCGTGTCTCGCGACCATCCTGTCGTCATCACTAAGTACATCGAACAAGCCAAGGAGATTGAGATGGATGCTGTGGCGAAAGACGGGAAGATGGTCATGCACTATATCTCGGAGCACGTCGAGAATGCAGGTGTCCATTCAGGAGACGCCACTCTCATCCATCCCCCTCAGGATCTGGACCCTCAAACTGTTCGTCAAATAGAGGAGGCGACAGCCAAGATCGGAAATGCCCTGAACGTTACGGGTCCCTTCAACATCCAGTTTATTGCCAAAAACAACGAGATCAAGGTCATCGAGTGCAATTTGCGTGCGGCGCGATCCTTCCCTTTCGTGTCGAAAGTGACCGGGATCGATGCCATTGAAATGGCGACCAAGGTCATGCTCGACCTACCTTTCGAGGCGTATCCCGATCCCGGCCTTCCTGCAGATTACGTTGGTGTCAAGGTCCCTCAGTTCAGCTTCAGCCGGCTCTCAGGTGCCGATCCTGTATTGGGTGTCGAGATGGCGTCTACTGGTGAAGTGGCATGCTTCGGACACGACAAATACGAAGCGTATCTCAAGGCCCTCATCTCGACGGGTATCATTCCTCCGAAGAAGAACATCCTTTTCTCCATTGGTAGTTATCGGGAGAAATTGGAACTTCTTCCATCCGTACAAAAGCTCAGCGCTGCAGGATATAATATTTTTGCAACGTCGGGTACGGCAGATTTCTTGACAGAGCACAATGTTCCGTGCAAGGTGCGTTTCTAACTCATCCAAAAAGACTCAGTGAACTCAGCCTAGATTTTCGATAGTACCTCGAGACACTGGGTGAAGACAGCCGTGAAAAGCAGAAATCGGAGTACTCCCTTACTCAGCACTTGGCCAATAATCTCATCGACATGTACATCAACCTGCCATCCAAAAATCACTACCGACGACCTGCCAGCTACGCTAGCAAGGGCTATCACACTCGCCGCATGGCTGTCGACTTTGCAGTCCCTCTCATCACCAATGTCAAGAATGCAAAAATGTTAGCGGAGGCTCTCGTCCGCAAGCTTCCACTCGATGTATCAATCATCGACTCGAAGAGCTCCCATCGCACGCACTCTTTCCCTGGATTAATAAACATTGCTGCGTTCGTACCAGGTCTGACGGCGCAAGATCAGTCAGGCGTAGTGGCGGCAACGGAGGCGGCCATAAGTGCCGGATTCACTACGTCTCTCATCATTCCTTGGGGAGACAATGGCCGTATTGTCGACAGAGCTTCGCTTGAACAAGCTCAAGCCAACACTGCAGGAGCCGCCCGATGCAACTTCGCATTAAGTATCACTGGGACCACGACCAATGCGCAAGGCTTCGACGAGGAACTGCTGGCCGAGGCAAAATCGCTCTTCATTCCATTCTATGCAGGCTATTCTCCTTTGCCCCTGCCGGTCGTTGCAGCGCATTTCACATCCTGGCCAGTGGACAAACCGATCGTGACGGATGCGAAGGGTTCTGATCTTGCATCTGTTCTTCTCCTTGCAAGTCTTCACAGCCGCAGTGTTCACGTCACCGATATCCAGACCAATGACGACTTGCTTCTTATCTCTCTCAGCAAGGCGAAACAGCTGAAGGTCACATGTGACGTTTCAGTATACTCCCTCTTCTTCACCAGGGAGCAGTTCCCAGCTTCCCTCTCTCTCCCCACCGCAGCTGATCAAACGGCTCTCTGGAAGAATCTTAACCTCATCGACGCATTCTCTGTCGGACCTACTCCTTATCGCCTTGCCAAAGAAACTGGAAAACCTACCTCTCCGGCTTCTGGCATCGAGGAGACGCTCCCGCTGCTCCTTACGGCTGTGGCCGACGGGCGACTGACACTCGAGGATATCCGCCTTCGCCTGCATGATAACCCGGTCCTCATTTTCGGCCTTCCCGAGCAGGCGAACACCAACGTCGAGGTGGTCATCGGCCGCAGGGCGCCGTTCGCAAGGTGCTCTACCTGCTGGTCGCCACTGGAACGAAACATTGTCGCAGGTGCGCTTCACCGTGTTGTCATACACGGAAATACTGCCTTCCTGGATGGCTCGCTCTTCCCCGCCCCGACAGGACGAGATATCTCCGGTTCAAGCGTAAGCCATGCACCTCCTAGTATCCTAGGCGCGCGCCCGGGGACACCCATCATCAAAGAGGCGGAGCCGTCCACACATGCCCCTGTCATGTCCTTGACTGCTCCAGGTGCCTTGCAATCCCTTGCCGCATCACACGGACCTTCGGCTGCCCCTCTTTATACCCACCTCGTTCCTCACCCGACATTCCACCGCCGTCACATACTGTCTGTCAAACAGTTCACTCAGCGCGACATGTACGATCTCTTCTCTCTTGCGGATGAAATGCGGCTCCAGGTGGAACGCAGTGGCACGTTGGATATTTTGAAAGCGAAGGTGCTTTGTACGCTGTTCTATGAGCCGTCTACTCGAACAAGCTCCTCCTTCAATGCCGCGATGAAACGATGTGGTGGACAGGTAGTGCAGGTCACGGCAGACTCGTCGTCCGTTTTGAAAGGCGAGACCTTACCCGATACCATCCGAACTCTGGCATGCTATGGCGATGCCATCGTGATTCGTCACCCAGACGTAGGTAGTGCGCAGCTAGCTGCGAAATACTCTCCCGTTCCGATCATCAATGCTGGTGACGGTATCGGGGAGCATCCCACTCAAGTAAGGGTACCCCATAATATCTGATTCATAGATGTTGATGATCTTTTTCTCAGGCACTGCTGGACATCTATACCATCCGCTCTGAACTCGGAACTGTCAATGGACGCACTATTACGCTTCTGGGAGATCTGAAGAATGGACGAACAGTACACAGCTTGGTCACTCTCCTGTGCCTATACTCCGTGCGCCTCAATTTCGTGTCCCCGGCTTCCCTCGCCATGCCGTCCAGCGTCGTTACTGCAGCTCGAAAGGCTGGGATACCTGTCACGATCTGCGAGTCTTTGGACGAGGTTCTGGCCGAAACCGACGTCCTGTACGTTACTCGTGTACAGAAGGAGCGGTTCACGAACGAGACGGAGTGGCAGCAGGTGAAGGACGCCTACCGAGTTGACCACGCTGTCCTCTCCAGAGCAAAGGAAGATATGATCGTCATGCATCCCTTGCCCAGAGTAAACGGTATGTGGCAAACATCATGTCAAGGAACTTTGTTTTTGATTTATATGATTAGAAATTGACCCCGAGGTTGATTTTGACTTGAGACGCGCGGTCTATTTCCGCCAGATGCGCTACGGTCTCTTCGTAAGTCTCAACCTTCCTTGTTTGAACGCGTCTGAACCCCCCCTCCCCCCATTCTAGATTCGCATGGCCCTTCTAACCAGCGTCATGCTATAATCACCCAAAACATTGGCTAGACGTCACACTCATTCCTACACAAACACCACAAATGTAAACATTGTAGCTATATTACAGGACCAAATTGAAGAATCTCATCTTGCAAAGACTTTGTAGTCGGTACTAGAGACATTAATGACAGAATCAGTGATGAATTTTGGAACTTTCCCCATAAACTCGCTCTGAATAGAGCTTGACACGAGAATACTCAGTCTTGCCTACTGTAACTCAGAGAAAATTTGTTCGATCGGGTGCTGCATGCACCGACCGGACCCAAGGTGGACCCGAAACACTCTGTACCTGATCGCTAGGCGCCTTTGGTCAACAACCGACAACAAAAGGTACAATCGAGCGCCCACGCCTCACGAACTTATCCTTCCTTTCTCCACTTAGACAGAACAGAGACGCCGAACCGAACAACGTCGCTATTTGTGTAATAATTCATTCACGCGATCACAAGAATACGGAGAGTTTCTAATGTCTTGGTCCCTGGAAGCGCTTCTTGCGGCCTCTGATCAACAGCTGGGCAACATAAACGCCTAACAAGCATGGCACATCGGCCGGACACTTCCCGCCTGTTTTCCCTTCAGCGTCCCACATCCTCACCGCAATGAGCACAGACCGCGAGCCAGAACGTCGACCACCCACCCCGACTAGTACTACTCCACCAGCTCTGTCGGTGGTCACTGGCCCGACTGTCCCAGGACCAAGTAACAGCCAATCCACGGCTGTTCCACAGAACCCAGTGGCTCCTGGCCCTAGTCAACGTCTTTATTCACCTGAAGAAGAACCAAGTCAGAGGCCACCTACGTTCCTCTCGCACAGTCCTGAACGCTTTCCGAGCCCGCGACCAGTCCCACCCGATGATATCGCAGCTAGACCACAGGGATTGGGAATTGTGCAGCCCCTTCCCCCATTACCGCAGGAAATACGTATCGCAAACAGTAGGAGAGGGACTTATACTGACCAACCCGCATCCACTGGACGACCGCGGTCTGGGATCGATTGGATTGTACCTGTTGAGGAGAAGGCAAGCTGAGCCTGTGGATCACTAGTTCAAAATCTCTAATAGGCCATATAACTAGACAATACGGGAGAAGACTACGGGGGAACGACTTGAGCCGACCGTCGCAACAGCTCGTAGTGAGAGGGAGAAGTATGCTTTCAAAGCGAAAATGACTGGATACGCTTTGAATGCTGCCATTGGTCTGCAAGTACTTCTCGGCGCTTTAACCACTGGGCTTTCGGTGGTAACGACTGGACACCAGGCAAGTTTCCCATTGAAATCTCTTTTTAAAACCAACCGTTGGCTAATCACCTCAACTTCATTACCATAGACGTCCATAATGACGGCTATCCTTGGTGAGCGTTCTTGACTCGATTCCAGGAATATAATATCTGACCGAACCGAAATAATCAGGCGGTCTTGCGACTGTTGTGGCCTCATACCTTGCCCGCGCTCGGGGTTCCAATGAACCTGAACTATCAATTACTCGTGTGAAAGATCTCGAAGAGTTCATTCGCCAGTGTGAGGCTTTCCAGATGGACTTCGGGCACATTTCTGGGGATAAACACGATGCGGAGCTGGTGAGCTTTCGACGTCGATTTGAGGACCTTTTAGGGAGCGCAAATGGGTAGGCTCCTTCTAAACCTGTTCCTCACTCCTCGTTAACTGGCGACTTCAGAGAGCGCCGGCTTGCACCCCCCGTGTAAGAAACATATTATTCGCAGCCGCATTCTCGATCATTGGACTTTTCTGCCACGCGCACCATCTCACATTCCTTTTAAAACTTTGGACTTTGACATTCGTCAGATGCGCATTTGGACACCGGTTCACACCTCGTTGCCACCAAACTTTAAATCAACAGCTGTCATCGGCGTCGGATGACTGATTGTCGCTTCATTAGTATATACATATCTTAATAGGAAACTTCCGTAAAAACAAGTGTCAATGGGGCTTGGGAACCAGAAGAATCAATTGCACCATGAGGGCGTATGTTTTGACACGGAGTGATGAAGCACCGGGGTAGAGAGGAATCAATATAGACGTGATCGCGTGTGAGGTCTTTATTTCTGCAGTATAAATTGAATTCATCAGACCACTGGATGGTCAACACTGTGATATTATCTGAGATCTCAATAATGACTTCATCTGCGTTCACGGATACCAAGTAAGCCGCAAACGCACTCACCATGGACTTGACATTCCCCAAAGACACGTACTTTTGACCTATCTAGGCATCTGGGGATGGACAGGGCTGCAGCGTATGATTGACCGAGATTGGGACGCGACGCGAATTTGACGCGAATGTGACGTTTGCACGTGCTCGCGTCACTGAGCCTGTTGAGTCTGAGGCGTGACAATTCCAGCCCGCTGCATTTGACTCCTACTCTCTGTACTTGTCCTGACTATCACTCTTCAGCGCTTGCCGTTTCTGCGATGCTTTTCTCTGAGGGACTATTAACCTGGCCAATACCTCCAGGCTCCAGCCAGGGCGCGTAAACGAATAAAAATATGTACTCGGGTACGTGAACGTTTTCAAGTTGAAGTTACTGTCACTGCCCGTACCCTAATACAGACGTGTTGTTCCCAAACTTTTCCAATTTCAGGGAAGGCACGTCAGATGGCATTCTCGATGCCGGTGGCGCTAGCGGCTCCATGGCGGGATGACAGACAATAGTGTCCCGGAGTAAGCGGTCGACATTCATACGACTCATATGCAAGGCTCACTTGCTAGCAGATCGACTTGCTAGCCTCGGCAGACCAACCGTTAGCGAGGAATAGCGAATCCATAAACTATCTGCATCTCAGAGGAAACTAAGCAAATCATCCGACTCTCGAACTCTTATGAAGTTGATTGGACTGCCACTTGACATATTTTTTGAGGTCTGTATAGAGTGGCGGACGTTATCATAAAAATGGACCAGTGCTGATACGTATGGGCTCGTGGTCATAGATCGCAACCTATCTTGAGCCACTCGATATTCTTCATCTTCCCGTGTATCACACCACTTTCGCTCTGTATTTCGGCCTCAGAATTCTCGCTACACTTGGATTGCTGCACAGCAAAATGTTCCAGGGTGCGTTGATTTATTGCCACTCCTCTCCTTGTATATTCATCGCCAACTTACATGGACCTTAAGACTTCCCGACTGCCCTTCCAATTTGAATGAGGCTCAATATGCATCTCTTATGTTCGAGCAAGTTTGTGAGGTTGGAGGCCTCTTTGTTTGAACGGCATTTGGAACTTATGACTTTCTTTCTTTCTTTGGGCATGCGGCATCAAGACGCCAAAAGTCGACTTCGCGCTGCGATTGAGATTTTGTGGCGCATGTCACAAGAAAAAGTTGGCACTTGGATGGATAATTCACTATTTCCGCTAACCCATTGATAGTATCTACAGGGGAGCGGCCATCGCTAGAGATGCCGACTGGGGCAAAATCCCACTCACAATCTACACGTCACTACCAAGAGCTAGTGAGTATATACCAGTTGCATCAAATGTCTGGCCTTTTGCTCAGACGTATACAGAAGGATCATCAGAGCTCGAATCTACCTGCAACTCCTCAATCAATACTCCCTGTCATGCCTATTATGCGCCAGAGCTACATGCTGTTAAGGACCAATATTCCTCATTACTCAAGGGTGACGCTGCACTTGCTAGTTTCGTCAAGGAGCGACAGGACTTTGCCACGCGGTTGATGCAGGTGAGATTATTCTTTGCGGTAGTCTTCACATCAAGCTAAGAGTGCTATCAAGATGGCCGAAAGCTGCTGGAATGGGATAGTAAATGCAAGAACCAGGAGAAAATGAAATGCAACGAAAAGATCCTGGACAGGCAGGACGAGTAAGTTATACTCCTGACCTTCGTGACGATGCTAACCAGGAGCTAGCGTCGAAGACAGGCTCGTTAAATTAGGCTGGAATGCGGACAACTTTCCATTCAACGATTGGGGTTCCTACGCAACCATATGGCGAGATGCGTGGATAAGTTTCATCAGACAACCTCGAGCATTGACTGACAAAAGTTTGTGTTCCTTTGTCTGGTTCGGTCAATTTGACCCTAACCATGTGGATAGGCTGGGATAACTCGAGACCGCAACTTGTGTACATCTTAGAGCGTGTCATTGAAGGTAAGCGCAGGGAAGAGATTAGGAAACAGATATATACACACTAAGCAGAGTTCTCCAAGCTGTGGACAATATATCTCGAACAATTCCCACTCGCGCAGCGAGATCTCATGCTTAATGGCAGGGAGGCTGCAAACTCCCCCATAATCAAAGCCTGCTTAGCGGAGGACAAGGGCAAAATCGAGATTACTGCTGAAAGATTTGATGTCTTGGTCCCGACCGCACTGGCCGAGGTAGAAGGGCACCTTCGGAAGATTGAGCAATACTTGATCGCATACCTAACGGATAGTTCGTTTACAGCCAACGCATTGGCCGCAGCATTGACGAACAAAGACCATGACGCCCTACGGCATGCGGCCACGCTATCTGACTGTCCCAGCTATCGTTACTGATATCTCACCTTCCCTGAGTTCTTGTCTCATAGCTATATTCGAGAACGAGAGCAGTGGTTGACTTCCGCCGTGCGCTGTGCGCCCAGAACTTACCGCTCACTATTACGCATGATGATTTGGCCCCTCTTGCTGGGAGATGCAAATGTCTCTGTGGCGACCCTGCGATGGAGCATCCAACCAGCTTTCGCGCAATTGTAAGTGCTGATGCACTTTTTCAATTATGCGACGTCTGGACTTGTTCTGATGTACTCTTTAGGCATAAAATTAAGGTTGATACATCTGCAGGATTGGATGCCCTCTTTGCCAAAGACCTCGTGGTTCTCCGTACCAACCGCTTGGCCACACATAATTTGTTACGCACCTCGTAGTAAATGAACAGTTTTAAGCTACCGCCACTAAACACAGTCCACATAACTATATGGAGTCGCAACAATATAAATGAACATATAACCTTACACTATGATGCTGACACCATCGGTGGTCATGTTCCACACCTCTTGTACTGTATCTTTACCCTTAATGCGCGTCTTTTCTGCGGTAAGGACGCGTCGCCCATAGGCCATGTGACAGGTCACGTGCTATCGTGTTTCATCTCACGGTCCGGGTGATGCGTTGAGTCTTTACATAAAGTCAGTAGACTTTCCTCCTGATTCGACGCTGCCTATACCCTGTCCTTGTAAGCAAAGAAATAACGAAAAACGACTATGAAGAACAAGAACAAGCAAACGAAATTTCCCGTTGTACGCCCCAAGCACTTCCCATACCTCTGACGGCATCTCCACTAATACAGCCATGTTTTGCGCTCCATTCTAGGCACGCATAAAGAAGATAATGCAAAAGGATGAGGAGGTTGGGAAGGTTGCTCAAGCTACTCCGATCGTCATCTGTATGTTTATTCTAACTTTTTACTTCTTTCATTTTTGGCATATGAAGATACAGTTCGATGAATGATGACTTCTGGGTTATTCATTTCAGCGAAAGCTTTGGAACTGTTCCTTGGATTGATCATCGAGGAGGCACATAAAGTGACGAGTGAACGGGGCGCAAAGAAGATTGAGGCATATCATCTGTGCGTTGGCATAATCTTTCTCTTGTCCGGGACAGTTGTTTATTGAGATGTTGTAACAATATACAGGAAACACGCCGTCGACACGACTGAAATGCTCGATTTCCTCAAAGAAATTGTAGAGGCTGTACCCGACCCGTCAGCTGGTGGCACAATCGACCTGGAGCTCGAGAATGCAGAGGCAAAGAAGAAGAGAGGGAAAGGCAAGAAAGCAGCATCTGGAGAGCCTGCGAAGAAGCGGAGAAAGAAGAAAACAGATGCTGAAGCTGAAGCCGAGGGTGAGGGTGCGACAGAGCAAGACTCGGAAATGAAGTCGGAAGGTGAAAATGACAATATGGAGGAAGACGAGGAAGATGGCAGGCGAAGTCGGCATGTCGCTGCGAATTACAGACCACAAAGTCCTAGCAGCGAGGAGGAGGACAAGCCGTTCCTGCCTAAGCGTTTTTAAACTTGAACTTGTGTCGCTGTTGCTGTGTAGAATTGTACAAACCAATCGTCTGACCTTTATTTTCAAAGAACATTGTCCACAACTGCAAATTAGAATTTACACAAGCTCGACTTCTCCTCTTGCTACAAGTTGTTCTACAACATGATACGGCACCAGGGTTATGTGCCCTTTTTCCATTTCTAACGCGGTTCCGCTGAGAGTTTTTGTCAAGTCAGACAATAGTGGATACTAGCAGTGGTAACGTACTCTGGTAGGCGAATACGTGGACAGCGCTGTAGAGCATGGACAAACACTGGTCGAGATTTGTCAGGTGTCGTAACTGGCGGACGAAACGTTATATCACTAAGAGTTGGAAGAGGGAGAGCGACACATACTCATGGAGGGGACAAAGGCAGCATTATCGTCCAAGTGGGCTTGAGCTGGAGGGAGACTTTGCAAAACACACTTGTACAAATGACGATCAAGGATATCAGCATATCTACGTTATGGGTTCAATTGAGAAGAAAGGCCAGGAGGTGGAGATGCCTACCTCACTGCGTGATCCCGCTCACCTGCGGTTAGCCTGGTCTGTATTTCCGCGTTGGTCGCAATAAACCTTGCGTATTTATCGATCTGGTACATACGACCTGAGTATGATCAACGTGTACTCCGACGCGATATCAGGACAAAGACTCACCTTGTAATGTCGAGTGCGAACATACGATCGCACAATGAATTTAACCCGCTCCATTTCTGTCTGAGCGAGCACTATCCGTATGTGTTCGTCCTCCGACGTTGACGCGTCTTCCCGCAGGAGCTGGACTGTTTGTGACTGGTGATGCATCTCAGCACAAGAATAACCCTGAACCTCTGCAATATGCATACCTGCCGCCGAATGTGATCCAATACAGCCACTAAGAGGTCCTCTTGCGCGGGCAGAATGTCGGGTGAATTTCGTTCGTTTATCCAGTGCCGTATCAACTGCTGAAGGGGTGTTTCGTCCTCGGCTGGTGGAGCAAAAGGAGCAGCAGGGGCGATTGTCGGCATTGGAACATCGGCATCGTCTTCATCAGGAGGGGCATTTCGAGCACGATCGACGAACGAAGGACCGGCTATGTCGCCCCCCGCAGCGAGGAGGTCGTATTCATCGTCCCAATCCATCGAGAGATGATGATTACAGTTAACTTTGAGTTGAATAGAAATGCGATTTGGAGAATTTCGAACACTGCACATGCGTCTCGCGTTTTTGGCTGCCCTGAAGATATCACGTGCCACTACATTCTCGGCCCGTCGGCCGTCCCCGACGCAGACTGCTCTCTGCTCTCCCGTCCAGACAGCGCCGCACTTGACACTGAATCGATTTTCTTTCGTGAGCGTAGAAATTGTCGTCAGAATCCAGCTGAAATTTCCTAGAAAGTGAAAGCTGAGCTTACGTTCCTCAAACGTTCCTTTCTCCAGAGTCCAGTTGGCCCCAACGCCCATCGCCGGGCTCGGGGCTAATATAAGCACATCCACCCACAGTGGGAAACAAAAACGCGTCATGCAGCAACGTGTCCGGCTCAATTATAGCCTCAGGCGCTGACTTACTATCTTAGGAAGGATAATTCAGCCTCGTGGAATGATGATATCTATAGACTCGGCCGTTTCTACAAACATCTTCTGACGTATGGAGCTGCTCTGGGTATAAGAGTACAAGCAATGTTCATCACTACGATTAACGGATTAACGGCAGCATTCCAACTGAGCACACAGGTGTCTTGATGACATCGAAAGCACACCCCCATATTCCCCAGACACTTTCCCTTGTCCCGGTCGCCCCTTCCAGTGCGTTGTTTTGGTTTTCTTGCACTTATCGAAAGAGAGATAGGGAGGGTTTGTTGCGCTGTAGATCTCCCGTCGATAGATGTCCTCGTCCGAGATGGCCGAACCGCCATGGACGCCTCTGTATCGTGGAAAGGAGGAAAGACTTTCGGTGATGTCAAAACCTTCTCCTACAAGGAAGAGGGACGCGGGCCAGTTGCGTCATGGCACTGTAGGGTCAGCAGATACCATAGAGAAGACATCACCTTTAATCAGCTCTGGGAGCAGCTGGGGAAGACTAAGAGGGCGAACGAGAAGAGGTGGGTGGCTGTACAATTTTCATGTCGCCGGCTGGCAGTAATCGTCAGATTTAATCCAACGGTCAAGGAAGCAACACAGATCCAGTGTATGTCTGAGTGGGAGTCCATTTGGTCGATCTACTGCACCTATCCTCCGCCAATGTCACCGCGAGTCTTCACTGAACTTTTCGTGAGCCACTTAAATGATTATCCTACGCAAAAACGCACCGGGTAAGCCTCTACTATGACCTCGACTGCGAAATACAATATAGAGAAGAAACCCCGATAGAATAACAGTATCCATTCCAGTGGACATGTCATCGGCCAAGGATATGACCGAATTAGAAGAGAAAGGTGTAAGAGCGCGGCGTGTTCGGGTGGAAATGGTCGAGGAGCTGGACGATGGAATAATAGAGTGGAGATTGATTACATGTGAGGACATCGGTGGCATACTTCCTCGAGGATGCGCGGAGAGACGGATGCCAAGAGCAATAGCCAAGGTTGAATCTAACTGGTTGAAGGCTTACAAAACTGACCTCTTAGCTTACCACAGGAAGTGGTCGCTTTTATGACATGGTTCCGTGCCCTACCCACCAAGCGCAAACCTAAGAAAGATGGACAAGGAACCCAAGGCAAAGGCAAAGGCAAAGGCAAAGGCAAAGTGGTTCAGAGCATATATAACGTGTAGCCGAAGGAGTGGTTTACAAGGAGAGCACTGAGCAATCTATACAGCATCGTTATTGACGAGCCTGCCGCAAATGATGTATTTGTTGGAGAAGTGTTCTATCCAGCCTAGGAGAGGGTAAGCGCCATATAGGTCATAAAGATATACATAACGAACCTTTCATATTGTCACTGTGTGACATGGCATAAGAATTCTAGACATTACATGGACGAATGCAAAGAGAGAACGTACATTTCATCCGGTTTCAAGTCCTCCAGGGTATCCAGTGGTTCGTCGATGGGAGTCAGCATTTCTAGATAGAAATAAGATGAAGTATAACAACAATAAACCTGCTGACAACATACCGAGGTCGAACGATTGCTTTGCCATACCGCGCGATGCATCTCTCCCAGCAAAATTTCCGTACATCCCATCTATCCGTCCACGTCAATTCTGTTATGTCGGTTTCAGCAAGAAGCCATTAACTCACTGGGTCCGTAGAAATTCCTTCCAGCAGTAACATCAAACACGGTCCCATTAATGGCCAGCAAGATCCTCCCTCCGTCTTTGCCACTGAATGGCTCCAAGGTCTTAGGCGTATATATCTTGAAGAGAACAGTTGGCGGGTGGACCTTGGGCATCCATGAGTATCCCGCCTTAAACTCGTTTGGTATCGTTTTCGGCTGCGAGACGCTCGGGAAGATGATGCGTTGGACAGAGTAGAGGATGTACACGAAAAGCGCAGTGTTTATTGGCGTTCCTAGGTCGAAAGACAGGCCCATCTTGCTTTATGATAGAGTACTGGTGAAGGTCGCTATCTTGTCGTGCTGAGCAAGAGAGAAATGGCCCGGCACGTGTGGACCGTCCTTTTCGGTACGATCACGCGCCGTGTGAACAAGCTCTTCCTCTTACCCACAACCATCCAACAACTGGGACCTGGGGCAAGTAAATGAAATCCTTCTCCTCTCTTTCGACCTACTTGACGTGGCCCACACTGCTATCGCTGTGATATCAATATGAGAATCAACTTGACACATCGCTGTGGTCTGGTCCAACTCAACGGGAGCACTGAGCGGTGGACATGCTGATGATTTGACTCGTTCTTACATTTCAGGGCCATTCCTCTCGAGATATCGTTTATCCCTCTGAGCTGGGTCTGCTTTTCTCTCATACCAGCTCTGTCGATAGAGGAGCATGACGAGCACCGGGGCCCACCTTAAATGCATCCTCCGACTTCAACGTCTTACGTCAGCAATGATTGCAACCTTCAGGTCTGCACCTCTTTGGAGTTGGCGTTAAGGTCCTGACGACAATAATGGATTGCCTCTTAATCAATTTCAGTCATCTTCATTGAATCTCGGGGCCTTCCTGACTGCCGGCTCAGACGTGGTGAGGGTGGTGAGTCTTGAAGATCACGTCGGTACCGACGACCCTTTCTTACCTCCACTTGATAAAGGACTGGGCGTAATGGATATGTTGCCGACCGTCCCACGCAAGCACCACTAGCCCACTGATGTTCGACCACACCCAAATCCCGCTTGATGTCTTTGTCGCAGTCTTCGAAATTGGGACTCTGACGTGGGGTGTCCGATACCTCCCTCCACTATGCATTGTCTGCAGGGCATGGAACGATATTATCCTCTCAAACCCCCGCCTCTGGGGAATCGTAACTGTCACGAAGGATTCCACTGGAGAGGACTTAGAAACGCACATCGCGAAAGCCAAGGCGTCGCCTTTGACCATATTCATAAGGAGCCCCAGCCAAAAGAAAGCTCTCCAGAGGGCTATTGGGGCACTCATCGGTCTCTCTCACAATTGGGTATCCGCAGATGTGCCTGTTCAACTGTTGACACGTTGTCGATGGCCTAATTTGCGGGGAACGCTGGAGAGCTTGAGGCTCTCGGGCTCTTCCAGAATATCTGATAGCAACGTAGACGCGTTCTTCGCCCCCGAACAAGACCAGAGTACATTCTCTGCACCTCCTCGACTTCGTTCTCTCGCAGTGGATGGAGTTCACAAAGCCTGGATAACTCCGCTCCTATCATCTTCCATCACCTACTTAGAACTGAACCTCCGCGATAGCAACATCCAGACTCAGCAACTCAGCGACACACTTGACTACCTCACCCGAGCTTCGGAAGTAGTCATTCTCAAGTTGAACAATGTTCAACATTATAGTCATTCCTTGGCTTCTCACCACCCAGTCTGTCTTCCAAAACTCCTGACCCTCGGAGTAGACAGGGTCTTATATCCTTCCACCCTCCTATCCCAAATTTCTGCCCCGTCCCTCCAGACGCTGACCATCCGCGGTCAGGCTGAGCTGCTTTGGAAATATTTGAGCCAGCCTGAGCTCAATTTTCTAGGCCCATTTTTTGCACAATGGAGCCAAGGAATCTTCCTCCCCACGCAACTCCATACCCTGGAGCTTGTCGACTGTTTACAGGTCAGCGATGTCGCGTTGCTGATTCGCTGGCTCGCCCGCCTTCCTTCCCTCGTTCGTTTGATATTGATCGACGACTCTATCGCAAGAGCAAGGGAGCTGCGGTCATCTTCAGAGGAGACAAATATCCTCGCAGCTCTTGCATCCCCAGAGGGTGCTGGACCCGTCGTGGGAGGCTGGCTCTGTCCAATGTTGATGCAGTTTTGCTTCTCAACAGACTTCCAGGTTACAGACCTCATCCCGCTTGCCCGAGCGAGAGGGGGCGTCGCGACACCTTCCCTCACCACAGTTATCAGGCCAGGTCGGCTGCGTGTGATTGAGGCTCCCCTTTGCCCCAGCGGGACAACCGAAGATATTCGGGTGTTAGCAAATTTGATGGACCAAGTGCGATGCACATGTGTTGAATGTCAATTCCATCGAATTTGTGGGTGTTCTTTTTTCGACGTCTCGCCTGTGCTTACCAGAAACTGTAAACAGTGTAAATTCGGTGCATTGGTTCTACCGATGATTTTAGTCGTTATTTCGAGAGTCGGACTTCATGTACAACCCAGACGGTCTGGTCCTTGCGTTGTTGTCGATGGTAGTTGATCGTCTGCTACGATAAACTTCTGATAAATCCTTGCAGCACGAATCGATCCAAAGTCTAACCATTGATCGTTGGGATTCTTCTGTTATACCGCACTGGCGAACCCCATTGAATCACAGAGAAGACGTCGGGCATAAACAGATATATATGCTTTCCCCGAAATTGTTCCCCCGGAATTTGGTTCTGAGCTTCTCTCCTTTGCCGTCGCACTTGAGGATTTTCATTCCGGAACTTTAAATGAGCTCTAAATTAGAGGATATTGTGACAGATTGGAGATACAGGTATCTCCGTGGGCACACCAGGAACAGACTTTTACCTCCACCCTCCGAATTGTAGAACGGATGGATTATCGCTTTATCTAAAGCGGACGCCTATGTCGATCACTAACTTTGTTTTCGTCATGGTTCTTACTGATGCAACAATGAAGTATTTGACAGTCGCAACCAATGTCCAACACTACTTCCCCAGAAACATATACCCGGACAGAGAAAGAAGGCGAGACTTGCTTTGTTACATACCTAGAGAGGGATGTGTTCCAAGCCATACTGCGCCGCGAGGATGACGGGATCTTTTTCCTCAACATAAACGCAGGAGGATCCCGTGCTGTTGATGTCGTACCCAGGCCTGCAGCGATGGACAACACACCCACCCCTGATGCAAGAGACATCAGACACGCCAGGAATAGCTGTGCAATCTTCGCCCTCTGGGCTTGACAGCTGAGAGTGAAGAGGAATGATGCAACCGCCACCTATACGACAAACACGGTTTGTTATACGTGACTCGAGCCGCGATGACGGATACCGAACTTACAGCTCTCAAGATCGTTTTGCGTGTCGATGCACTCCCAAGACTTGGCATTTCTGCTGATCACTCCACAGGCCGTCTGGCCCCTTGGGCACTGTTTATCGGAACCATACAGGGTATCACGCCTCGCGTGGCCACTCGGGCATCCAATGAATTTGCCACACTTCCCGTTACACTCCCACTGGGTGCAAAACCCAATATTCTTTGTCTGAAAACTTGAAAATTATTGAAAAGGTACTCCCTTTCTTTGATACCTTTTGAGTTATAGAATAACCTTGCGATTCTTTTTTCATCCTTTGTCTGCAGATATTGAGTTATGCACCCAGTGTCCGTGAGGGGGGGCACGCAGATGCATGTTGTGGGGTTTGCAGGGGTTGTGGTGTATCTGGTTAATTTATGTTAGGGACATAGTTGGTGAGCAAGATAGGCAGAAACTAACCCATCCTTGCAAGTAAACCCGCAGGCATTCCCAGGTTGGCATGCAGGGACTGAGTGGGGCGGATAATGGCACGTCTTGTGGCCAGTGGAAGTATTGATCTACTCACCATGTTCGTGTTCGTCAGCTCTTAATGCAAGAAACGTGTCAGAATTGAATGTACTCGCCATTTTCGTCAGAGCAGACGTAGCCTCTGCCTTTCCTACGAGCGCACTGGCGGAGATAGCAACCGAGTTGGTAGCAATGAAGGACGGGAGAGTAGAAATACAGAGACAGGCGTCTGAGGGTAAGTATTAGAGATGAATCCTTCAAGCTATAATATACATACTAATGGATCCCATCACTATGGTCGTACTAGGATTCCAAGGATTTGTAACGGCGAGCATGCCATTGACTGCACTGCAGACATCAGAGGTAATGTCGGCGCGATCGAAGAGGGTATTCAAGCCTGCAACGCCCAAGAGCAGCGCAGAAACGAGAGGGAGAGAAAAAACGGACACCAAGAGGAAGCGCATATGTCCCGGCTAATTGAGAAGATGAACTTACATGGGAGAGCAACCTCCCTAATATATATATCATCGTTCGACATTACATCCTGCCACACAAGCTGTCGGAACCAGGGGCAGAAACCGAAAGGCGCTGGCGATGTTGACATTTGATAGATCCAGGCGTATTGCGAGGCGTTAAAGGGCGTGTATCTAATGATAAGAACGGGGGTTAGACGGATAGAATGACTCAAAGGACACGAGGAGTGCCAACTAGAAGGCTCCCCAAGATGACAGAACATTTCAGAATAGGTGAACAGATCACATTTGGATCACATATACCACGCACCTGTAGAGACCTGGTGCGAACACTCCCCTCGTGTATAGTTTGGTCAGCTCAGCAGAAAGACAGTCGAAAAGTACCGTCAAAATCTAGCTTCACGTAGCCAAGCCTCATCTCATTATCGACGCCGATGCCTCGAGTGTGGCATCGACGATAGATGCCGAAGTAATTTCGGAGAAAGCTGACCGAAACCGTTTAGAAAAGCGATATTCAAAATAACGATAACACGGCCATCTGCGATCCAAGAGTTATATTTATGTAGAAGAAGGGTGAGGCTTACTATCAATCTCCAATGAGTAATGAAAGCGCGTTCTTTCGCCGATCATGTATTTCACATCCTGATATTCAACGTATTCTTTCGAGTAAGCATTCTCTGAATAGTACCGACCATATCTTTTCGGCGTCGTTGCGAGTGTCGATTCTGGTGGAACAACGGGGAGACGTCGGCGGAAGAACAAAAGTGGAAGGCATTCTTTCCAACTGCCAAAACCGCAAGAAAGGGCCGAGCTCACAGAACGGAGGAACGACTGATGGTGTAGAAGAGACTAGGCCGAGCTGCGATGCCGATGACATCTCAAATCCCGAAACATGCCAAAATATCCGACGACTGGACAGAGCATACTGTTCGACGTGGGCCTGTCGGGTGACATTCAAGTTTGACATCGAACACGGCATTTTGCGGAATGGGGAGTTCAAGACGACGAGTTATCAAAGGCCAAGACGCCGGCAACCAAGGCGCCAGTTCCGCTGGCTGTGAAGGACCCGAGAGTCCTAGACCTGAGCAATATGTGGGGAAGACCGCTGACATGACCGATAGTGTCTCCTAGAGAGACATTAGCATGCAGCGCGCGTGACGGCAGCGGTGGACACAACTGTTTTTATCAGTTTTTATCTGTTTGCCAAAAGCCTCGAATTGAATTGAAGCTATCATCTTGACAAGTTTCACCGTAGGCGGCAGAAAAAGAAAGAACTCCGTTAATCATAACCTTGCAGAACCTCTCTCTGTGACAATAAGGTGACCAGATAGTATGAAAATGTCGCTAAGACTGTAGCTCTTCTATCGCACCTTTTAATTATGCATATCCATAGGACCATGTAATCCCCCCGCGCGTTAGTAGTAATCCTAACCTAGCTACGTAGCTGAAGCCGCCTCTGCCACATGAAAAGAAGGCTATCCTCTATTTCTGGGATTGCTGGCAGCAGCCTATACCACCTGACCCAAGTTCTCGAAGTTCACCGACGTTATTCCTCCCGATATCGATGACTCTGTGCTTCTGTTCTCTGCCGCTCATTTCAGGTATGTTTGACTCGGAATATACCAGCCCCGGCTCGGATCGAAGCAACGATAGGCAATTCACAACAAGCCCTAGATATCGACGCATTTCCAGGACGTGGCCCTATCGACGACACTGCAAGCGTCGAGCGATGAGGGCCTTTCGGGCATTGTTTGTCGGTCCCGTAGTGAACGTCG
The DNA here is from genome assembly GCA_013433165.1 of Hypsizygus marmoreus. NCBI lineage: Eukaryota > Fungi > Basidiomycota > Agaricomycetes > Agaricales > Lyophyllaceae > Hypsizygus > Hypsizygus marmoreus. Next base: position 614,108 of record CM024093.1, on the reverse strand, counting down.
CGTTTGACATATGCACTTGGGCATCCAGCCGCATTTACTTCATCGCTTGCAGATGCACTCCTTGGGTGGGCCAGGGGGCCACGGCACAAATCTAGATTCGTGCATCGGTGTTGTGAAACCATCTCTGTAAAATCGAGGGAACTGACCCGTCCTTGCAAATAAATCCACAGGAATTTCTGCGTTCGCATACGGAGGTCGACTGACGCGAGTAGCGGCATGTCTGGCGCACCTTGCAAGTGTGGATCTGTCAATGATTTCAGTTTTCATGACACTAGAATACCAACGGAGCTTAGGTACCATGGTCGTCAATGCATTTATAGCCCCTTGCCTTTCACCCACTGCGCTAGCTGAAGCAGCAAGTGGAATGGTAGCGACGAAGGAGGAAGATCAGAGAGACGACGCAAGCATCTGAGGAAAAATTAGCAACCATTTCAGAGTTTACTTCATGATAGATCACGTACTGATATTTCCAATTCTGATAAGCATGGTAGGCTGTGAAGGGTACCGAAATGCGTGCGTGTCGCCAACTTCATCGCAGACATCCGACGAAATGTCGGCTCGATTGAAGGGATCGTTAGCGCCAACGACGCGTAGCAACAACGAAAAAACGACGGAAACAGCAAAGGGAAATAGTGAGAGGAGGTTCAGTCTTAGATGAGGCTGTCGGTGCGAGATAGGTTTCATGAGATGGGAGTCATGCTCTTTATGTTATGTTCGTTTGGATGTTAATTCAAAAGGCACTGAAGGGCGTGCCTTTACATTTGGCAGACTTCTCGTGTCGACAATGCGGTGGGCATCCTCTATGGTCCGACTTTGACGTTCGAGATCATTTTTGTCTTTCTAACAATATGCATTGGCGAGACCGTGGAGCTCGCTGAATGGATAGAAAAACCTGGGTCCTGGATGAGGCGTATTTGGGGTACTTATGCCAGAATTGGCATTCGCGAGAGTAGTCCTGCGGCAGCGTCGTGCTCTTTCGTTGGTCCTTTATTCCATTCAATAGCAAGTTTAGGTCTGCCAATGGTGGCAAGTGTAATTTAAAATGATTGTTGATGTTTAATGAGCCCTCTAGTTACAAAGTCGCTTAATCGAAACAGATGGGGGGAGAAAGTGACATGGGAAAGAACGTACTGTCGAGGAACGTCAGCGTTCGAGTCCTTCCGCAACTTGTCTACGCGTGTTTGTCGGGGGCTTCGTTGGCAATTTCAAAAAAAGCGCAATCGAATTATTTTGAGGACAGGAGTCATGATCAGTAGTTGACTGTGGTGACCTTTCAGCCAGCAGAATAAAACCATCCTCAAGCCCGGTGCTAGTGCTCTGGGTAGGAACTGCGCCACATGAGCCAAGAAAGCAATATGACCAAGTCGCCAGGCTCCGCTGCTACTTCCGACGACGCATTCGACATCCAGCTCCTGAGCGATTTACACCTTGAAGTCGAGCGAGATTCCGATGAGCTGTATAGATACGACTTCCCAGCCTCCGCGCCAAACCTCGCTCTCCTGGGTGACATCGGTTGGACGCGAGATGTCCGTCTATTTGAATGGCTAGAGATCCAGCTGTCGCGCTTCCGACGCGTTTTCTTTATAGCTGGGAACCATGAGCCTTATGGGTCGACTCTGGTTCGTTGTCCTCTTATCTGCGTGTGACACGCCTTACCTTTCCTCTTATGGCGTAGGAAGAGAGCACGAGCGCTTTGGAAGCGTTTGCAAACCGCGTATCCATCGCACACGCCAACAATTCTGCAAAGGGCGAATTCATCCTGCTCAACCGGACACGTTATGATATAAGCCCATCTCTCACCATTCTCGGATGCACGCTCTGGTCTGCCCTCAACCCGGAAGACCTCGAAATCCTCTCCTGGTCCCTGACCGACTTCAAACGCGTCTACTCATTTACCCCGGACGCCTACAAATCGGTTCACGAAGCCGATCTGGCTTGGCTCACTGCCTCGATCGCAAAGAGGAGAGTGGGAGGAAGGTGGTGGTATTCACGCATCATGCGCCGACTGTGGATGGGACTGGAGACCCAAAATACATCGGGGGACCGACGAATAGCGCATTTGCGACGGAGTTGACTGGGTCCACGTGTTGGGGTGCGCCGGTGGTGCTATGGGCATTTGGGCATACGCACTGGAGTTGCGATTTCGAAAGGGAGGACGTGAGGGTTGTGAGCAATCAGCGGGGTTATGGGGAGGGTGGAAAGGATTTTGATGTTGGTAAATTCATCTCACTCTGATCTAACAAGCGAGCACTTTTGGTACACCCCAGTCACGCGCTTCAAAAAGGGAGGAGGGGAACAATTGTTCAACGTTCAATGCATACGCCTATTTAGCAAAATCTTTCGATTATCACGAGTAGAAACGATGAAATGTCTGAAATATAAGATACACAATTTTATAAACACACAGATGAAGAGGAAGTAATAGAATAGGGTTGAGAGGAGTGGAGGCGGTAGGTCGTGTTCTTAGTAAGAGTCATAGCACAGGAATGAAGAGCAAGAAACCGGAGAAATTCTCCTAATACCCGCTTTTCGAACTCGTCGCAGGTTGCTGGTGCTGTAGCGACGGGGACGCCCTGGTCATCGTCGGCGTAAGTGAATGGCGCGGCGGCGACTGCGACTGTGCGAGTGCAGCTGACATTGGCGATGGACTGTGTTGAACGTGTGGCGACATGCTGTGCGCGGTTAACTGTCCGTTAGAAGCAATACGCATTCCGGGTCGTATCCCGTTTGCGGATGGTGTGCGGACCGGTACAGCTTGGCCGGGTATAGGCGACATTGACCCATTAACGGCCTGCGCCTCCATCCCGTTTGGCACACCGTTAGCCTTCTGAAGCGAACCCCCTGTCCATGGCACCCCTCTGCTCGGTGGGAGCTTGAGGTTGAAGTTTCCTCCCGCCGTCAGCTGCTGAATGTTGAAATTCGCAGCCCCATTGATCCCAGGTCCATTAGCGAGGAGGTACGAAGAATGATTGCGTGCAGCAGCGTTCTGCGAGTTCGCCATATCTTGGGCATTTTGCATATTGGCAAACGCTGATTTGATGTTTTGAACTTGTTGCAGGCTTAGGGTGTGACCAGGGACATTGGCGCTATACAAAAACTGTCCGTTGTTAACGAGGGCAGCGGCAGCCTGGGTCGACAGAGGAGCATGATAGCCATTGAGCTGCATCTGCGGATGCTGGTTCTGCTTAGGCGGAGAGCCGTTGACGACGTTGACTTTAGTGTCGTGTGCTGAGTTTGCATCCTGTTGGTGTGGAGGTGGGATCTGGACGGCGCCATTGAGCAACGCTTGGTTCCCGCTCACCTCCGTCTTTACCACATCGACGTGGGGCAGGTTTATCGCAGCCCGAGAAATGCCATTGGTGTTTGGTGGCGAATGCTGTGGCATGGAGGCGGAGTTGGGAGGAGATGACTGTGAGAGTGGCGACGGTCCTTGCATGCTTGCAACGATTGATGGCGGGCGCATTCCGCCATTGGAGATGCGCATCTGGGGAACGGAGGTTGGAGGAGGCATCTTCTTCAGCTGTGCAAGAGACGTTCCATGAATGGAATTGGGTAGGGCGATAGGAACGCCAGGCTGTGGATGTCCTTGTGGTGCTATCGGGCGCGTTGCACCGTTTCCGTCTCTGCGCATTGGTGTGGTGCCGAGCTTGAACGGAGTAACCATGTGTTGCCGACCATCTACCACGATAGGAATTGCGGGATCGGTTGTCAGGCTTTGCTGGTCGGCTTCACTGAATAACGTCATCGACTGGCGCAGGATGCTTGTGATGAATGAAAGTCAATATTAACCCATGAGAATCAGAAAGGTAAACCATACGTTGGCTGGTAGTCGTCGACGAGAATCCTGTTTTGCTCCTCCGAACCTTCGGGACCAACCGCTGGCAGATCATCCGCATCATACCTCCACTGCTCCTCTATCTTCTTCATCTGCTCGTCCTCCTCACCATCCATTTCGACGTCTTGGTTCTCGTGATTGTATAATGATGATCGCTTCATACGGACCACCGGACGAGGTGCAGCAGTCCTTCTGTCAATCAACATCCGACCACCACGACCTCGACGCGCACGCACAGCGCGGGGCTGGGGTATGGGCTTGCCGTCTGTCTCCGATGCCAGGAAGTTGACAGGAACATATTTGAAAAGTCGACTGGGGTATGAAACCAGCGGTGGCTGGTAGGGGTTCTGTTCAATCACGGAGTGGATTAGTCAAAGCACAAAAATAAAAAGCATTAGGTTCCTTACATCGACTTGGTCATCCCATGAGTGGTCCCGATCTCTCTGTCGGTTCAATGCCGCTTCGATAGCTTCGTTTATTTGTGCCGTCCGGTCCTTCGGCCGCATCGCGATCTCCTGACGGACAGGTGTTCCCATCTCGTTTCGAATCTTCGCAGGACGGCTATTTCCAAATGTGAGATGAGACGAAGGAGAAATATTTAAGAATACATACACAGTCTCTATCTTCTTCGGTTTCTCCTTGTCCACGAGTAGCTCTTCGTCGCCCTTGTCGCCGAAAGCAGGAAATTTCCGCTTGAGATCCGCGAAAGCCATGCGCTTCTGCCAGAGCTGTTGAACCTGCTGAGCGGTTTCCCTCTTCTGGTTTTCGCGTAAAAGGACGGCCTTCGCAAGTTCAAGTGGACATGCTAGCTCGGATTGAAGGCGGATAAGCTTGTCAGAGGATGAAGCCTGAGAGGCTCGCGTCTTGCGAACGGCTTTGATCTCGCGTCTTCGGAAGCAGATATAAGATTCGTTGAGTGTGTCAGACTCATCGCCCTATTTGTTCTCATTTAGCAATCAAAGTCGGAAAAGGAAGCAATAAGCCACATACATTCAGGACAGGAATAATTCGGTGGCCGCCGCGTTCTATACGTCGTTCTTTCCAGTACGGATATATAGCACGCGCAATACGGAGAAGCTGAGCCGGGGCTGGAATCCAGGGTGGGACCGTGTATGATGCGAACACAGAAAACGACAACGGAGAAGCAAATGTGTCGTGATATTCAGCAAAAGCAGGGAATGCCATGCCGGTCTCGAGTCCCTGAGAGCTCGATAAGCATCGCAGTATGAGCAGGAATAAACCAAGAACATACATGGTGCAAATACTCCGTCTTTTCATGTGTCACCTTCTCCAGAACACCCATCACAAGCTCGAACTCGTCCTCCGAGATGACGAGGGGCTGGGAGACCTCAGGCTCCTTGCCTTTAGCCTTCGCGCTGCGTGCAGAAGTCCGGGTGTTGGACGTCGCCGACACTGCGCCCTGCGCGCTGGTGCCCTCGCCTCGAGCCTCCTCGTTGTTCTTGTCCAGCCAGTCCTTGTCGCGCTCGTCCATATAGTACGTGAACCCACCGGCGAGGGCATTGGCGACCGCCTCCTCAACGGTGGCCGAAGTGCACACGTACGTAGAAGGGTCTTTCCATCGGTTGGGCGGGTAAAGGTCTTCGTAGTTGTCAACGATACCAGTCGAGTCGGGCGTCGGGATGAACGCAGCGGGTGGCTCTTCCTTGTCAGCCTTGCCCGCCGCACCCCGCGTGGGTCGGTTACTGCCATGGGACCTCTGGCTTGCCGACAAGACTGCCTGCAAGTGGTGTTCCTACAGCAGTTTGTCAGCATTTGTCATCATTCCGCGGGACGCACAGCCACCAAAAAGGGGTGCCGTGGCATCGTCAAAGGGTGATTCGAGGGCTCACATTGGCGTCCTCAGCGTCGACTCCGGCCACAAGATTGGTGAGACGATGTTTCTCCTCATCCTCGTCAGGTATAACGAGGGTATCGAAGTCAAGATTGCCCTCGACGACCTTGAGGCGAGTTTTATTGTTGACTCGAATGCGATTCCGGAGGGTCGAGGCACCCGTGAGGTGATTTCGGGGCATGTCATGGAGTAGGTGTCGAGCAAACGATTCGAGAAAGAATTCGGAAAGGGCGATGTTTTTCTGAGTGTCGTCGTGTTCGTCGCCCGCACTGGTCAAAGCGTTCGGATTTGGGCCGAAAAAATGGTTCGGCCCGGCAAATCAATCCGCGTGGAGCCAAACGTGGCACCATTTGTTTGTCACACAAACACAAGAACAACTCCTTTTGATCGTCACACTCAGGTCAGTTCGCTCTTCGCTGGTTTTGGCTCAAATCTTAGGGAACTCAATGTCTTGCTGGGGCGCTTGCGACCCCATTCTTATCAGTATGATTCCTAGGGTACAATTAGCACCCAGGAGAAAGGAACGATTCCGCGCTGGACGCGTTTAGCACGCACCTTGTAACACTGTTATTGTCACAATGAAGTAATACAACACTGAAAAGTTGTTAGAAAGATCGCCACTTGTCTGTAGGGCAGAAACGATTCACAACTACCAAGAGATATTAGGATACTTCAAGCAACAGAGAGAGATAGAAATGCTCACTTTACGCGAAGAGAGAGCTGCATCAACGGAATGACCAAACTTGCGTCATCCCTCAAGGCACAAGGAGAGGCAAATCTCTGATATCGATAGACTCGAGCCGGAGGATCGTTGTGCAGAAAGAAATCGTATTCGGAGTATTTGCTGATACTTTCACGCAAAAAATGCTGTTGAACACGATGTTAGGGTTTTGGGCGTCTGGTCTTTCCGATGGCGTGGGTGCATCAAGGCAGCGACCGGAACATCGGGAACATCTTGAAACGTCCATCGGTCGGGAAAGAAAACGAGGAAGAGGCACCGGAGGAAAGTATTCTAGGAGGAATACGGTCGTCAATAGGGTGTCGTGGGAGCAGGTCATCGTCGAGAAAATACGTACCACAAAAACCGAGCGGCACACCCTCAGATCGGATGCATCGACGATGCAAGGGGGTCGAAAGGTAGTGTCGAGGACGAGGAAAGTCTGTGCCGATAAACGCCACACCTGACGCATCAGGGCTCTGGGCAAAACACGGGTACCCAGAATCCCAGATCGCTCCGAGGCGCACGACGACCAAAAATCCTGGAAAAGAGGAAATCGATGGTCCATGCACACCGTTATTACTAGGGACAGGCCAAGACGCCTATAGGGCCCTATTTTCTTGATAAAAAATGACCGTACGCATTTGCCCCATCCAAAAACCCAGGCTGAAACCCGGGCTGTATGCGGCGAGCACAAAAAAGAATACAAAAGACGGCCGAATTGCAAAGAGGGGACGGGCTCGAGTCCACGAGAGTGACTGTCTTATGGAAGGGCGCGGCCAGGCGAGTGGTGGGAATGAGAGACACAGCGTGTAAGGACATGGAGTGTAGTGTCCAAATCAAAACCCCTTCACCTCGGAAGTAGGGATGCAAGCACGTGCCCTTGTGTTCGGCAATCTCCGAACAGCTCTGCAGTTGCTTTCACGGTTGTCCGGGTCATCGACAAACCGTGTTCATGAGGCCAGACGTCCAGGCTTTGAGAACGTTCGCTACCAGGGATGGAGGGCTCATGGCTCTTTGCTAGATAAACTGGGTGGAGAGAAACACAGTGGCTCGGGCAGATTCGGTGCGAAGAGCGCCATTAATTTTAACTTTGAGATGCCTGATGTTGGATCTGACGTCGTGTTTACGTTCAGAGTTGCGTGGTCATATCATAGCCATGGTAATATATTGCTGTGGTACCGTAGCGTTGCTCTTCGCAGCATGTATGTATCAGTGGTAGAAAGTGCAGTATGAATGTGGTCTTCTTTGAGCCACGGGCAAGGCTTTTTCTGAACCATTTGTCCCCGCGCCACATTCACAACATCCATTTCGGAGAGAAGTTCTCTGCGAAACATGATGGATGGTGAGATACGGATCTCCGAGCAGCTAACTTTGGGACAGATGGATCATAATCTGACAACTTCTGACAATCATGGACCATCCGCCTAGAGCTCAGTGTAAAGTCCTGTCTTTCGCATTTCCCCACTTCATAGAACATACTTACTTTTGACATGTACAGGATATACAATGACTGTGACTATGACTACACCTTCACCGGGCTGTTCAAACTTCACCAATGCCAGACTGGGTGACGACTGCGGTGAAGCACTTCTGACGAACCGGCCCGAGGGCAACCCGGCACAACGAAGCGCCACTGCGCCGGGGTGGCACGCTCAGCGCGTGAATCATCATCCTAGAGAAGCAGCCAGGTCGACGACATGTCGAGAGCATTCTAAAGCTCGATGGGGTTTCGCCTTGAAGATGCAGCCAGTCCAAGTTGTAGATTTCGCGACGAAGGCAGCAGCGCAGAGAAAAATCAGTCCCAACGACTCAGATGCAAGAGCCAAAAAGTGCCCAGCGCGAGTGATCACGGTATTTCATCGAGAGGGCAAGCGGGGACAAAAAGTGACGGTAATCGATGGCCGAGGGCAGGCTTCGAAGACGTCCCAGGTACGAGCTCTCTACTTATGGATAAATGACGATGAGATAGTTGCTAATTTGTTTCCGTGTTAAAGTTTGGCTTGTGCTCCAAAAAGAGACACAAGGATCCACATGCACCAGATAAGATAGCCCTGGTGCCATGCATCCTCATGCTCCGCGCATGAAATGTATATCTCACACTGCCCCTGGGTTGGCGGCGTCGTGGCGACGTGGCGGGCTCTGTGCATCTGCGACGATCCGGGCTGTACCAAGTACTCACTTATGGTGGCAATTTTGATATGGATAATGGGACCAGGTACTTACCCCAGTTTGACGTGCGATAAGAAAAGATTGTGGAGTGTCCCTTGAGTGTCCCTTGAAGTTAGCGTGTTGCGATCGAATTCACATGACAAACGGTATTACTCTAACAGTGACGATGAAAATCTCACTAACTTCATAACCAAAGGACGAAACTCACCATACATTTCATCAACCCATATTTAACCAAACCCCACCTCATAATCCCCATCCAAGAGTCACAAACATCATAAACGCTTCTAAAACGACTGTTCACTCGACGCAGGTGGGAAGAACGGGAGCCGCACTCCCACAACGATCAGATGGTTCCTGATCTAACATTCCCGATCGCCTCCACTCCGATAAAACGCTTGTAAGTCAGGCGGCGCGATAAAAAAAAGGACAGATAGCCAGAAAAATGCAAGCTAAATACATATTCGAATTCGGCACCTGTATCTTTCTCTTCGAACTTCCTTCCCCATCCCTCGCGTCGTTGCCAGTGGTATCGTGAGCGGAAAGCTATGGTCAAAATCATCGAGACCGTAAACAACGCGGTTAGTTACGGCGGTGGAATATACGAATCCTTGCTCATTGTCATCCGTGTAGGTCGCGGACTCCTTTGTCGGACGGTGGTTCAAGTTGGATGGATGTGGAGATCCAAAGGAACGAGTTGGTTCACGGTTCACGGTGCGTTCCGTTGTACTATCGCTGGCACTGTACACAAAGCTGAAGTCTTTCCCGATCACAGACTGAAATTCGTGCAGGCTTGACGACATGGGTACGTCCAGCTAGAAAATACCATATCATTTACCAAACCACTAATCACACCACCCAAAGGCGGCAATGGCTTACATCGCATGTCCTGTCCCCCCATATAACCAGGGCCCAACTCTGACTCCCTCTGTAGATCTCAGTCAACGCCTCCATCCTCTCTGACTCCGGTGGGCCATGCGACTGCCCTACGAATGACTTGTGTCTAGCAGACGAAGCGTACAACGCCTGCGTTGCCACAACCCGCCTGGATTTGATCACCACGACCGCCGCCATCTCCGCCCTCTCATCATTCCTCATGGGCCTCCTCGCCAACCTCCCCGTCGGGCTCGCTCCCGGTCTCGGTTTGAATGCCTATGTGCGTTTTCTTCCTCCCTTCTCAATAGCAATAGTTGGGACTGCTGACGCCGGGCACTCGCAGTTCGCTTATTCCGTCGTTGGGTTTCATGGTTCGGGGATCATCACTTATGGGGAAGCGTTATCAGCTGTGTTCCTTGAAGGGTGCGCTTTCTCTGCGTTTTGAAGCTGATGCAGCGGGGGTGATTGACGGTTTTTGATGTTTGATAATGTAGCTGGATCTTCCTCTTCCTTTCGCTCATCGGTCTGCGTCAATGGCTCGTAAGGATTATGCCACAATCCCTCGTACTTGCTGTCGGCTCTGGAATCGGTCTCTTCATCGCGTACGTGACAGGGTTTGTCAATACGTATTGCATCTAACACTGTGCTTTCTTTCCAGATTCATTGGATTGTGTAAATACCGGCTTCAAATTTCTGGACACAGCTTCCAACTCACTTTATCGATATAGCTAATAGCGGTCTCGGAGTTGTCGGAGGAAGCACCGCGACCCTCGTCGGTCTCGGTGGATGCAAACCAGAAAGTTCGTTTCGCTGCTTCATCCCTACCCATCCCTACCCAACCACATCTCCTCCTCTTCTTACAGACTGGGTCAGCGCCGACCTCCCCTACTACTGCGCCAGCGGCGTCCTACGGAGTCCTACAATGTGGCTCGGGATCTTCCTCGGCGGGTGCGTCTTCCTCATTCCTCTGAAGTATTATGTCCCCTAACATGCCACCCATACCAAACAGAATCGTGACGACTATCCTAATGTTATACCGCATCCGCGGCGCGATCCTCATCGGGATCTTCCTGACTGCCATCGTGTCGTGGCCGCGCCCGACCGCCGTGACGTACTTCCCGCACACGCCTGCTGGGGACGCGTTGTTTGATTATTTCAAGAAGGTGGTGACGTTCCATCCGATAAATAAGGTTGGGAATGCGATTACTGTGAGTGTTTTATGTCGTTTTCGGTCCCATTTTTCGTGGGCTGGGCTTTTGTGGTGATGGAACTGATGTTTTTTTTTTTGCGACAGTTTAATTATGGGTGCGTCTTTGAATAGCTTGATTGGTCGAGTTTTGAGTGACTAATGTGTCGTTTGGTGCTGGAAGAAATGGACAAGTGTGGTATGCATTGATCACATTCCTCTATGTCGATATTCTCGGTATGTCCATCCTCACCTCCTCTTACTTCTTACCAACTAAACGCCCTCTTTCAACAGATACCACTGGGTAAGCATCCCCACCCCCCTTCCACCCAAACCTGAATCTAACCACAAAATGCCCCAAACAGCACACTCTATTCCATGGCGAAATTCGCGGGCCTGCGCGACCCGGTCACGATGGACTTTGAGAACTCGACGATCGCGTACTGTGTCGATGCGTTCTGCATCAGTATGGGTGCGCTCATGGGTACGAGCCCTGTCACGTCGTTCGTGGAGAGTGCGACTGGTATCAGCGGTGCGTTTTCGTTTCTACTTCCCCTCGCCTACTTCCTTTGTTGTGCTCGTTCTCCTCACACTGCTCCATTCCTCCTCCCTCCTTTCCCCTTCTTCTTCCTATTTTTCCTTCCCATCTCGTCTTCACTCACACATGCTGAATAATTCTAAAACCCACTCCCACAGAGGGCGGCAAAACAGGAATCACAGCAATGGTCACCGGCCTCGCCTTCTTCATCTCTGTCTTCTTCGCGCCGATCTTCTCGTCCATTCCCGGATGGGCAACTGGCGGCGCCCTCGTCATCGTCGGTTCTCTCATGATTCGCAAGTGCGTATTATATGATTTCCCCCTTATCTTGATGTTGGTGGTATACTGTGCTGACGTTCACCTAGTGTACGTGAGATTAACTGGAACTACATCGGCGACGCTGTACCTGCGTTCCTCACGATTATCATCATTCCTCTGACATACAAGTGCGTTTGCCTCCCTTCTCTCTCCACGTTTTGCACACGACTAAACTTAAACAAAAAAACAGTATTGCATACGGCGTCATCGCTGGTATCCTCTCATACGTCCTCATCAACGGCATCCCGCTGCTCATCCGCAAGATCACGAACGATCGGATCATTCCCCCTACTTATTATGAGGAATCGGAGGAGTGGGTCATCCCGCCAGGAGGTGTAGTTCCGCCTTGGATGTGCGTTATCTTACCAATATCCCCTTCGTTTTCTTCTCCTTTTCACTTTCATGAATAACTCGAATTGACGCTTAACATCTTCGTCCCAACAGCCTCAAGCTCCTCGGGCGCACCCCAGCACATGAGCAAGATGCATCCAGCATCGGGGAGAAGAGCACCGACGGTGCGAGTACGGATGGTGGGGAGCAGAGGGAGGAGGGGGAGAAGATCGTGGCGGAGGCGAGGTAATTCGTATGGTATGTGCGGGTTTGAGGGATTTATATGTATGTTCCGTGTTTGTATATCGGGATGGGTGAGGAAGGTGTCTTATTTAGTTATATAATCTATGAGGTGAGGAGGGAGGAGACGAGGGTTAGTTTCTTTCATGTTCAGGGACTGTGTCTATCTAAGTACATACGTATAACTACTACTCATGCTCTAGCTACTGACGACGTCGTACCACCCATAAAATATATATACCGTGATACGACGCTCACCAACGAGTGGTGCAATGGCATAAAAAAAGTTCAAAAACACCAAATAGGTTCTGGCCCATTGGCTCCCCCACCTTTGACCTGGAAGTAATCCAGCCAACACGATCGACCGACCTCGAAGTTCGTCCGCACACACAAGCGCCCAGATCTCGATCACCACTTTCCCAAAGCGAAAAATGCGAGAAAGTTATACACGCACGTGACCAAAAATAAAAAACCGCACCACTTCGATGGTCCTCCTGAGAAATTTAAAAAGAGAGCCTCCTGCGTTCCACCAGGATCATCAAATCCACCACCACCTCTCCTCCCTCGCCACCCACTATCCCTGCCTTCAGAAAACAGGAGAAGACACGAAAGGGATGTCTTTCAACGCAACGACGAGCCTACCGGAGGCGCTATATGCGGGAACGGACTTCACGGCGCTCAGCTGGCTCGAACAGCAGTGGGTCGCGTGGTACGCCACGATTGGCAACCCTGTCATTGCGACGGGATTGATGAGTTTCTTGCTGCACGAGGTGTGTGTCCTGTCCTGTCTCCCCGGGAAAGACAAGAAACTGATACCTTCTCGTGGTCCAGATTGTGTACTTTGGCCGATGCCTTCCATGGATCATCATCGACGCCTTGCCCTACTTCCGCCGCTGGAAGCTGCAGCCCAGCAAGATTCCGACAGCCGCTGAGCAGTGGGAGTGCACCAAGCTGGTTCTGTTCTCGCATTTTACTATCGAGCTCCCTGCTGTGCGCTGTCTCTCTCTTTCGAGTCATATATCTTTACTAATGGTTGGACATTTAGATCTGGCTTTTCCACCCCCTTGCTGAATCCATCGGCATGTCGACGTACCAAGTTCCCCTACCCTCGATCAAGACCATGGCTCCCCAAGTCGCATTCTTCTTCGTCTTCGAGGATCTCTTCCACTACATCGGTTTGTCCCCCTTCTACTGAAATCGATTAATTCGTTTGTTTCTAACAACACTTCCCACCCGTCAGCACACAACGCACTGCACAAAGGCGCCCTGTACAAGCACATCCACAAGATCCACCACAAGTACTCTGCACCATTCGGTCTGGCGGCGGAGTACGCGCACCCCGCTGAGGTGATGATTCTGGGCATGGGCACGCTCCTCGGCCCCTTATTGTACTGCTTCTTCACGCGCGACTTCCACATCTTCACGATGTATGTTTGGATCACGCTCCGTCTCTTCCAGGCCGTCGATGCACACAGCGGTTACGGTGCGTTTCCCTTGCTCCCATACGCTCCTCTCATAACGACGCTAACATGACTCCGCTCCCACAGACTTCCCCTGGTCCCTGCAACACATCCTCCCCTTCTGGTCCGGCGCCGAGCACCACGACTTCCACCACATGGCGTTCACGAACAACTTCTCCACCTCTTTCCGGTGGTGGGACAGGATCTGCGGGACGGACACGAAGTACCAGGAATACCGCGCGCGCGTGCAGGCGGCGAAGAAACAGATGAAGTACGCGAGCAAGGAGCAGCAGAAAGCGTTGGAGCAGAAGCTGATTGATGAAGTTGAGGCGGACGGGATCAGAGAGGAGGCGTTGGTCGTTGAGTCGGTGTCGAAGAAAACAGTCAAGGTCCAGTGAGGGCTTGATGTGGGAAGGAGAAATGATTAGATGGATTGGATACCAAAGATAACATATCTATGGAGCGGTACTATACTTTAACGTTATTAGTGTTGTTCTCCTCACCAAATTAATCTTTTGAAATGACGTGCCAGAGCGAAGAGAAACACGTACTTCGACTTGTCCTCCATGTTTGACTGGCCCATATCTCAGCTCAGCGCTCAATGGTGGTTGGGGTGATTGTGGCCTATATAACTTTCAACCAGAGTCGGAAAGCACGAGGAGGCCAGTCGTTTCGAATTTTTAGAACCATGGCATGCGGGACCATTGGCCATGATCGGCGTCGTCCCCGTTTGGGGGAACAATGGGAAGTGCAAGAACATATAAATACCAAACCCCTTCATCACTGACTTGCAACCACCTCGAAACGTAAACCCCTATTCCACTAACGACTACAACCTGACCACCACCACCCCACACCACACCACACCTCATCCCAGCCCATCCCACCCCATGAATCCCCAAGAACCCAAACCCGAACCCGAGACCGCCGAGCTAAAACAATGGGTCCTCAAGATGGCTGAACTCACCGGCCTGAGCGAAGATCTAGAGAAGTTCCGTGCGGGGTGTATCGAAAAGTACGGATCGGTCGAACAGGCCATGGTCGATGTCGAAGCGGTTCTCGCACGCGGCAGGGCGGAGATGGAGAAGGCGTTTCCACCTGGTCAGCCCCGTATTGAAGTTGGCGTGAGTCCATCTATTCTGTTTTCGACGCGTTTTTCTCAATGTCATTATTCTATGTACCGTATAGCGTAAACCCGCTCCGGGTGAGAACGTGTCACTTGCACGTATCTCTGAGAACCTCGCGATCCGCATCTGGGGTGGGGATCTAGCATCTTACTCCTGCCACACCTTCGATTTCGTGAACAACGCCGGGCAATACATCCGCACGCCCGCCGGTGTCAAGATTTACTCCCTTGGCGTAGGCGGCGGTGAAGTCCATTCCATCGAGAAGTCCCTCGAGCTGGCGGATCCGCATAATCGACCGGGGTCGTTGAGGAACTCGTACGACAAGAGCAAGTCTCTCGATCCGAACTGGGAGACTTACGTTATCCCGGATGGGACAGTGCTTTGTGTCAAGCAACCTGGCCTGCAGGATCGGATTGTTAATATACCGATGCGATTTTCGCAGGGGTCAACTGTCACGCTGCAGACATACCGGGCATGATCTGGTGTTGATGGTCTCGACGACGAGCTTGGGGGGGATAAACGAGGTTTTTCTTGTCTGCATGTGTAGTGTTCTTTTTCTTCATTGGAGATAATATTTTCCATACTCCTATTATTATACTTGTGCACGCATCATACACGACATCTTTGTGTGGCGCAAACACCCTTCAGATTGTAGTTCATATAAGGCCCCGTTTGTGTCCCCAGCCTTGAAAGGCTGACGCCCCGGGTTCAGTTCTCACGAAAAAACGGGTGAACCTCGGAGCTGGGTCTGAAGGCTTTCTAGCTTAGGAGAGGTCACAGCAGCTGGAAGTGGTCACAGGTCGCGAACAATCGGGACATTTTTTTTTTTTTTTTTTTTTTTTTTTTTATTTTAATCATTTATTTACTTTGATCGACGCGATACTTTTATACATGATCACTTGATGTGGCGCAAAACATTGTACCAGACTTCAAGAAAATAAAAAATAGTCGACAAGATACAAACGAGGTCCAAGTCTCGAACTGCATAATCACGCTCGAAGGCAGGATTGTAAGCCAGAGTCACTCCCGGGGACAACTCACGTACCAACGCCTCGTCAACTCCGAAAGGTGCGGGCTTCTTGAAACCATTGTATTCGAGACCCTAACACGGCAAGCGAATCCTGCACTGATTTTGGAGGGCTGGACCAAGCTGGGACACAAACGGGCCCTAAGTTACTGAAATTCAAGCTGTTCATGGTTGCGCTCGCGACTCCAGTGGTGGTAAACACTGCGGGTAATACATCCTACGTCTTACATCCTACATCCTGAACAGCGTCAATACATTTTTTACATGATCGCCAGCCGCGTGTTGTACGAGTACTACACATCAACTGACAAGCCAGTGTCCACTGCATCCCAGTCCGTGCGCCGTCTCCTCGTCCTCATCCTCATCCTCTCCAACACATCACCACGTCACCACTCATTCATGCGGCACCTCGAGACTCGTGATAAACTCACCGGGTGGTCTGGTTCCCAGCACGGACAATGATCGTGAAGGCGTCCCGGTGGAGGAGAGGGTGGAGGAGTGCGTCTACAGTGTATACGTAGGCGGTTGCAGCAACTCACGGGTGGTATGTATGGCCAGCAGGCACGAGACACAGTTCGTGCAGTACAGCACCAGTCACCAGACGCCGCTTTAACTTGAGGATGCATTACGGGCGGTGGACCAGGGGGTTGCGTGATTCGTACATAGTGCATAGTACCGAAGACGATCGATGGTCCACTAGTATTCAGTCGACAGGGGCAACTTTGACCCTCTTTGAGGACCTTTACTACAAGAGGTCAGGGAAAGGAGAAATTGAATCCGAACTACTTGAACAGCGTCTGCATGAGATGGTCATGGTCATGTTGTCCGAGGTCCCAAAAGCATAGCATTCGATAGCAATAGCCGCAGCGACCTGTAAAGGTATACAGCATACCGCTCCGTGGGGGGTTGGCCAGCAGGCACTGCTGATAATTACTTACTTCATAATGGGAAAGGTAGGCCCAACGAGGACTTCTAAAAAAATTCCTCACGAGCAGGCGTCTGGTCTGCGAGCACAGTATCGAATAGCATGTAAGTTATCTGCAGCCATTTGCTCACTGTCCAAAGCTGCTTCTGCTTCAATGGCGGCCAACATAGTAAGATCCTCTCGCACCATCTTGAGTCCCTTGGTATTGGAGTGCAAGTAACGGTCATGGCTGAAAGAGTGCACATACTGTGAGTTAGTACGTAGTTAATTGTTATTGTGACATCTCGACTCACAACTTATGTAGATTTGGTGGCACTGAGTTGGGTTCTCGGAGTTGGGTTCGAGTTCGGGATGTAAGTAGGCTGGGTGATAGGTGAAGAATGATACGGACGAGTGAACTCACCGCCTTTGATTAAGCTGTGGGAGCGATACGACTTTCTTGACCCAGAGTTACAGTTGATTGTCTCATAATGCATAGCGATGGGGCGGACCCCCCGCCAATGCATTATAAGATTTATGCACCAGCAGAGGTGTCACATATTGTGACATGACATGACATTTGCCTCAGAACGTGACATTTCTTCGCGCCCGACCAGGACTTGACTACGATGGTGCAGTACACCTTCTGTCGACAGTCTCCTATAGTGTGGCCTGCCTCTCTCCTGGCCCTAGCTTGAAGAGCAGAATGGTATATCTACAGTTTAATCTACCACCTCAAAGGCCATGACGTCACCAACTCAGAAAATAGTCGTAAATTAGGTGGGAATGTGCAAATTGTTATGTTTTGATGACTTTTGTGTGCTCAGTTTTGGGCTAACTGTGATTCATATCCATTTTGGCCCCATTTTATACCTAATTTTGGATGCATATTTCCACTGAAGGGGAGATTTTTCCTCCCCAATAATGCATATTGGGGTCCCCAACCCTATGCAATATGCATTATGCATTATGCAGCTCATTTCGCAGGGAACCAGTGTCGTTCCAGCCAAAACCGATGCATTATGAGAATTATGCATCATGAGGATATGCATTATGAGACAATCAACTGTAGTCCCATAAATACTAATCGAATGGTCCTCATGGAGCAAGTGGGGGTAGCGCTAGAGACGTAGCCACGAACAAAAAAAAGCTTGCAGACGAAGCGCTGTTTGATTGTAAAGATTTAGAAACAACGTTGGACAAGAAAGAACACCACTGCTCAACGTGTTCAATATACAATATTCGATATTCAACCGTAACCGATCTTCATTTATGTATCCGCGACTTCCTTCGTATCTGGTTGAATTCAACAAGTGTCCACTGTCATTGTTCGCGAATGCCAGACTTGTCCGAGTCGATCTCATTTTGTCAGACGAGGTAGCCCAAGTTTGTTTTAAAAGTACAATGTTATGCAAGTCGAAAGCGAAAAAAAATGTATGCAAACGTTGTGCACAATGCAAAGAATCAGAATCCTAGAGCAACGTTCTGGCAATTGTCGACTAAGCAATACACCCAGGGACGCGCAAAATTTGGACCGCAAACTCACCAGATGTCCTTGGGATAATACCGCTCAGTCGCCCCAAGGATCGACTGCACCCTTCTAATCATCTCAATATCCTCCACCCTCCCCAAATCTTCCCTGGTACCATTAGTCGCAACCACAATACACGAGAGCATACCCAACGTTCGGGATCCTTACAGTCGCATCCGGAGGCAAGTAATCCCAGCACATGTCAACCCTATCGAGGTAGGTATCGTCAGGCTCGATCGCAATGCCGTGATCTCGGGACCATTGTTCTTGGGCTTCCATGGTGAATGAGAAGCCGAGAACGCGTAGGTTGATGAGGGGACCGCGAGTGGGGTGGGAGTTGACGAGCCGGGGGGAGCGTGGGATGGACTCGCGCGTTAGGAGTGGGAGTTCACGTCCGAAGTACGTGGTAGGCGTCGGGGTAGGATTTGTGGCCATGGTGTCGCTCCTGTAATTTAATGGGTATTGAAATAGTGAGGGAAAAGGAAAGACGGTTGTGTCGTTGGCCATTCATGTTCAAGTTTTGTGTATGCACCGGGCCGGAGTGACCGGTGTGGCTTGTTCATCTTCGACGACGATGAGTGCGCATGCGCACACGCTGCGGTCAGTGCTGCCAATTGAAATGGTGGACGGGGTGTTGCAGCATCTGCCGCGCCGAGACCTGGTAGGATGTATAATGGTAAACAGCATATTCTACACGATCGCCAGCCGGGTGCTATACCACACCATCGACGACCTCCACCCCTCCCAATCCATACTTTGTCTCCTCGTCCTCTCCAAAACCCCACACCTCCGTCCCCATGTGCGGCACCTCGAGATCGACTGGTACCAGCACACCACAAGTCCCACAGGCAACCTCTACACCCTGCTCCACCGCGTCCTCACCCATCTCCCTTACCTCACCTCCCTCTCGCTCGAGCTCCCACGCACGCACGCCCCCTTCCGGCTGCTCACGCACCTCCCCTTCTCCCTTACCCATTTCACCACCTCCCTCCCGTGCGACCAACCCCTCGCCCACTTCCTCGACACCCAACCCACCCTCACCGATCTCACCCTCCGCGGTCTCCCCGCCCACCCCGCCGACTCCCCGCTCTCCCACCACCACCTCGCCATCCTCCCCCCTCCATTTCCATTTCTCAGCACCCCAAACCACCCCCGCACAAACTTCACCCTCCGTCCCACCAGCCTCCCCAACCTCCACGCCCTACGAACAGTCCACGGCGGCCCCAACATCATCACATCCGTCGTCCAGAACCGCCCAGTCCAAGTCGCGTCGATCGCGCTGTTCCCGGGCCTGGCGTGCGAGGCGCTGCGGGCGCTCGCGACCAGCACGGTACCAATGAGAAGGCTGAGTATTATGAGCTTTGATCCGGGGGCGCAGGAGTTTTTGTTGAGGGAGTTGGCGGAGAGGTTTCCGGGGCTGGAGGCGCTGCATGTTGTTGTGCTGTTGTGCGAGTATACGCATGTGCGTGCGTTTGATTTTTTGGTTTTGGATATGTATCCAGTGAGTGATTTGGTTTGGGCTGACATGATATGATATGATATGT
The DNA here is from genome assembly GCA_013433165.1 of Hypsizygus marmoreus. Classification (NCBI taxonomy): domain Eukaryota; kingdom Fungi; phylum Basidiomycota; class Agaricomycetes; order Agaricales; family Lyophyllaceae; genus Hypsizygus; species Hypsizygus marmoreus. The sequence continues at coordinate 594,450 of CM024093.1, read as the reverse complement.
AGGACCTCCTCAAAGAATCTGCACCCCTCCTCGCGGGATTCAAATCGCTCCAGGTACGTCCCTCTTCTTTCCCTTTCCTTTCCTTACCCCCCTCCCCCTCCCTCCCATCCCCTCCCCCCCCTCCCCCCCTCTCCCCCATACCCCTTCCCCTTCCTTACCCCAACTTACCCACCCCCAAAAAAGTACATAACATTCATGGCAGCAACCGACCCCTTATACTCCGCCCCCGCCGAGCAGGACATCGCGAGGTTGTGGCACGAGGCTTGTCCCACGCTCAGGACGATCATTTTGCCCAGGGGGAGGGTGTGGTTTGAGGGGCGGGAGGGTGTGGGGGATTTGGGGGAACTAGGGAGGTAGGGGTGAGGGGGAGTGGGGGGGGGGTGATGGGTGAGGGGAAGGGGTGAGGGATGGGTGAGGGGAGGGGGAGGGGAGGGAGGGGTGAGGAGGAGGTGGGGGAGGGGTGAGGAGGAGGTGGGGGAGGGGATGGGGGTGGCCGCCTACCATCAAGGCGTATAACCTCGGGACGTTGTGTTTTTTATATATCCCTATCCCTGTGTTTATACCCTCCCTCCCGATTTGCTTGTTCTTGCTGTGTACATATACTTACCCGAACTGGAATTGGAACTGGAACTAGAAGAGATTTTTGATACTCCTCGCATATACTGTATTGAGTGGATCCGTGGGGGTCGAGTTGAATTAAATACAGTATACAGCACACAGTGCGACCCATTCCACTATCGACTTATCTCCTCGCAGTTGCCAATATCAGGATTGATATTTAGCATGAAGAGTCGATACAGACGGCAAGTACTTTAAATAACAGTGACCGAGGCAGCCTCAGCCAAACTATACGACGTTTTCGGAAACACCTTCTAAGTTCTTTTTACTATACATTAACACAGCAAATCACAGCCTACTACGGGCGAAACAATACTCCTCATCTCCTCATCTCCTCATGTCTTTTCGCTGCGCCACATTATCGTCGACCCTCTATATATTATATATTAATAATCTCCTAGTGGCGGATGCGGCGACGACTCGGTAATGCATCCCACCGCTGCGTTGAGTTTATAGTTACAGGGGGTGGGGTTTTGACTTTCCGCATGTGTATGCAGGAGTCGGGGGGAGCATGAATGTACGGTGCATTCGCAGGATGTAAGGACGGGGGCTGACCATTTAGCAGATTTTACAGTTACAGGTATCCTTCGCCGGAAGGGGGGGGAAACATCACGGCGAATCGAAATGGTCGAACGTCGCATGTGGATTGAAGTGGCCAGTCCGTCTTGATTCTTGAACGCTATGGCAAATATTTTTTAGTAGTGTCTCGTACATCGTGATACCCGACACAACTCGTCGAACCGGATGGTCATCTGTCGGGTATGTGTTATAACGTATCACTGTATTAATGATAAAAACAAGAACGTGCATGCCAGTGAACAAGCGAAGAAGTACTCTAAGTTATAGCTTACACTCACACTTATAGCTTTGTCTCCCAGTTCAAGCGTTCTTCACGTCCCACTCACTCCGGCACTCAGGCTCAGGCTGTCAAGTTACCTTCTATCCTAGCCATGCAATGATATCGATCGTGAATCTGCCCTGTCGTTCTTCCCCATCGGCCATGGTGATGATGCAACCACGGTGTTGAATAAAAGTTAAAACGCAATGCAGTTCGAACCCCCTGCCCTCCCCCACCCCCGTCTCAGCCCGATGGAAGTACGTCCCGCCGCCCCTCTTTCCGGAACAACATACATATCACATACATCGACGACGCAATCTATTGTCCACAGCCACACAGTCCGACCTACGCGTATCGTCACGGGTCCCAACCCACATCACCGCACTCGTCCACGTTTGCGCGTGGGGGAAGGAGGTACATACATGATACATCCATGAACGCACTCGCGGTGTCGTCGACACCCGTCCCCGTGCACAGTATAGAGTCGAAACCCATCCCCGCTCGGCGATGTGGAGGAGAGCTTGATGTGGGCATCTGGGCGTGATGAGTGAGAAGAGTTGTGTTGTTGTGAGCATGTTAACGTTAACGTTACTCGTGTTTATGTCCTTCCTCCTCCTCCCGTTATTTGTCAAGAATCCCAGAACTGTCTAATCGTCTCATGCTCCCGGGCCTAGGGAAAAGTGCGATGAACTCTGCACCTGCTTCCAGGTAGCGCCCGCCTCGGCCTAAACTCAACAGGGCTGGTTCTTTCTCCGCAACGTGCCCCCGATACGTACGTCGCGGCATCGCATATTAGAACCTCGCTGTCTACACCCACAGCAATCAACGCCCGACGTCAGGGGTGGTTTGGGCAAGGTGACGGATTTGTCTGGGGTCAAGGTTTACATTAGTGATCGTGGTGAGGACGCAATCTTACTACGTACTTCATGTAGTATGTACTCCGTACATATGGTGATAAAGATTATTCCTAATGCCATGACCAAGATGATGGAAACAAAAACAGTAAGATGTCATGGCAGAATTCACGAGTCCACCGGAAATCCGCATCGAAAAGTATGCAGGTTATCTGTCCGTTACCACAGAAAGCATACCAGTTATGGACCCACGAAGTCTTGGGAGAATGATATGCAGGAAGCTTGGTTGCTGGCTATGACATTTTCGCTAATGTTGTCTGAATACGAAAGAGAATGATTCTTGATTGGGATTGAACATAGAAATACATCATAAATGTACAACGACCGACTGGTGGAAAGGCCCAACATCAGCGTCACTGTACAAGTTGTTAAGAATGAGAAATACTCACCTATCCTCAGTAGTCCGGTTCAGCATCGATCCACCAATGCGCACGCCTACCCACAATACCTTCCAGGCGATCAAACTGAGCCTGCGTTGGTCGGCACAAATAGGATCCCCGTCGCGAGCTGCACACCGTGATGAGGGGCACCGTGACTCTCCCATCCGTGACTGTGGTGGTCCCATTCGCAGCAGACGTGTCATTCGGAAGTCCAAGCCCAAAAGTCATATTAGAAACCCCAGTTCGAGTTATCAGCATGTAGATTGCACTGCTGATCTTGGCGTCGTCCTCGACTTCCTCAACGTCCGTCCCCATGTAATCATCCCAGTAAGTCTCAGCGTATTGTACGATCCAGGCTCGATTGACGTCGAAGGCGTAATAGAGCTTGCGCCCGGGTGTGTGTAGGTTGGGCACGTCGAGTGGCATTGGAACGCGACGAGATTTCTGCTGATTTCTGGCGACGTTTGGTCTTTGGTACTGGCGTTTTTTGATCGTTGGGCAGCAATGAATCGACAACTTGAGGCTTGTCGGTGAGAAGAAGATAACTGGCAGCTGTCAGGCTTTGCATGTTATGCGGAGAGGAAGACATGATTGTGTTCAAGGTAGAGGTGCACACTGCAAGTGGCAGATATCTGAACTATTTAAGGAAGGCTGCAGAACGATCGACCCTGGAACCACCTTACCATATGCGGAAATTGACGCCAACGTTGATGGGTCATGTGATCGTTCCTCCAAACTCTAGTGCAAGAACTGATGCCGTATTCACCTAAGTAATTCAACCATAGATCTATTACTATTCATACAATAGCAGCGGAAAAGATACTGAGTGACCTTTCAATGAGGATACATGAACTGAGCAGAGCGAAAAGAGAACAGGCACCGAGATTCAAAACAGGGTAAGTAGCGAGGATATACGAGATACAAGAAGTCCATCCCAAGAAGAGATATGCGGCTGACGATAAATGCAAAAACCAAACAAAAACTAGAGTCTATGCACATAATCTAATGGAGGGGAACCTGAGCTGCATGGAAGACGCCCATCCCAGCATGGAACGGCGGCATGTTCATAGGCGTATTCTGCTGCTGATGACTCGGGTACGGCGATGGGCTGCTGCCATTGCTCGAGGGAGAATGCGATTCAGGCCACGAGAACCTAGTTCAGTTCGATTCCAAAGTCAGAAAAAAAATGAAGCAAGAAAAACGAACGCCACATACCCTGGCATCATCATGTTCTGCCACCACGCGGGGTTCTTGAGAGCCTGCATGGTCGCAAGCATCTCCTCGTCAGAAACACCACCGGATCCAAACGACGCCAGTCCAAGATCGCTGCCAAAGTGAATCGCTCCAGTGCCTGCGGAAAACGTAGCTTCTGGCTGATAGATAGGCGTCGTGTCCATTGTTCCAACGGCATGACTGAAAGAACCAGTATTGTAACCTTGGCCCTGGCCTTGGTCATGCGCGCCTTGGGATTGAGAGATCGAGAAAGTCGACGTCGACGATGCGCCAGAGCTCTGAGGCATGAAACCCTGCGAGGAGGAGTGGCTGCTTGGTGGTGGCTGCGGATGGAGCCGCCCGACTGTGGCACCATCCCGACGATGCCGGGAAAGAAGGCCAGCAAGAAAACGAGCGTAGAGTTTGGGAGTGTGGCGGTCATCGATGGCGATCTCGGGGGAGCTGAGGGTCTGAATGAGACGTCCGATAAGGTCGAATATCTCGGTCTCTTGGTCCTTCGCAAGCAGGTTCGAAAATTCAGGTCGGAGGAGCTGTTGACGTTGGTCGGTCACTTTTGTGACATCCGAAGAAAGACTGAAAGATTGAATGGACATACCTTCAACAAGAATGCCGAGGCAAAGGAAGCGAAGATGAAATGTCCTGAAGTTACCAGCGCTCAATGACCGACGGAACGAATTGAAGTGGAACACGTGAACATACCATCTGGTGCATAACGCATGTAGCCGCTAGGGGCCAAGCTCTCGATCATGTTCCGAATGACTGATTTTGCAGCGTCCAGGCACTAGATAGATGTCAGAATATGCGCTGCCAGTCGAAAAGAGCACTAGCGCAAACCTTTGTGAAGTAAACGTGGTCTCCGGGTTCAATTCCACGCTGATAGGCCTGCTGGAAGCCGAACGAGAACATCACAAGCCTCGAATATCCAACAAGGCTTGAAGGAACCATAAGTCTCGGGCACCACATGCTGGAAAAGCTTACTTACAAGGGGAGTAGACAGCATCGGAAGGCGCATCCTGGATCTGTCGTGACGTATGGATATGTTAGGAAAAGGATGATCGCGGAGACAAGACGTTGATGTCACCGTTAGGGTCCGAATGTTCGGCGAATCGCTTTGTCCATTCTTCATGGTACCTGGTCAACTGAGCATCGTGGTTCATCGTCACGGATCGAAAGTCGACTTGCTATGGTGGCAATCAGACATGCAGTGGCGTAAACAATACATGCCAAACTAACTTTGTTTAAACCAGTCGGCGCAGAGGGATCGCTGAAGATCTCATCGTGCGACTTTGCGACGATTCGGAGAAGTGCCGAGTATGCACACAAATGGATGTCATACTGCACCGAATGGGTAAGTGATTTGGCCGGTACTGAGTTATCCGGAATGAGTTTCTCACCGAGAGGTTGTATTGTGACTTCTTATACCAATTATTAGCATTACGCATGATACTAAGAAGAAAAATTTTATGAAGTCAACAAAACAGACGGAATAGAAGAAACGAACTAGTCCTCTTTGATGGTAGATGGTTTGCCGAACTGTGTCGCTGTCGACCGGTCCAGGTTGAAGCAGATCATCCATACTCGTGTACGATTCAAAATTTCCCGTTCTTGTTTCTCATCCTGAGGTTTCGTCGACGAAACTTGATGAAGATTAAGGTCGGTCGCAATCCTAGACAAATGGCATCAGACAGAGCACTAATTTGAACTGAACGGCAGTACCTGATTGCCAGACCCGTGTACAACCAACTTCTATCCTCCTCCCATCTCCGCGCCGGCACAGCATAGATGCTCATGAGAATGTAGGCCTGACAAAGTTCAACGGACTTCCATCCATCAATAAGCGCATTGGCAGCAGAATGCTTCGCGAAGTGCATTGCAATCGGGTAGATCTCCGATTTCTCTGTATAGTATCGGGAGGATATAGCACAAACTTATGTGGGTATTAGACTTCATGATTATCGGACGCAAACTCGTTTACTTACTGACGGTAAACAGAAACGGGCACCTTGCGAACGTAGATGCAGGCGTGTGAAGCACAGGGTCGAGAAGGGAGATGAAAGGCTGTCGTAAGTAACGTAAGTTACCGGATGACCATTCATTCCAGCATATGTTGCGCTCACATTGACACGTTCATAGAATCTATCCAAAAAAATCATCAACGGTGATTAAACAAATCGAGGAAAAATTGAATACATACATTTCAAACAGCTTATCGACATCTTCCGGGGCAACCAATCCATGAACCAGGATTTCCGGAGGACTGTGCTGTTCGATCAAAGTTGCACGTATGCCAAGATCAGTGGCAGGTCCTAATGGATCCACATCAAATCAGCGTCGCGGATCTACAGGGAAAAACGACGTCACCAACCTGGCATGAAGTAGGTCTCATTGGCCACGCCCTGGAAAGAAGCACACGACATATTAACACCTCACGGAAAGAAGCCCTCGGTCGGGGAGAAGGAGAAAAAAAAAACATACAACGTCATCGTCATCCAAATTTTCCTCGGAGGCAATGATGTCCTTCTGGTCTTTCTTTCCATGCTTCGCCTTATTGTTGCTCAGACTCAGGTTCGCGATCAAACCGAGAGGAACGTGTGAATCGGGCAATGACGAGAGCTTGTCATTGGCCTGCCCCGCACTTTCGTCTCCTCCAACGGTAGCATCATCATCATCCGGAGGCGGTACAAGACCGTATCGCTGCGCATGCGATTCTTCCACGTCGGAATCATCGTCATCTGCGGGGTTCGTTCCCCGTAGATCTTTGAAAGCACTGGGGCCGCCTTTCCCGCCGGCTGTGCGGACACTGGATTGCAGACGATCAAGCCAAGCGAGGATATTTCGGTTATTCTGATCAGAAGGTGACGTAGCCATCCTGTACGATGCGATCGACATCGGCGTGGCGATGTACGGGTTGTGTAGCTAAAATGGGCTATGGTGAGGACGAGGATCATACTACGAGACGAGAGGGGCCGAATAATCACCTGCTTGAGGAGAGACTCGATAATGGCATCCTTCTGCCGGATTTGTGCGAGAAGATACTCTCGTTTGCTAATGCGAGGCAAGGGAAGTGGTGGTAAGTCTGAGTATGAGGATGACGGAGATGAAAAGCAAGAGGACGACAATGACGAGGAAGAGGAAACGGAGGGCAAAGATTCAAGTGAAAGGGCCGGCGACGGCAACATCGAGTCCATGGAAAATAGCAATGAAACAAGAGTCAAATCCTCAATGCTCGAGGGGGCAATGACTTCAACCTCATACGAATCTCGCTCCTTAAGAACAGGGAGCTGTGGCACCCCTGTCCAGGAGCATGCACACCTCGCCCATACCGTACACCCCGGCCCTACCTCCGATATGGCAAGGCCGGGGAAGGAGGTGACCTTCTTTCGGAGACAGACGAAAACATTGATCCGGTATTTGGGAATCAACGTTTTCCGCGAAAGGTGCAGGATGCCAAAAAAAAAGTGGCAAAGTGAACGTGGAAGTAGGAACTAGACTTACTTGGGCGCAGTCCTCGGCTTGCGACCTTCGACAATACAAACGTGACCACCCGACTTGCATCGTTTACACGTGTTGTCGCCTTTCGGGAAGTCACATTTCATCTGTCAGGTCGCACAAAAACATCGAGGTGGGTGGATGTCGCATCGAATTTTCAATTGAGGTGTCATCGTCATTCGTCGGGCGTGTTCCGGAGTCGAAAAGGCGAGAGCCAAGGGCGAGCGAAGGGTTTGACGGGGCACGGGGTGTCATGTGTTGAGCGCCGGAGACGAGGTAAATTGAAAGATGGGAATCGAAGGGAAACGTGGAGGCATACAGAAGGGTAAGAACCATTATCGGTGAAATCGGATAGGCAGCAGAAAGACAGAACGGTCCAATCAGCGACGATGATACAAAGGACGGAAGGAAAAGAAAGGAAGAACGCGTGGACGGCACAACATACAGGCCGTCAATCGACGTGAAGTGATGCCAAACGTTGAGGAAACGTTGCGTACCTTGAGCTTCTTGCAGTGGGTACAAGCACCAGGCCTGTAGGATCGCGAGTCGTGAGAATAAGGAGACATGTGTGCGCCAGATTTACAGTTGCGGAAGGATGTAGTTCCAGACCGAAGTTAGAATAACCAGCAGATATCGTTCCGGGGGCGCCGAGATGTGAGGATTGGTGGCGTTGTGGAGGCGGCATCAGATAGCAAATGCACGCAAGGGTCGGAGAGAGTATAACCCCGGCGTAGTGTTGTGGTAGGGCAGTGCAGTGCGGTGATCACCAAGGCGCGTGGGAGGCAAAGGAAGGGAAGAAATCGAAGGAGAAGAAGAAGAGAATAGACCACGAAAATATCATGAATGCGTGAAAGATGTCATGAAGTCGTTGGGAAGCGGTGGAACGGTGGTCGTGGGTGGATAGCAGATAAGATAACAAAAATAAACAGAGAATTCAATTAACGAAGAAAATAATAAATAAATAAAAGGTTGATCAAAAGACCCGTGATTGGCGACGCGTCAACACGAAAAATGAAACGCCGGGGCGTTATCATTCGATGGAGCGCGGGGAGGGCGACAGGCAATGCAAGGGCCAATTGAGGACGTTCGGGTCCGTAAACACCGTAGAAAACAGGGTTGGAACGTCGGGGGAGTTCAATTTACCGGCATTCGAAAAGCAGAGATGGAAGATCAATACAATTACCGGGATAATAGTCAAGGGTTGGTTGTTAGAAAACAGTGGCCAAGGAGCAACGCGTGGCATCGGATGTCGAGGTATGACGGCGTTCCGAAGTTAATTTGCGAACGACGATCCACGGAGAAGGAACAAAAGATCGCAGCAAGGGGCGGTGAATGTTCATGGTGGGGGTGTCCGATATCATTGGAGGTCATTTGGTGTCCAGGGAAGATCATTTTGCGGAGCCAGGTGGAGCCCGGTCGACGCGAGGCAGATGGGAACGACAAGGATCGACAGGGTATATAGAAGAGAGGAACATAGTCAGTAACATGTTCTCTTCGTTCGAAAAAACTTTTTTAGATTTTCGAGGTCTCAAGACGGCGTAGAAGTGCCGTCTAGACCATCATGGAGAGAGTGAAGAGGAGATAAGGAAAATGAAAGGTCACTCACAGTCTTCCACTTCGTCCCCCGTGTCCACTCACCACACCCAACCCTCCCATTCCCACACTGATCCCACCTCCCATGCTGACATGACCTCCACTAAATCCAGTCTCGTCGTCGTCACTGTCTGATTCACTTCCACCGCCTTGAAACGTATATAGAGGCTGGTGCGGCTCCGCTCCGCTAGGGTTTTTCTTGGCACGTTTGCGTTTAGTAGATGATTTTGCGACGGCCGTAGGCGGCGAGGTAGTCGTTGGACTCGTCCTGGGTTGAGATTGAGCTTGTGCTTGGGAATGCGTTCGCGCGTGTTTTGGGTTCGAAGAAGTCGCCTGTGTTTTGATGTTGGATGGCTGAGATGTGTCCACCCTGACATTGGTCTCGACAGGGTTTGAGTAAGTGCTGGTGTTCACGTTCGTATTTAAATTAGCGGAAGAGTGGACCTCGTCTGTCCAAGAGTTAGAGGCCGGGGAGAGGGATGACGAGTGCGTTGAATGGGGGTTGGAGTATGAATGAGAAGAAACCGAAAGCAGTTCCGATGCGTACGATGCAGCGATCGGCGGGGAAGCGTAATGTTGTTGCTGAGATTGTGGCTGCGACCGCGGATGAGGTTGCGCCTGTCCATGTCCTTGCGTTTGCCTGTGGTGCTGATGTTGTGGATGTTGTTGATACGGCGGATCGGGCGTGGTGTTATAAGATAACGTGACACCCGTGGTGGGATCGGATGTGTTTACGCCTGTACCGGAGTTTGTGGTTGAGTAGTATGCAGCATATGGATCGTTCACCCGCTGCTGATGGTATGAGGCGCTGGTAGCCGAAGAAACTCCCCGCGGGGCCACCGTAGGCTGGGTAGTTGTTTCGCTCGTGGAGTCCCCGTAGTGTGAAGAAGCGGCGTATTGCCCTTGTACATATTGGTACTGATTCTGCATCGGCGTGAGCTGATGGGAATCCTGCGCGTATGACGGCTGTTGCGATTGCTGATACAGGGACGCGATTTGCGACTGGTGTGGGACCGTCTGCTGTTGCTGCTGCTGCTGTCCACCACCGTATGCATCTATCCACTGCTGGTACTGACCATGGCTGTCGCCCTGATGTTGAGTCAGGTCTTCCGAGTCGTAGAAGGTCGACGTAGGACCGATCATGAGCGACGAAGAGGGCGCAATTGAGGCGGCAGGAGGATGTATAGTTTTGTTAGAACCACTTGATGAAGCGATGTCGTTGGAAGAGGCCAAGAACCAGGGGTTCGTGGTGGTGTTGATGTTGGTTGTGAGATGAGAAGACGAAGAAGTGCCTTGCGCTGTTCACCGCCGCGGAAAGTCAGTATAGCAAGGCGTTACAGGGACACGGCACTCGACAGGGGGCTCACCACGCGAGAAAGTCGAGGAAGCTGAACGCGAATGAGGGTTCCCAGTATCCGCGCTCGGGTTGTGGTCGCCGGCGCCAGGTCTTCCATGTGATGGCAGCATGGCGTCTGGTTATCACTATGACTGGAGTCTGAGAGTCAGAACAAAAATATAGAATGAGTATAACTGGTAGTCATATGCCCTTCAATCGCCATCCGTTCTCACCTGGTATCAGCAAATGTCGGGGGTTCGCTGGGACCGATGAGCGAAAAGGTGTAGGCGATGGTAGTAAGGGAGTCGTCAGTCCTCACTGAGTTATTGTCAGTTACCGTGATCTATCCGATGTCTTCACGCCCTTCTTTGAAACGCCTTTCTCGGAGCGAAAGGATGGCTTCCCTGCCTAGGGGCAAAAAATAGCTTTGACTTAAACGTACTAGTGCGTTTGACTTGGTTTTTGGGTTAGAAAGATTAGAAGGATCATAGTCTGCCAGACTTCGCGCGATATAGATAGTGTTCGTCGTCCCTAGGACCACATACCCTGTGTGATATATACACGAGACGATGGTCTTGTCAGGGAGCAACGGAGATGGCCCTCCCACACGTGGCTGACGGAGATCACTCGGCACTCCTTCCGAGCTCTCATTCAGCATTACTCTCATCATCGAAATCAACGCCCACTCGTCAACCATTCTTCGTGAAATCTTTCGTTAATCAGCAGAACCTGATATAAGCCACTATGGAGCGAGTTTGCTTTCTACTCGAGTACACTATTCGCACATCCATGTGCTCCCTGCTCCAAGTACGTTTCAAATCGTCCATCCTGTCAATTTATCAAAGCAACAGCGACCGCTGGTGAGCTCACGTCAGAAAATCAAAACGGCACAATCATGGCACCCCTCACGCTCCCCCTTAGGCCCTTCTTTACGACTGAAATAGACTCCCTGCAATGCTTACGATCTTCCCGTAGGCTGGGTCATCACCCCATGGTACCCCATCCGGTCCGGCCCTTGTTCCTCTTTTGTTTCCCAGCCAATCCGACTGCCCCTTCATATAGCCATATTTCCCGACTTCTTGTGCAATTCCCGAAGCCTCGGAATATACAATGAACGTATTAAATCGCTTCCCGAAGGCCGAACACTCAGGATCGCCTAGAGCATCGGCATGTGCCCACATGGTGCATTGGGGTTGACGCCGCCTCGAGGAGCGGAACTGGGGAACGGATTGGACGTTCTTGTGCATGCATACTCACGTGTATCAACTCTTCTCTCTGATCGACATCAACCACCGAAACTTGATAACGACCCTTAGTCTTCTCTTTGCCTCTTGGATGGCCCTGGTACCAATACAGATGTCTTGACATTACTTCCGAATCTAGAAGGGCTATACTACTCATGTTGGGCTCACGGTTCCGTCTTCTATTGTTCATCTTGAGGTCGTTCGCCTGTGATGTGGGGCTGAAATCTTGTGCTTCTGTGATGTACTGGATTCTTACGAGGGCTGGACAGACCTGTCAGCCTCTTCTTTACCCGCGAAGCTCTATACAGGACATTCTATATCGTCATTGAAGTTTTGCTCACCAGTCTACTGTAACTAACTATCAGCATCCGCGAAGCTACTTGCAGCCTCACTCAGCGTCCTTTCCAACTGTTCACATCAATGATATCTCTCTACACGTAAATGCTACCCATGGGCACTCGGTCACTCAACGTCAGAAACTGAAAACTCTTCTTAACACTACTGGGCACATACAGTACGTAATTTAATTCGAGAGGATCATCGTTATCGACGGCCAGGCAAACCGCACCCAATATCGCCGGTCGATCAGGTCGGCATACTAGAATTTATTATTGTTGGTATACTACTTGCTTCAAAGCTTCGGAGAGGACATCTTTAAGGGGCGTGTAAGAATGAGGCCGACCCATATTCTGTTGCAACCCACGTCGATCTTTCTTGTGGATTGTGAAGAACGCAGTTATGTGAAGGCTGGGGTAGACTGTTTACCTATTTTGAATGGACTGCTTGAGCCCATGTCTGCTACACATGTAATAGAAAAGGATCGTCAGGAACGCATGCTCTACGCGTGCGACAACAGCCTGTGAAATGTCGACGCGTCGACGCGTCGCGATCACATGACCACCGATTTATCCATTCCGAAATCCGAACTCGAACTTCCCTTTCCATTTCCTTCTCAACCTCATCCTGGAGCGACTTTTCCAGTATTTTCATATACTCATACATGCATTTCTTATTGTCGCCATCGTGGAAATCTGCCTCAATTACACAAGCACTAACATGCCCTGATAAATACCTCAGATAAATACTCCAATAACACCAAAACCCTCACTCAGTTGCTGGTAGGCGAGACGTTCAACGTCTCGTCTTTAAAACCGCCACGGAGCCTTCCCTTTGCCGCCGGCCGTGGTAGCCTTACCAAGAATTACCCTGTTCTCTGCAAAACTGCTGCTTTTTGTTGGACGACGCAACGACACGGACGTGGTGCGGTTGCGTATTGCCAGCGGCCTGCCAGAGTGGTTGCATATACGCGTCGCGACCGCCAAGTTCGCATCCAATGTGGCGAGGGCATCAGCTTGGTCGATGATCAAGGGCTTTAGCGTGAAGGCCACAGGATCGACGTTGGGAATGGTGGCCGACTTAAGCAGGAGCGAACCACCTTTGGGGCCGTGGCTAACGCATCGGCGTCTTCGTTGTGGGTTGGTACCGGACCCTGGGCTCGTGGTGTCTGTTGACCGGTGGCCGGAGTCTGAGAAGCCGACGCAGGTACTTGACGACGAAAGCTCGGACACCGTGTCCAGCTCAACGTCGGTCGTTTCGTCGTCATGACTGTAGTACACAGTCGACGCGTCAACCAGCGTGTCCTCGTTCGAGGAGCCCCATTCCTCTTTCGCCAGCGCTGCCAGCTTCTCCTCCAACTCTTGCACATGCCTCTTCCCCTCCCTCAGGCTCTCACACAACCCATCCTCAAGCTCATTTGCCACCTCCTGCTCCACCATCCTCGCACTCTGAGCCAACCTCAGCCGCTCCAGCTCTCTCACAACACCCCTATACTCCTTCACCCACTCCCCTTCAATCTCCCTCACCTCCCTCTCATGTTCCTCCCTTAGCCTCTCCAGCTCCCGCTTCCCCTCCTCCACCTCCCCTATCATATCCTTCACGAATTCCTCCACCATCCGCTCCTTCTGCACATCAAGCACCATGCGCTTAGCAGCACGCGTGATCGCCGCTACCCGCGAGCGCTTCAACCTTTCACCCTCTTCGACTAGAGCTTTGGCTTCACGCTCGAGCTTCCAGATGCGGTTCCAGAGCAGGAGCTCGTCGCAGAAAGTCTTGAAAGCGGTCGCGTGCTGTGTTTGAGTTTTGGACTTTGTGGCGGCACGTAGGGATTTGAGCTGCTTCTCTTGCTTCCATATATGGTTTGTGAGCAAGAGGCGGTCGCAGAATGCAGAGAATTCGGTGCTGAGGCCTTGGTGGGCTGCTTTGCGACTGCAAGTGTATGGGGTGGTGTTGTCCTTCGCCGCAGTTGAGGCGAGTGGATGTTGTCGTCGCCGAAGTCGATGACGATTACCAGACGAACTGGTGTCGATATGTAGACGCCCCTGCTCGAGGCGTTTCTCCAGCGCATCCACGTCGCTGAGGATGCCTTTGGTCTTTGCGACAAGGTGCTTCAATGCTCTACATGGTGGTGGAGGCGTGGCTGCGGAAGCAGTCGATGTGAGCTTCTGCTCGTATGATCGCCGTCGCAGTATTGAAACCGCTGCATCGACGGCCAGAAATACCACAGAGGCGGTCAGCAGCACTGGGAGAGATGATATCGATTGTGCGGAGATGGTGCTGCTGTCGGACGGATTGCAGGGCTCCGCGATGCAAATGGGTTGAGTGTAGTTCATTATGCGGTGGGAATAGACAAGGCTTCGAAGTCGCCTGCTAATCGCAGGGTTGGCAGGAGATGGAATGGAATGGATGGATGGACGTCTTTCACGCTCGCCTTTGAAAGGACCACCACGAGGCTGCCTCGAGCAATGAACGATATCAGCCAAAGGTGTATCGATCTTGTTTCAGAGACACATATGTGCATACTCTTGAACACACCTTTTCCATGAGGCCTTGCAAACCCACCATGCGATTCCACCGTTAATCGCAAACTGATTAGATTCTCAGTCACGCAAATCGCATCACGTAAGTCAACCGAGGTGTCACAACCATGACATGGATCGAGTCACAGCAGTGAACCAAAATTTCATGCTTTCCCTCCACTGACCTCGAGCTCCGGAGCCGTCTTGTTTCTTTTTCTTTTGTTACGACCTACGACTACGGAACACTAGGAGCATACGCGAACCATGGGTGCCTATTACGATGAAATAGAGATCGAGGATATGGTGTGGGATGCGGAGAAGGGCGTCTTCCACTACCCGTGCCCCTGCGGAGATCGCTTCGAGATCTCTCGCAAACAGCTCGCAGACTATGAAGACATTGCGACATGTCCGAGCTGTAGTCTTGTTATTCGAGTAATATATGATCCGGTGTGTTTCCTTCTTGTGAGAGACATTGGTTGAGTCTGACCTGTTACCCATAGCTTGATTTTGAGGACGAACCAGATGATGAGGAAGATGGAGAGGAGGAAAGTAGTGAGGATGAGAATAAGGAGGAGGATAGTGATGAGGAGGAGACTTTTGAGGATGCCATGGAGAACTTGACGATCTCTGAGCCGGATGCTAAGCCCCAGTCTGTTGCTGTTGCTGCGTGAGGGGAGTTTGTGTGTGTATGACTTACATTGAGATGTATTACAAGGTGCGTATATCAACTCGCCACATGTCATCACATCCATCTGACTCCTCTTGTCGTCTAGATCCAGACAACTGTATCCATATATTTTTGGACCCGCCACACTCGCACATCTTCCTGGATTCGGCCCAAGATTCAGTACACTACCTTCCCCCTCTTCAACAATCATGCCGCCATCCATCGCCATACCCGCTGATCTCATGCCGTGACCACAGGATCCCTTGAGAGGTGTTTTTGACGTGGCTTGGTGGCAGAAGTGATCAACGACAACCTACCGGCCCATTTTTCTGCGACTCACGCGAGTTGACCACCACACAGGTGGGGCCAAAAGCGATATCCTAGTGATCAACAAGGGCTTCGATCGTATGCGGTCATGCCTAGGATGAGCAGTGCTATATGGTGGCTCTGGCTCTGGCGGCCTGGTATTCCTGGCGGGTGGCATTCGGTTGCGTTCGATCGCCTATCGCTAGGTTTAGAGGGGATGATCTATGCACTGCGACTCGGACGCAGAATGTTTTCCGGTAACAGTGCTTCTATCCTAAGGGATGATGCTTGAAGCCGCATCACCCCACCGACCTTGCGCCCGTCAACCGAACTGCGGAAAGACTATTGGATATGATGGCAATCATAGTAAATAGATGCAGCACGAGCTTCGGACCACGTACGACATGCAAAACCTGTTTCCCGGTGATACAATTGGTTGGCGTCTACAATCAACACGATTCGATGAGCACTTACCAAGACGCACTGGGTGCAAAACAAAATATTCTTTGTCTGAAAACTTGAAAATTATCGAAAAGGTACTCCCTTCTTTCGATACCTTTTGAGTTATAGAGTAATCTGTCGATTCTTTTTGGATCCTTTGTCTGCAGATATTGAGTTGTGCACCCAGTGGAGTGCTTGGGTTGGAGCAAAGCTTTTTCAATCATAAATACTTCAGCATAACAAGGAGACTGACTCCATAAGAGCGGCTGCAAATCGTACAGAAGTCAAGGATGAGCGGAAAAATCGTTCACTCAGAGATTGGGCCGTTGCTTACAGCCGCGGAAAGTCGCGGACCGGCGTCGATCACTCTGTCACCATGTCACCATTCGTCTCAATGATTGCCCTATAATTGCCTCCAGGTCTCGCAGCTTGTCCATTGGTAATCGTGCATTGACGAACCATGACCACAGGAAAGACCCCTGTCCCTGCCACCAACGACGAGCGGGAACCATTGCTCAATTTCTCGTCAACTGAGCATCCCACGCCTGATCAGGAGAACGCTGAAGAACAGGCGCTGCTTGAGGATGATGTAGCACCTGAGAAGAAGCACTCACGGGGTGCTATCGTCACCTACGTTATCCTTGGAATTGTCGGCGCAGTTCTTCTGGGCTTCTTTATCAAGGGCTTTATCGATGCAGACGATGTGGAGGTGTGTAGCAAGGAAAGGCTTTCACAAGTGTCATGCTGACATACAGCTGGGAAGTTTGACCTAGGAAAGGCACTGAAGGCAGCGCTGGGAGGCGGGCTTAGTGGTGCAGCAGGTGCAACGCCTCGTTTTTGAAGCACTTTGGAACGAATGAACGAACTGAACTCGACTTTAGCGATGGTACTCCAGGTGCTGACTCTCATGGTAAGTAAGTTCACCCCTATACACGCGTATCGAATCTTGAAAACACGATAAACAGCCTTTGAGGACCGTTATGAACTACCAATATCGTTACGGCACGACGACAAGCCAAGCGATCGTTACGCTGTACGAAGACGGCGGTTGGACACGATACTATCAAGGGCTCTCTGCAGCGCTCGTTCAAGGTCCCGTAGCACGCTTCGGCGACACGGCC
This sequence comes from Hypsizygus marmoreus, assembly GCA_013433165.1. Taxonomy (NCBI): domain Eukaryota; kingdom Fungi; phylum Basidiomycota; class Agaricomycetes; order Agaricales; family Lyophyllaceae; genus Hypsizygus; species Hypsizygus marmoreus. The sequence goes on along the minus strand of CM024093.1, from coordinate 577,415 downwards.
GCCAACGTTGGGATTCTCGCACTCCTCCAATCGAACTCGTATCTCAAGAACATGCCAACGCTCTTCAAAACTGTCTTTGCCTCCCTGGCGGCTGCAGCGTTCAGAATGGTGCTGACGCCGATTGATACCATCAAGACTACGTTGCAGACGCAGGGTGCGCCTGGATGGGAGATTTTGAAGACTCGGGTACGGTGTCATTGTGGCGTTTGTGGCATGATCTAATTCGTTTCCCCCACTAGATCAAGAGATACGGCATTGGAACGATGTGGTATGGCGCCTTGGCCACAGCGGCAGCAACGTTCGTTGGACATTACCCGGTTGGTCCATAGAATATGAGAATTCCCCTAACTCGTCTAATTCGGGAGAATTTAGTGGTTTGGAACGTACAATTATCTTGAAGCCAATCTACCCATAGCGCACACTCTCGTTCAAACGCTTTTACGACGCGCTTTCATTGGTTTTGTGGCTTCGGTCGTTTCCGATTCGATCTCCAACTCCTTGCGCGTCGTCAAAACATACCGACAAGTCAACGAAACACGCATCGGATACGTGGATGCCGCCCGTTCTGTGATCGCTGTTGATGGGGTGTTGGGATTGTTTGGAAGGGGACTCAAAACCCGTATTTTAACCAATGGTTTGCAGGGCTTGATGTTCTCCGTGCTTTGGAGATTCTTCCTGGATCTGTGAGTGGTCTAACATCTCCTCGCTTGCGAGCATCGTGTTGATTGCATATAAACCAGGTGGAATGAGAAGACAAAAGTATTGGTGCATATGTAGAACTGCCCAGAACTCAAGGAAATCGTTACGCTACATGCAACGACCGTGTATCTCATGTGGATTGAAAGTTGTGTCAATGTATACCTCTTCAGACGTCCTACTCACGACTGTGGCTGGTATCACACAAACTATCTGGCCCATCTTCGGGACTCTGGATGACAATGGTCATCCCCTCCAATGCCAGACTCTCCAGCCGACCCAGAACGTCATCTCCGAATTCCTCGTCAGTTATTGCCGTGACCTTCTCCATCCGTGAGGCACGGGGCAACTCGTCCTCTGTGTCCTCTACATTCCAGCGAGATTCCAACAGCTTCACGAACGATGGTCCCATCGGGGTGTACATCGAAAACTCGAGCGTTTCCAATCTGGGCACCAATGAGTTCTCGGTGGGCTCCCAGACTAAGCAATCGAGAAAGTTATGGGTGATTGTATAGCTCGACGGCGTGGAAAGTATCGTCAGGTGTTTCAGAGACGGCACGATTGCCAGGATCTGGAGCAGGTCCGCCTCGGACAAGGCGTTCTTGCGCAAGTGTAAAGTTTCTAATGCGTCCACCCTGGACAAGAACAAGTGGATATCCGCTGTCAATAGCCATTGTAGATTGCATATCCGGAGCGACTGGAGATGGGGCACGTCTAGGAACTGGAAGAGATCGGTCACCTCGACCTGCTCATCCCACGGTGAGGTCAAAATAGCTAGCTCGCGGAGAGCATCGTGGCGGAACAACAAACGGGGTGGTGCGCCACTGGTCGTGAAGTCTACGAAGATAAATGAGCCGTTCTGAAGGTGTGGTGCTTGTCGGAGGATTTTAAAGCAGTCCTTGACTGTCACGTCCATGATGGGGATCTTCGATAGGTCTTGTAGCGGAAGCTTGAAGGATTCCGGACGGAGGTTAACACATTCAAGGGATCGGAGCTGTGGGGCTATTTCAAAGGCATCGATGATGGGGCTGGACATTGGATGACAATCAGTGCCGAGGCTGAGCTCGGATAGTATTGGTAGATTGCCCCGGATCGACGAGAGCGATTCGTAGGCCTCGAATGGGAGGAAGAAGAACATGTTCCGCCAGCGATGTGAGTGTTGGGCAAGGAGGTCGAGGACTGGGTGGGATGGGTAGAACGGGCGTTGCTCCCACATTATGTAGATCTGGAGAGGACATGCGCCGGAACGCGTTAGCCAGGTGGAGACGAGGGAGGCCTGGTGCGCCGCGTTGGGTTTGATGTTGAGGGATAGGCGAGACCATAGAATCTGTGTGCCGATGGCGACGCTCCGCCAGCCATGGCATATCTGTGTCAAGAGTAGTGGTACATCGATCGTGTCGGTGGAGGTCAGGCTCCCATCTAGATCTACGCAGCCAAGGAAGATTTGGGATAAGATTTCTATGGGCAATGCTGGGAGGCTCGGCGAAGTCTGTGCTTCGGAACGCTTCATTGTCGGGGCACGCGTCGCGATTTACGGAAATATGTGGTCTTAGCCTCTATAGATTTACATCATTGATTAGTCAATCTGTGGCGATCTTTGGCTTCTGGAAGGAAAGAAATGAGAGAAAGTGGACTTACGAGTAGCGAGCGGTATTAGTGATAAGAAACTCAGAAATCGATGGGCAGGAGCTGTGAATTCGAGCGATTCCAGTCGAAAGGAGCAACTTTACCACTTCCAGGAATCTATCTGATCGTACAATGCACATATGATCGTCGATCTGTTTGGCTGTAGACTGACGATAAAATACAGCCAAGCAGAAGCACAATATCTACGGCCCCGCATTTGCCACGCGTTCTTCTCCGCCACTGATTGACCTTCCGCGACAATTTTACTTGACCTGCGTGCCTTCGGTCTCGAGCTCAATGCGCGAAATGCGAGACAACCACTCAAGATATCTAGACGCGAGTATTTATCGATTATCAGACAACCCGGCGTCCATAGTCCCATGAGCCTCCGAACCAGCCGCCAACGGCCCGCACTAAAACGACCGTTTCCTCATCGTGCTTGCGCAACACATCAGATGACCACGATTTCTGATGCTGGGAAAGCTCATATATAAGTGGTTCATGAAGGGCGAGTGTGCCTCTTCGATATTATGATGAGGGGCAGAGACTGGAGTGTCACCAGACGCGTCGCGTACATTATTTTCGTTTTTTGTGTGTTCTCAAACCTCCTTCTTTTTGCATTGCCTCACACAAACAAGCAGTCTCTTCTGTAAATGCCTTACTAAATCCAATTCTTCCCGGATGGAATCCAGACCCATCCATCGTTCGCGTTGGTTCGGATTACTTCATAGCCACGTCGACTTTCGAATACTTTCCGGGTCATCCCATATACCACAGTAAAAATCTGGTGGACTGGAAACTCATTGGGCACGCCCTAAACCGGCCTTCTCAGCTGACCCTGTTTGGAACACCGTCTGATGCAGGTGAACGCCTTGGCGTTGGAGAATCGGACAAGAGATACTTACATTATTACATAGGCGTTTGGGCTCCAGGTCTTCGGTATCACAATGGTATCTTTTACCTGACATCGACAACTCGATATGTATATACCTGTCAGTCTTCGTAAAAGTTTTCCGACGTTTTCTCATAATTGGCGATACAGCTGAACTTCGTCTGTTTCCTCGCTCTTTCTATGTAACCACGAAGGACATCTTTTCAAATAAATGGAGTGAACCAGTCTACTTTGGTACTTCTTTTCCGTTTTTCATTTTCCTTATGTGAAGCTGCTATATTCTTGCAATCAGACTTTTTGGGATACGATGCAGACCTCTTCTGGGACACAAATGGCGACGTTGGTCGAAACCGTTTCGCGTTTTGGACTTATTTGATTTGTGCATTTAGGTGTATTGCACATGGTCTGGCATCAACAACAACTTCGACAAGATATATGGCTCGTGTTGCATATTTTGTTTGCTGGGATCCGACTGACTGGCAATAGGGATTTGGCAGAGCAAAGTTGACCTTTTGACTGGGAATTCCCTGATTCCAGCGGAGCTTATCTTCCAAGGCATTCTTCCCAACAATTCTTCTGCTAGACCCGAAGGTCCGCACATCTATCGCGTGAACGGCACATACTATCTCCTCATTGCTGAAGGTTGGCTTATTTCCTCGCTACATAAGGCGATGCGAAACCACATTTATTGACCACAGGTGGTACGGACATCCATCACCGAGCCACGATTCAGCGAGGTCCTTCGCCTTCGGGGCCTTGGGAAAACAACCCAAACAATCCCATCTTATTCAACGGTGCGGATCTATCACTACCCGTGCAGGATACAGGACACGCAGACCTTGTTGAAGGACCAGATGGAAGTTGGTGGGGTGTCGCTCTCGGGGTTAGACCCCAAGCGCAGAATTTCAGCCATATTCAATTAGGCAAATACGCCTACACTGATACGTTCATTTCCCTGAACTCACATTGTATTCTCTAACAGGTCGGGAAACCTTCTTGTTCCCTGTGACTTGGGAGAATGGTTGGCCAATCTTCAACGGCGGTCGTCCCTTGACCGAACACATCGAAGACGTGTTGCAAGATAAATCACCTCTCAGGCCCTACTTCAATGACTTCTCCTCCCACGAACTTGACCAATCCTTCTACTTCATTCGAACGCCATATAAACCATTCCACTCCCTTGCAGCCCGACCAGGATGGCTTCGCTTGTACGGCAACGCGTACGCACCAGGCGACAGGGACAGTGCAGCTCTTGTCGTCCGCAAACAGACGTCTTACGAGGAGACTTTCGAAACTCGACTCGATTTCGCCCCGACGAGTAACTTGACGGAAGCCGGGATTAGCGTTTATTATGGCGATCTTCTACACAACGAGATTGGCGTTACTGGTGATCCGGATGGTGGGCCTGCGCGTCATATTGTTATACGGACAATCGTTCAGGCTACCCAAGTTGGTCCGTGGGCGTTGACAACTTCGAACTCGACTATCACAACGGTGAGTGGGTTCTTTGGATGTGGCGCATTATTTTTACTTCCCAATTGCAATTATTGATCATGATTATCAGGTCAAATATCTACCGATCACTTCTCCCAGCGCCCCTGTGCGTCTCAAAATAGTCGGAAACTCGACGTCATATTCCCTGGGGTATGCTGAAAGCGAAGACAACGATTTCAGCTTTCCTGTCACGATCGATAGCATTGCTCTGTCTGTCGCCCCTGCTGGGTAAGTCATACTTTCAAGTAATGGGCGTAAGTTTGAGAGAGTCTGACACTCTTTCATAGTGGCTTTTTCTTCAAAGGCGTGTCGTTTGGCGTCTATAACACGGGCAACGGAAAACCCACTTTGGCTCATGCTGATTTTGAGTACTGGAAACAGACTCCTGCTTTGTCGCCCTCAGTTTCATCGTCTGGCAAAAAGTAGGCTGGGTCCACCAAGCCTCCCATGTCTATGATACTCGGCCGAGTCTATGAACCAATTGAGTTCTGACAATGTTGGCCTCGGAGAAATGGTACCGGGGACCCTCAAATGAAAATAAAAAGGCGGTTTGCCTTTGGAGGCTACAGGAATCGTAAAACCAGTAGTGGTCATTTTCGCTCCACAAATCTCTCTCGCTGTCTGGGCTAGGTTTCCTTCTTTCGTGATGGTATGATGTACGAGATCGCGAGCATCCGGTGAATGCGAGTCTTTCTCCCTTCTCCACTGCATCGCATTCAAAGTAATAAGAACTCACATACTGACATGCTGAAGTCGAAGGTCTAGTCACCTTCCCGGGTGATAGGCATCAAAGCGTCTCACTTCCGGATTGTGCTGTAGGACGGCGTCTTCGATATAGTCTAGATTTCTCTTAATTACATTATATGTGCAGACTCTAGTTTGGTGTGATTTTGCATTATCGTCAGCCGCATACTTCTTCTTGGGATGGACTTTTTGTATCTAGTATCTCTTTGCTAACCCTGCTGACAGGCTGTTTTGCTGAATCTCGGTGCCTGCCTTCTTTCGAGGAGTTTTCGTGTGAAAGGTCAATGCGTATCTTTTCCGCTGATACTGTAGAATGAAACTTCATGCTCATTCTGGCAGAAGGGAGAGCTCCAGAGTCCAAAGAACTCAGAGAGAACGATCACATGACCCGGAGCGTCCATATTCTGCATATGGCCAGGATCGAGTGACGATTGTTTGGCAAAGGCCTTCAAATAGAGAGGTAGTTGGTGGCACCTCTATCTTGAACGCAGTCATGTCTTCGTTGGCGCATAACATGCAAAACTTGACAGCTGTCAGTCATCTTATTCTCACCGGCATGCCTCAAGCTTCTGGTTCATTGCAGCTCGACGAATCAAACACGCCGGCACCTCGGAAGACCAAACGTCAGAAATCTCCTCGCGTTCCGATGCCACTCGAGGTGCCCAACCTACGCACACCTGGGCGCAAGCTCTACTATGGCTTCGACGTTGATCGAGCTTGGCTTGTGCAATATGCTGAGACTTACTGGGATGATTACATGGGGACGGAGGTTGACGAAGTTGAGGATGACGCCAAGATCAGCTCCGCGGTCTACATGTTGGAGACTCAAACTGGCGTTGCAAACATCGATTATGGGATTGGGCTTCCCAATGACACGTCTACCGCGAATGGGACCGCCCTGGACGAGAATGGATTTGTACCCCTCATCACCGTATGCAGCTCGCGACGTGGATCCTATTTCCGGCGACCAACGCAGGCCCAATTTAATCGCCTGCAAGCCATTCTGGGCCCGGGCAGGCGTGCACATTGGTGGATTGATGCTGAACCGGACTACTGAGGAAAGGTAGGTATTCTCATTTTTAGCGCTTCTGCGACGTTAACCTTGGCCTTTCCACCAGTCGGTCGTATACATTTATGATGGGATTCACATTTTGTATTTATATGTTCAATCTAAATCAAGGATCATTCTATTGCGAGAGAAAAAATGACATCCATCACCAGCAACGAAGTCTCCCGCATATTATTCTCGCAAGATTCGTGGTCCGCAACTGGTATGCTTCCTGTGGCAATGAACAGGTAACCTTTGGTGGGCCACACTGATGATGTGGCTTCTGCTCTCAAACGGTATGCCGATTGCGTCCTCAGCATGGGATGCGGCTGTGCGGCGGTGGTGCATCAGATACGGGGCGTGCTGGTGCAGAGGCTCGTCACGGCCGCGGCTGTGGGAGACGGTAAGGCCTGTGTGTAGAGGGTAGACCCTGGGGAGTTGGTGCATACTTTGTCTTGTAGTGACCAGAAATGGGTTCGTACGCTGGACTTGACGACTGCTTCTTACTTATACGGACGCTGGTGGGGGATGGGTAGGCTGTACCTTGCTGCGGGGCGACGTGCCATCGCTCAAAAAATTGTTGGTGTAGGTCAGGCGTGGCCAGCCATATTCTCATCTTCACGAAGTCTAATCCTTCACCAGTAGTCTAAGGAAAGGAAACATTGACTCAGGAAATAAGGTGAGAAGAATCCACGGATCGAACCCAAGATCAGCTTTGGACCTCCCAGTTAGCCTTTGTGGACAAGAATACAAGACAAACCTCAAGTGAGCCATGAGTCAAATCAATCTCTTTTACTCTCCGTAACTCTAAAATCCAATATTCACCTCCAATCACCAAGCGCAAACCGAGTGCAAATTAAAATCGATTGAGATGAGGAGGGTGTACTGGCAAACGACAGCAGACAAGTCCAGTACAAGAAAAAATAGCGTATGTGGCATAAAAGATTGGACCGGCGGATGGTACGCCAACGAGAGTATGGATATGGATAATTACGAAGCAGGAAAAGCTTTTCGGCGGGGTAAAAGAGGAGGTGGTGAATTCGGGTTGAAGGTTAGTACCGAACGACGGATGGAGAGAATCACATTCCACGCGCGAGCGCATTCAACTGTGCCGCCATCTCTGGGTAATTCTTAAGGAACTCCACCTGCGACGCCGATGCCTACAACAAAATCGAAAATGTCAGTGCCGATCATCTCACCAAAGCAATCGCGAAGGAAAAGAAAGACGCACATATTGATACGTCAACGCATTAACCAACTCCGGCTCACTCCTCGCCAGCTCCGCCTGCCGCTCAAACATCTCTACCGCCCGGTCGATCTTGCTCTGCTGCAGACTCAGCTGTGCGAGTGTCGCCACCGCCGCCTCACACTCCGGGTCAATCCGCAACGCCTCGTTGCAGCAGCGCTCTGCAGCGCCGATGTCTTGTTTCCACTGGTACAGCGCGAGGCCCTTGTTGACGAGGGGGAGGACGTTCGGTGGGGTTCTATGAATGTAGAAAGTCACGGTGAGCATGTATCAGTGTGAGATAGAGGGTTAGAACAGAGACGCACTTTTGCTTCTCGAGCTCGACGGCGCGCTCGAATTTCTCCACGGCTTCCTCGAAGCGCTGTTGGTCCAATAACAACTCACCGCTAAAATTCAAATCAAACCGGCTTCAATTTCACGACGTCAAACCACATGATATAAGGGACACGCACTAGTAGTTCTGGGGCTCGCTGCGCTGAGGGAATGCCTTAAGCGTGCGTCTGAATGTCGCCATGCTGTTCTGGAGGTTGCCTGACTTGTACTGCGCGACCGCCAGCTGGATGTGGCTGAACACGAACTGGTCGTCCAACTCCGTCGATTTGGTGTAGTTCTCGGCAGCTTGTGTGAACTCGTTCATGATGAACAGGACTAACGTACGGAAATATGCTCGTTAGTACCGACAAGTCGATATACAGGAAAGAGTCGTACCTTGCCCACGGTGGTAGTAGATGTCGGGATCGTTCGGGTTCTGCTTGATCGCCTCCTCGAAGCACTCGAACGCCTTCTTTGGGTCACCCTGCTCCATATGCACACTCGCAATCTTCACCAGACTTTGCGTGAACGACGGCTGCAGGTCAATCGACTCTTGGAAGTCCGCCTTCGCACCGTCCACATCGCCTGTCAGGAACCTAGGTTAACATTATAGTCAGCCATGGTACATTAGTAGGGTACGAAAGGTAAGTACTTGAAAGTTCCCCGGAGGTTGAGCGCCTCCGACTTGCCGATATCCCAAGAGATGCCCTGCTCGATCGCCTCGTTGATGAGGGACAGCGCATGCGGATAGTCCGCGGCATCGAGCGCCTGGAGGGCAAGGTGCAGGGTCTCGTCGCCCGTGGTCGGATTTTCTGGGAGTGCGGGGTGGGCGCCTGGGGATTATGACGTCAGTAAGGGGAAACAAAATGAAAAAGTCTGAACTGGAGAAGTGGGGTACTGACGTGGTCGGAAGGCAGCAAAGTACGCTGAAATGAATGTGTAGGAGGGAAGTCGGGGTTCACGGTGCTGTTTCAAGTGAGTCAGGGGGGTACGAGAGGTGGATGGAGTGGCGTACAGCGAGGATTTCTGCTGCCTTTTTTGTAGCGAGTTTCTGGAGGACACGCTCGACGGATTGGGCAGTGGATTGGTTGGCGAACTTGTCAAGGATGGTGGCAGCAGTGAAATCTAACGATAAGAAAAGGTCATATGTGCAAATGTCAGCAGCAAAAGGGATCAGGCATACCCCGTAATGCCTCCTCGTAGCGTTCAAGGGATTCAAGAGCGTTACCCCGGCGGTTCAAGGCCTTGACGTAGTTGCTGTCGAGCTTGAGCGCCTCGTCGCAGTCACTGATGACAAGCTCATGCTGTGGTGGTGTCATGTTCACGTAGCCTGCGTTTGTCATTCATTTCAGCTATCTTAGCCTACGGCAGTGTCGGAAGACGTACACGCAGCTCGATTGCTGTAAAACACGGGCTCGGGCTTGGGTGACACAGAGATGGCGCGAGTATATAGAACAGCGGCTTGGGCAAAGCGACGCTCTTTGTAGGCAGTGTTGCCTTTTTCTTTGAATGAGGCAGCGAGTTTCGTTCGCTCCTGTAATTCGTGAGTCAAAATTCGTGAGCGAGACGATTATGGTGTCTTGTTCGAGAAATGCCACACACCTCATCCGACATGTCAGCAATTTGCTCGTCAGTAAGTGGTTGCTCTTCTATTGTTGACCATAGTCGGTCAGAATTTCTTCTTCCTTGCACTCCTGATATGAATAGACTATCACTCACCGAGCTCCTTCGGTTCCCTCTCCTCCAAAATGGGACCATCCACGTCCTTCACGCTCTTCTTCTTCTTCCCGCTCTTGCTCGACTTCTTCTTATCCTTCTTGGCAGCCTTCTCAACATCAGTACCACGCCCCTTTGGTCTCGACGATGTCGAGGCGTAATACGCAACGCCTCCAACTGCGACAACAGCAGCTGCGGTGCCAATGAGCACAGCGCGCTTGTGGTCCGAAACAAAGTGCTGCACGCGCTCGATGAGAGTGGCGGGGTGTTCTGAGGATGCCATTATGTGGTTAGGGAAGGGCGGGAGGAGGGCGAAGATGTGAGTGGACTCGTCAGCGATGTGAACGGTGCGCTCCGGCGTAGACAGTCCGAATTTTGTTTTTCGTGATGGAACAAAAGCCGTGGGAACTTTACGCGAGTGGTCTGGATCATGTCATCTCCGCTGATGCGGGTGTGCGTCAGTCGTCGGCATTCTGGACAAACTCTGGGCGGTTCTCTCCACGCTTGTTGAAGGAGGGGATGTGCTCCCGGGAACCAGTTGTATTCCTTGGATTTTTTTCCAATGCCCAACCTCGTAATCCGCGTAAAGTGAGCCAAATAGTCAGCCACACTCCCCTTTCAATGGACCACACCCGCTTGAAAGACGATTTCCACTGCGACGAGTCATTCCCCTTTCTCTAACCCACCAGCACACACATCCCATCACTGTCTCTCTCTTCTCCATTGCTGTTGTGTCCAGTATCACATAGGTCTGCCGCAAGCTTATATCAGCTGCCATCTCTGAGTCGAGTAAGTAGGCCAAGTATGATTGAGAGTTGCTTAGGGGATTTCCTTACTTGCGGTTCGGGCGATCCTTTTGCCTTTCCGTGCTATGGTACAATAAGCCTGCTCCAATATTTGTCCTTTCTTTTTCATATCTCCGTCGAACCTCTGCGAAAACAAACTATCCACCGACTCGCCAGCGACTGAATAATCACTGTTCCTGAAGCCCATGGCTCTACAGATCTCTGGCCGTCAACTCCTTCACCAAAGTCTGGACAATGTGGCGAAGATATTTCGATATCGGAGATCTCATCTCACACGACTATTTGGGTTATTGTCAGCCTCCCTCGCGCCAACGAGACTATTATCGATATCACTCCTGGGGCTCCCTGTATATATGTCATCACCACGCACCTTTCTGTCACTCTGTACTCTCAGGATCTGTAACTCCGCGATTTCTCTCCGTTAAAGGCTGCGCTGCTCTTTCGCATGTTACGACCTCAACTGCTTGTGGCCACATCCGACATTGGATCAAGGACGTCTCGCCCTCGCCAAGGTACATTTCCTTCATATTCAATGATCACCAATGCACGAGCGCGCTGTGGATATGTTTCAAAAAGTTTAGGCAATGTTCTTCCGCAAGGATCGCCACACCAAGGGCAAAGTAGTGCAATGACCACCAAGATTCAGCCGGTGGCAACTTATGCGATCCCGCTCTCCAGAGGCAGGCCTTAACCAGCATGTCAATCGAAATCATATGTAAATCCGAGCTCCATAAACCCCTTCTCATTGTCAATATCCACTGGCTGCGATCGTCGCCTGCTGATGGGTGCCCCACCCAGTCATTCCACTGCGTATTCAGGCGAAATTGCTTGGGCTGTCTCTTTTTTGCCGACTGCCTCACATGTTGCCTTACTGTTACTCGTTTTTCCGCTCGACGTCTGGGATTTGTTGCGATGGGATGGTCTCCACTGGCGGCCTGCTCGCGCTCTGGTCGTTCACTCCATATCGCCCTTGGAACCGGACTGGACCATGCATTCTCACGAACGGACGTGGTACGAGTTGAAAAAAGAAATCGCAGGAAGGACACGCACCTGACCCTGTTAAGTCAGCATCGATATACCTTGACTGTCGAGAACTGCAGTCATTGCCGTCCATTTTACCGCCCGTGCGGTGACTCAAGAATTATCCTGCATCGTGCCCATCTATGCAAGACGTGTAGATTTCACCCACAGAAAAAGCCGTTCCGCGCCTTATTGGCCGTTGCGCGTTGCCAATCACCTAGTCTGCGTACCAATCACCTCTATCTCGGCCCTTCAATCATGCGTGGTTTGCCTCGTAATTTTGCTCCAAGCAATGCCATTGGCATTTCCACGGGCCACAGCCAATGAGAAGGCCATGTAGAGCTGCGAAATCAATCCAGCTGCAAAACTGCTTTAATATTGTTCCTTTTACACGAGCTGTGGTCCAGCTCTTTTATGAAGAATCTGTGCTTGCCCCAAGCCTGCCCTTTGAAATAGATGGACCTTGGATGTAACTTGCTATCCACACCACCTATTGGTGACGTAATCGGTTGCTATAGCTTCGAGCTTAAATTGGGACCGCCACTGGGGTTGTTCAACTTGCCAGTCACCAAATATCCTTCTCTACGTCCTACGTTCCAGCAGGCCTGAAGTGAACGATTTCCCCCCCTGATTCATGGAAACCGCTGGCGATACCAAACCGAAGGATCTTCGTCTGCATAGTGAACAATTTTGGGTCGGCAAATACGAGTTTCTCAAGTCTCGTGGATATCAATTGCGCCCAAGGTACCACCCAGAATGGAAGCCTCCTTGGTACGACAATGAATTTGGACGCGGTGAGGAGACTATATGGGTATTCGTAAGATTCACATCATGGTCGAGAGGCAATCCTTGGATGATGACAGGGGTATTTAGATGCCAAACGTTATGGATGCAATTCGAATTAAAGACGGGAAGAAGGTGTTTTTGAAAGCCATCGACATTAATGAAGGTCTATTCTTGCGAAGACTTGGCTTACGGATAGGCGACAACAAGAACCATACGGTCCGGGTGCACGACCTGATACCCTTCACTGAGACCAGGTCGTTTGCAGTTATGCAGTTCTTGCGTGTGTTTGACGACCCACCCTTTCGACGACTAAGCGAGCCTTTGGAGGCTATTCGCCAATTTCTAGAAGTGAGATTTTCGTTGCCACTACTTGATTCCTTTCTAAGATCGATTCCAGGGACTCGAATTTATTCATGGACGTAACATTGCTCACAGGTGCAGTTATCTAGAAACAACGGTCTATTCAAAGTGCTCAGTTCTCAAACAGGGATATGTGTCATCGAAATCTAATGATGGATGCCTCAGAGCTCATCCCTGGAGGCTTTCATTTTGCTCAACCCTGGATGGAAGATGGTCTGGAACCCATCAAATCTATTTCCCGGTCGTCCTTGACCATGAAATACTATATTATCGACTTCGAGCTTTCAGTTTTCGTGAAGCCAGGGGATCCCAATCCGAAAGCATCAGGTATTGTGGGGCAGGATCGAACCGTCCCGGAATTTACATCGGATGAGGCGATGTATAATCCGTACAAGCTAGACATCTATCAGCTCGGAAATATGATCGTGACACGTCTGATTGAGGTGAGAGCATCTCACCTCCCTTTCATCAGCTCTGATTCCTGTGCTTTACAGAGATACGATGGATTAGACTGCCTGATTCCCCTGGCCGAGGCGATGACTAGCAAAACACCTTCTGACAGGCCAACTGCGTCAGAGGCGGTCGCAATGTTTGACACTATTCTGAAATGCGCTGATGGTCGGCGCTACATCAATCTCCGGACTGCTGGCCAAATGGACAAGGGAGCGGTCGCTCTTCGAAATATATTCTTGCCTATTCTTTCATGATACCCGCGCTACATATATCACAATTGTGCTGTGCCAATTGCATGCCTGCTCACTGTTTTCACTTATATCCTTGCTTTCGTCTGTGACTGTCCTTTATCATCGCGCTTTCACTGTACCTCGTCACCCTGCATTGCTTTCCTTTCATCCCAATTTCATCCTTGTATTTTTATCTGAAGACCATTTGTCAATGCAGTCACCGATTCGTCATGCCAGCGGTATGAACGAAGTCCAGATTGGAATACATTATAAGGGTATGGAAGTCCGCCAACTCGAGCACGAGTGCAAAGTAAACAGAAAGAAAACAGGGAATACGATTAGGTAAAGATATACGAATAGCCCAAATCAAGAAGAAATTTCCGTTGCCCTCGCTGAGACCCACCACACGCTCTCAAATACACCATCCAACCGCAGCCCCAAGCTCCCTAATCCCGCGACTCCCTGAAAGCTCCAATGCAAATTTGAGACACCCCCTCTCCTTCTCCTTACGCCCCTGCATCCCATACGCCTTGGCAAGGAAATACCACGCCTCCGGCACGTCCCATGCCACACCCCGCGTTAGGTGCGAGAGGATCCCCGCAGCGAGATCTACGTTGACTGAATCCGGTTCTGATGAGGACAATGGCGGCAAAGGTGTAGAGGGCTTGTTATCCTCGGCAAAACTGAGATACAGGCGGGCGAGATGCACAGACGCGGAGACGTCATATGAGTTGATGAAGAGTGCTTTTTGGAAGGCGTCGCGAGCGTTCTGACGCTGTCCCAGTGCAACATAATATAACCCCAACTAAAATTTTGAGAAATAGCTTCTCTCAGTAAAAGATCCTGCTTCTTGAATTTCTGATAGAAGCTCACCTGCACCCAAACACTCGGATTCCCCTCATCCCGTACCTCAGCCTCCTGGATCGCACCCCTGGCTTGGTCAATCTTGCCTAGCCTTCTGAACGTCGCAGCAGACATTAACCAAAGGTCTGCAACCAGCCTGTTAGCACGACGGTTGCTGTTCCGTTTCATCATTTCCTGCGGGGAGGGTGGCACTGGGGGAACTGGTGATGGGGGAGGCGGTGGCGGCGAGGAAGTGGGCGTGCGGTCGTGATCTGAGGGGTGGTGGATTATCGAACTGATCCGCCGTCGTGAGTGGATTGAAGAGGCTTGGTAGGATGTTTGTAGCAGTATGGCATGAAAATCTAGCAAAACATCAGCTCAGTAAATTAGAAGCAGAACGAGAGAAGCACACCAGGTGTCGAAATCGCCCTCTTCAAATTCAGACTTCCATTCCGCACAACTCCACTCCCGATCCTGCGCGATAAGCTGGAGATCCTCACTTGGCCTTTATGTACCCTCCTCTTGAGCATCTGCTGCACCTTCTTCGACTTGCTCGTATCCCTGTCCCTGTCCCTGTCTCTATCTATTGACTTGGAATCCCTCTCAAGTGACGAAGACCGTTTCCCATTTTGCCTCTTCTTCTCGTGGGACGTCCGTTCAGCAGGGGCACTGACAGGCGCGCCCTCACCTTCTGGTGTCGCAGGCGAGACGGTGATAGGGATGGCGATGGCCTGAAGTGCCTCCTCGACTGCCTTTTCGTCCGTATTCATAGCCCCTACAAGCTGGTCAGCCGAGGCTGACGGAGCTTGGATCCGTATTTCCGGTGACGTTGTGACTGGAAGCGACGTATTCCCCTTCTCCGACGGCCTAACTCCTCCATCCGCCGAGGCTCGTGGCGTGACTGGAAAACAAGATATGATCAGTCGACGTACCCGCAGTAACAGTAACAATAATAAAACAGGTACCTTCACCCTCACCGGCACCTCCTGCACCCGCACCGCTCCTCCTCTCCGCAATCCACTCAAACACCTCCAACCACTTCAGCTCCGCACCCTCAGGACCCTCCACGACCTCCGCCAGCGTGCCCTGCGTCATCCGCAGCTGCAGTGAGTGCTCAAACCGATCGCGCTTTGAGGGCGGGAGGTGATCTGGCACGGGCTGCAGGAGCGACTCTGGTGCAGGGATTTGCATTGCGTCTGGGGGTAAGAGTGATAGAGGGATGATTGATTTTGATGGTGGTTTTTTCGACTTGGATCTGCTCGAAATTGAGCCGGAGGAGGCTGTCTTGATCGAGCCCGACCCGTCTGTCAAGCCATTGCCATTGACATTGGGCAGGACGGTCGTAGTAGTCACGGTTGGCGGAGCAGTACCAAAGTCCTTCGTGTGCACCTCCCCACTCCCATTCCCATTGATTTCGCCGCGCTGAGGAACATCACCAACGTCAACACCATTACCCTGCCCATTCTCTCCCTCCATTGCACCCTCCCCAATCTCTGCTCCCCGTCCCAAGATCTCCCCTGCATCACGCCATCGCTCCCGCATCGCGAGTATCAGGCCCAATAGATGCCAATATCGCACCTCCTGTGGATCCCCCTCCACGGCCTGCCCCGCACACTCCGCCGCCTGGTCGAGATCCTGCCATGCAATGCCAGGCCGTGCATAGGACAGTGCTAAGTGGAAGTATGCTCCAGGTGTGGGGTGAAGCGTGATAGATCGGGTGAAGAGATCGTGTGCGTGTGCGAGGCGCGTGGGCCGGGTATACGGGTCTTGCTCTGCTCGCATCGAATCAGGGTAGGCAAGCATCAAGAGGAGAGCAGATTGTACCTTTAGATGCCATAACACACTCCCATACGCCTTCCGCCAGATCCACACTCGCCCTCAATCTCTCCTGCGCTCTCTTCCCGTCCCTATCCAACTCACTCTCCGCACCTACGAGCCGCTCCTTCGCCTTCTCAATACACGTTCCCGCCTCCCTTGCCTCCTCCAGATCATCGCCTTCCATGGCAAACCGACACAGCATCCGCGCCCCTGCGATAAGTGTCTCCACCCAGTGTATGTGAGAGTCCGTGTCGTCCCCGAGCGTGTCCCCATTCGTCTGATATGCTTTTGACACGACTTGGGCGTACAGGAGGAGTGTACGGCGTGCGAGCGAGGTGTCCCCTGATGCATGCAGGAGGTGTGTCATGTGCCGCAGAATGCGGTGTGAGTTGAACGTCAGGCGTGTGGCCCACCATAGAACCTGTGCATTGCAACGTCAGTGGGACATAGGAAACAAAAGAGATGGTGTGACACAATACTTACATCCAAAACCCATCCCGCCCAGTCACCTACAGCCCCACTCGCCTCCCACACACCAACACACAGATCTGCAAAATCTTCCACCTTGACATTCCGCTCTCCTGCCCTGGGGAACTGCGTGCTCGCGCTCAACACTGCCCGATAGTCATTTACCACCCCACGGGCCAGACCCAACCATGGCGGCGGCTTTTCCTCGTCCCAGTTCCAGTCCCTCTCCTTCTCCTTGCTACTTGTAGGCGAATGGCTTAGAATGAGGGCACGGAGGTACAGCACGAACACCGTCGACCGATGAGCGGTGCGAAAGTTCGCGGGCCAGTACACGGCGCAGGCGGAGTATTGTCGGAACCATGTCCACAGCTCAGACGCCTCGTCATTAATGTCTCCTGCACGCGCTGAGACGCAGATGGCGCGCCAGAGGAGACGCTCGACCCAACGCCAAAGCTCTCGATAGGGTGTAAAGGATGCGAGGGCAAGGGGCTGCGTTGAGAGATAGGGAGATGATGTGGAGATGAGGGTCGCAGTGATTGTAGTGAGCAAGGGGAGAGCGGCACGGTAGGCAGAGAGAGCGGATTCGGGTGAGGTGGGGGAGAGCTTTTCATGGGACATGCCTGAGCGGGTGGGTTAGATAAATGAGATATTCAACAGGTCACGGATGACGAAGACTAGAAAGTAGAAAATTAAAGGACATTTTATTCTTACCTTGCAAGCAGATACTTCTTAACGTCTCTGTCATGGCCCACACTCTCCCATCCTTGATCTCGGGCGCCGATGAATCCACAAGGGAGACGAAGCTTCCAGCAACTGAAGACACGGACGGTGACGTGCTGAACCCCGGAACATGTAGTACAGACGCACTGGACCATGTTGAAGGTTCTTGGCCAACAACAGGGATATGGTCTTGGAATTGAAGCATGTCTGGAACGTTGTTTAGATGAGCGAGACATTCGGCCGTATTCCCAAGTGCATAGGCATAATACGCAAGCGCAAAATTAAGTGTCTGAATATATTCCCAGTTAGATCCTGCTCTACAGATGAGGAACTGCGACGCACATCAAAATTCGAAGTTTTGAGATTCTTCAAGACTTCGTATCCACCCTTTGCCTCCTCGATCTGTTCCAATGGCAACGTGCACTCTTTCCCCAGATCCAGCGGATACACAACCCCTTGCGGGGTATCATCCTCATCCTCGTCCTTGTGATTGGCAGCGAGGAGACGAGCAATGGCTTGCGTCTGTGATGCGACCTGTGTAACGTCTTGGAAACCCTTGCAGTGCTTGTTAAACTTGCGGAAAAGCTCAGACCACGAAAGAGCTATTCCGTTGGGAGTTTTTGCAGGATACTGGGCGGACCATTGGCCTTCTGCGAGAGTTCGACGCAGTTGTGTCCAATAGTACCGCTCTTTTTGCGATTCGAGCATAGCAGCATGCTCAAGGGTTTCCAGCCACAAATTCTGCTCGCAGCCGTGGTCAGCACAGACACACGTGACCCCATATCCAAGCCGTTTTTCTCGACCATCACATTTCTCGGACCTCGATTTCTTGTTCCTTGGACAACTTAGAAGAGTTAAGGAGGATTTGCAGCTCATCTTGACGAACATCCAAATAGATTCTACATTTCCATGTCCACCGAGCATACCGCTTTCTCAACGTCGGGCGAAGATGCAATTACCCGCACCATCGATGTCGAAGTAGACACCACCGCGGATCGCCTCCCTCCAACGGAGTTTGATAACCTTTATGAGATCGAGAGGACGTCCGCAGAAATCGTCAGCGGTGACTATAAACGAGTATGATCCATTCGCCTCTGCCTTGAACAAAGTACCATTGAATGTGTTCCAGATCGCGCTCCAATTCCCTGACCAACTTCTGCACGACTCCGTCCCGATCTATCGCAAATTAAAGTCTAGGATCGGAGTGGGTCGAGAGCTATATGTCCTTGCAGACACCTCCTATGGCAGGCACGCCTCATCCCGCACTCCTTGTGCATGTTCAGGCGTTGACGTATTTCCCACATGATCCGCCACCGATTTTTCTTTTGCCTACTAAAGCTGTTGTGTGGACGAAGTCGCCGCACAACATGTCGATGCGGATGCAATGGTGCACTATGGACATGCGTGCATGACACAGTGTGTTTCTACTATTTAGCTTCCTTGGTTGTATCGCTAATTTGTTTTGGGAAGAACATCGCGATTGCCTGTTATATATGTGTTTGGGCGGAGACCGATCGACATTGAACGATGTACTACGAGCGTTATGGAATTTATGATAGCACATCTTTCGGATGCCTCTTCGACGCGACCAGACACTATCCTCCTCCGGCACGACGTGGTATATTCCCACCAAGCTGGTACGTCCACCGTCATTCTCTCCAAACCTTGTCATTAAGCCTTTCCCGCCTCCAGATAAACTCTGCAACCGATTTGAACAAGCCTTCAAACCGCTCGGCATTTCAATTACCTACACCGCCGTCCCTACAACCTCCCATCCAAAACCTTCTACACCCTCTCAACCGGTAGAACCGCCAGCGCCATCGACAGCCGCTCCTTCCTCCCCGTCGCAAACCGTCTCCGTCCTTTATATTGGTGGTGAAAGCCTCGGACTCACCAACCTCCTCATGACAAACGGGCTCTCCGATGTATGTTCTGTCCACACTCTACCCGTTCCCATTCCTTACAAACCCACTCTGT
The DNA here is from genome assembly GCA_013433165.1 of Hypsizygus marmoreus. Lineage (NCBI taxonomy): Eukaryota > Fungi > Basidiomycota > Agaricomycetes > Agaricales > Lyophyllaceae > Hypsizygus > Hypsizygus marmoreus. The sequence continues at coordinate 558,160 of CM024093.1, read as the reverse complement.
TTTATAGGTCTTCTCATATGACCCCACCGCCCATATCACACGCCTTGAATCTACCCGCACCAACAAGCTGCTTATGCGCCGGTACGCCGCTGTTCAAAAAGCACGGGACGCGGATGTCTTCGGTATCCTCGTCGGCACGCTCGGTGTCGGTTCGTCATCCCTCCTTGAGCATCCCAGATATACGACAATCTGAACCGAATTCCAGCGTCCTACCTCCCACTAATAAAACACCTTCGCAAACTCCTCACCCGCGCACACAAAAAGAGCTACACCATCAGCGTGGGTAAGCTCAACCCCTCCAAGCTTGCCAACTTTCTCGAAATCGAGTGTTTTGTCCTCGTCGCGTGTCCCGAGAACAGCGTCATCGAATCCAAAGTCAGTTGATTTGTCGCTTCACTTCTTCCTTCGTTCCCGACTTTCGTGTGAGCCGCAATACTGATGCCACACATAGGAATTCCTCCGTCCAATCGTAACCCCCTTCGAACTCGAAGTCGCGCTGCGCTCGGAGCAGAGTTGGACGGGGCGATACGTGCTCGACTTTGAGCGGCTTCTTGTCGGTCAGTCACCTCTCGCGTCAACCCTTATCCCTCACTTACGACAACCCGTCGGCGGCTATAGACGGTGCAGACAGCAAACCGGAGAGCAATGGCCCTCGCGGAGAAGGCGATGAAGAAGAGGAAGACTCAGATCGCCCGGTGTTCTCGTTAATAACGGGAACATATCGGCATGCAAAGCGTTACGGTACCCGTTCGACCCACCATTTCTCTCTTGGTCTTTTGTTAACTAATATCGCGATTTGATGCTTTTCCTTTCTTTTCAGGAGAGACCACTCTACCTATGTTAGAGTCTGACTCCGCTGCCATGATCCTGCGGAATCAAGACTCCTCAGTCGCGCGACTGAGCGACAGCGCCGCCGGTATGTCTTCTCTCTGACCTCTAAAGCCTTTTTTGAATCAAAAAATTTCTGTTCTTTGTAGGTCAATTCCTACAGACGCGGACCTACCAGGGGTTGGAGACGCGTGTTGGGGAGGATGCACCGAGTGTGCTCGAGCAGGGACGTAGCGGGATCGCAAGGGGGTATCAGGACGATCATTCGTAGGGAGGTTTTTGTTGTGCCGTTGTGCCTAGGGCGGCGTAGGCGCACACTGGTTGCGGTTAATCAACAGGCCAGTCAGATAAGATCACGCACCATAATATAGCAACTCTAGCGGCACCATATCGCGCTATACTTAAATCTAATGAAGTCACGGTGCACCAAAAACTCGCTATTTGGACCGATCGCGTTGGCACTGCCAAACAACGCGATGTTCATCTTCGTTGACGCGGAAGATGGATGCGCTGCTACAATGGTCGAATCCATCCAAAGTCCATCTCAACTCATTCCGAACTCCATCTGAGTTCCCTTATTCCAGTTATCAATCGTCTCATTCAAGAATGCAAAAGACACGGCTGTCTCCCCATATCCAATAGTGTACAATTCTATCTTACACTCCCTCCTCATCTCCTCCACCCCCAACCAGCCTCGTAACCCTCTCCTTCTCCTTCAAACTGAAAACTCTCGCGAAGCAATAAAAAACTGAAGAAAGCTCTTTCCCTCCTGTCGACGAGCGGAGGACGCAACGTCTAGAAATCCAAGAACCTGACGCGGTGACGGGAGCTGTGGCGTCTATGCCTGCTCGACCTGCCAGAGACGATGACAGTCGGCGAGGCACCCCCGTAGTATGGCATGGGCGCCGGGTAGCTGTAGCGGTGATGATGGTAGGACGACGACGGCATGATGATGGGCGACGGAGCATGGTAAGACGGAGTCATCATGGGCGTCATCGGTGTCATGGGCATGGGCGCCATGGGCGCGGCATAGTGACCACCGCCGTAGTAGGATCCTCCATATGCGGATCCAACGTAGCCTGAGCCGGCGTAACCAGATCCACCATAAGTGCTCGCTGGCATGATGACGCTGCCGGCAGAGCTGGGGTAGTAGGTTCGGGAAAACATCGTAGGGAGTTTATGAGACGCGTGAAAGTGCTCTTCGCGGGAGAGGAAATTCGCGATGTGAATGCGGATTTAGATATGAAGGAGGATTTCTGTGTATTCGATATAGAGATGCGGTGTCGAGAAAACGATGAACCGTTTAGTCGCTAGTCGTGAGATGTCGTGAAGTCGTGAAGAGTTCGTGAAAGAAAATCGTAAACACGGAGTATGTGAGGGTTTGTTAACAGGCCAGCCTATTGATGAAGATCCTGTCTCGGTTGAGTTGGGTGGTTTATATAGAGAAAATACGCGGGTTTTGATGGCTGTGCACTTGTCAACAAGAGATGATCAAACGAGTACCATGCAACCCTTGCATCCCCGGGCAGAACTGCGGAAGAAGATGTGCTGACTTCACACCTGGTCGTCGTTGCAATGCAGCCAATGCTGATGAGCCACGATGGCAAAGCTGTGCATCTTGACCACTGCCAAAATTAAATCGTCGCCATCGGTGAAACTTTGTTGCCTGTAGGATCTTTCCGGCATAACCAACGTAGACTGTAGGGCCAATGTAAGTATCAGTCATCATTTGACTGTGCTTCATAGACTCACTTGACCACTGATTACTGATTTTTAATATCAAACAAGGGAAAGTTAGCGCTTCGGCGAGCTAGCCATCATTGTTGCCAAGTGTTGCGACGAGGGAGATTCCTGTGCTCAGAGTCGAGTTCTTCCTATGTCCTTATCCCGCAAGCAAGCCAAATCGTATCCAAGGGGATGACCGATGAATAATGACCGTAGTCATGTTATATTGTCGAGAGACGAGTACACTGCCGTGAGCAGCGAGTTGAGGTGGCCGATGGGCTCCACGGTCACGGGACAGGCTTAGGGCAGGCCTATGCGCGAGCCTTCACGATGGTCTGAGTGCGAAAATGTTGTTGACGCGCCTTGTTCTCAACGTATCGAGGACAATTATACACCACCACCATGTCCTCCAGCCCCGTATCCTCTATGTCACCAACATTCGATATGTCGTCCGCCGCAGTGAGTACGGCGGCTTCCTCACCACCCCCTGCGGATGCATCGGAATTTGATGACTCAGAGGTCAACGGGGTCAGTTGTGGCCACGTTATTCATGCTGAAGAAGTAAATGATGTTTGAATTTCATAGAATCCATCACAGAAATCAGTAATTGAGGAAGGCAATGATGAGGTACGCGGTTCGCCGTCATGTCCGTGGTAGTTTCACCTGAATTCTGCAGGAGATCGAGAAGAGATATGCGAGACTGCAATTCATCTTGGAAAAGTCCGCTATCTATACGCAAATATTGAAAGAGCGGATGGAGCAAGATATAGCAAGGCAAGCCGCTGCGGCAGCAGCCAAGGCCAAAGCTGCAGGTAAGGGTAAAGGGGTTGCATCTGCTTCAGAACGCGGAGCCGCGCAGCGCGGGAAGGGTCGAAAACGCAGTCGCATTGAGAGCGAAAATGACCAGAGCGATAGCGAACCTTCGAAGTCTAAGCGCAAGAAAAAGGAGAACGGTCAACCTGAACAGCAGGTGGCTGACCACGAAGGAGCACCTGTTTTCCAACAACCTGCTCTGGTCACTGGCGGGAAGCTCAAGGACTATCAGCTTGAGGGGCTACAGTGGCTGGTGTCTCTTGACCAGAACGGCATTTCGGGTATTTTGGGTATGTAGTTGCTGCATCTGAGGTTTTAAACCGAGAAACTTACCAGGTGGTTAGCCGATGAAATGGGTCTGGGAAAGGTGCTGCCTTCTTTATCATCGGCGAGAGACATACTAATCGAAATGTAGACTCTACAAATTATCGCGTTTTGTGCCTACCTTCGGGAGCACATGAACACAACGCCATTTCTTGTCGTCTGTCCTCTCAGTGTACTTCACAATTGGATAGATGAGTTTCACAAATTTGCTCCTTCTGTACGTATACCGCTGGTTATTCACAAACATCTAACATTGTTACGACAGATACCCGTCTGCATGTACCATGGTACGCCCGCTGAACGTGCCGAGTTGCGTCGCACGGTCATGGCATTGCCTCATCAGCGACCCTCAAAGCCCACTAAATCTGCCAAGAAAGGACGCTCGCCGACGAAAGGGAAGGCAAAATCTCGGCGTAGCGGGCGCTTCAGCAAACCCACGGGCGGCAACGGCGAGTTAGGAGATGATGATGCAATAAGACCCGACAATGAGGAAGAGTCGGATGCTGAGGAGGGTGACGATGAGGAAATGTCTTCTTTCCCCGTCGTGATCACAACCTACGAAATGATCATCAAGGACCGCGTTCATCTTGCCAATTATAACTGGGGATATATCGTAGTGGACGAAGGACATAGACTAAAGAATCTCGACTGTAAACTTATGAGGGAGATCAAGAAATATAAATCCGCTGGTCGGATGATCTTGACGGGGACGCCGCTGCAGGTATGTTCCCTTTCCTTGACGTACTGTTCTTGTCGCTGAGCTCGCTTCCAGAATAATCTTGCAGAACTCTGGTCATTGCTTAATTTCATTTTACCAGACATCTTCAACGATGTTGACTCTTTCCAGGAGTGGTATGTTTTTCGTCCCACACACGAGCTCTCGACGTCCGAACTAAGCTCTGACGTTGTTAGGTTCAACATACCTGCCATGCAATCGAATCTCGGATCCGAACGGTCATCACAAATCATCACCTCCCTTCACGCCATTCTCAAACCTTTCCTTCTTCGTCGCCTAAAAAGCGACGTCGAAGCAAATCTTCCACCAAAGAAAGAATATGTCCTCTACGCTCCTCTTACTGTCCAGCAGCGGGAGGCATACGATCGCGTCCTCGCAGGCACTCTGCGATCATACCTTATTGGAAGTAAGGAGGCGGAGAAGAGGAAGACTATCGACGTTGATGGTCCCCGACGCCTGCGGAGTGAGGATGGGAGGAAGAAGCGGAAAAGGTATGGTGTCGATGGATATGACGACGAATACTTCGACATGCTGGAGAACGGGGAAGTCGATGAACGAGGCGTGAAGGTCGAGCAGGATCGGAGGGACCTTGAAGAGCTCGGCAGGGAACACCAGCACAAATCGAACGGTATGCTTTCTTTCTTTCCATTTCCTTCTCGGAAGAGACTCTGTTCTAATTTGCTACATCCAGTTAAACAGGTAAACAACATGAAGCTCCAAAACGCGGTGATGCAGCTTCGCAAAGTGTGTTCACATCCGTACCTGTTCAACTGGCCGCTGGATCCAGTAACGCGCCAGCCGGTTTTGAATGACGACCTGGTAAATTCGAGCGGGAAGATGATGGTCCTTGATCGTCTACTGCGCGAACTTTTCAAGCGGAAGCACAAGGTTCTCCTGTTCAGTCAGTTCACGACCATGCTTGACATCATCGAGGTACAGCTGAGCTATACTGGTTTGCTTTCTCCCCCGAGACTCACGGTTATATCATCAGGATTGGGCAACCGAGTTCATGGGCTGGAACATCTGTCGCATTGACGGTTCCACAGGGCCTATGGAGCGTCGTGAAGAGATGAACAAGTTTCAGAATGGTGGGGATGCACCAGACGCGCCTTTCTTGTTTCTTCTCAGTACGCGAGCGGGTGGGCTGGGAATCAACCTTGTCGCCGCAGACACCGTTATTTTCTATGACCAAGATTGGGTGAGGCCGCTTTAGGCATTCAGTTTGTCCTATTTCGGGGGCTGACAGTGCTTTGATATTGGAATAGAATCCGCAGATGGATGCGCAGGCACAGGATCGGGCGCATCGCATAGGTCAGACCAAACCTGTTCTGATCTTTAGGCTCGTCAGTGCACATACAATCGAGACGAAGATAATGCAGCGTGCGACAGAGAAGCGCAAGCTGGAGGCATTAGTCATCGCAAAGGGTGCGTCTTCTCAGCTCACGTCGAGGATACAGCTAATCTCGATTACATTCATTGTCTATCAGGTAAATTCAAAAAGCCCGCTGCAGCTGCCAAGACCGAGACGATGGCAGAGATGGCAGCATCGCTGCTAAAGCTCGAGGGCGAGAAGATTAATGTGGTGCCTAACACTGCCGAGGGAAAGGCAGGAGTCATCAGTGACGAGGACTTAGACATGCTACTGGACCGTAGCCCTGAGGTATTTGCTGGTAGAGGGAAGGGATGGACGTCGACTGGCACCGCAGTCAAGGGCGATGAGGAGGAGGCCGCTGCACTCCCAGAACATGTGGATGGGAAGAAGACTGCCTTTGCGGTCTATGAGGCTCCTCACGATCAGGGTAACGATGCACTTGCAAAGATGTTAGGGGAGGATGTAGAGTGATCTGCTCTATCTTGTATGTAGATTATATTTCATTTTGGGGGTATTCATTTTGGGCATAGCACAGCACATCCATTACTAGAACTGCACCCACAGGTTCGATGTGTCATTGGCCAATGGAGATGGAATGTGTATTTGGAGTATTCATCGTTTCGTGTATTGCGAACTATCAGTTGCTAAAAGAGACTTGACATCAGCCATTGAACACGTTGCAGAGATGATCATGCACAGCGAACCTGTAGAAATCCCCAACAGCGGGCGGCGACTCTCTACTCTCAGTGGGGCTTGTCCAGAAGAAGAGAATCGACTCGTCAAGCTTCGAACGAGATCCTGCGGGAAGCCTGCCCTCCGCTTCCCACATCCTGACGACTTGACGAATCCAGTGGCGGCATCCATCGCCTTCGGGAGTGAAACGATAGCACTCCATGCTATGTTTGGTCAACGAAGTGATGATATCCTGGATGGTATGTGTGGTCGTGAAACTCAGGGGGACAATAGCAAAAGGCTTCTCCATGTCATCCCGGTTTGGATAGGGAACATCTTGGATGATTAGAACGCCTGTTCTGCCATCTCCTCCAACCGACATGTCAAAGCAGAAAGCAGTGGATGGGTCGATAATGAAAAACATTCGCCAGTGATTGTGCGATCCCCCTTCCACTGGTGGACCACCTAGGATTTGGATTGAATCAACCTTGGCAGAAAGCAAGGCCGAAGCTTTGGGATAGATGTAGATGTTTTGCGACATCGTGGGGATGTCAGAGAAACGTGCCAAAGTTGCGCCACTTCTGATCGCGAGCAGATCAGTGTTGATATCTATGACAATCTTGCGAAACATGACTAGTAACAGTCTCCAACCCATGGACGACGCTGAGCTTGATGTTCCACTTCACACAACTTGGCGCTGACTACCTCTGAAGAGTCTCGGAGTTGAAACATTCACCAGGAAGATGACTTCGAACTACAGGCTACAAATATTATACTCTACCACTGATTTCTCGCAAGTACTCTGTAAATCTCTATTACGGGCCTTTATACACAAAACACGTTCCCTTGGTGATTGGCCCCATCGCCGCAAGATCTGTTTCGGACGCGAGATAACACTTTGTTCCTTGCTGAAACGCAATTGGCATACGGCGCGCACACTCGAGGGCCGAGATGCCCGGCAATGCCTTGTATTTGCCCGACTCGCATTCACTTTTCAAGGCCAGGTCAGACAGTAAAGCTTGCCCAAAAAAATGCTCGTACGAACTTTTTGACGATAAGCTTCAGGGATGGCTTCGGAGCGCGCTGCTCTAGGTCGAGGACTGTGTCCGCTGTTTCCCGCGACGAGAGGGCGGGTTTACCGCTTACTTCCCGAGGTTGTGCAGTGGGAAGTGCGAGGATGGGTGCGGAAACGAAGGCAATGAAGGCCAAGATAGTAGAAGTACGCATGGTGTTTGAGTTCGTAGCAAGTTTTGGGAAAGACCAGCTTTCTGGGAAAGGAACGGTGCAATGACTAGACCTTTTATACTCGCCCCGCTCGTAGTGCAGGGACAGCGGTCGGGCGCTTGACAACTCCGAGTCATCCGATCCATCCATCATAATCAGCCTCCACTCACGCCAGCCGATCTTTTTTTGTTTTCACCACTGATGCACGCAGTTCCGGACTCAGCAGGGTCATCAGCAGTGAGGGAGCATCGCGTTTGGAAGATTAACCTGTAATCCGCACAAGTTTCTAATGAAGATCACGATGATAAACTCTGCAAGACGTAGATCCCTAGAGAAGTGTTTGCGGAAGCTTGATTCACTCGATATTGAGCAAACGCTGAAGGCGGTGAGTGTGTGTAAGATGATCAGCGCATAGTGATGTCGTCGGAAATTTCATTTTCGCGGTCAGCAGAAGTGTATCAGCAGCTCCTCAACTGAGTTGGGGCTGCTAGTGGCGAAGAACAAGCAAATCATTGAGTTGCATAACACTACAGATGAGTACAAGGGGCATAGCCCGTGGCTGGCGCTGATATGACGAAATGATGAAAACTATAAGCACCTAATCTATTTTGGAGAAGAGATAAAATTTTGTGCAAAGTAAATCAGACAACTCGGGCCCACCAGACATTGGGCGTCAATCTATTAAAGTTGGATCACCAATTGATCCTCAACCAGTTGAAGGAGTTTCCGATCTACTTTGGGATAGATCCTCGTCACCCGCGGATAGCGCCAGTTGATCACACATCCAATACAAAAGGGAGTCCTCTTCCGTCAGATGTTTCGGTAGTCTGCCAATTGCTCGATTATCTACAGGGCCATCCTGGTCTTCGAGATTATCAGAGTTTTGCAAAGGCTGCTCCCCGATCCCATCCAATGCCCAAGGAAGGAAGTCCGGGTGCGAGTCCGAGCGTCTCAAAGAGTACCCTGGCACAGCGCCGTGCTGCACGCTGATTATGACACTGACGAGTGGAGAATTCGCGTCGCTCTCGACCGCTCCGGTGGCGAAACTCCTTGAGACGAGCCTCCTTGTTGAAGACGCAAAGACATCCGAGGAATCTACCATGATTGAAATAGGTTGGACGCAGTAGTTCAGGAATATGACGTATTCAGGAATTTCCTTTCCAGCGAGGACTTCATTCCTAGCTTTGAGTATCGCATCTCGTCTCGCCTCTAAATCATGCTTGGCAGCGAAATTTAGAAACATAGTATCGATGAAAGAGATGGGAGATGGTAATCCATCTGAAATCCAAGTTCGCGTAAGATGGGCTGAATGCTGCACTATAATAACTTGACTTACCCGCACGATCTTTCTGTAGCTTCTTGCAATCTTCACGATGCCCACCGAATTTCCAATCACGGATTTGACATTCTTTCGAACAATAAGAGGCCATCTGGCAACCTGCACAGTGCTGAAATGACGTCGTCGTCTCAACCATATCGCACTAACATGAATCAGCGTTCACCCCCCATGAAATGCTGATCATGAACACTTACCTGCAATGCCTCGCATCTGTATGCAAACCCGGACTTTTCAAAAGCAGCCTTGACCATCAGACGCTCCTCAACCAAGGACTTGAATATCAACCAGGCCTTTAACAGTCTCGAGTCTTGAGGTAATCGTGATTCTAGAATCGATATTTTGGGGCCTTTCAACGCTCTCTCTATTTGCCTCAAGACCGAGCGGAAGGCAATATATGGGGAGATCATTTGAATCGTGTCGATGGCGTAATCTTCGATGGTGTCATAAGAGTGTCTGCCACCGCCAGAAACTTTTCCGTTTAAACCGAGTTCACGAGCTTCTCTTGGCAGAATTCCACACCGCAGAAGGCAAGGGATGAGCCCATAACGAATGGCTTGTGTGACCCATGTAAAGCCGTCGGTGACTTTGGAGCAAGCACTAATGAAGAGGAGACATGTGTTGGCATTGGATATAGTCAAATCACCAGCATGTCCGTTCACAGCACGTGTCAGGCACTTAGTAGTGAAGAAACAAAAGGATCGAGTGACTTCGACCATGAAATGCTGGGAAAGAAGTGCATGGTCGAGACCAGCTATGGATAGGTTCATGCCCATAGTGATGCTTAACAGAAGTTCAAAACCTTGCATCCACTGCCACTGTTCCTTTCCGTCATTCACCATGCGGATATTTTTTAACAACAGAGACGCTAGTTTGGAAACGCCTCCGTCAAGCTTTTCGACCAGCAGAGGAGGCCACTTGCGCACGTCACGACGAAAAAATTCCATGAGGGTCATGATGATGCCTGCGTATATCCCACCGTCACGCATGCCTGTCTCGGATAGCCTAACCCACATATCAGCGACGATGAAGAATGCATCCGTTGGCTCGCCAAGAGCAGTAAAGTCGGATGGTGCATTGAACCCCACGAGCCTTGGTACTAGGATTTGAAGCCTTGAAAGCAGTACGCGATCACTTTCGGTGAGCAACGCTGGATCATGAGGCTTGAAGAGTCCATTAGGGTAAAGACGCCCATATAAGTACTTGGTCCATTTCCATAGGGCGGGCCAAGACTGTTCGAATGGTTCAAGATTGAGCGATCCGTGGAGGCCTCCCACAGCTAAGAATGCGGCGACCACACCATCCAGAGAGGCTCTAGAGAAATCGATGTTCGCGAGGTCTGCCTTACTTTGGTAACGCCGAGGAGGGGGTTTATGCAGATGGCCATACAGCATGGCTAGAATCCTAGGCTGAACGGCGATCTCATAATTGTCATGCATACGATTTACAAGTTTCTTGAGGCTTCGAAGGGACCCGTTGGCAGCTTCCTCGGCTAAAACCTGGAGAAAGGGAAAGCGTTCATCATCAAGATCATCATGAAGATTCACATAAAGCACCTGGACGTCCTTGGGTAGCGTTTCCCAAGGCACAACGGGGAGTTTGCCATTGTCTGTAGTAAGCTCTGCCAGATCGTATACGGACTGCGTCTTTGATCGCAATTGGCGCATGGTAGTATGGATGCGGTGGTGGGATGATGAAGAGGGGTGATGGAATTTGAATAGTTAACTAGTACACTTTGATGAGGGTGAAAAGAGATCGAGGCCGCTGTATTTAAGGCAATCCATCGACGCATATGGTCAAAGCCACCGTAATTCCCCGTAACAATGGTCAAGTAGGGGACAAGAGGGTCCCCGTTGACAACAATTGGCACATTGTGGTGGGTACAGGTCGGGCCGGCCGGACCTGAGGCCAGCCCAACCACGCTGCTCCGTCGGAGTCAGCGCTCAGCCTTGAAGAAATCGTAAGTACAAAGCGAGAGGTCAAATCAATACAATTACAGCACTTCATATCACATCTCCGGGATCTCAGTCATGCATCACTGTAGGGCGGATCTTCTAAACCTCGCGTATCCCTCTTCAACTCCTCCTCAACTTCCATTGCGTCTTCAGGAACCTCACCCTCAACACCGTCGTCCTCATCGTCGTCGTAATCTTCAGGAATGTCCTCATCATCGTCTAATGGCGCCTCAGGATCGCCTTCGATGTCCCCTTCGAGATCCCCTTCGAGATCCCCTTCGAGGTCCCCTTCGATGTCCCCTTCAACCTCGCCTTCCGTGTCAGCTCCAGCCGCTTCTCCAAGCTCTTCCTCCCAGTCCACATCCATGGCCATCCTTGCTCCTGTCGATATCGATTCAGCTGTTTCGAGAGGCGTTGACGTAAATGGAGGTGGCAGCGCCGGGCCTGCTCCAAGCTTCTCCTTTTCTTTTCCTTTGGAAGGTTTGGTTGCTGGTACTGGTGCAGACGCAGTACCCGGAGGTACCGCGCGTATCTTGATGGGACCTGCGGAGGCGCTGTTCACGTTAGAACTGCCCTTCTTACTCTTGTCTGTTTTGGCTTGTTCGCGATAGACTACTTATGGTCAATACATGTTGATCTGGCTGATCAAATGAGAGATACGCACTTAACAGTTCGGCCTGGAGTTTGTCGACAAGGTCGCCAAATTCAATCGTTTCAAGTGCCTTAAGAACATCCGACGCGGAAATGCTCTTGTGTTGTTTGGAGACAGCCACATCGTGAGCCCTAGCGTTGCAGGCACGCGTCAGATCGCGTCAGAAAGCAATACAAAAGAAATGATATACGTGGCAGCTAAAATAAACATGAGTAAAAGGGAAAAATAGAACGAAAGAGCAAATTTACCTAGGTAGTTTATGAATACCGTGGAGCCTTTGACAAGTGACAGCACGGTCTCCTTCTGCAGCTTCGCATTTTCGGGAATCTGCAAGGCAACATAGGTTCCGTGAATTTATTGGCCCTTCAGTATTACAGATGCAAACCGTACTGCCGATTTCGCGATCTTTGTGACGAGGCTCTTTGGGAGTTCGAAATTTTCGATGCCTTCAGACACAAGGTCCTGTTGTGCTTGTGCAGAGATTTGCCCAGCGGTGCCCGTGTCCTTTCGTGGCATGCGTGCAGTAGAGTGGCAAACGATGTAAAGGGTGCGCTATGAGGTGTTGAGGTGTGAGGAGACAAGCAACGGAATGTGTTGATCGGCCGAGGGAGTAGCCAAATAGAATCGTCTGCAACACAACCACGACCATGCATCCACCGCACACAATTGCTGGCAGGGTAAGCGCTTCGAAACACCTTTATTTGCCTCAGGCTAATAATTTGCCAATGACTATCGTCCATTAGATTTAACTTGGCAGGATGTAACTTTTTTCGTGGTGCTACTGTACATACGACCTTAGATCACTTCAACAACGGTGTTCAGCATGCATGGGCACCTTCGACAAATATAAGGTTTTCACGCATGAATACGAAACGATTTATTTGGACGGTCTGCCCACAGCTATCGGCTTTCAATCTACCAACTCCACTATTTCGGTTTTCCATGGTCACCTGGCAAGGCAGGGTTGTTTCGAATTCAACGTTGGTCAGAACCACGAAACTTCCAGCCAGGCATTACAAGGGTTCGGGAGTTCTTGAGCAAGTCAGAACCCTTCAAGGCTTATCTTAGGCTTATCTCTTCCGACAAATATCCAGATATTTCGCCGTCGTGCTGACATTCTTCCCAGAGCTAACAACCTGTGCATTGTCCCCCAGCCTTCTGGTGAAGTCGATGGATTACACTAGGCACCCTGCAAGATTGGCGCAGGGTTTCGATATTTCATCGGGAGTGAAACTTTCTCTCCTTGTTATCCTCGCATTCGTCGTCCTTGTCCGCTCCAGGAACAAAGTCAGGCATCCTCCAGGTCCTTCAGGTCTCCCAATCGTCGGGAATGCATTGCAAATCCCTAAAGATAAACAATGGCTCGTATGGGACCAATGGAAGCGGTTGTATGGTATGTTTAATCTTGGTTCAACATGGACTCATAAGGTTACATACGTTCACAGGGGATGTGATATACATTCGAATATTCGGCTCCCCCACAATCATCGTCTCTTCACACAAAGCTGCAACAGAACTTCTAGATGGACGTGGTAGCTACACGACTTCCTGTTACTGGCCAACATGGTGAATCTCTTCCAGGTTTGCTCTATTCTGGCCGCCCTCGTGCAATGATGGCAGGAGAGCTGTACGTATCGAGCATGGCCGTCTTTCCATTCTCTCTGAATCAGTCTATTCAGTGTAGGATGGAACAAAGGATTAGGATATAATCCCGGTCCCCCAGACCCACGTTTCAAAGAATTCCGAAGCCTCTTCAACAGCTTCATCGGTCCCAGAGCATGCGCAGAAAATAGGGAAGAAGGGAGCTTGAGAAAAACGCAAGAAAAGGAAAACCTCCGGTAAATGCAGAATGATGGATGTGGTCACGAGTCCTGATGTGGGCTCGCTCAGGTTCCTGGAAAAGTTACTGAACGAGCCCGAGAGGTTCTTTGAACATGCTCGAGAGTGTGTCGTTGGACCCTTTCTTCCATCTTCACTGTCTTAAACTGGGGCATTTCGAATTTCAGATCCACTTCTTCCCTGATTCTGTTGCTGTCGTATGGGTATCATACGCAGGCGGGCGATCCGTTGGACTTGGTCAAGATTGTAGAAGATGCAATGGCTGGGTTTTCGAGAGCTTCCGATCCTGGATGGTGGGTAGATAGCATTCCATTTTGTAAGTTACATTCGACAATTTCCAAGATTTTCAAAGGGGCTTGTTCACTTATATCTGCTCCTCAGTGCGTCATATCCCATGGCTGCCCTTCCAACAGGCTGCAAGGGGAATGCGTGCCGACCTTGTCCGGTTATATGATGTCCCATTCGGATTCGTCAAAGAAGAAATGGTGCGAGCCCGTTAGCGCGCTTTTCTATTTCCTTGAGATGTAGATTGCATTTTTAAAAGGAGAGAGGAACTGCAAAGCCTTCTTTCACATCCGACTTCCTTGAAGACAAGAAAGGAGCTGCAACACCAGAAGATGAAGAGCTTATTCAAGCTGCCGCTGCGTCTTTGTATTCTGGTGCGGGCCAACTCACTTCATCCTCTTTGATCTCGATTATGATGTTAGGATAGGTGGCGCGGATACGGTAAAGACTAACGAACACGTTCTGAAAATGCACTCAATCTATGCTTATAGACCCCATCTTCCTTGACCTCGTTCATCCTCGCTATGACACTCAATCCGGTGGTCCAAACACGAGCTCAAAATGACATCGATGCTCTTATGAAAGCTTCATCTGCAGCACCGCGCCTGCCAACAATTGCTGACAAGGAAAGGCTGCCATACGTGTCTGCATTGGTCAAGGAAGTGTGGCGGTGGAATCCGGTTGTCCCTCTTGGTTCGACTCCTCTGGCTAGGAAATGAAAGATATGCTCATAACGTGTACGACAACAGGGCTGCCTCACCTTGTCACTGAAGACGACGAGTATAGAGGGTATACGATTGAGAAGGGAACAGTTGTGTGGGCGAACATCTGGTGGGATATTCGACTTCAATGAGATGTCAGCAACTTACGTAGTACTTTCTAGGTCGATCTTGCATGACGAAGAAATCTTCCCTGATTCATTCACGTTCAAACCTGAGAGGTTCCTCGATTCCGAGGGAATATCGGAAACAGGAGGCGCGGCAGAAGCTGTAATGAGCGCATTTGGCTTCGGCAGACGGTCAGTCCCTCATTCGAGTTGTCAATAAAAAAAGGTTTAACCCTACGATAGAGTCTGTCCTGGTCTCCATCTAGCGGAAAATACTGTCTTCATCGCGGTCGTTACCATGCTTTATTTCTTCAATATTACAAAGGCCATCGACGAAACAACAGGCAAGGAAATAGCACCAGAGGAAGACTTTAGTGGATTCATTTGGTACGTATACTTGTGTTCAATGACATACATGGTCTACTGAGAGAGTCCGCCAGCCATCCCAAACCTTTCAAATGTCAGATAAAGCTTAGATCAAAAGAGTTGGAGACGTTTCTCAGAGGCGCATTGGAAGAGCTATGACAGTTTATACGTACTTGGATGACGTCATTATTGCCTCTTACCTTTCCACCACCACCATCGATACTTTGTTGAGTGTTCCCTGTTTTCGCAATTGGAACATGCCGAACTCTCTTGTGATTGGTGCATCGCGTGGATTGGGATTAGAAATCGCGAAAGCCCTACATGCAGATGGTCATAAAGTCTTTGCGACTGTTCGGTCTAGCGGAAGCAAATCGTTGCCCATTGATGTGATAGTTATCTCTAATATCGATATCGCGCAAGAGGATGCTGGTTCTAAGATCGTAGAGGGGCTCAAAGGAGCGAAATTAGACTTAGTCGTCGTGAACGCCGGAGTCTTCAAGAAAGAGGTTAGCGGTATTTGCAATGTCTTGGAAGTCAAAGTCTGCAGACGTTTAATTCATATCTTTGGACAGACACTCGAGACTCCCAATTTTGCAGATGAAATCGATATGTACAAAGTCGTAGCCATCGCACCCGTGTTTCTGGCCCATCATCTGTATGAGCTTGACCTTCGGGAACCCACGACCAGAGGTTATAACTTACAAAATTTATCTAGATGGAAAGCGAACGCCTTATCTTCACCCTCCAAGTTCATATTAATTACCACCGAAGGAGGGTCCATTAGTCTGCGCACAAAGGAGGAAGGCGGAGGCAACTACGGACACCACGGCAGCAAAGCCGCTGCGAACATGGTCGGAAAGCTCCTTTCTAACGACTTTTACGACAAGGGTATTACTGTAGCCATGATACATGTTCGTTCTCACTTTAAGTTATCGTTTAAGCTTTATTAACATCTTGCTTTCATACAGCCAGGATTCATGAAGACGGATATGACCAAGGGCGTCGGATTTGATCAGTTCTATGAATCTGGTGGAGGCGAGTGACTCAAACTTGGTCACTCTGTTTAGCAGTTAGTTGGACTAACCTGCTTTATGCTACAATAAATTACAGCTGTCGAGCCCGCAGAGGCAGCTCGATCTACTGTCGACTTCATTACTCACATTACCCATGAACAGACTGGGACGTTTTGGGCACCCCGAGGACCAAGGTCAGACTCCGCCACTTCAGTTTGTCTACAGCCCGAGAGGAATAATGACCTTCTTTCTGAACAGGGACATCGGAGAGGCTGAGCGCGTTTTAGGGAAGAATTTGCCTACACCATTGCAGCTTCCTTGGTAGATAGCGGCTAGATGGGATTGTTGCAAACACAGATTCAGAGCAAGAAACAATGGCCGTAAGAGACAAAGGATACGACATTAGGGTCCGAATTTGATAGTCCAACGTCGAAGTCAAATATACCTCCGGCACGACGTAAATGATACAATACGTAAGGTAAAGGGTAAGGAAATAAGGTATAACACTGCTGTCCCAAAAGCACCAAAAAATGTCCCATAAGCACCAAAAGATATCCCAATAAGAGAGAGGAAGAAATGAACGATTTCAATGAGCGACTGCATTTGGATATGTCCAAAAGACTAGAATCAGAAAAGAAAATTAACCACCTCGGACACGCTTTCCGAACCCGGTTGGGCTCAAGCTCCTCATACCCTCTTCGCCTAACTTCCGCGTGCCCCAACCCCGCTCCACGATCTCCTCGACCTTTTGAAGCGGAACTTCCACCACCCTTCCATCCGGTTCGCGGTGGTACTTGCCTGAAGATGACGACGATGCAGATGAAGCAGAAGAATTCGTCGACAACGGCGGACGGCGAACAGACTGAGGGCTAGCTCTCGCAGCGGGCTTGACCGGCCTCCCGCGGAATGGATCCGGATGTGGTGAATTGAGACTTCGATCTGGATCAGAAAGGAATGGCGGAGGCGGTGGTGGATTCACAGAACGAAGCGTCCTCCCCCTCCCATTAGCATCCCCGGAGCTCTTCGTCGGCGACTCCGCAGGTGTCCTGAATACCCTCGAGTTTGGCGTCATCCTTGGCTTGGAGGCGGACGCCGGTGTGAAGGACAAACTGTTATGAAGTAAGGGACTCGTGATCTGCGGGGGACTCTGTGGGAGCATTGCAGCATGCGGATGGTTAGATATGGAATAACCTCTGTCCCTTGTTGGCTTGAGGGGACTGGAGCTGCGGCTACGGCTGCTCTGGCGCAGAGGTACGGGGGAATACCGATCCACGTTCGCACTTCCTCCCCACCAGCTGGCACCGAACATTGAGGAATACGCTTCTTGTGGAGGGACGGGTGAAGTGGCGGGGGTCTCGTCTACGATCCTGAAACCGGGAGAGGTGCCTGATGACGATGTAGTCTGTGTGGATTCGGTGCGAATACTCGCAGGTCTTTCAACACTTCTGAGCGTCGCTCGGTCCGGAACCTGAAGGTTGACCTCCTCGAGAAGCAGATCGGAATCCGTCCTCCCATGTCGTCGAGGCCGCCGCTCAACATTATCCCCAGCCTTTTGATTCCCAGTCGATCGGCTTTCCTCAGACTCAGTGCCTTTGTTATTGTTGGATTCGCGGAACGAGGGGCCCGTTCTACCCCTCAGCGAATCAATCCAGTTGCCCTCTTTCTTCACCTGCTCCAGGATACCCCGTTTGATGCTCTTGTGGCGAAGGCTCTCCCATGGAACGGTCTCCTCCTTCATCTTCTCTTCGTCTTCCGAATCAAACATCTCCATGAAAGCCGTCGAGTCCGAGTACGCAGAAGCTGTAGTGCGAGTTGAACGAGTCGACTTAGATGTCCGATTTGTACGGGTGGACTTCGTCCTAGACTTCGACGGGGTCGACGGGGGTGGTGCAAGGAACGGGTTGTCTCGCTGACTTCTCCCCAGGTCCTTCATGCCCATTCCACCGAAAGTTGGCCAGGCGAAGGTCCCAACGCTATCTTGCACCATTGAACGACCTTCCTCTTCGTCACGATAGATATCTCCCTCATTGCTCGGAGCGGGGACGTATCTCGGACCTCCGACCATCATGTCCTGTTCCACAACTTTAGGTTTCCGGGTCATGCAGCCATACACGAACCAAGCCGTCAAGCTGCCCCAAAGGACACCGACGATGGCGAATACGGGCGCAAGGTATATCAATTTGAACTTCTGATGTGACTCGGGAACAATTTTATTGTGCGAGACGAGGGTAGGAATAGCGGATGAGGGGAGTGGGGAAAGAGCTGTGATGCTGATGATCCCTGTTGATGGGGTGGTGGCCGTACCTGTTGTAGAGGGAGCGATCGAAGAAGTAGGAGACGACACGTCAACGGAAGATGGCAGTGGAGAGAGTGACCCCAAAGAGAGAACCAATTGAGGGCCGGTGGCACTAGTTGTTGGCAGTGCTGGGGGTAGGGCAGGAGCATTGGTCGTTGGCAAGGCACTAGCAGGAAGGCCCGGATTAATACTTGACGTAGTGATTGATAGGGGAAGGTCAACAATCGGAGTGTCTTGCCTATTGACAATCTTATAATTAATGTCATAAACTCGACGCGTCGTCAGCGACATCGATGTGGCTGACGATGCGTGGCCTAACAGGACCATACCCAAGGTGAAGAAGATTCTTCTTAACATTGTCGTTTTATTGGAGCTTCTGGTCTGGAGGAATAACGATGAATCCGACTCGACTTTCCACGCACAGGGCACTCAAATCGTGTACTGGTGCGTCGAATGTGAGGCCAGCAGCAATAAACGTTGATCGACGGATAAGGTGGGATGAAGGGGAATACGAGGCTCCCGTGACGCCTGATCTTCGAGTTTTGCGCCAAAAGGTTGTTGGACGAACTGTTTATGAATTGAAGCCAAACTTCCTTGAACTAAATTTCAAGACTTACGAAGTGGTGGGGGTGGCCGTATCAGTTCACCACCTCGTGTGCTTGGCCCAGATGGAAATGCGGTAAGGCTTCTCTTCGGCGTTGGTGTTGGGAAGGTGATGGGTGCGAGCTGTAAAGGTACTTCGTTATTGGGTATATATTCCTCTTTGGGTATATTAGTGCCTATTCTCTCTGGAGGAGCACTCTGTGACCGCGCTGGTCGATGTCGTGGCCGAGGTCGTGATTTCCACGTATTCGGAGGCGGAGAAAGGAGAGCAGAATCAAACCGAGGAGAACGACTCCTTCGAGGAATTGCGGGAGGTGATGTGGTATGCGGGGTATCCAAAGGTTGTGTTCCATCGTCAGCCTCCTTGGACTCGTCTGGATCGATTTCCGATTCCAGCGTGATCATTATTGGACGACTGGCTGGGCGATGGTTTCTCCGACCAAAAGTAAAGCCTTGCTTCAAGGCTGGGTATAGAGGCACTGGAGAAACAAGGACCGTAAGGTCCGTCATCGTCGTTGTCGTCGTCGACGTGAGGGAAGAGTAAATGCTTATTTGCTTGCGAAAATATTCACAATGGGCAATCAATTTGATCGACGCATCAGACTGATTGATTCCCACAACATGTTACACATGAAACGATTGTACGATGAGAGGTGTGGACACGGTGATACTCGTTCCACACAATATCCTAGGAAGAAAAATAGAAAGGGATGCCAAAGCGCAGCATTAACACTGGTGAACCGGGACAAAATGCGTAACTTCAGCGATCGAGTCGCAAACACTGCAGTTTGACGAATATGACTGGATACCAAGGCTTGGGCATTCGCAAAGACGACCCACTCATTCTCCTGCATTGCAGGAAGGTCCCGACTCAAAGGCACCTTATGCAGGCGTCTGGGTGCAATGCCTGTCAATCCGTGAATGCAACGTTAGAGTCATGCTATATTTTTTCTATAAAAACAAGCGAGAACGAAATAATGCTCGCACCTCCTATATTCGTGCCTACTTCGCGAATTCGAAAGACTGCATAGTCTTTGTATAGAGAGAGTCCTAAAGGCTCGATTTCGAGCCTGACCCGAGAAACCAGCACGTATGTCTGGGAGAGAAGGACCAGCTGAGAGTTTCCTGATAGGCCTGGCAGAAAATGCTTAGTGCTGCGAATAGCTAAAATGAACCTGCGTGCCAGAACACAGTGTTGCAAAATATGAGTGGCGCTCTCGATTTTGTATGGCAACCAGCGACCGATAATATAGGGAAAGCAGCACTTGCGATTGACACTAGTTGAGCATGTGAGCGTACATATCTATTCATAAAGCCAGCTGAATGTGAGTCTAAGTCAAGTCCGACTTGAAGCTTGAAAAGCTTGCGGGCGGTGGGGTGAGGCACATATGAGAACGATGGAGGAAGAATAGAAGGCACGTGGGATAGAAACCCCGTGGGAACGAATGAAAATTTATTCGTTAACTGATTTGTTTCTTGCCGGTCCCGAGTTGGTGCCGAGTCACGTCCTTGGCAAGATTCTTGTCACGCCTGCTGCTTCAAATTCAGACTTCAAAGCTTCACCATGCACTCAGTCATGCTTCTAGTATTCGCCACTCATCCTAAAATCTCCCAACAAGAACAGGTTCTAACCCCTATCAATTCCCCTCTTTGTCAAGTGCAATGCGTTCTCGGATGAACCCCCGAACGTCCCAAGTTTAATAATGGCCCAGTAACGCTAACTGAACGCTGAGCCTTGTCGAGCACTGTCAATTTAAGTAAAAGGTCCTCGCATGCTCGACGAAAATTATTGACTCCTTACTTAGCCGCTGCTGTCCTCCGGCAATGTAATTCGAAGCTCGCAGGCATTAATTCGCCTAACCGTCGCATGAATTTTCCGATGGAAAATAGGAAGCACACACAATACTCATCTCCGGGAGGAGCTCCGGCCACGCCCACAGAATTTATCCTTCAAAGTATCATGCATGTGGTCCTGTGGATTCAACGCCGAACTTGTACCACATCGGACCCATCCGCTCAAGTCGAACGTTTGTTGCTCGTCCCGTCATCCGAGTGCGCCCATATCTGTTTCCAGTTACGAGGGGCGCCCACAAAGCCTCGGAACACTCAAGAGGACTAGGGGGACCCAGGAGGAGACCTGGACGATGTGTTGATTTTGTTCCCAATTTGTCAACCCACGGTGGTCATGCGCACCCATCTGTTTTCCGAGTGGGTCCCTTCATCAAATGATTATCGTAGCAGCACCATCCGAGGGATAAATGACCCAAGATAACGTCAAACGGCTATCGCAAATTCTGATTCGCAATGCCTCCGACCAGCTGCCTCCCCGAAACCTGCGATCCCCCAAACAGCAGGGGGGATTTCGATCAGATGATGATGACGTGGGCCTCGATCATGATCAGGCGAGATGCCGTTCAACCTTCCAACGTGTCGTGTTTGAAGACTACACGACATCATCTACGTTTTTAGGGAGTCAACGTGGCGTTCATTCACTTCTCTATTTAGTTATGTGGATTAGACTTCGTAGCAGCGTGGTACTTGCTAATTTAACGGATTGAGAACAAGGACACGCGCACCAGAGACGTCCTATTGTAAAGGCTAATTAAGTCCGTCAACAGAAATTACAAGGCCTCCCAACCTCGTCAAGAACAAGGGTTCCGATGGCAACGACGGTATGTTTTAAAACATTGACTTCCTCCAAAGTGTAAATGACACGGGCTAGACCGCCGCATGTCTAATTCAGAACCTCAAGGTCATCTACAAATACAATCGATAAACATTGCGCATCCTAGAAGGATCCAAGGAGCTAAAATCGAACGCGATAACGTTGGAAATGAAATGTCATTGTTTAATTCATTTGATGAATACAGAGCCCGCTGCTGGGGAGTGTGAGGAAGCTCTATAGCTAAGTAATATACAATAAGAATAATAAATACGCGTGTCTTTCTCGAGTCGGAATATCCAAGAAGGCCGTCGTCTCGAATTCGTCGTGGTAGAATCTGATATATATAGCAAAGAACGAAAGCGATAGTGAGAGAACTCACATGGGTATGGGATGGTGATTTAAGGGGGATTGGGGAACGCCGGAGTGCTTAGATGGTGACAACAGACAACAATGTGGACGAGAGGAACGAACTATACATCAATACAGAACAGTGAATGTGGTTTGAAAGAGAGAGAAATAAAAAGAGGGAGCGGAGAGGTAGCCGATAAAGATGTAGCCGTAGTGAGCGGGGGACAGTACGGCCTAAAGGGCATACTCAGGCAAGGATGCCATAAACGCCGAGAAGACGAAATCTTGATTCGCCATGTGGACTTTGGAGCAAGGCTCGAAAGTGGGATAGGCCGAGGGCGAATCGGCCTCGAAGACACCGAGGTATTGAGAATCGCAGCTACTCGGGTACGTGGGGAAGTGGCCTTCGAACGATTTCGCAAGCGAATGCTCGAAGGACTCGAGGGTATACGAGCCATATGCATCTGGCGAAGGACTTCCCATGAAGGAGGAGGGCGTCGCGGGCATGCTGCTGCTGTCTGTCGAGAGCGGCGACGGGCAGTTCCAGTCATCGATCCCCAAGAACGAGGTGTTGATGGAGAGGTCGGGGCAGCCATTGTTTCCCAGGTTGTCATTGGTGCCGAAGAGAATCCCACCGCTGTCTACGGGGTTAACTGAGTCCGACAGCGGATCGCAAGGCAGGTAAGTCTGTGTGGGTAAGGAGGGATTGTCGAAAGAGAACGCGTTCAAATCCTGTCGTGAAAAATCACCAACGTTGTTCACAGCCAGGAAGAAAGTAAAAACCTACAAAGGAAGGTGATTCTTGTGCCGGGAAAGAATACTGGTCGAACGAGGACATGCACGCGGCCTCCGAGACAGCCTCCTGCTTGGTCTCCGGCGACGGGGACGAATCTGGAGAGCTATCGCGCGTCAAAGTCGGTTGAGTGCTCGCCGACCTTGACTTGCGGGACGGCCATCCTTTCGAACCGTCCTCGCTGTCTGGTACGGGGACAGATGATGAGCGCCGATACATGCGAGCGGTGAGCGGAGCCTCGAATCGAGTCACGACCTCAGGAACATGATGCTTATCGAATTCCTGTATCGCGATGTCGAGCTCCTGGCCCTTCTTGCCTTCGACCAGTAATTCCGCTATCTTGGCACACCGCTTGTGGTCCTTCAGTCCTACCTCTCTAACCTTCCGTTTCTCTCCGCCTTTACCTCGCCCTTGCGCTGGTCGAAACGCGTACTGAGGGAATCTACGCTTGTGCTCGTCGAGCGCTGCCTTGGCTTTAGCGTGCCAGAACAGCCGCTCGTCGTTAGGAAGGTTCTTCCATGTGAGGCCAATGATCTTCGACAAGGTACTGTGATTGGTCTCGACCTCAGTAGGAACATGTTGGCCCTTGATAAATGACGAGCGGAATAAGATGAAGGCGTTAGGGGGACGAGGAATATGGTCCTCCGGCTTCTTCTTGCTGTGAGCAGCTTTCCGAGTCGGGGGGGAACCATCCGTGGGCGGGAACAGGATAAAGTCACACGGATCGACAAGAGGCGGCGGGCCGTCATCGAAATTCACAGAGGTACCGCCTGCATTGAATGCAGTACCATCTGCGTAAACGGTAGTTGGCTCAACAGGAATCGTCCACACTAGCTGAGGAACTGGAATCGAAGGTCAGTTCCCGATATCCACATCGAGACATTCCGTGATCTTACCATCTTCGCCACTGCGCCTGTTGCACTTCGATCTCTCAGCAGGCATTTCCTGGGCGGGAAGTGGGACAAAGAGCAAAGTACAGACCGATCGGCGGGACGTCGGTGAGGGACCCACAAAAAATATGGGGAGGGGAGTAAAAAGGTATCGCGTAAAGGCGTCTTTTGCCTCGAGGCAGCAACCTCCTTTATACCCATCCCATGATTGTCAAGAAGGGTCGCTTCATCAGGTCCATCTCCGCACAGGCCACTTGTTCTTACTTACCACTTTGGGTCAGATCTCAGGCCCGGTGACCCGGCGATATCTGATCTCAGATAATCGCACATACGCCGAAAGCCCAGTGCGTTTCCATGAGCCTGAGGCAGGCCAACGTAGAGACATGGTCGAACTTTTTGAGATCCATAGGTAGGTTGTACTCGTCCTCCAAAGTGTGGCCATTGTGTATGTTCCCCAAGTTCGGGACTAACGACAAAAACGACATGAAAGGGCGGAAGCAAAAGGCTGTGGGTAAATTTGGCATCGATCGCTGCGACCTCGTGACGGAAGTAAAATATCTCTTACATAAAATCTCATACATAAAATGATATTTCTTGTCGACCCTGAATTTAATGAAATGTCCGTAACGTGTGACAGTCACAGATCCCTCAAAAAAAAAAATCGTTTTACCTCCGTTTACTTTGCCGCCACGGACGGTTGGATTCCGATTTGCGATCTCAGCAAACGGTCGAAGAAAAACTACCTTGTGCTATGTCGCCCAGTTACCAACTCCCTGATCTTCTTAGCCTCAGCCGCCCTTTCGAACTACGGACGAACCGTTCATGTCGCTGCGTCACTATTGCCTCAGAGTCTTGGCTGCTCAGTTTGAAAACCCCCGATTTCTTTGATGTTCTCTCTGAGTCAGAACGAAGGGCGCTGAGTGCAACGAAAATTGGTCTTCTGGCAGCACTGTGCTTTCCGGGTTGTGACCTTCCCCAATTGCGCTTTTTTACCGATTTCCTAAGTTTTCTCATGCTGTCGGCTGAGCGGATTCTTCGTGCTCGCAACGTGAATGAATCCGGGTGGCTCGACGGAGACTATGAGGGCGGGGTGGACCGTTTGATATATCATGAGTTATTTCAGCAGTTCGTTCGTCTACTTTGTCGTCATCTTTCTTTTGGTGTTCATCCGGTTTGCAGCTTAGAGTCCCAGTTAAAACGCCTCGTGTCCAGGGCAGAGTCGACATGGAATTTTCGCTTCGCACATTCAGTTCACGCTTACCGGTCTGCCCAGTTGCAAAGCATTTACAACCGCGTGAACAACGTGCTTCCTGAACTCGAGGCGTATCTTGCGCTTCGGAGGGATCTTTGTGGATTGAACATGATGCTGGATCTTGTTGAAATTGCCGAAGATCTAACCTCGCCTCGTGTGGGGGACAACACCGCCGAGAAATTGGAAAATTTGAAGCAGCTTGCGATTGACATCATTGTTTGTTCTTTGGTACAAAGTTCATTTGTGCGCCATCATTCCTCATTTAGGGCTAACAGCCGTTGTACTAGGATGTCGTTGCATTCAACAACGATCAGGCCCAGGGCAATCGCCAGAATCTCATCGCGATCCTCATGACTCATAGACGCCTTACCATCCAAGGTGCTTTAAATCTGGCGGGCACTTTGATCAAAGATATGTTTGATTCGTTTGGTGCTACCGAACGATCGCTCCTAGACGACCTGAAGCCTCCGACCCCACCACAGACTAACCTATCTGGCAATGTCTCCTTGTCTTCATACTTGAATTGGACATCTCTCACGCGAACAGCAACACCGCCAACACCACCCGCGATCCTAAAATCAGACATGGAAAGTGACGGCGAACACGCACTTCTCTGTGATCTTTCCTCATATATCCAAGTACTCAAAGATTGCATCGTCGGCTCCATAAATTGGGCTTACGAGACTGAGCTCTATTTTGGGAAGAAGGGCGAAGAGATCAGGACCTTTGGATGGGTTTTCTTGAATCCTAGTATCCAAGGCGAAGTTTAGGGCCTGCTTCAGGCTATGCAAAGCCCTTTCTGTGAGCCCAGATTACTCTATTTCGGTACGCTCTAATTACTTCCTACAAGGATAATTTTCTCGCGATTCTAAAATCCAACTAACTACAAGTATACCGTATCTAATTGACGTTGTTGAAGTCCGCAATCCTTATTGCTTTCGAAGCGACACCTCCTCGTCAGGAACTTCCAGCCATCACTTTGGTCAAATTTATTGTTTGGAAATCTCCTAACATCGGAACCTTGGCTCGAGCCGACCTCACTTTGGAAGTGAATTTGGGTGAAATATTCGGCTCCTGCTGCCTGAAGACCAGATAGTGTTTACCGCTTCTCTCTTCGGCTTAACAGATCAGTGGCGCAACTTCGATCGTTAACTTACCTTCACAATCCCCTTGTGACGCCTCCCGCCGCCAATGCTCTAGTTCTCTCTAAATTTCGCCATAGATGCTATCCATCTGTATGTGCCAGAAAGTTTCGTGCAGGACCTTTTGTATCTGCCAAGTGACTCAAGCCCCCAGAACTACCATCTCGTCCCTCTTGATTACATCTGTTTCAATGGACCCTTCCTTGGTAGCACGGACCACCGGCCCTGCCCACCAGATACGCATCAGGCACTCGTCTGCGGGAGCGGGGCAGATGCTATTAGACTGGAAGCAAATATCCAGAGGGGTTCCCCTGTCTCCACATGCCATCAGTCACAGTCAAGGGTGTTGCAGAGGCCAGAACTTTTTGACTTTTTGACGGAGTCCTTGACTCATCACCACGCGCACTTACCGAGCTGGCTAGCTGTCAGTGGAACGACGCATTGAAACCGAGGAGGCTGGTCGCTTTCACAGACCCGGACGTTGTGCCAACTTGAACATCTTTCCGCCCACAATATCCTCGATGCCCGACTGTAAGTCATTCACGCTGATCTTTGTCCCCGAAATTAAAAGACTCCGTCAAACCATTCTTCACCATCACGGGGCTACTAATTATCCCGTCGCATGCGAAATTCTTCTCTAGCTCCGTCCCAAGCACTCAATCTACTGAGGTGAGGTTGAGACGGGGTGGACAAGGTCGAGATGGAAAGATGAATGTAACGACAGGTAGAGTACCACTCCAGCTTCATGACGTGGACTGATATTTACATAGCATCTCAGTTGACGGTCTTACTGCATTCACCACGTCAGATGCACTCGTCCCATCTCCCAACCCTACTACCTGTAGGCAGGATTAATTGCGATCCTACGCTGATGCTTTGACTCGAATCCTACGCCGGCGGTAGTGTGTGCACAGCCTTCCGTCGACGATTGCTGTCAGAACATGAGTGCATGACACGAACCAGTCAGTCCCTCTTTCCCCCGTCATGACGACGCAGCTCAATCATCAAATAGATCATCCCTATGTGGCGCCACACAGAATACCGCCCCTTCCTCCCGAACTATGGATAGCCATTGCGGAGTTTTTCGAACCCGCAGAGCTGGAGAAGCTCATCGATGTCAACCGCGATTTCTTCGAGCTCATGATTAACGCCCGTTATCGTGAGGTCCATTTGGCCCAGTAGGATGCCTCGCTCTTCTTCCAGAGACTAGGGAAGCTTGGGTGAGTGACGATTGTCCAGAACCATCCGTAACACTAATCATGAACATTGCATGGAGGCATGCTGGTTACTCCGCTCGAGTGCGAGTTCTGCATATATGGTCGTTCACCACTTGGCATGCTATCGGTGCAACTCAAATCAACACCAGTTATGTCAAACCCATCAAGCGAGGCAAGCCGCGCTTCTTGAGAGCATTCGGCAAGATTATCGGTTTTAAATCAATTGAGGCGGAGCCTTCCAATGCTGTCGTAGCTGAACCCTTCATCATGCCGGCAAAGCATCGCATAACACAGTGGTATCAGCTGCCAACAAACTCGTCAACGTCGACGAGTCGTACGTTCATTGACAGGGGAAACCTTTTTACGACGGGCAGTAGATGCTTCCCATTACTCGACGTATCTGTGTGGGCAGCTGTGGGCACCGTGCTCAAATTTGCGGTCTTTCTATCTCGATCTATCTCCATATGCCATTCGCGATGCGGGAACCCTTAGCCTTTTCGTCGGCAAATTTTGGTCTTACAAGACCTTGGCATTTGCCTTAGCAAAGCGAGCACTAACTTCCTCGATCCCCGTGCCATCATCGTGCTCACTTCCTTTGTCAACGAACGACCTATCGTGCACTGTTAAATCACTTGCAATTGCCATCTACGGTCTCCTCGATCTATCGCTCCTATGTCAGAACCTAGGCAGCTATACTGTACGTTCACGTCACCGACCTCTCACTCGCGATGCCAATTGATGTCGGTCATATATCTGACCCCAATGTCCCTGATCGGTTCATCTCCATACACGAGAATATTCATACTCTTTGCATCAGACATCGGATTTAATCTGGCCATTCTCAAGCTCTTTTTCCTGCAGAGATCGAAAACCAGTGCCGTCAATGTTCGTAGGCGTTTCCCTCAAGGGGCCGAAGAAACTCGAACTTGGCTTGAACCATCCTCACTGGGTTCACCAGCAGTCGCGTAATACGTCGAAGGCTTTCTGTCAAGCGCTGACTTTGCTGACGATCATGGAGCATCGCTTGTCATACCAAGAAGTAAAGATGGTCATAAACTCTCTTTTCACGCTTTCTATCAGAACCCTCGGCCTCTTCACTCTCAACATGGGCCCCGATCTGTTCGACCTCCTGGCGCGGAAGTGCCGTAGTCTCAATCGCCTGGTTCTGAATATTATTGATCACGTTTGTCTTGCTGAAGGCCCGTAACGGACTCAACGACACGGTGGGCTGGGTGAAACTGGACTACTGATATTGCGAGATAAAACATAGCTGATGCAGACATCAGGCGCAGTTTTCTGTCGCGATGCGTAAGTAATTGTCGGGAAACGCGGAAAACGCTCTATGATTCCTGGAACTGTCCTGGAAGTTACATAAATGATCTCGAAATATGGAGATGGGAATATCGTGTGGGATGGCGCCAATTGTGGAATCGCATGACAGCCATCGCCCAAAGTGTACGTTCAATTCGCAGTATTGGTGGCCAATGGCACATGCAAGACAGGCTCTCTGAGGTCGAGGCCTGAGCGTCAGGCAGACCTAATACTTATTCTGTGCATGAGCTGAGTCTTTTGAGACTATTTTGGTTGCGAGTAATTTCTATGCAATATGGTTTTTATGCTCATGGGTTGAGTGGACGCCTGGGACATACTGTAGATATCGAGGACTATCGAGGAGGACCACTGGCGCAACAGAGCCAGCAGGCTCGTGAGTCATGACGTAATGAGAATTATGTATTTGTCGTGAACTGCTTTGCCAAACTCCTCCTTTCATGTTCAAAGTACACTTGAATCCGTGATGTCCACCCCCAAGCCCATGGAGCCCGAATCCAGCAAGAAGAGGAGTCAGGAGACTATCGATATTTACAAGGACCTTGGATTTATCAAAGTGCTTCCAAGTGCCTTCAAAGACAACCATGATACTGACGACATAGCAATCACAGAACAAACGCATCAAGCTCAGTAGCAATGCACCCTTTACGCCGACATACGTGATCTCTCAGTTAACTCAATCATCGGACCCAGGAGGAATGTATGCTAGTAGGGTACAGGGTCGCCAGATGCTCCTCGAAAACCCTGCGCGCGAAAGTCGAGCGAAGAAGCAACTGGACCAGAAACGGGCAAGGCAGAATGCGGATAAAGAAAAGAGTAAGAAGGGGATCATAGGGAAGCGTGAAGCGAAAGAGAAAGGAGTCTGGCGAATGGATGCTGCACAAGCAAAGTGAGTAGATTCTTCCTATATGATATTTTTGATTGAAGCTCTTCACAGATTCGACCTTTTCTTACCTTTGCATCATCTTTGGATGGGGTATATGTCTGAACTTCTTGGACTCCCCCAGAGATCTCCATCTGTTCCTCCATCTGCGCAGGCCATCCCATCTTCCTCCACTATGCATCCCAAGCTTGTCAAAGCCGACTTCCACGGTTCAATAATTACAGGTACGCTCTTAAAATACCAAACACACACCGGGTTAACATCAGACTGCCAGTTCGTCAGAGCAAGAACCCATGCCTCGTCGGCCTATCTGGCATCATCATTCATGAAACAGAGAATGCCTTCAAAATCGTTACGTCGAAAGACACCGTCAAGCGTAAGTATTCTGAATATCGCGCCAGAAATAGCTTCTCAGTCATTTCCCAGTAATTCCGAAGGAAAACTCAATATTTGCATTCGCCGTACCCTTGTATTCCACTCTCCCTCCGACCTACACGCCAAATCAGCCGCTCCCTATTCCTAGTCCAGAGGCCCCGAAAACGACGGTTTTGCAGGCACCGCATATCGAGTTTGAGCTTCATGGAAACCAATTCAGGTTCCGTTCAGCGGAACGCGCAGGACGAAAGTTCAAGCACAAAGAGACCATCGAGCTTTGAATGTAAATGTGATGCCCATCTGAACAGAAGTAATTGCGGTCCGAAAATGATTAATATGGGGTATCAGTCGTTTCGATCAAGGCAATATCGGGTGCGTAGTCAATTGAGGCACCTTCATACGAAATGATTAGATATTCGACCAACCGAGTTCTTATGTCCGACGGGCATCCTTGTTCAAATTACCTTCGGCATCCTGATTGTGAAACTAGCTGCACCATGTTGACCATTCTTATGTCGCACCCCAATGTGGTGCGTTGCGTCCAACATACTGTGTATATGAAACTGATCATCACGCTGATCAAGGCTCTACAGTTTAGTGTTACCACTCGAGATTCTGAGCGAGGCTTGAGGCCTCAGGCCTCAGAAGACTTTTCAACCGGTACCCAATGTCGTTCGAGCCCTGTTAGTGCCTATGAGAAGTCTTTTTGTTATTTAAATCATCCATTGCATGGACATAATTGGAAAAACTTCCCAGAGATGCTGAGACAGAAAAGGGTACGCGTTATTTGGCAAAGCCAAACATGGCCAGGTGATCGAAGGATTCTGGAACTGTTCCTCTTGTGTTCCTCCATCTGGTTCCTCAGAATCCTGCTACCTCCTCCTCTATATGTTAGGATCTACGCTGTTTCTGCATCAAAGCTTTCAATTATGTAGTATCTGCCGGAAATTCTTTCCTCGACGCGAATATCTGGAGTACTTGTTCATCAACCACAAACTTCTCATACAAGCGTCAACAGAAGATTGGCGATGCTCTGCTCTGGCGCCTGACAATCAGCCTGCCATCCAGGCGCTTCCGGACATGACTCGGATGTTGATGGGCCAATCAGGAAACAATAGAATCGGTGGAGCTTGTGCATGTTTGTGGCTCAAGCGCCAATACAGTTCACATAAAGGTCTCGAATGGTGTCTCCGCAGCATCTTCTCCCCCAACTACCTCCCCTCAACTTGAGACTACTACTACCAATGAGTACGCCAGGCAAATCAGGTGGCGGCGGGCGAGGCTACGACCGAGGTGGACGTGGTGGACCAGGTGGACCGCGAGGCAGGGGCAGCGGAGGTAGGGGAAGCCCGATGGGCTCAGAGGGTTTTGGTGGTGGACAATATAGCCTTCCGTCCATAGTACAGGTCTTCCAGGTGGTCCGCGTGCCAGAGGCCGTGGTGGAGGTGGAGGCTTTCGTGGAGCTCCTCGCGGCCGAGGTGGCCCAGTCGGCCCAGTCATCTTTGCGGAAGGCGCTCCCGCACAGCCTCCTCCTCGACTCACGGACTCAAGCCATTCGGAGCTAATCACCGCCTTCAAGTCCTTGAAGGTCAAGGCAGACCGCCCTCTACGACCCGGATATGGGACGCTTGGGAACCCTATCACCCTCCGGGCGAATTTCTTCCCGGTGCGGGTTCCCAAGGGCCCCATCTTCGATTACAATGTCGAGATTACACCAAAAACTGATATAAACCGACTTAAAATTCGAATTTTCCAACTTCTCGAGCTGAGCCCTGTATGCACACCACTTTTGCCATACATTGCGCACGACAGAAGTCAGCGCTTGGTCGCTGCGCGCAAGTTACCCCAACCTCTAGACATCCAAGTTCCCTTCTATGATGATCACGAAACTGGTCCTGATGCCAATGCGAAAGTCTACAACGTGTCCATCAAGTTTGAACGCGAGCTCGACACGAGCCAGTTGACCAAGTATGTCTCTGCTCTTGGACAACTTCGTGATAAGCTGATGCATTCCTCATAGATATATGGATGGCAAGGCTGCAGCTCGAGACTACGACCCGCTCCCTCTCGTGTCAGCGTTGAACCTTGTCCTTCAACAGCACGCTAGTCGTAATGGCGTTCGGGTAGGAAAGAACAGGTACTTCTTCCCGACGGCCCAGAGGGTGAGTCTCGGACCCGGTGTCGAAGCCGTTCAAGGATTCTACACATCCGTTCGTCCCACATACAAACAACTGATGGTCAACGTGTACTGTATCATTTCTCTGTTTGCGCGAAGGGACGCTCACCATTTCTCTTCAGGAATGTCTGCATGACAGCATTCATCGAGCCTGGCAACCTGGCCGATGCTTTGCTCGCCTTCCAACGAAACTCGAGGGGTGCCATGCCCACACTGCCGAAGTCTATGTCGAGGCTCAGAATCCGAACGCAACATCTGGGTCACAAGAAGGCTGTCAAGAGGATAGGAACGACCTCGGCTCGCATCACGAAATTCGACTGCCCGGAACTTGGCGGCACCGTGTCCGTTGAACAATATTTCTTGAAGAGTAAGTCATCCCGGCGTTCGGTTCCAGGCAGCGGTTCTTTCTGACCCTTGCATCGACGTAGAGTACAACAGAAAGCTGAAATACCCTGCCGATCTTCCTGTTGTCGATATTGGAGGCCCGAAGAAGACCGTCTGGGTTCCTGCCGAATTATGCGACATCATACCGGGACAGCCGTATGGAAAGCTCAATGACAAGGAAACAGCTCAAATGATTCGCTATGCGTGCAATCCTCCACGAGTGAATGCCGAGGCCATTGTGAACGAAGGCTTTCCTACGCTCGGCCTGGCCCCAGTGGCTTCACCTATCAATGGTTTCGGTGTTTCTATTGACACTGAGATGGCCGTCGTCCCAGCTCGAGAGCTCCCGCCGCCCCGCCTTTCATACCGCTCGGGTGGCAAGCCTAACGTCTCAAACGGCAGCTGGAACATCCTCGACGTCACATTCCATCGAGGTGCCCAGGTTGCGAGCTGGTGGGTCGTGGTCGTGAGAGACGGCGAAGGCATGATTCAAGGCCCCAAAGATCCAAACCTCGGAAACCTCGTCAATGGCTTTGCGGCGAAGTGCACTCGCAGTGGGATGGTCATGCCTTCTGGGCTTCCACGCTTGATACCCATTAATTTGCCCAATCCGAACACAGACCCCATGAGAGCAAATGCTATCGGTCTATTACGGACGACAATCAAAGAGGAGTTGGCTAAGAAGCCGCAGAAACCCAGTTTCATTCTTGTGTTGCTGGAGAATCGTGATAATTTCATTTATCCTGCTATCAAGGTATGTAATCTGTATGTTGTCGCTTGGGTTACCCTGATTGACCTTGTATCGCGTGTATCAGCGGATCGGTGACATGGAGCTCGGCGTTCATACCGTCCACATGCAACTTTCCAAGGCTCTGAATGATCCCAAGAAGCAGGACCAGTACTTCTCCAATGTCGCTCTGAAGGTTAATACGAAGCTGGGAGGCATGAATCACTTGGTGCGTTTGTTTGCCTTCAGCAAGCACCGTGTAATTTTTTCTTATTTTTTCTTTCACAGCTTGACGACCATGCCATGCGCTGGCTCACGAAGAAGAAAACGATGATGGTTGGCATCGACGTGACGCATCCCGGGCCGGGCAGCAGGGAGGGCACGCCGTCGATCGCTGCCGTCGTGGCCAACGTGGATGATTCGTTCGTTCAGTTTCCTGCTAGTTTGAGGATCCAGCAGAGCAAGAAGGAGGTACGCATCGTGCATGTTACGTTCCCCGTTTAGCCGGCTGACCATATCTATTATCGACTACAGATGCTCGATGAGCTGAGGGACATGCTTGTGGAGCGGCTGCTCTTGTACGAGAAGAAGAACAGGATGCTTCCGCAAAGGATATTCGTCTTCCGTGATGGAGTTTCTGAGGTCGGTCACTAACACCGAAGTCGTGACTATCGCGTTGCTGATAGAGCTCTTTGGGAATGTAGGGACAGTTCGATGTTACGCTCCAGGAAGAATTACCCCAGATTCTCGAGGCTTTCAAGAGGATGGAAACGAAGGAACGCAAGACGAAGTATAGGCCTCAGCTGTCTATCGTGATCTGCGGGTACGTGGCTTCTTTCCTGTCGTACACTACATCTTTCTTATGGCTTTCCATTTATTTGTAGCAAGCGTCATCACGCAAGGTGACAGCTTTTTCCTTTTATATTTATTTACGAACCACTCTTATAATCGAGTACCATCATCCCAGATTCTACCCCACCAATTCCGCTCAGGCCGATAGAAATGGCAACACCCGTCCGGGAACCGTCGTCGACAAAGGCGTAACAGCTGTGTAGGTCCCGTCGATGTAGATTCCCCATCTCCATACTGACCGCTCACAGGTTCGACTTCGATTTCTACCTCCAAGCCCATGCGGGTCTGCAAGGACACGTCAAAGCGACGCACTACACAGTCGTGTATGACGAGAACTCGTTCACCGCGGACGAGATCCAGCAGGGCACACACGACACGAGCTACCTGTACGCCCGCGCCACGAAGGCCGTCAGCCTCATCCCGCCTGCGTACTACGCGGATTTAGCGTGTGAGCGCGGCAGGTGCTATCTCAATGACTTTGTGGTGGATGATAAGACATCAGTTTCTGGGCGGTCGAAGTATGATAGGGACGAGGAGATGAAGCGGGTTTTCAGCGCTGCTAGGGATTCGTGGGGTACAGGGGTGAGCTTGGGTCTCTGTTTTCCGCTCTATCGACGCTGACGGTCTAGTTTCAGCTTCATCCTGATGTCAAGGACAGCATGTTTTATATTTGATGCTTCTGCTCGAGTTTCGTCGTGTTTGTGACAAGTGTTTTCGAAGTTGCTTGCTACTGTCGTGTTTTGCTGTAATATATATAAAGTCTGTAAAGTAAATCTTCGCAATTGATATCTATATGACCTTCGCAAAATTTTCTGGTTTCACTGTAGTGGATTAGTGGCGTTCAAGTGGCTTCCCTCAACGTTCATGTTGTCCCATGCATATGACTATAATACAGCAGTCTCATTTTGTTCGACAACTTCATTGAAACTTCGAAGGGTGGGATTTTCGATATCGATGACGATGACTATGAACATGCCAAGAACGTACAGGCGCTGTAGTATGTATGACAGCGTGAACTTCTGAGGAGACAAGGAGGCGCAAGTCGTCCGTGTTCTGTAAATAGTAACGTTCTCGAGGTGGGTATCGCCGGGTGATCAGAGGATATCGGAGTTCCCTCGCCCGCTTTTATCGTTCGCGTTGGGAATACCTATATAAATTATGGCTCCCCGCCCGCATCCCGCTATTGAAATATTTGAGGGGTCGGAATTCTGCATGGCGTTCTGGGCGTTCTCTGCGGAAACAAACGTGTCCATAGCGCCACAGAATGCGCCAACCCCTCTCTGCATCGCTGGCGATGATTGGTTGCATTTAGGATGCTCCGAGCATTGTCTAGGGATGATGAGGAAGTGGAATGAAATTGGAACAAGAGAAGCTCCTGAGACTGTGAGAAAGTAGTGGAAGGGCCGTCTGCCGATATCGGAGGCGCCCAGCATGCATCTATCCAGGTTCTTTCAATTTTTGTCAGAGCTTGTTTGGAGCTTGTCTCCTTTTTTCCACCCCGAAATTCCGACCGGCGTGTATCAAAGACTCCAGAACATTGCTAATACCCTGCACCCAGTGAGATTGTCTGATAACCCAAGGATTTCGTCAACAAGGGTCCACTAGGTATGTATATACTCCACCATTCCTATTTCATTTTCTCTCTTTCTTTCGTCCTTCCGCTCACCAGCCATGCTTTCCAGCAGTCCTGGACGTCCGAGGGCTTCGACTATCACCGTTTACCCACCACGAGGACCCCCACCACCACCTTCACGCCAGGCCTCGTCGAAGAGCTTGACCGACATACCCCCTCCTCCGTGCCGCACATCCACGCAAAAACGTCAATTGAAATACCAGGCTTCGACCTCCAGCATTGAGTCGGAGCACTTGCATCCACCCAGGAAACGCCGACCGCCCCGTACGCGGTCCTCAACGAACGAGCTGGGTACCTTTGTACCTTCAAAATTTCTCTTCACGCCTGCCGACGCGCCTCCGGCGTATACCCCAACACCAACGGCGGCGAAGTTCTCCGCAAAAAAATCCAGCTCCTCGCCGCTCCTCTACTCGGCCACATCTTCGTCCCCGTACACGTTTGGCCGACGCATGCCGAACCAGACGCACAGCGAGAGCGAGGACGATGATGATCGTGATGACGACGAGCCGATTTATACTACTTGGACAGCGTCTTCTGGGAACCTGAAGGCGCCTAGTGGGGGGTTGCGAACACGAATATTTGGAGGTGCCTCGTCTCGAGACCGAGACAGGCCGAAGGCGATATGCACCACCCCCGGCGAGCTGTGCGCAGGCGAGACCGAAACTGAGATCGATGAACCCGTGAGTTTTCTCTTTCTCTTCATCACTGCGAACCCTGCCCTTCTTTCCAAACATTACGCATCTCGAGGTCCTGACGCAATGATGTTCGGCATTATTCAATAAACCCTAACCCTATCCTCGCACTTCAATGAACGTACTCCGAGTAATTTACTCACATCCTATCTTCCCTCCAGCCACGACATCTCCCTACAACACGAATCATCCACTCCACGGGACCAGTGGTCCCCTTGAACACCCTGCAGCAACGACTAACGCCGCTTCTTTTCGAATTCTCTCGTCTTCTCTCAATTGTCCCTGCAATCTTCGGTACCCTCTACAATCTCTACCACGTCTACCAACCCCCGGGATCTCGAGCGGACGGGCGGCACCCTCCCGAACGCATCGATTTCGCCATCTCGGCCCTTTGGGTATGTTGTTTCACTGTTATCACGTCATACCTTTATCTTTACGTTGGCACCCACAGGCGATCCTAACAGGCTATCAATGCCTATCTCTTACCACGGGCCTGCTCACCCGATGGCGACTGTACTATCCGCCGCTGCCCACTCTCATCAGGCTCCTTGCGCTCCAGGGCATATGCTGGCCCGCGACGCAATTGACGTGTACGATCCTCGAGCATGAGAAGCGCCCGGTGATCGTATGGGCGGCTATTGGCACGACGACGTGTATTAGCCGCGGCGTACAGATATGGGTGACGAGTAATTTGTGGTGGGAGACAAGGGAAGTCAGAGATAGGGATCGAGACGGCGGTGCGGGTGGTGGTAGTGGGGTGGTGCAGGGGAGGCCGGCGCAGGAGGATAGGGGAGGGTATTGGAAGCGCTGGGGTGGG
Organism: Hypsizygus marmoreus; assembly: GCA_013433165.1. NCBI lineage: Eukaryota > Fungi > Basidiomycota > Agaricomycetes > Agaricales > Lyophyllaceae > Hypsizygus > Hypsizygus marmoreus. Next base: position 521,120 of record CM024093.1, on the reverse strand, counting down.
GGTAAGTGGGGTGGCCGCAGGTGGGATTGGAAGGAGGTGGGTATGAAGTGTGTGTTGCCTGCTGGAATCGTTTATTGTGTCATGGCATGGGCAGAACAGTTGAGACGAGAGTTTTCTGGGTGTTAAGGAAATGACTGAATTTGGACTGGGCTTTCGTTTGTATATACGTTTTCGAGTCGTCCGTGCTATTGTTGTATCTTTATTTTCCTTCCGAGATCTCATAGAGTTACGTAGTTTTATATGAACAAGTGGCCGCCAGTGAATGAACCAACTGCTCAACGCGTGTTCTTAACGCGTCTTTGAAGGCACGTGCATTTGCCTTTTCATCACGTGCGATAATTTTGATGGACGACAGCCTCCTGAACTTGACGTTGCCGAGCTCCCGCCAGAACTCTCAATTCGCCTCCTCCTTTCGTTCCAGAGCATTGAACCAGAAAGTCCTAGACAAGTGTAAGTAGGCGCCATGTAATTATGCCAACCCGAATATAGGCTTTCTCCACGTTGCGAAACCAGTCACGAGCCCTCCACGAGTCATTCGAGTCAAGACAGCTCCGAAGTGTCCAGGCTATCTACCTCATACTTATAACAGCGACGCATAATCTTCTTTGACGTCCCCTCCACGACATACAAAACACATAGTATCGACTCTAATCACGAAGAATCATTCAACACTCATGGCATCTCCTAACTTTAACTCACTCCCAAGATCCTTCTCTGGACGCGCATCGCAGCGCGGGTCCCGCACTCCCAGGCAGAAGCCACCCCCACCCGGACCCATCCTCGGTGTGGGCGATACTTTGGGATCGGGCGACTCGTATCTGGTAGAGGAGATCTTGCCGCAGGAATTAGCGGGTGTGGCGTTTGAGAAGATGTTGACGGAGGTCAAGTGGACTGTTATGCATCATCGAGGTGGGCTTTCCTTTTTTGTTGTTGTTGTGGGCGGGAGGATCGTGAGGTGGTGAGCTGATGGGTGTTTCTTTGGGCTGTAGGTGGTGAGGTTCCGAGGCTTGTTGCTGTTGAGGGAGAGGTTGACGAGGATGGAAGGTTGGTGCTTGTCTTACTTTTGGGGAATCTAGTTGAGAAGACTGAATATATTTCGATCTAGTTTCCCTCTTTATCGTCATCCAGCAGACGAGTCGCCACCTTTGTCTGCATTCTCGCCTACCGTTCTGCAAATCCGCGATTGTGTGCAGAAGGCATCTAAATTACACGCTCGTTCTCGAAATGTCCGTTGATTAATCTCGGTATTGCAGGTGCTTAAACACCCCGTAAACCATGTCCTCATTCAGCACTATCGTTCTGGGAAGGATTATATTTCTGAGCATTCAGATAAAACAGTCGACGTCGTGCGGGGTTCGAGCATCGTTAATGTTAGCCTTGGAGCGACACGCGTGATGACTCTCCGTTCGAAAAAGGACCGGACACAACCAGAGGCTTCCGTACCAAGCGCAGATGACGAAATGTCGCCCCCGCCATCCACCCGCGTGTCCCAAAGGATCCCTCTCCCTCACAACTCCATGTTCGTCATGGGTCCCGAAACGAACGCAAAGTGGTTGCACGGCATCAACCATGACAACCGCCCTTTGTCTACGAAAACGGAAGCCGAGCAGCTCCAGGGCGGCGAGCGAATCAGCTTGACATTCAGACATATTGGGACATTCTTGTCCGCGGATGAGAGCAAGATATATGGACAAGGCGCGAAGGGAAAGACAAAGGAGACGGCGAGGCCTGTGGTTAATGGAGGTAAGGAGGGCTTAAAGCTGATCAGGGCGTTTGGAGAGGAGAATCAGAGGAGTGACTTTGATTGGGATGCCAACTATGGGGAAGGCTTCGATGTCTTGCACTTTTCGGTGCACGAAGATGAGCAGTAACTTAAATCTCCTACCTTTCGTTGCCCCATCCATTTCTTGTTCCCGCTCCTTGACTGCCCATGGGTGCGGATTGGAGATATTTATCATGTACTTGTAATCAGATTCGTTGTCGGAAAATCCATATGCGCCCATAGCAACCAACTGGGGTCGGGACTGGGGCGTCGACGACGCGATTTGCATCTTTTTATTCTTCGACCACCACCACCTAAGAACGCCTTCTCGCAGCGCGCAGAAAGTCCGCGCCAATCCCGCTCGTTCCCCACACTCGTTTTTGTTTCCACTTTGCTTCCACTCGTGTATTTTCTTCTACCTCCTTGAAACGCCGGACATACGGCGGAGGCAAACGTAAACCGTCGGGTTAGGGGTACAAATAAGGTAAGTCTCATGTCGTCGGCTGTGTCGGCCCGCGGAAAGTAGTCCCAATATGGGCATGGTTGAAGTTCAGGAACGACCTTGTGGTGGCGCGGATTGATTCGCTCAAGTTGTTGGAATTCCTCCCACCGCCATCAGTGTTGCCTCCTGCTCACCCCAGTAAAGGCAAGAACACGAGGCAGGTCATCGTCATTGGACACGAGGCTAGCGCGTTCAACTTCCCGTGCTCACTTCGTCGAACGACTTGAGTGCCAGCCTACTCGTCCTTGACGCGACCGTAGAAAAAAATCATAGAAAAAATCCACGCGATACACCCCCACCACGACGGCCTCCTTATAATCTGCTTGACTATTGAATGCCCTTTTATTCACGAATGTCACGACAGTCTACCCCCGATCAGCCTCCAAATAATTCATCGACTTCCGAGGGCTCCCCTAACGGCCAGGGAGACGGTTCTGAACAACCGTCGTCGTCTTCACAGCGTCGTCGAATGTCAAAGGACTCAGAAGGATATCCATCCTGGCTTCCGAAAAGACCGCCTCATCCTGCACCGGCCTCTACGTTTCACTCCTCGGTCGGTCTGCCCGAAGCTGGCCCCAGTGAACCACCGCCATCACCGTTCATTGGCGGCCGCAAGCCGACCCCGCGCTCTGTCCGGATCGTTAGTCTTCAAGAGTCTTATGGTGAGAAAGGCCGCCGGGAGCCTACAGACCAGACCCGCGTAGGGAACCCCCCTCGCGTCTGGTCGAAGGCTGCTGGAGCGGCCATGTCGCCAGCTGTGTTCTCCTCAGGGGACCCTTTTGAAGCCCGGATACCGCAGCCCAAGTTCAACTCGCGAGGGCTGCACTTGGAGCTCCTACGAAGTCCCTCTCTCTTATCTCGTCTCTATTTCTATCTCTTTCCTATTCTTGTCTTTGCCCACATCCCTCTGCAAACCTTCTTCGACTTCAATGCTGTATTCATATTGATCCAGTAAGTTCAACCTGCTTCTGATGGTTGTTCCGATTTGTTTTTAACATCAACCTTCCCACCTTCATAGAGTTTCGAAGTTTCCTAATCCTCAGGCGCCTGGGGTCCCCGGTTCCGGCAAGAACTGGGCACTCGGCGCGGCTGCGTATGTCGCCTGTTGGCTTGTTTGGATCCTTGTAGTCTTTATTGTATATGAACTTGTTTACTCCTTTGCCCGGAGATGGCGCGTCAGTAAGTTCACATTACCCCGCTTCGCCGGTCTTGTTCAGTTCTAACCCCTGTTTCCAGAACGGCCACTCATGCTTCCGATTTATTTCTCTTCATCTGCTTTCAACCTGGCTGCGATGACCTCGTATTCCAACTTTTGTTTCCTGCAGCACGTCCGGTACTCAGCCTTCTTTGGCGAGAACGGCAGCATCCGTGATGGCCTTGCTGAGACGTTCTGGTTCTACTCTCAAAACCTGCCAACCGTCGCACTCCTTATCCCGCGTGCGGGACTCGCGTTGGCACTGCTACTGGCCTTTAGCACCCCTCAAGTAGGCGTCGTCGCGCTTGCCGATGCTGGCATTCTCCATCGAGACGCGACTTTCTTCCGCAAAGAAGACGGAACTCTGACGAGTTATGCACGTGGTGTGCTCATAGCCAATGCTGCTTGGACAGCATGGCGAATCCTCGTCCTGTGGGTCAGCTGGTATGTTACTATTTCTTATCCCATGATTAATCGTTGATGCATCCTGCTGTCGTCAGGATTGGTCTATGGGTGGTCAGTGGCCACGGCTGTGCCGGTCTGTGTGGGCCTCGATACCGCTGGGAAGAGGAGGAGGCTGAGAAGACTCGGTCCTTCTATAGTGACACTGCGTCTGATGTCGATGTCATTCCATGGAGTTGGCGGGAGTGCACCCGCCTCAGGATCCAAGAAGCCTACGAGTTCTGCTTGACTGTAAGGCCCTCGCTGCGATGGGGCGCAAAGAAGGACGTCTCCGATGCAACGGACGTGGAGCCCTCGGGAGCTGGTCCGACTTTTGACGGTGTAGAGCAAGTCCTCGCTGCCGTGGGTTTCCCGTCGGTACCGCCTCCTGCTAGGCGCGGTGTCCTCTCTGGTGATCTGTTCGAGAGCCCCAAGGATGAATTCCCTGTACCACCAACGGATATGTCAGACATTATCCCGAAAGTTGTGAAACGTTCCTCGAAGGATAAGCAGGTTTCTGGCCCTTCTGCTCCTCTCCTGACACTACCATATCCTTTCACTGCGGCTGGAGCACATGCTTCATCTGCGGATAGAGTGCCGTTCCCTCCGTCACCTGTACCGAGCCGTAGCAAGAAGGGGACAACTAGCGGAAGTGGAACCGGTAGCGGTAGTGGAAGCGGGAGCGGAACCACGGAGGACGATGAGGAGGAGGACGACGACGAGGTTGATGACCACGAAGAAGATGACGATGAAGATGAAGAGGAGGATGAGAATGAGAATGAAGAGAGCGAGGAGCCCTCGTCGGGACGAGCTTCGGGCTCACTATCAAGTCTGGGGCAACCTGTTTCCTCTCGCTATCCCTTCCAATTCCGACGACCCGGTCGGGGCAACAGCATTTCGTCTGGCGCAGCCTCTCACATGACTCCAACGTCGAATTCTCAGTCAATGCAGTCTCGCATGTCACAGGGCACGCAGTCTACGGGCAACCGTGTATCAACAGACTCACATTCGCCCAGGTCCCACACCACGTCAAGCTCGGACATGGCAATGAGCAGCCCTGGACACGGTATTCCCATGCCACCGAGACATCCTCAGCACGGCCAAGGTCGAGGCCGGCAAAGAGCTGGAACAGTTCCTGCGTTTACTCCTGCAAGTCCTTCACCAGTCGTATTCCCGAGAACTGGTCGACCGCGGGCACAGACGCGTGCTGACACAGAGTCGTTCGTTTCTCCTGGTTTCGATTCTGATGACGGACACGACGCGCCGGAGGCCCCTGAGTCTGAAGCATCTCATGAGGCAGCAGAGCGCGATGACCTTGTTGGTCTTTTATCGTCCTCCACAGCGCCAAGCCCCAGAACGTCCCTGCGCAACCGGGGTAGCACGATCTCGCAGCACAGATTGCGTGGTTCGCGTTCCAACTCCAACTCCCGGACCAACTCGCACTCGGGCTCATCCTCATCGCGCTCGCGGGCTAATTCCATCGCCATATCCGTGCGGTCGCGTACACAATCTTTGATTCAAAATATTGGGGCCGCATCGCACTCGTCTCTTGAGCTGGTACAGACTGCCATCCGCTCACGAGCGAATTCTTCCATGGCTCGTTTGGAAGAGGACTCGACGTATTATTCCGATGATCGCACGCATTCGAGGTCTGGAAGTGGGTCTGTGAGCGCCAATGAGAACTATACGTTTGGACACCCTTTGAGGATGCACTGGCCTGCACGGGAGGAACAACCTCTGGAAGAGGAGCCCGCCGAACCACGGACACCACGGACGCCGTCGCCGCCTGCTTTGCGCGAATCGCACTCGGGACTGTCGTTTGCAGGGCCTTCCCGCAAGACGCCAGAGGAGGAATCTGATTCGCCTACACCTGCACCAGAGCCTTACCATCCAACACCCTCCAGTCCAGTCGATATTCCTCGGGGCGGCAATAGAGAGCCCATCAGCGAATCAGCGACAAGCAGCCCACCGGATATCAGCACGGCTGCTGAATCGTTTGTTACAGCGCCTGCCACGATGACTGGCACGACAGAGTCGAGTGGGCGTACGATTTCAAGTTGGGGTGATGTCTCTCACACGGTCGACCGTTCGGATGCAACGTGGAGACCTCCCATGATGTAGCCACGCTCCACGACAAATGTATCCAGCCTGCCTCATGACTTGCAATGACTTTTTCATTTCCCATTTGTGCCTGTTACTACCACCCTACCACCAATGTTCTTCGGCGATACACCCTTTTTCAACACCCTTCGCATTCACTAGTAATTATTAGACATCATACTATTCCTTCACGGATTCCTCATTGCATCTGTTGCCACCCTTCACATCTTCCCCCGCTCCCGCTCCCTTCACACTTCAATACACCCAGACTCAGCTTCCCCCCCGCTGTTCGCAGTGCTTGATCTTCACACATTCACACACCATCTATAATGCCCTCTACCTCATGTTTTTCCTCGTTAGTACAATGGAATAATTTGGATCAACCCTTCACTTTTCAAACACGTGGACATTGGTGAATTCTCGTTTCATTGAACCTGCGCAACTGGGATTTGGGGACCAGCTCCCTCGAAGTTCAGATTTTCATCTCGTGGTCGACTCCTTGCTGGACTACTCTCCATCACTGCCTCTCGGTTGCCATCCATCGGGTTCGACAGTTGAATCTGACTCCTAGCGCTGATGCGTCTCCGTGTCAAGGTCGCGCAGACGCAGATGATGAATAAGTATCTAGTGCGATGGCAGTGCAGAACGTTGCTTGATAGGCGTTCATATGTTTATACGAATTGTTAATACAGTTTGTATAGTTTTGTTGTTGCAGTCTGCAGCTTCAGCGTTTATCAAAATCTATCAAAACATTGAAAGACGCCTCGACGCGTCGTGCCACGTGCCCTCGCTTGAAGTATTAGAAAACGCGAAGCTGCTCATTCTCTTTTTTCGCTGTCATGAACACTGGTCCTCCACCTCATGCCAATGCCGAGGCTAGGCGACGCGAGCTCCAGAATTATGCTGGGCTTTGGTACAAGTACACCATGCTCTTTGAGAGCAACGCTGCACCTATGCGCGCGCAGGGCATGGAGGCTTCCAAAGTCGCCTACGATCGCGTCGTTGCTGAGCTTGCAACAAAGCCTGCTCGAAGGCCGATCGAGACTCGCCCGTATAAGGAAGTTATGCAGCACCTCAAGTCCCTCGCCGATATATGTGAAATGAAACCCAAGTCATTCGAGGAGTGCGTATTGTCGTCTTTGTTGGAATTCTTACCAGTTCTGACTCTTGAGCCACACACTTTTCAGCCGTTACCGCATTGGTTTCGCTGCCGAGGAGTACATACGAGTTTTGACGCAATGTGTGATAGGTCATCCATCACGACCAGCTGGGGACACGGACCGAGTGCTTCAATTAGTTGACGAGATGCTGTGCGTTCATCTCTTATTGAAGGCCTCATTGCGATCCCGATTATTTTTCATTTCTTAAAATAGCAGGAGAGACAGCGATCTTGAACCCCTTCCTCAAGGCCTTCCCCGCCTTGTTCACCTCATTCCAGATGACCCCACCACTCGTCCTGTGACCCCTAACAATATTGCCCACTGGCGTGCCAATCCCACGGCCCTGATAGGAAACGGCTTCATTGAACCAGACGATGAAGCACCCAGGGCGTTTGTCGTGGTCGACTATGCCGTTAAGCGGATTAGAGGGCAGTGCTATGATGTGCAGTACGAGGACACCGGTCCCGAGATCTTTACTCTCGGTTTGGAAGAAGTTCTTGAGATGGTCGCTGACGCGAGGTTGGTGACAAACATGTAGATAGACTTGTGCATGTTGCGCCGTTTCCGCTGGCATTAAATGTGTTGTTGCCCATGGCCAGTGGGTTCTCTTGTACTAGTCATCGTTGACGAATTTTTCTGACATTGGTACCACATCGTCGAGAAGTTTGAATATAATACCAACGGCACCGTCTGCCTCATGGAAAACCTGTCTTTAAAACATGTACTTCGCTAATAGTGCTTACCACTGACGCCTCGTCTATCTACGAACTCGACGTCCTCAGATACATCTTGTGATATGTGTTGACCTCCAGAGAGCTCCCGAAAAGATGGAAAGTTGGTGGGGAGTACCTCGACGGCAAGCATCTGGTAATAAGATAGATTATAACATACTTAGATCCCATCTACAAGACGCATGTCCTCAACATCACTGTACAGCCTCAGTAGGTTTCCTCCCGAACATGCGAGCAACGCGGAAAGTGATCCTTTCTACCCCAACACCAACTCCCAAAAGAACGCCGGCATCTGCTACCAGAACCCCCAAGACACCAGCCATGAACCGGGGAGCAAAGACCTTCCACACCATCAAGTGTCTTCTCAAAATTGCAGCGCTCACTGCTGTCCCAAGGAGCAACGTAGCGAAATACGCCATGAAGCCCAGAGCAGCGAGGGTGCTCTCTCTTTTAACCTGATCATCAGGCTCTACAATGTCTTCGGATCCGGATTTCTCGGATTCAGGGGGCGGGGGGGTAAGGGTAGGCAAAGGAGCTCGGTTCCACAAAGCGACCAAAGGCGCAGCGAGAGCCATAAGGAACAACGGACCGACCGAATTCAGGACCACCGTTATGGGTGCGAATGGATATGCGAGGGTCGGAGTAATTAGGAATGCCGACTTCCATTGGATGGAGGAGATCGTCGATTGATGTCCTGTGCCATAAAATGCCTGGATTCCGAGGAGTGCGACGGGCACGATATCGGCGAAACGGATTGGGGGTGAAGTGGCGGTCGATGCATCAGCGTTGAGAAGGGCGGAAGGTGTGGCGGTAGCGAAAGCTGTCTCGATGCTCCTAACATCGCGGACACTATCTAACACCTCCAAGTACGCAAGAAGGGCTATCGTGGCAAGAGCAAGGACGAGTTGACCCGTCAACTGCGTGGTGGTGTAGACGATGGAAAGGAAGATGCTCCAGAAAATGAAATAGGGCGATCCGAACGCATTAGCGTAGCCAATGACGTTTACTTGGCGCTTTTTGCCAGGTTGAGCATCTTTGATCTCGATGTCCAAACACAATGGGACAAGCCACCACAATGCGCCGCCTGATAGGGCAATACCAAAGGCAAGCCTGGCCATCCATGTCCTACCCAGCCTGAGAATTGGCGCCCATCGGTGGTCTACAATCCCGGCGGAATCAGCCCACTCGACGACCCAGAACAACATGCCAGCAACAAGCGCCGGTCGGAGGATGACAGGCAGGAATGACCTGGCAACTCCGACATCTGAGCGGGTGATCCTCATGAAGCGCTCGATGGCCCATGGCAATGCCAAAGTCACTGGTCCTGAAAGAACAAGGACAATGAAAGGAGGGGCAGGCAAGGACGATGATGCATAGAATGTGACATGACAATACGGATGTTGTTCCTCTCGGCATACAGTGCTTATTGACATGAGACGGACACAGACCGCGAAGAGGACGGAGAAGCCGATGATTCGGTAACGGAGGCGAGAGACTGGTGCAGTGAAACCGGTCAAGACGGAGGGGACGATGGAGCTGACGAGAAGGAAAGGTACAATCCTGTCTTCCCAGAACGTGAAGGAGTTGGAGAAGAATCCAAGTGCATGGAGGATGAGGAGCACTAAGGTTGACCATAGCGCCTGGACAGTTATAGGTGGAGGGGAGGAGATGATAAGAACCAACGAGGAGAGAAGTGGTGCAGCAAATAGGATACAGTCGAGAGCATCCATACCTGGGAGATATGAGGCCAGAAGAAGGTATGCGACGAAACCGATAACGACACCTCCCGCGATCCCACGAAGAGCTCTTGGTAATTGTACTCCTAACCAACTGTGCCAGTTACTTTTCGAACTGGAAAAGCCGGTATATATGGCCCAAGTTGCCAGAAGCCCTATTCCGAGCACTGAGAGCCCAAGTGCCATTAGAAGGGGGTTGAATTGTGCCCACATGGCCCGACATGCGGCTAATGCAACACGATTGTAGTTCGATAGGGTGATCAGCTTCACTTCTCCTGTGGATGAAAGAGCTTCCGTTGCGGCCCATGCAGACTGCAGTGCCTGCCACGAGTCATCGAGCTCACCGCCCGACGGGCTCGAACGATAGGTATCAAGGTAGGTCTTGATCTGCGCCGTGTTAAGCTCAAGAGCACGAACAAGGTCAGTGCCTTTGCGATCACGCCAGAACAATTCCGGAATCACGGTCCCGAGGTTGTTATAGGGAATCGGAAGACCGAGAAGGAGTGAAAGGGAGGGCAGTATATCAATTTGCTGGATGGCACGATGGGGTACAGATGTTCCAGGGAAAGTGGTATACCTAAGGAGGCCCGAAGGAGGAGGGACATGTGATTGTGAGAGTGCGGGGCCCTTGCTGTACACCCAGAGTGCTGACGACGTCTCGAGGACGCCATCGCCGCCATGGTCACCTGAACGATCCATGCCGTGGTCACCGAGCACCACAAGCAAAGTGTCGTCATCGAGCAGATCCACCACTCGTTTCAGAACATCGTTCATTTGGTTCAGCTTGGCTTTCATGCTCGGATGGTCGGGTCCTACTCGGTGGCCAACATGATCGACACCAAGGAAGTGACCAATCAGGAAGTCAAATGGCTTGCTTGGGTTCTCCAGTAATGGAAAAAGATGCTTGATGACACCTTCGTCAACGGTATGCAGGTCCTCGACATTAAAAGAGTCATATGGAAATGTCATGTTGGGTTGAAATGAATCTGGAAACACCGACATCCAAGTATCATCTCCCATGAACGCGGCCTCGACAAAAGTTAGGCAACACTAAATGGTAAAGACAAAGTGACATTCTCACCTTCCGGCCTGCCAGTAGCAATTGCTTTAAAATCGAGTCTTCCGCTATAGAAGAGCCTCCGAAGTTGTTCCCGATGTCGACGAACGTTGGCAATGAGCCTGTTGTGAGACCTTTTATCCGCTGCAGCGTCGTTGTGGGTGGATCAGCGTACGCATTGAAAAGGAAAGAGTTTTTTGGGTGGGAAGCAGTGAGTTCTCTAGGGAGTGTCAAGACGTTATGGTGATATAGAGATGCCGGACTTGGAGGATCGGGTGTCACGAAGTCGAATCGGAGTGCGTCCATGATGAGCAGGACTGCGCGTTTGTGTGTCGACGGCAGCGTGCATTTTTGTGCAGTGCAATGAGTGTGTTCCGATAGTGACAGACGCGTCAATAGAAAACCCCGTGTAAACAGGTAGATTCCTGCTAGGTGGACAAAAGATACCCAGAATAGAAGAGCAAGCCTCCTGGATATCATCTCATTGAGGAATCTCCACTGACACCGCCTGATTCGGTCTTTAGTATTCTGTGCAGGTCTTTGAGTCTTGGATCCCAACTGGTCGAATGGCTGCGAAATGCTGTGGTGGCGCCTGTAAGGATAAGTTTGCTTACGTAAGGCATATGTGGCATGCACAGCAACGTCTTTTTGACAGCAACAAACCTGTGCTCGATGGTTCTCGATGAAAAACAATGGGATGGGGTAACGAAGAACACATATAAAGCCCACCGACTGCGGATGGGAGCTCCCTCACAACAGCAACCAGTATGACTATCGACCTCACACAAGTCACAACTAGTCTCAGTGGCACAGAGCTTGCTGTACGTTTCTTTTCCAGCGCAGAGGTCTGTGTGAAAGACTGCAGTACACTGACTCTCATTCAGGCTTCCACTAATGCCAACCTTGCCGGCCAGGGATGCAGTGAAAAAAATACCGTGGTCATGCGCAAAGATTCTATGTCATCCCTGGATAGTGCGGATGACGACGACCTCGCACTCCCCAAATTCTCCTTTAAGGCTCGCACCAGGAAGCGCATAAAGCCCTTTCCTATGGGAACCACGCTCTAGCCTCTCTTTGAGCTTTGACTCGGGGTCAACGCTGCCAAAAGCCACACCATGCGGTGGAGTGTTGGGTCTGGCGACACAGGCATTGGCTGTGAATGCTCGCATGCCATCGCCACGTTTAGCGAACATTCAGTAAGTTTATTGCCAAGCCCTTGTGGCGACCCATGCAAGCTTTTGACACTTTGTTGACAGGCTACCCCATAGTCATCTTCATATGCAATCACGAATAAACTCATTTACTGTACAACAAACACCTCGGACCCCTCTTTTAACCCAATAGCTATAATGGACAGTCTCTGCGACGTGCGACAATGTCATTTCCCAGTCGGAAACCAGCCAAACGTCATCAAGTTTTCATACACTTGTGTTGGATGATCAAGAACCCTCTGCAGCACTGCCAGGATCGGACATTGAAAAGGAGATTTGGATAGCGATGATTGTGACTTCAACTCAGATGCGACGTGGGCTCCGGTAAGTGTTGGATGTGGCGTGTGGCGTATTCTGACAGGTTGATCTGTCTGTCTCACTGCCACCCAAAATCGTAGTCATGGCTGCTCAGTCGTCAGCCAAACAACTCAACTCATGCAAGTCGAAGGGATCTACCATTCAGAAAACTGCTGTAGCGACATTCGACTTTGAATTCACAGAGTTGTATGATCGGAGCACGAGAAGCTCAAGCAAGCTTCGTTCAGCGCAGCGACTCACACCCTAGTGACCATAAGTTTTGAGGAAGCTCCGACCGACCAAACAAGCCAAGCCACGAGGGGCCATCGTTCAAAGGGCTGTAGGGGCTTCATAAGCATACGCTTACACAGAGTGATTGAAGCCTCGTAACGTTGGCGTGAAAAGATATGAGCATTTCCGAGCAAACTGTGTTGCAGTAGGTTTTAGTTTTTCTACAGTAAGTACTTAGGCCCATCCGGGAAATAGACAAGCGGCGAGCGCGTTCAGGTCACGCTTTTGAGAAGTTCAATAACGTGACAACTCAGTCCTATTCGGCCCGGGCATGATCCACCTTCAACATGATCCACCTTGACATTGAAAGCAGCGCCACCAATAATAACGGTCCCAAAATGCACCATATCATGAGCCTTCCTCATGAAATTATTGAAGAGATCTTGGGGAACTTAGATTATCGATGCCTTGTTCGATGCTCATCGGTGAGTTCTCACTCATTGCACTCCTGACCCGCAACATTTTGTGAATCACTTCCAACCTTTTAGGCCTGCAAGTCTATGAGGAAGACGATTGTAAACTCTTCGCAACTCACATATATCATTGAGCTTGGAATGGACGGAATGATTGAAAACGGCCCTTCGAACACATTATCTTATGCCGAGCTTCTCTCCAAGCTGAGAGAACGACGAAGGGCTTGGAGCACTCTTAGCTGGAAGACAGTTACGACCGTGCCCATGCGAGGTCTATGCCATGCCTATGAACTTGTCGGTGGAATGTTTGTCAAGGCGATTGGGGGACACGACTTCCTCGCGACTTGGTTACCGTCCACCACCTCCGAAAGTCGCCAGCTCCATCGAGATGACCTCAAAATACGGGCTCGGGATTTTGCGATCGATCCCGGACAAGATCTTATTATCTTCATAGAGGAGGATGGAGGGTATGCACCCTTATAAAGATGCAGAGCGTGTTACAGTTGCTCAATGAATTACCAGGCCATATTCGGATGTCGACGGACGATTCGTCAGGCTGTATATACGAACCATTTCAACGCATGACGCACACCCTGATGCCCACCTCCAAATCCTTCCGTTCTTTATTCCTCCTCACACTGTATACGGGACATTCGTGCGAAGCATCATGCTCCAAGTTGCTGACGACATCGTCGCAGTGTTGATTTCGACAGGCTTTCAACGCCTCTTGCTCTGGAACTGGAAAGCTGGAATCTTGCTCAGCGTTAGTTGCCACATCTCATATTATTTCCATACTCTGACCCTTCAAATTGCAGGACTCGGCAAAAGAGGGTTATGGTCTACCAGAGGGGACCTGGGACTTCTCTTTTATCAGCTCTAGGGCATATATTCTGACTTCTCTCGATTTCGATGGATATCTACAGATCAACACTTTTGAGTCCGAGGAAGGATACCAACATACTCATATAGCCAGCCTCGCGCTTCCGGAATTGGAGGACAATATCACGGTCCGCAAGCTTTCAACCCATTCAGGTCCATTTGAGACACCCTTGCGAGACAAACCATTCACTACGTCCCCGGATTCTCGACTTCATGTCGTAGATATTCAATACTCGTCTGACCACCATCGCGGTTCCCAGACACATTATCGCCTCTTCGTTCACAATCGCACATTTCTCTCGTATGTCGAGGCTTACAAGAACATGACGGCGACAGGAAACAGCTGGATTCCGTGGTCCTTCTGGGGCCCCGCCTCTTCGCGCTTAGTTGTAGGCGATAGTTCGTTTTCTTGGCTGCGGTGCGTAATCTCGCTCTCATCCAACGAAGAGAAACCTCTCCGTTGACACGAACCTGGTCAGTTATGTCCATGGACAAAGGGTTGTCTGTTCTCAAACCCCAGAATCTTCGCCAAAGATACTCGAAGTACTGGACTTCAACGTTCGCCCGTCTCATTTGCCCCCTTCCGGATTCGACTTGGGTGCCGCACGCAAGATTATTGATGGTCCCTCAGTTGTACCACCAAACGATATTTTCCAGAGAGAGGTGACGACCTACCTACCATATTCGTCGACTAGTCGGGTTATCTTCGTGCACTATTCCGCGTTTATGATCGACGAGGAGAGGATAATTGGGCTTAAAGTCCGTTCGTTCGTTGTTTGCGTTAACGTTGTTGATCTCAATCTTTCTAGGCTGAGGGCCACGCTGACGAGGAACTCAAAGAGCTGCATGTTTATGCGTTTTGATATTGTTATTTCTTTTGAACTTACCTTCCGGACCATCGGGATGTTCTATAGTAATATAGGTTGGTACGTCACTGTCCTCAAGGAATATATACTTGAACTTACACGGCGGCCTCTCCTTTCGATAAGATGGCAATTTGATTATCATTATCATTAAAGTGCTTTATCGGTGGAATTATCGGCGTCTGGCGGGGTGAGTGATGAAGATGTTTGGTCCGTGTTTGGTTTACCCCCTGGCGCAATCAGCTGTTGTAGATAACATGCAACTCCACTTGTCTTTTGGCGTTCTACACTCTTATCATGAGTTCCGTGGACAGACAATCTACGATATGCACACCGGCCTCGGAATGTAGGCGGCCCTAAAAGTGCAGCCGAGGACGCGAAGGAAGTTTCAACCCGGTTCCGGCTCTCTTTCTTCAACGCTACTCATGACCACCATGTCGGACGACACGAGTGTGAAGGATGTTACGATGGAGCAGGATGAAGCTGTCCTGGCGCGCATGGGATACAAGCAGGAACTGAAGTAAGTCTTGTGTTCCGTTTGGATATCCTTCCGACATGCATTAACGGATTGACTCAAAAGACGAGAATTGGGACTTTTCCAGGTGAGACTTCCACCTTACAATGTCGCTGCATTCAACATACAATGTGTTGACTTTGTCCAGAACTTCGGGGTAGGTCGACCTATGGGGTTCTCGGTCACACGGTGGACAGCTGACCTGGGTCGTTAAGATCTCTTTCTCTATCATCTCCGTGATCACGGGCGTTCCATCACTGTTTCTTTATGGCCTGGTGAGCGTCTCTCGCATGCAAAGATAAAGATCCCCTCCAGGTTTAGCGTCTGACGTGCTGCTATGCACAGAACACTGGTGGACCGGCCGTCATGGTCTGGGGCTGGATTGTCGTCTGTGAGACGCGCTGAATACCCTGTCGTCCCACGTAAGATTCCTGACCTCAATTCTTAGCCTTTTTCACAATGATGGTGGGATTGGCCATGGCTGGTGAGTGAACTTCAACTTTTCGGATTTGTTCTATTCCGACGCATCTCGTGCGTGGCGTTAGAGGTTTGCAGGTACGTATAATGGGATCTCAACCAAAATGCATCTCTGATTTCATCGTTAGCGCACACCCCACATCTGGAGGACCGTATTTCTGGGCTGCGATGCTGTCAAAGCCGAAGAATGCTGCATTGTCATCTTGGGTCACCGGTACGCGAATTCTGATTCTTAAGACACTACGTTGCGCCTTCTAAGTCAAGAAACAGGGTGGTTTAATCTACTTGGACAAGTCGCGGTCACGACTGGAATCAGGTTGGCATACCTAGCCTATTCGCACCTTGAAAGGCTAGCACACTGACCTTCAGCCTAGTTTTGCATGCGCG
Organism: Hypsizygus marmoreus; assembly: GCA_013433165.1. Classification (NCBI taxonomy): domain Eukaryota; kingdom Fungi; phylum Basidiomycota; class Agaricomycetes; order Agaricales; family Lyophyllaceae; genus Hypsizygus; species Hypsizygus marmoreus. The sequence continues at coordinate 505,104 of CM024093.1, read as the reverse complement.
AACTTCATTTCTACGGCCTGTACGCTCAAGACCGATTTCGAGCCAACTCCGAAGACAACGATCGGTACGTCCGTTGGGTTTCGCCACATTCACTTTCAACTACTAAGTCATTTTCTATCAGGAATATACGCAGCGGTCCTCTTTACGCAAGGACTAACGAATACGTTTGGTGTCCACCTACTCCATTACCTCAATAACATCTCCATCTGGTGGCATGCCATTGGAACGTTCTCAGTGGTTGTTGCCATCTTAGCCAAGGCACCTACCCACCGGTCTGCCAAATTTGTTTTTCAGACTTTTATGGATGGAACTGGAGCGCCTGGAGAAGGATGGAGTGATCGTGCTAGTGCTGCGTATGTCGCAGTTATTGGGGTGCGTGTTCCTGTCAAGGGTCTCAAACTTTGATGCCTCGGTCGGATTACTGAGCCATGGATCAGATTTTAATGGCACAAGTAAGTCTCGTCTTTTTCTTCTCATTTTTGTCAAATACTGAGCCATTCCGTTTACAGTACACGCTTACTGGTAAGCCATATTGTCAACGAGATATACCCTATACCTACTCACGCAAATGCGTCGAAAGGCTTTGATGCCAGTGCACATGTCAGTACTTTCATCATATTTAGGTCTAGCAACTTGTGAACCCATATTTTATAGATGACAGAAGAGACGCACAACGCCGCCATGTCCGGAAGTATCGGCATCATCATGGCTATCGGCGTGTCTGCCGTTTTGGGCTGGTTCCTTGTCCTAGGACTCCTCTTCTCCATCCAGGACCTCGAAGGCACTCTGGCTTCAAAAACTGGACAGCCCGTTACCCAAATATTCTTGGACACTGTTGGTGAGAATGGAGCTATTGTTTTGATGGTGCGTCTGAGCGACGCATGTGCTGCCAGTCCTGAGTGAGACTGACTGATATTGATCCTGTAGGTCATCGTTGTCGGTGCAATGTATTTCTGCGGGTAGGTTCTCTTTTTGCGCTTGCGTTCCATGTTGGTAGAGGCTCAACCTTCCCGTGATGAAGAACATTCTCGATCACGTCTAATTCGCGCATGATGTACGCTTTCGCTCGGGATGGTGGTATTCCCGGACACACCTTCTTCAATAAAGTCTCGTCGAAATGGAAGTCACCGATCAGAACTGGTACTTGCCTTTTCTCTCGCACATGAGATGTACCCGTTTCTCACTTGTCGTAACAGTGTGGCTTGCATGTACCTTGAGTTTCATCCTTGGTCTGCCGAGTCTAGGGAGTTCCGTTGCCTTCGCAGCCGCCACCTCCATCGCAACTATAGGACTGTATATTTCTTATGGTCTGTCACCTTCATTTGATTCTCAGACAACAGTGCTTATCCACTTCTCGCAATTAGGTATCCCAATCGCTTTAAGGGTTATACATCACAAGCAATTCGTCCGCGGTCCCTTCCACTTGGGACGCTTTTCCTTCCCGGTTGCAATTATTGCAGTCCTTTGGATATTGTTCATATCCATCGTATTTGTTTTGCCTCAGATAAATGTACGTCGTCAAAGTTTCCCTCTGTAGTAGAAATCAAGCATATTGACTTATCCCTCCTCTGTAGCCTGTTGATTCTCAAACACTAAACTACGCGATCGTTGCTGTTGGGATCGTAGTCACGTACAGCCTCGGGTTCTGGTTCCTCAGCGCTAGGAAGTGGTTCACTGGACCTGTCAAGCAGATTGCTGGTGAGTCAAGTGTTCTATCTCTCTCCATTGTCTTCCCACTTCACAGGAATACTGACGTGCGACTTCTTCTACAGCTGAAGAGATGGGGATAGATGTCATGGACCCTGCAGTTGCGGAAAAGTTCGCCGCAGAAATGTCTTTAGAAAAATGAGCATATGGCCTGTCGTAAAGTACCGTCTTCACTGCAGTAATATCCGATAATCCTATCATACTTTCCCAACTCCATGGTGGTATTTATTATGAATAGCTGAAGCCGTTGAAAGACAAAAGCAAATAACCTGGCGTGCGGATATCCTTGTGCTGATCATCTGTCTTCGACTTTACCAGCCATGTCCTCCAGCTCATCCAAGCAGCCTCAGCTCAACATCCCACTTCACGTCTCATATATAAAATCACTCGGGGAAGTGAGTAGGGCTGTACAACGACCGAAGCCCATCACTCAGTGATGCCCACTTGTACACAGAACAAGGACGATCTCGCATATCATTTAACTGCCCATCTCCGAATCAATGCCGTCTACTGGGGCTTGACAGCGCTGTGTATAATGGGGCACAAGGACGCATTAGACCGAGGAGAAACGATCGATTTCGTGATGAGCTGCTGGGACGATGAGGCAGGTTTGCGCTTTTGCTTCCCTCTCACCCGTGTTCAGGCACTTCCATTGGGACCATTTCTTCGCCCCGCATTTATTGCGCTAATATACGAAATATGCAGGTGCATTCGGGGCACATCCAGATCACGATGCTCACATACTCTCAACACTGAGCGCGATCCAAATACTGGTCATACATGACGCTCTCGATCGCGTCGACATCCCCCGGGTCGTCAAATGTATCCCTTCAGCAGACATATATATTCCCACAATATGCTGAGACTTTGAATCTACAGTCATTCTCTCCCTCCATCAGCCCTCCGGCGTCTTCGCAGGCGACTCATTTGGTGAAATCGATACACGATTCACCTTCTGTGCCGTCAGTGCTCTGTCGCTCCTTGGCCGCCTGCACGAACTCGACGGGGAGCCGAAGCAACGTACAGTGGGGTATATCGCGAGGTGTCGGAATTTTGACGGTGGATTTGGGAGCTGTATCGGCGCAGAGAGCCACGCTGCACAGGGTGAGCTTTCTGAATTAACAATGTTCTGAGTCAAGTTACTGACATTCTGGATGGGTAGTGTTCGTGTGTGTGGGAACCTTAGCGATATTGGATAGGCTTGATGAGGTAGACCAGGAGACGTTGGGATGGTGGTTATGTGAACGCCAACTGCCCAGTGGTGGATTGAATGGAAGGCCTGAAAAACTTGAAGATGTGCGTTTCCAGCCCTTATATCTCGGGGCTTCTATTGACTCCTATCTCCCTGTTAGGTGTGTTACAGCTTCTGGGTGCTGTCTTCCTTATCGATATTGAACAAAATCCCATGGATCGATGCGGAGAAGCTGACGGAGTTCATCCTATCTGCGCAGGTGCGTACCGTTCTCGCAATTCCCAGCACCGACCCTTTCACGAAGCGTATACTCATCCCGCCTCCCAGGACTTGGAAGGCGGAGGAATAGCTGATCGGCCCGGAGACATGGTCGACGTCTTCCACACGCTGTTCGGTGTTGCAGGTATGACTACCTACTCTCAATCCGATATTTCGTGGCTGTGTTTCTAAAATCTCCTTTATGTACAGGTCTTTCGTTGCTGGGATACCCCGGTCTTGAAGATCTGGATCCTGTCTACTGCATGCCCGCGGAGGTTATTGAGGCCAAAGGTCTGAGAAAGTCGTGGACGGCGCTCGAGAGACGAAGTGCGTAGCATGACCATTTATGAACGTTAATGTATGTCATCTACTTGTAATCTCCTCCTTCGTTTGCTACGGAGTGATCTCTTCCGTCACCTTTATCGCGATGAATCAGGACACATCGGCCGATGGAACCAAGAAAAACAAGCATAAGTATTTGGAAGTTGTAACAAGCAGTGACTTCCGAACATTGATCATCTTCCACAATGTATGGAAATAACTATGACCAACTTTACTGCGTCCAATAATAAGCTCTGTATACCATACTCGACCACGACTATCCTCCGGTCGATCATCTGCTCCCGAAATACCCAATGATTGATCATGCAATACAAAATGGGGACGAGAAACGCCTTGGGACAATCCATCTTCTTTTGCGCCAAAACCCACACATATGATCCACCTCCCCGGCTGTACCAACATCCTCTGCATCGAAGCTCTTCTCACAGAAGCCCTTCTCGACTCCTCCATCATACTAGAATGCAGGGCTGGGCACCGGGAACACAATTGGTTTTCCGCGCGCTCAGTCAGCTCGCTTTCCCCGCCTGCGACAATACTGCCTCTCCAGGATTTCATCACTTCCCATTCCACCTCTCAACCCACTCCCTCCATCATACTACAATGCAGGGCTAGTCACCGGTAACAAATGATTTTCCGCGCTCAGTCAGCTCGCGTTCCCCGCCTGCGATAATACTGCCTCTCCAGGACTTCATCACTTCCCATTCCACCTCCTAACCCACTTCAGCCCTCCCCCGATGGTCGCTGCCACGTAATCCCCTTTACACAAGACTCTTCGAAGGACCTGAAGAGAAAGAGGGTCCTGACTCCTGTAACCACAAAACACACCACATGACGCCTGGATATGAGAAACCCCGTCCATACATAGCCCCATCACAACACCACAGATCTCGGAACATACACCAGACCCGTGCCACGGAAGGGTACTTATACGATGAGTTGATACTTCACAGAACAAGTGAAGCTTTTACCGCGATGGTGGGTGCACACGGAAAAGGACAGAAACAGCACGAGCTCGACGGGGATGACGTCTGGACCGTGCCATCCCCTCGCCGCGCACCTTGGCCTGGCGTCACCAGGGAATCGGGACAGGCACTCAGCGACGCGCTCCGTGCAAACCACGAACGGTTCCATGTCTTTTTCAACCCGGAGGCGTTCCACAAGTGAGTGATCTCTCAATATACCATGTCTTGTCGATAGTTGACGGAAAATACCTAGTCATATTGCGCACTATGTGACGTCGGTGTGGGCATTGGGCGCACCGCCTGAGGTCATACGTGCAGCGTTTGAGGTGCTAGTGCCCGAACAGCAGCCGGCATTCGATTCGCCTGGTGCTGTTACGAGGGAGAGTTTCAACGAGCACTTGGGGGATCATCGGTCAGTCCTCTGAAGCTCCCTTCCTGCCTCCTTTCACTTGGACCTACCCTGTAACACACATGACAGGTATTGGAAAGCGTATAACGCGTTTTTCGCGGACGTCCTGCGGAAAAAGACCATCGGCGAGGTACTGGAGGAGTATGTGTTTGATCCGCGGATGAATTTCGGTGTTTATGGGGAAGGGAAAGGTCCGGAGATGCTGAACAGGTTTTTGGATGGGCTGTTGCACCCGATCATACACACAGGGTATGGGATTGAGTTGGGCGTTCCGGGGCTGACGATCGAAGGTGGGTAGCATTGGTACCGATGAAACCATGATTCAAGAGCATTAACCATGATCTCACAGGTCTATCTTCGGCTGCGGTACACAAAGGAATTGCGAGCGTCCTCATCCCGCCTTCGCTGTGGCAACTAAAAACGAAAGGTAGAAATGGTGTACATGCGTTCACGATCCTGGCGCGTATCCTCAAGGACTCGCGATTCGAAAACGTCGAACCGAACCTAGTGCCGAGTGACGATGCGGCAGTTTACGATCGTTCGCTGCCGCTGTACGGCGCGGCGGTCATGGAATATGCAAACGAGTGGAGCTACGACATGTCTGCGCCTGGGGAGGTAGAGCGGAAGATCGAAGAGCTGGTGTACATGACTACGCTCATGTATGGGATTGGGGGATATGAGGCGGGGCACGAATACAATGCTGATTTCTTTAAGTGAGTGTGACAGCCATCCTTTGCCCCGGCCATAGAACTGACGTCTCGACGACTGCAAGTGTGCATCTCGTCAATTCATCCTTGTTCCTTACGACCGTCGCACAGCTCCTCAAGCCCTCATCGCAAGAAATGCTGCTCCGTGGGTACCTCGCCGTGTGTCTGATCTGGTGGGTCTCTCGCGGTCTTCCCTGGTTCGACATTGCAGGGTTCTACGCGCATGTTACGGAGTACCCCCTCCCTTCCGGACCCCTTGCACCCGCGTACGTCCCTGCTTTGCTCAACCCGAACTCACCAAAAGCGATCACGCCGAACCCGTGGTTCCACATCATCGAGCACGCGCTCGTCAACCCAGACGACCACCTCCCGAAGATGCAGCGCGCGTTGGCGCATTTCGCTTCAGTGTATGGAATGAGGACGGCAGGCGAGGACGACTTCAATGGGACAGAATTGAAGGGTGCGGAGAGGCTCGATGGAAGCTTGTTTTTGAGGGTTGCGGGGATTACGAAGGCGAGGCTGGTGCGGTTGAGGGAGCTGAGTGCGGAAGGCCCTAGGTATTGGGATCGCGTGGGGCTGTATGATAAGCAAAGGCGTTCTACGAGGGCTATGCTATGAGCAGTACTGGAACCTTGCCGTATCAGTCAATATCTATTCGTGGGGTGAGACAGATTCATGTACCGAGCTAATCTTATTTGGATGTACGTATGTGAGGTCCGCATGTCGATGAAGCTCGCATTAAGTAGCAAAGCCGACTTCTATTTAATTGCCGCCGTAGAAAGCATTCCACCTCATAACAGTGGGGCCCTTAGTGGAGTCTTCTGAAGTAGTACTTCAGACAGTCTAATGCCTTCCCGTCACCACAGACTCTCTTGGGCTGTGAGGCGGATTATGAGGCAGAGGCTTACCGTAGAGAAAGCTCCCCGGCCCAAGTCACAGATTTTGATGAGCACTGTTTTGGGGAGGCTAAACAGAGTCTCAGAGGCGATGAGGCATAGTTCGGGGTTTCCTCAAGCAGAGTGAAGTTGTTGGAGTGGACCATTCTCTACCACCCAACGAACTCACAACTACTACTTAGTAACATCACTTACAGGTTCGCCGCCTGAGCAACTTGTTCCACGAATTGCCATACATAGTGAGAAGAAAACTCCCATTTTCTGCTACGTCATGATATACATCAAGCCAGCGCAGCATGTTTATTAAAAGACGAAGGCAACATAATGACAAAAAAAAACTTCATCAAGTTCAATTTAAAGGCGGCATTGGTTATTATACCGTCACTGGCCTCCCTGTTGAGCTTGCTTCATCTTCTCTGTAAAGACACTTTTCTTATCCTCCTTCTTCTTCCACAGCGCAGCCTCCTGGAATGTTATCGGATTCACCCTCGTCATTTGGCGGTGATAAACCCTGTCAGCAAACAGGGGCTCGAGAGTAATGTCTGAGGACAGTATAAATCCTTGGAACTTTGAGAGTGTGGGACCTGTGGGTGCCAAAACCCTGTTTAAATCGCGTTGGGTTGCGGAAGTAACAAAAGCAATGGCAAACTTCGTCCACTTTATAGCCTCCTCCAGGTTTCGCGACATAGGCGGACGGCGGAGCTCCACCGTCCCACAACTCCCCTCGAGATTCGTAAAGTTCCAAGCATAGGTCCGTTCAGGGGAAATATAGCGCACAAAGTCCCGAAGAGAGCCATCATTTGCAAGGTTATCGATGTGTTTGAAGACATGCCCGAATCCTTTATTCAAGTCTCTAGCCACGCCCTCAGCGAAGATGTTACTCCTGCAATAATAAGAGCCATGCCTCTCCTCTGGGACTAGCACGTCGATGAGGGGATCATAATACACAATGCACTTTGCCAGTAGAGCAAGCTGTCTGGCAGTCCAGGGGCCCTGTCCAGGAGAGACGTGAATGTGAGTGGCACATGACGGCGAAGCTTGGACGGAAAAAAAGGACCGCAACAATCTCCAGAGCGTTTTAAGCTCCCCTTGCCAGTTATCCTGGCTTGTGAACACGGGGGAAACTATCTCAAAGCCATCTGGAAGGTCAATTGTCAACACTTCTACTAAACGGGACGACAAGTAAGCGCTGCCTTACAAAATCCTTCTGCCGGCGAGATGGAACCATCTGAAATAATAGACCATTTACTATAGTCCAATGTTCCTGATTTTCCAAGCGCGACAGGCCGCTGATGAGTGAACCCCATCGCGGTCCTCAGCATAGCCTCCAAGATGCGTCCAACCTGACTCCAGGAAAGCGAACCCCCACCCGCCGGTAGCAGTCCCTTCAGCGTATTACTGTATGTTTGACTCCCTAGGAGGGCGGAAACGTTCGGACATAAAGTAAGCTCCATCTCAATGCCGAAGCGCCATGCACCCGATGGAGGGGTAGATACCTCGTTGGAGAGCTGCAGTGTTGGAACGGCGTGACGCTGAATGACCGGTTGTTGGCCGGCCCGCAGGTTATAGGGTTTATCATCCTCTGGTCTGAGCGGTGGCCAGGACATTTAGTATGAGATAGAGAGATCAAGTTCCAGGAATAAGAGGGAAAATGGCTTGTGTGAATGAGCTTAGTTGCTTGAGCCAACCCACATTAAATGGTGTTCGCTTAGCTTGCGGAGGCGACTTGAACAATGAAATCGGAGAGCAGGCTCTGTTGTTGGACTTGTATCCCGTTGGGAATAAAGAGCGCGAACAAGGAGCCGTTGTAAGCGATTAGTTTTTCACATTGGACACACAAAAGAATACCCTCCAGCAGTGGTTCAATTTGATACTGATCAAGGCTGGAGGCTGCTCTTTTGTGTGTTCAATGTGAAAAATTAATCGCCATGATGTTACGTGGATTTCTTGTTCGCTCGCGTTATTGTTGGACAAGCGCAGACCAATATCCGTCCAGTTTAGGGATAGGCAAACATAAGTGTTTTTGGAACCGTGTGAGGTTGGCCAAGACCTGCTGTGTGGTACGAAAGGAAACGGCTAACATTTATCCTTGTGATGGAACCGTTCGGTCGAGAATAAGACGCCTCCCTCTTAAGGCAATTGACATGTACAGCTCCCGGTTTTGAACTCCGAATCAGTATTACTATAAGGACGTTATGGGAGGGTTGATCCCGCACCTTCAACCCAGTGAGCGCCGGACCATAAACGTTTGCGCCTCGACCAAACGGTCTGATCAGTGAGTGGATTCATACCCACTGCCACTCTCATCCTAACCATTTACAGCAGCCAATGAGTTCTCCGCCGCCTTCAATTCTTCCCCGCAAACCGGACGAATCTGAAATGGCCTATAAGTTTCGACTTGCCGCTCTAGACAACTATGCGCAGCTACTCCCAGAACCCGCTCCCTTTCAGGAGTGCTACATATTCTTCTATGACGCCTTGACGTCACCGGATACTCTCCAGAAAGTCCTGTCTCTTGACCATCCACCTGTTCTAAAAAACGCAACCATTCTTGCTCACGTCATTAAGAAGTGGGGCCGCTACCCAGCTGCAATCTTGGCTCCCCCTGGTCCCACCGTGCCAAGGATATCTGGGAAGGTTTATCGCCTCACGCAGGCAGAGCATTTGGAGAGATTGAAGGCTTACGAAACCAACAAGTATTGCCTTGATTCTGGCTTTGCCACAATCGAGGGAGAGATTGAACAGTACTGCTGGTTATTTTACTGGAATGGATCGCCAGATGAACTGGAGGACCTGTAGGTGGTGGCACGCGGGCGAAGTTCCTGTTATATTTTGCGAGATAATGGTAGGTTGTCATTCCTGATTCTATTCATTTGATTCGAATTCCGACTCTTTTGCTCTCGGCATGCTAGGGATATTTTTCTGGTTTTGTTCTTGCTGTTCAGTATGATTTTGAATTAAGTTGTATTGCTGGAGTCGGATGGTGGCGAAGGCGCTTTGTTCATGAAGGCTAGCTTGAAGGTTTGAAGTTCGCTGTGAGTTTCATCTCTGATATATGTAGACAGTAATTTGTCCAACAGGATCGAATGGCGCATTGCAAGCATTAATCGGTTGGTCGCAGATAGATATTCTCGAAGCAACCACGGGAAAACATAGCCACAGGAAGGCTGGTCTCTCCTAGACAGACGCCATCAGTCGTTCCTCTATTCATCCGGTCCCCGGCTCCCTTAAAAGACGATAGCAAATTTAGGTACGTAGAGGTAATTTCAATGGTCGTCCTAATAAACGAGAACTTGACTGCAAGGGAAAAATGAATTCGACGTTGAAGGACGAGAGGTTAGCGTTAAAGTTCGAAGACAATCCGCAAATCCCGCAGGATGCAAGCAGGATGTGCTATTGTTCCTCTAATAATAAAGGTTTCTGCAATAGGTCGGATGCTGTGCTGAGCGCAGTCCGTTGATGCGAGATAAGCACGACAGGTTAACGTTTTGTGAAATTTTGGGAATCGAAAATCATCCTTGTTCCTCTCAAGGTGATCCCCCAAACACTCCAAAGGGTTTCGAGTTTTGACTCTGCTATGATATGACAGAACAGCACAATGAACAACCGATCGATGGAGAACAGCGGTACGTACGTTCCAGGCAAGTTCCAGGTTGACGGCGCGCAAGAGTTGCGCAAGAGGTGGACATTCAGAGAATAATAGGCTCTGCCATGTGGTAAATGCCAAGCGGACTATGGCTATTCACGCGCCAGGACCTATTCATGTGCATGATCACCAGTGCAGTCGTACGAAGGTTGAAGACCGCCGCGTTTGTTGTATAAGAAGGCTGATGCCACGATTCCAAGTCCGATAATTCAAAGTTGTACCACACACCACGGGAACATAACCAGGCATAACCCTCGTTGATATCTCTCTCCTTCAAACCACCTTGACCTTGAAACAGCTCGTGAGTTAATCTGCCTTTTTCTATGGTCATCATCTTGACATAGCAATGTATTGCCCAAGCCTTTCCACATCTATGTACCACAACCCGACGGAGATGCAGGAGAGGTTCCTTGCGTCTTACAAGGATAAGAACTTTTTGAAGACACCCGAGCCCTTACCACCCCCCAAATATTTCTTCTATGGGACCTTGGCGTCGCCTGCTACTCTCCAACAGGTTCTCGGTCTCGATCAACTGCCCACTTTAACAGACGCAGTCATCCACGGCTACTTCCTCAAGCGCTGGGGTCCTTACCTAGCCCTCGTCCGGGATCCAGATCGCAACATCGAGATGCAGGTAAAAGGGAAGGTCTACACTCTGACGCAGAAAGAGCACAAGGCCATACTGCAGGATTACGAGGGTCCGACATATAAGTTGGTGCCATGCAGAGCAGAGCATGACGGAATTCCGTTCCTTAGCTATGTATTTGTATGGAATGGACCTCTGGGAGAACTCGAAGATCTGGATGGACGCCAGTGAACGGCGCGTGTTCTTGCCCTGATATTAGCTTTCAATTGTGTATGTGCAATGCCTTGCCTCCGCATCCACGTTCTGAATCAACTCGACCATCGAACAACCACAGCTTTCAATTTCATCAGCATCGTGCACCAATATTATACCCTCTTTCTATTTGTATATCGCTCTTGCTTTCGGAATCTATTCTTTCTTGATGTTCGCCTTGTGATTTCCACTGCCAAGACCTCCAGACGCCTCGTAAATCGCCGTGTACACTTTTGAGTTGGCATGAGTCATATCATACTTACGTTGTCCCCAGATTTACTGAGGCGAGAGACGCCCATGGTTGCCACACTCCTTCAACCGCTAAACCTCATTCCTATTGTTTTTTTCCAGACATTGCCCAAGTGAGCTGACGCCTCCATTCCAAAGTGATAACAAACCTCATTGATTTTTCAGCCAAGATGCACCCCCAGTCGTCACTTCCTCCGACTATCCCGTCTGATCAGCGTGTCGGAACTGGAAGATCGGTGATGCAGGAGAAATTTCGTCAAGCTGCAATGGATCCCAACTTTGCCGAGCTCTCCAAACCCCCTCCCTGGCGTCCAGAGGTGTTCTTCCTGTACGGTGCTTTAGCAGACCCCGCTTTCCTCCAACGCCTCTTATCTCTTCCCGAAGTGCCCACGTTTGGTGAAGCGACCATCCTGAACGCCGTCATGAAGAGATGGGGCGCGTTCCCTGTGCTCACCAAAATGGACGTTCCGAATCCTAATCTTCTGGTGACCGGGAAGATCTATACCGTCACAAAGGAAGAGCATGTAGCTCGCCTTACGCAGTTCGTGGGCCCCAATTTCCGACTGGCTCCATGCTTAATCAAAGGTACTGAGGGGAAATGGCCCTCTCTTTCCTGGTCTTTTGTGTGGGAGGGCCCACCTGAGGAGCTGGAAGACCTAGCTGATCATCAGTGGGGGACTAGGCGATGATATTCTGTATATTTTTAGGCCAACAGTATGTCGTTGCACAACCCAACCTCAGTGTAAACGTTCTGACGTCGAATGGATTAGATTCGTAACTGGTTTTATGGTGTATAGAAAAGTACATACGTATAGTGCTTGAATTTGCTGTCGCATTTGATGTCTTGATTTTTTCTCATTCGTATTCGAGGCATCAGATGTTCTGGCGCGATGTTGAGAGAACGACATCACCAACATTTCCAAGTTGAAGTAAAAATCCTCCGTTGTTGGGATGGGGTATGGTTCGACAGTACACATAATGATATACAATATGATATGTGTAGTACAACCTGTATCGGTATACAATTGCTATGGATGCAGCGGGGAAGGGAGAGCAGGAGGGGTCCGTGTTTATGTGGCGAGTTATGTGGCGAGAAAAGACGAGGAGAGGTGATGGTGATGTTTCGCGAGAGGAAGGCTTCCAGAACAGAACAGAAAAGCAGAAGAATACAAAACTAGCCAGTCGCTGTCGAGCAAAGAAAAAAAGAACAAAAAGGATCAGTATATCTCATCCCCATCTAATCCAAATCCAGAACCACCGCGCTACAGCTGCATGATCGTCTGCGACCTGCTCAACTGCCCCGTCAAGCCCTTCCTCCTCCTCGGCACCTCATCTGCGGGTGGCGTATCTGCTCTCGGGGGAAGGGGCGGCCTTGCCTCTGCCGCAATCACTCTTGCCGCGTCCGGGTAAAGTATGGGGTCGTACGACGACGCTGGCGCGGGATATTGCTTCGGCGGCATCGGAGGCATCTGCTGCGAAAGCTTTGGGCGTTTCGGGCCCGTCATCGCCTCGTTGGGAGTCGACGCCGTCCTCTCCAATGCGCGTTTCCTCATATTTGGCGGTAACGGTCCGTCCTCGATACTCTCATCCACCTGAAAAAAATCTTCCTCTTCCTCCTCCTCAGCAGAATCAACAACCATCCCCATTCCGCCCTCCCTCTCCGCCTCCCTAATCCTCATCCTCTCTTGCACCTCCTCCACCAACATCCGCTCATGCTCCTCCCTCGCTGCCAGCGCTTCCTGATGCCTTCTCACCCTATCGACATTGAAGAAGTACCCTCCCCGCTCCAACAACAACTTTGCACGTTCCTCCGCGTCAGGGACGGTGCTCCACTTGCACGGTCGCCAGGGGTAGTCGGAGGAGCGCGCGTCAAAGTTCTTCATAGCTTCCCAGTCCATTTGGTGCAGCCGCGCTTTGGCTTCGGACATGGAGACCCACCCAAGGGAGAGGAGACGGCGGAGAGTGCGTCCGTCGATCGGGACAGTACGCGGGGATTGAGCGAGCCGGTATTCGAATTCGGTGATGCCTCGGTATTGATCGAATATTTCGGTCGCAGGGCCATACTTCGGGGAGTGGGGTTTAATTTCGGGGAGTGTGGATGCTGACATTGATGGGGACGAGGCTCTGGATTTGCCTTTGGACTTGGAGGAAGGGTGATATGCAAAGTCGCAGACTTTGATGCCGAAGGATTTGAGCTTCTCGAGGATCGACTCTGGTTCTGGGTCGTCGACTTCTGTTGGGGTCGGTGAGGGTGCACGGATGGTGGTCTGGTGCAGAGATGAGATGGTCTGTTGGTGCGATCGGAGCATGGGTGGGTACTCACGTTGTCAGCGGGCACGTCGACGGCATAGTGGTGCATCGGAGCGTGTGTAGTAGCCAGTACGTCTGGTGCTGTATCAGGCGAGGACATAGTCTTCCACTCGTTGCTATTGTTGCTGTTGTTGTTGTTGTTGTTTGAGGGAAAGGCAAGAGAGAATTTTCCGGGGATGACTGTGGCGAGCGAAATGTTCATGCCGTACGGTCCTTGGATTGAGAAACTCCGCATGTCGTCTGAGGTCAGGGAGACGTGTTTATGTATTGGTGGGGACGGCTGTTGTGATTGTGCAGGTTTATATGGGGAAGATGGCCCCGCTTGGACATCCATTGTTCTTGAGCCACATGGGCTGCCGAGGTCAAAGCGGTCACGATCGTTCTGGCCAAAGCAAGGCATGGCGGTTACACTGGCCCAAGCACACTACAAGGCAGTGGGGCGTGGTCGTGGAGGGCAGCGGGAAAGGGCAATGACTGTTGATTTTACAAAGCCTTTCCTTTTTGTATTAACCGCTCCCGCCTTCTCGGATATTGCCGAAAGAATCCCGCCTGTTGCCGGTTCGGGCAACCGCCGATCACGGAAATGCAAACCCGACTTCCGACCTCTTGTGCCTGTCCCGCCATGATCACTGGCACCATGTCAACAATTGTTCTGCATTCATTTTCCCTGTTGTCGTACTCCATATTCCCTTCCTTACCTGTCACTGACAATTGTTCTCGACATGCAGTGACCCAGCCTCCTACAGCTCTCAAATTCACGAGTCAAAGCGACAGGGCCGAGTCATCTTAACTTGTCCAACACCTGCATTCGAGGCGGCGCTTATTGGCCTCGTGCCGGCATCTATTGTATTCATCAGGATCGCTATCAACATCCTACGGTCTCGTCTCTGTTAGATATTCGGTCTAACAGGTGGCGCCAGTCCTTCTCCTCAGAACTTCCGAGTCAGGTTTTCTCGAAGCAGCTAGGCATAGCCTAGTACCGTTCCAAGAGTCCTCACACCGGAAAAAATCCTCGCAGTCATCATACTGTAGGTGACGGATACCCGTCTCTGCCTAATGCTTGCTCCATGGGAATTGTATATTTTTGCCCAGTTTAAGTCAAGCGCCCCGCTCCAATGGTCCCACCGGAACTTGCTCGTATCCTATCGTTCTTGGTGCCGACGCAGGCTGTGCTGATGCTCTGACTCGCCTCCCCCGACGTGCGCGCCTGTCATTTCTCCATCCGTTACAAGACTACCGGCCGTGCGTCCCCGCATCCATCTATTACAGCCATCCTGGTCATCCAGTACTTACGCCATAATATTGACTCCTTTGGTGCCATCTTGTGCAATGTAACACACGTACCCTTGACTCGAGTCACACTACGACAAAAAGGTACCAGATGATACTGAGTGGTCGTGGGTTAGCACCAACCCCATCAGCATGCCACACCTTATTCAGGTTACCAGCAGCCGACAATGACAATTCGAGAGCAACCACCCGCTAGGTCCGCAGGAGGAGGGTCGATGCCCCCAACTCTGCTTTCCCAGGTGCTAGGTATCGATGTTACACGATGGGCGGGTGACTATGACATGTTTGAAGTTGTGCTTTGCAGTCGGCTGACGGGATTACATTTTTTATACGTGTAGTCGTGGACCTAATTCTGTACTTAGGACTTTTTTTTTGAATATCGGACGGACCAAGCTCGTGAGCAGTAGTTCACTGTAGGATGCCCCTCTAGTGGCTGTGTTTTTCCTTGCAATGCCAAAACGAGGGCGTGCGTCCTTTTTTATCCATCCAATTCTCCTCCAGCCTAACAGCCACGTCCATCTCAACATTTCTGCTCCTACTAAATACACATTGGTTATCCTTAAGTACTATCATTGCCATGACGTCCAGCCTATTCATCCTCCAGCTTGGGTCCGGCATCAAATATCAGTGATCTCTTGAGGCTGTGCCCTTCCCGATAAAACCCTAAGCGAGCATCATAACAAATCCTTTTCCCTGTCTACCACGATTCACGAAGTAGCTGGTCTCTTCACGCAGCTGGTCTGCCCCCCTACCCAAGCTCAACCTCAAACGAAGCAGATAACAAGAACAATGGCCCGAACACTCCTCGCCTATATCCTCCTCAGTTTCCTCTCCCTCTCCCTCGTGCTAGCAGCTCCCACGCCCTATACCCGCTCGCTGACCACGCGCGAAGTCAGGAATGTCCCGAGTGCGCGTGGGCTCATTGCCCGGCTCTCCGTCTTGTATGTTTCTTCATTCCATCGCACAACAAATCCTTCAATTACCTATCCTCACCTTCCTATCCCCACCTTCCAGTCAAAAGCGCGATGACAACACACCTCCCATAACTGGACACTCGCAGACCAAGTCCGGCACGACGCTGAAGCGCAAACCACGCAACCAGAAGGGCCGCCAGGGCCGGGGCGTTGCTAAGGATCCAAAGCAGATCACCACCCATGACACCAACCAACAGGTTAGCACTCGCGACACGAAGGAGTACGTGCGTGGAATGGACGACCAGGAGCCGATGCGGGCGGTGGAGATGGCATGCCGCGGACGCGGGGGTACGCCGGAGATGCGGGATGGGAGACTGGAGTGTTCGATGGACCCAGAGCCGCATAGGAGGACGCCGATGGTTGTGAGGCGGACGTAGTGATGTTGAGGTTGGTGTTTGAGCTGTGTTGAGTTGAGTGGTGGGTCTAATGTTGGTGCTATTTGATGTACGATGTACGTACTGTTTGTTTATCCTGGAATATTGAGGTGGAGGTTCCAAGATTGTGACGTATATTGAAGCGAGACGAAGCAACGCCGCCCACGCAATTGTCGAATTTGACATCATCCTCATAGCCGCACCCCAACCCAGCGCACCTGTGGAGTCGCAAAGGGGTACAGTATATACCCATGGCCAAGCACCAAAGCCACAGGTCCATCAGGCTTTCTCGAAACTATCATCAAGACGCTTGAATGAAGTTAGGTTAGTTCTCCATTGCTTGCCTTTGCTTCCTCTGTCATGGAAGCCCCAGCAAGATGTGAGTGTATATCTCATCCATAGAGTGGCATAAAGTTAGGCAGATTATCAGCGCAGTTCCACCACGTTCCTCTCGCTGTCCTCCGAGCAACAAGAAATCAAATGGCCCAGGACCCTCTACTCTCAACCACAGAACTATTTTGGTACGCGCTTGGTACACTTACCCTTGCCCGTATTCCTTGGAGCGCTGATAGGCATCTACAGGGCCCTAGATAACCCCAGAAGCCAGGAAGTCCCGGCTCTATGCTTGGAAGCCAACACCTCCGTCGTCCGCAGACTGGTTCTGCGGCATAAAGGAGACTTTCATGGAAGGATCAGTGTGCTGTTCTTGCATCTGAAGCATGAGGAACAAAAAATGACATCAGGTGCCTTGCGGATGCGAGCGACAGAGGTACGGGAGCGTACACGGCCTTGGGCTTATGCTGGCTTTTGATGGTAGCTGTGCTGCGCGTCGCTTGCTTCGCGGGCCTCAAGGAGTTCGACCGAAGCTGAGACGGTTTCGCTCCTCCGGACTACACGAGATTGAACCCCAACTCAATTTTCCATGGTTGGGCGAGCATCGGAAGCGCGGCGGTGAGCGCGAGGTAAGCGAGGACAGCGCGGGAGGTTGCATTGAATATGTTCGTCGAGAAAGGCAAGCTTCCTGACGAGCGGTGGCCTTAGTTCTGCGTCCTTTTATAAGAATAATCAGGCGGTTCGGTCGTTGAGCCCGAGGTGCTGTTTGAATCTGGCATTCCTGGTCGTTGGCATACCAGGACCGGAATCGCATAGCGCCGCCATAGTTTGAACGAGGGATAGTAACTCCTTAGATGGCGACTTCAGAGCATACGACGGAAGTTGTGAATCTGAATCCAAGGGTAAGAATACGTAGCGTTCCAGCATTGTGTGTAGTTGTGCGTGATGGAAGTGTGATGGAGAGAAGCACCAGAAGGAAAGTTGATTTTGGATTTTGAACTGACATTCCAGCCTGGTCTGTGGTTACGTGCTCACTATGTAATAGGGGTCAGAAGCATCGCCAGGTCTATCCGCCAGTATTGACGCCCTTTGTATCAAGCATATTGCGCCACAACTGGTTTCCATTCCACAATCTCTCTCTCCCGTCGTCTTTCCAATCATGCCAGAAGCACGACCATCGCCAAAGTACATCCAATATCCAGGCATCGAATTCGTATCACTCTATCGCAAAGGCGGTTATCACCCCGTCAACGTCGGCGACGTTTTTCATAACCAGTACCGCGTTGTCAACAAGCTCGGATACGGTGTCCACGGTACTGTCTGGCTCGTGGAAGATACGATCTTGAAACGGTTTGCTTCACTAAAAGTGCTTACCGCTGATGCCTCCGCTATCTCCTCAGAACTCGCTGTCTTCCGACATCTCAGGGTACAGCAGCAACAGATTCCTCCTGCTGCCGGTGCGGCGTATGTTATGAAGGTCTTTGATGACTTTGAGATTGAGGGTCCCAATGGCACTCATCAATGTGTCGTCACTGAACTTCTGGGCCCGAGTCTAGCGGAGGATATCGAGGAACTGTATACAAACGAACGATTTCCACCTAACGTAGGAAAGAAGATAGCTGCTCAAATCGCACATGGAATAGCGTATCTTCACAGGTGCGGAGTGATACATGGAGGTGCGTTTTCTTTACAGGCGTCTATGCGTTCTTGAAGATGTCCGTTACTCAACCGCGCCGTAGATCTCCATCTTAAAAACATACTCCTACACCACCCCAGCCTGGAAAATTGCTCTCTCCATGAAATCCAACTCTACTTTGGAACACCCGAAACGCTTCCCATCGCTCGTCGAGATGCTCTCCCTATCACCCCAAGTGCACACCTCCCACGACACCTCGTCGCATCTTCCAATCCCTTACCGCTCCTAAAACTCTGTCTAGCCTTCCCACAAACGGTGTGCATCAAAATCTGTGACTTCGGGGAAGCTTTACTCTATCGCGCGTTGTCCCAGCTCAACATCAACACTCCGATCCAGAGCAACATGCCACGCGTGTTCGCCCCCCCCGAAATCCTACTCCACGAAGCCACCATTCCCCAACCCGCAATGGACATCTGGGCCCTGGCAGTCCTCCTACACATGATTCTAACCGGGGGCGGCCTGTTATTTTCTTCCTACCACGGGATCGAAAAAGAAGTCATTCGCGAAATAGTCCTGACCCTCGGAAAGCTCCCAGAAAGATGGTGGACCCAATGGGTAGATCGCGGGGAGTACTTCGACGAAAATGGCATGTTTGTAGGGGATCAGAGCAAGTTGCCGAAGATTTCTAGGAAACTGGTGAAGCTCTCAGTAGATGATGGATTTAGCGAGGAGGATCTGAGGGTGTTTGAGGATTTGGTAAGGAAGATGGCACGTTATGAGACGAATGATAGGATTTCGGCGGATGAGGTTGTGCGATTGATACCTGCTGCTTGGATGACCGGTGCGTGAGCGGAAGGCAGGCTGGAAATCTCAAAGAACTATCGGGTAAAGTTCGTTGCGCTCTGTCGTGTCAAAGCACAGTGGCCAGTCTGTCTCTGGGAGCTTAACAAGCGCTTGATGCCGCTGGGAGGTTCGTTGTCGTGGATCTTCCGCAAAGACACCGGAAAATCGAATATGCTACCGTCAATGGTGTGCTCAAGTCGACAGACTATGCGAACGCGCTCGATGACGCCAGGGAGAAGACCTGGAGGCCTGATGGCTTTCGGGCGGCGGAAAGTCGAAATGAAAGCCACCCTGTACAGGAGCGCCGTACCTGTCAATCATGCCTCGAGGAAGGATTGTAGGGAAGATCCCTGGAGTACTGGTTCGAGCTCTCGTCGATTTTGGATACGCCCTAAGCATACGTATGGACGCTTTGATTCATTTTCTTCTCCAGTGCCATGGATGTAGACGTCAGTCAGGGTGCAACTCCTGCGTGGTATGCATGAGGGGTGAGCCCCCACTATGCATTATTGTATACTATACCCACTGCTTAAATATAATTTAATATTTACGGTTCATATGACATGAATGCTTATGTGCGGACTACGGTGCAACCATCGGTCTGAAAGCAGGTTCCCAAGCCCACCTCTTAGCAACAATATCTTCAAACTCCCGAAACAGACTCTCATCAGACAATCGCCACCCAGCTTTGCGGGTCGCCAATATCCAGTCAAGCAATGCCCCAGCCATCTCTCCCTGTCTTTGGTCAACACCCTCTGGAATCTTCCTGCCCAAAGGTGCGAAATCGTATAAGAACACGAGCTTTTCCTTTTTGCAGTCAGTATAGTCGTATGTGTCCCATTTCGCGAAAACTGCAGAGAAGGCCTCATTTGTCGAGAAGGTCATCCACACGAGGACCCAGATGAACGACTCGAGGTCATGCCGATAGAGACGCTGAATGGTTCCGCAAGAATATTCATCACACAGAAGATCAAGGGGCATAAAAGCCGCAGTACCATGTGGTGCTACATGGACACCCTGGCTGCTCTGGCGAAACACTGAAAAGTCGAAATCGTTCAGAACACCCTGATGGGTGTCAGGATTATACATTAAATTGGCGAGACTAACGTCTCCGTGCTCGACGCCAGCGAGCCAAAGGGCACGATGACCTGGTTATCAGAGCAATGATCAGGACAGGTGCAGAGGTTGAAAGGCAGTACTCACAACGATAGCACTCAACCCATTGACACATGAATACATCTGGTTCGGTCAAATTCGATTGACTTCCCAGGGCCGGGCGTTTAGTGATTGGACACAGACATTTGAAGAGCAATAGTCTCAGGACTCGTGGTTGACGAAGGCCTTTATGGGAATTCACGGGCAGACGAAGTTCCTTCCTGATAGTGGCTGTCGAATATGGAAGATCAAAGCTCGCAATCAGGTCAGGAATATGGCCAGCAACATATTCGTTATCAAGACCATCAACAAACTTGATAACCGCAGCTTCATCTGCTTGAATATCCTCAGCCCAGTAGCTCTTTAATGCAAGATCCATCCGAGAAAGAGGCGCCCCGCGAACAAAGGACTTGGACCTCATATCCTTTAAGTCGACCGCACCGAAGGCTTGCAAGACACGAGTACACCGCCCGGTCAGGCCACAATTATCAGAGAGCCAATAGTCTTTTGATTGTCCAACGAATACCGCAATGTCGCCGGGAAAGTGGATTTCGAACATCGGGTGCCCTGGGACGCCGACCATTAACTCCTCAGCCATGCCCCAGCTTGGCAAGTTGAACCGTTGAAATGCGATGAGGAGGGCGAGAAAATAGGGTAAATCCTGTACGAAATTTATTCCAGTGGATTGGATGGGGCCTTGCCTGTCAAAGAACCATACCCAAGCAATGTCACCTGGAAAGGATGCATTCAGCGACAGGAGACAACATTCGGTATATCTAGAAGCCTCACCGGCAATGACCAGGGTAATGGTATGTGTGACGTGTATTCCGCGACACAGCATTTGCGTTGCGTACGTGCCATTTTGGATGAGAGGAGGGACTTCAGACGTCATGAGTGGCACGGAAACCGGCACTGGGAGAGTGCGGATATCTGCTGCGGCAGGTATGGAGTGGTTCAAATGCGCATCGTAAGTCTGCGGCGGGTCGTCCAGAGTTGTTTTAACATCGGTGAATTGAACGACGGAGAGAAAATCAAACCAATCAGGCGCATAGGATTGTTCAGTGGCCACGGTAGGAGAAAGAGCGATGTCCGGATCCCGGCTACTCCGGAATCTGTTGATGTGGAATTTGGGTCTCTGGTCTGAAGCACTACGTAACCCAAGGGACTTGAATGTCCCTGCGCCTCGATCCACGTTCTGTGCTTCGTCTAGCTTGTCGAACATGGCATTGAAACACTCGACGAATGCGGAGCAGCGCTGGTCCTTCTCTGCAGTATCACAGCTACGAAGTCCGAAAGAAATCTGAGGTACATTGGACCACAATCATGAGATCGTGTGCTCACTAGACTTTCAGAAGGCACCCGGTGTCCGCGTCGTTGCAAATGGGTATCAGAATCTGTAGACAACGGCTCAGTATTTGTTTCGTATTAGTCTCTATGTGGGCAGTGAGGCATTGACTGAGTAGAACGCTAAGCATAGAGGCGATATCGCAATGGTCATTACTCATCACATCGCTAGCGATGCTATGAATCATTGAATCCATCTGGTGGTGAATAGTATGAGCGTAATAGACGTAATTGGGCGCTTGAATAACGTTACCTTGTTGCTTGCCGGTGTCTTAACAATACTTAAGGATTTTCGGAGAAGACGGAGTTTCGTTGAGTGAAACGAACGTCGGCTCGGTTAAAGTCGTGCAAGATGACCCTGAGGGGCCACGCAACAGCTCTCAGTGCTTCCAACACAAACACAGAGCGGAATGTATGACCTCGGAGCAGTGGCACACTGTACCATGGAAATACCAACAGCGAAGGAGCGAGATCGACCTCCAAAATTCAATATGCTTGAACGGCCATTTCAGCTCCCCATCAACAGGCTCACCAAACGCTTGGGGGGAGAAAAATGGAAGGCCATAGAGGTTCTTGAGGCCCACGCTTCGGAGCAACTGGATGAAACAGCACTTGCGTATAACCTTCTTCATAGACGCACATAGGCAATGTCAAAGTGTATTTCAGTTTGGCGTTTCTGACCTCGGATGGGCATAATTAATCGCAAGGTCGTAAATGTATTCAATAATCCTTGCGTCGATGATAATTGGCCATGGCAAATTGTGAATCCGGGGAGAAGGTATCATATAGTGGGGAGAAAGGTTGAAGCAGACAATTTGAAATTTGAATGCTCGCGCTACGCAAGGCTCTCACGGTTTCTCCTCTCACTCCTCTTCCTCACTAAAATTCATCTGGCTGTATGGCCTGTATTTAACAACTTGTCAGGACTTCTCAACCGGGGCAATCTGTGAATTTTACCTACTGGATGGCGATGGCATGGTTTGAGACCAACTGCAAGCCAGTGGTGGGGGATTGGCAATTGATTATCGACCAATCGCAGGATCGAGGGGCCCAAATACTGGTTGCGTGTCTCGTTCACTACATAATGGGCAATCATAGTAAAGCTGACTCCGATTTGTAGTAACTTTATCCTCATGTCCATCGTTTTCCTTTCCCAGTTATAATAGCCATTGTCCACTAAGTTCTTTCGGCCGCTCGGTGCATGCTTCGAAAGAGTACGATATTCCGTGTTTTCCCTGCAAATCTACGCCTCTACGCCTTCGATGTGCTTGCGCTCTCGGCTATTGCGGCGTTTGCTGCCCGCAGCCTCTTCCTGGGGCCTGGACGTCGTAGTTATAAGAGCTGCTACTTCCTTGAAAGTTCAGGTCCGACCAACCTCAATGGCGCTAAGGAGTTCAAAGTGGTGGAGTCCATCACCAACACTGGCAACGAAAATTGAAGCTGCTCAACGAACGCCATAGCCCACTTTCCAAGACCCCTGCTTTCATCTTCGATGTGACTAACGACGATGGGCCTAAGTCCATGTTCACAGGCATTTTCGAATCTTCCTATTCATGATTAATTCTAAAGTTGACTGATTTGTCTCCTCTGTGCAGGTTAAATATGTGCCTCAATGCGTGGTAGCCATGGATAAGTCGCACCGTTTCACTGTTTTAGAGCCTGGCTAGTCCGTACAAGTTTCTCGATCGTGCGTTCTCTTAAATCACATTTGACTATCCCTCACATTGATTGGATTTGCTCTTCTAGTGTCGAGCACATACGACTTTTCTGAGTCTGGCCATGGCAACGTTACGGCCCGCAATCTTTTCCAACACATCCGCGCTCATGACCACCAACACTGGACAAGGACACGTAGCTTCTCGAACACTTTGCTTCGCGCCGGCTATGAGCAGTCGTGCTATGACGAAGAGGGGACAATATGAAGAACGCGCGCTTGACCAAGGCAGGATACTGGACAACGCAATCAGAGAGTGCGAGGCTTACGTGCCTGATGGCCTTTGGTGGCTCAGCGACGGTAATATTCCTCTTCCTTTCCTAACATGTCGACCCTTTAGAGTTGGTGTATTTCTACTTTATCTTCGGCGTCGCTGATTCCTTCCCTTTTCTTCACTTACCTAGATCTGGAATTATAAACATCTATGAGCTGTTCTGGGATGTGCGATTGCGTGGCACCGACTCGCAGGTCAGAGAGAGTTATGCTTACGCACGTCGCAACTCTAGACTTTGCCTACAGCCAGAAGACTTGCCGGACTCATTCATTCCTCACGCCTGTCCTGGCAATTCATGGGGCCGACTTCTTCAATTATTTGGTGGAGAATAACCACCAGTTATGACAACAATGCGCGGAATCATTTGATCGGACATAGCTGCTTGCTCTATGTCAGCGGCTCCGTTATCCCTATGTTTTCTCGGAGCAATCATTGGTTATCACAGGCTCAGAATAAGATGGATATAATTTGGGGGCAGACCAGACGTTCTGTTTTCGACACTTTGCGATCCATATCGGTCAAACCTGTTTCCAGGCTGCATCTTGTATTTTGGGATTCTAGCAGTTCTTTAAAAGAGCATCATAGTGTGGACTCTTCCTCCGTGTTCTGTAGTCATGCAGAAAGTTCAGGAAGTATGCAAAGTATGTGCTACTCTCAGACTTCTGCATCTGAAGCCAACCTCTAATCTGCAGCAGACAGCAACACGAAACCGATGGGCTAATTTTATCTTCTTCCACAAGCCGCACCAAAAATAGATTCGGCTCATCACCAGGCCCTAAAAACTGAAGCAGACTCGACCTCCTCTTGTCCTCAACATTCATCAAGCCCCGCAGCACAGTCGCTCACCCATTCCCTTTCATTCTTGTCTTTCAGGCCTCCCCCTACAGCGGTTTAACGCTCAGCCTACATTCACTTCAATTCGTTACTGCAATACACTATGCGTTCCATCGCATCCGCAGCCGCTTTGTTTATGGCTGCCTCTCTGCGTATTGTTTCGGCGGACACTGCCTTTCCTCCGGGTGTTATCGCCACTGGCACCCAGGGACCAACAAACCCACCTCAGCCAACTCTGGGAAGTGCGATTAATCAGACGTCAATGGCTCGTCTACTCTCTGTGAACTCGGTAGACGTATGTTTTATGGCATGTTGCGGCTTGACGCAGATTCTAATCGTTCAACTTCAAGGACTTCTGCATATTCGCCCCTCCCACGATGCAGAACATATCTGATTCCGAGGTACGCATGCTACTACCTTTTTTTTTATTGACGTGGGAGATAAACATTGTTCTGCAAACCTTCGAAGTCGCTTGGTGTACAAAGCAACGCAATAACGCACGTTCAATTCCCGATGGTACACTCACGGGCGTTTCCTTCCTCAAAACGGGTACGAATTAAGAATGGCTCGCAAGTCCTTTCCCTCATGTTTTACCCTCCTATCGTGTAGACGCATATGTTCAAATCTATGGTTTCGGCGATTTCACCAAGTTAAACATCCCATTCGGTGATTACGGAGGGTGAGCTTTTTCCTTCCCTCTTCCACTATCGAAATGGTACTTAACATTTGTGTACACCCAGGGAACTCGACCCACACGGAGCATATGGTGATGGCAACCCTGTTGGAGGCAATGTGACCTCGAATATTACGGGAAGCGACCAGAATTTTGCGGAGTGGATGGTAATTCAGCGACATTCGTAATGATGTTCTCGTGGCTGACGGACATCCCCCTACTAGCTGTACATTGTATGTCTTTTCGCATGCTCTTGATTTCGGACGAGTGACATCCTTGTGTTTCAGGATTACAACCAGTTCTGCCTTCGAGTATGCACCACGGCGAACTCCACCTATAGTGCTGCAGCTATGTGCTGGCATGAGTTAGACGAGATGGGCTGCCAATTCGTGATGCCTGGCAACTATAATTTTAACGGAACCTTGTGAGCCTCCCCAACCGCTCACATGAGCACACCTAAATGCTTTGTTTTCCAGCGAGACGTGTGAAGCAGAAGTTGCCTGTACGTCTTTATCATGGTAGAACTAGTCTATCAGAAAATGACACTTCGAGAAATCTCAGATCCTCCCGGATGGTATCCAACCGCGACTGTTGATGGAACTACCAAATTCTCCACCTTTGCTCAGTATTTTACTGGCACCGGTGCAAATGGCGTTCCTTACACTGTTGGTGATACCGTCACGCCCTCTGCGCCATATATGACCCCATCTTCGAGCAACTGTATCACAACATCAACTGTTAGTAACGGCGTTGCCCTCGAACAGCTCGGGATCACGACAGGCTCGTCTGGGGCTACTGCGAGTGGGCCAAAAGCGACTGGAACTGGTATGCTTCCTTTCGCTTGCCCATAGACTCTGTCTCAGTTTTCACAGCTGCAGGCTCTTCTGCGACGGGAAGCGTGAACTCGAACGGTGCCGCTACGTTGCAAGTACAGATGTACCCTATCATCTCCTTCGTCGCGCTCTTATCTTGGATTGCCGCTGTTGCTTTGTTACACTGAAACTCAGAACGTGGTGCGCTCGCGGCCGGCGACCGCGGATGGTACTTACATCATTGGACAATTGTTCAGTCAGCCTTTACACTCGCCGTTTGTGCTCATGAGACTTTATACCCTTACAAAGGACTTGTCACTCAAACTCGGCTGCCTATCCACCACTAGTAATTTATAAATTGACTTTTAGGATTGTTTTGGCACAGATTTTTGGACTTTTGGCATTGCCTTCCCCATTGTGATCTTCTTGAGTTTGCTGCGGTAGCTGGCAGTTGCGTTACGTATTACGAGCCGCCGTAGCAGACTTACTAGTGTGGCACATCAAAACAAACCCCTTAGTTCAGAACCATCATGCATATGGATGATTACATCGAAGAACCCTCGCCATGGGTTCAACTCGAATCAAAATCTCCCGGCCAGCTCGATTTCACTCCCAAACCACGAGTTCAACCAGCCCCGGTATCGTTCCGGCCCGAATTTGAAGACCACCTCCTCTTCTTCTACGGCACCCTCACCCTCCCTCACTTTCTCAAAGCAATCCTCTCACTGTCTGATTCACCCATTTTGACGCCAGCGCATATTACTGGCTTTTTGCTCAAAATGTGGGGTCCATATCCAGCGCTCGTACCAACGCGTGATTCCGGCGATGGTGATCGCGTGAATGGGTGGGCATATGTCGTGAAGACAGAGCATCACCTAACCAGGCTGAAGATCTATGAAACCGAGAATTATAAGCTCGCGCCTTGCACTGTTATGCTTGAGGGCGGTGAAGCGAAAGATGGTTGGACATTTATATGGAATGGGTATCCGGAGGAATTGAAAGACGGGACATTCACACCTAACAGTGTTGCACTGCAGGGGTTGGGCCATAAAGATTCTATCAACGCATTGCCACCCGATCCGTGGTTTTCGCCCCTCTGAGGCCCGATATAGATGTTTACAGGAGTTGTACTGGCACTCCGTATTCTGTTCGTTGACAATTTCAACCGTAGCTTATACGAAGCGGCTGCGGACGTCCTTAGGGCTGGGTGACTCGGAGAGAATATAGGAAATTATATGCTATAACACAAAGTACAGATGCAAATATTCTAATTAGTAAACAGAAGGGTATTCTCCAGGTCCGAGTTATTGACATACGCCCATTTCCTTGCCAACCTTCTTCAGACATGCCCGAGCTAATGTTCGGGCGTCTAATTCTACAACATCGGACCCTCTGCCTTCGCCATGGTCGGATGAGGCACTTCCAGTCTTCCCATTCGCCACTGGCTGGGCTGATGGTGGTGCTTTATTGGTTATGACCCACGCCGATGGCGATTTCCGCGGTATCGAAGCGATCTCGCACAAAACTGGGTAGAGGTGGAAGAGATGTGCAACTTGGGAACGTTTCACTGCATCTGAGATGAGCTGGCTTGGGCTCAAGCATGTGTCAACCGCTAATAGGTACCTTGAGCTCGGCCTGGGATTTGAAACTTCATACCACTCACCAGGTTGTTCTTGGGCATATTTCGACGGGTTGTCAGAAACGCTGGCCCACAGGGAGCCAGGCCACAGCTTCAGCTCTAGAAGCTTTCGAAGCACATACAACAGTTCATGTTCTCGTGCTCTAGATGTCGAAGAGGTCAGATGTGGTGTGAGATGTAGCGTAATATCTCACCTTGGGAATGGGAGATTTCCACGGAGTGACTCATCGGCGACATACCCAACTAAGGTCGTTTGGCACCTGTTCAGAAGCGAAGGTATGCTTAAAGCTGCCAATCTTCTTCTAGAAATGGCATGATCTATAACGTACGAGGCATTAGCTGGCTACCAAGGAAGAAACCATATACTGAACATACCACTTGTCGTCTTTGAACAGATGAGGAACAGTAGGTCGAAACACCAATAAGAAAACCGCTCTCGTGGAACAAGTGGTCCAGAGGCCGTACTGCCCAACTGATGGTGCTTCCCCACATCTACATTTTCAACCATAGGAGAGCTAGTTTCACTTGATTCCAAGTGGGCGTCATATAATCGACTTCCTTGGTGTAGGATCTTTGCCAATTGAGCCACAAGGCGGTCAGGAACACGGCTGTCTCCTAGATGAGGCGCAACATCGATTTCCAATGAAGCGATGAGAGAAAGATCGAAATTTTCCTCTGCCTCTTGAGCCTCTAGCGGGAATGATTCAGCGACCGAGCTGACGAATGATATCAGACATGTCTCCAAGGCATCACAAGCGAAATTTTACCAATCAGCAAGAATTCCTCCCCGGAAAACGTCGAGTACTTGATGCCAGATTCCTTCGATGCGTTCACTTGGAACCTCTGGAAATGCAGTTGAGGTTCAATTCATTATATTCAATTAGGGTGGCTGACCTTGCTCAGGACGGTGGATCTCAGTTGCACATTCCTTCACAATCCGCAAAAAACTCGTTGTTGCGGTCTTCCATAATGGCGGATCTTTCCCGAATTTCGAAGGAGCTGGACAATCGTATTTCAGCTTGACCGGTATCGAGTAGGCCTGAGAATATTGAGACTTATTAATGGGGCGGGAACGTGTCGATTGGCAATGCTCACTGATATTACTGCCTCCACTGTCCCATCAATGTAGATCGCTGCGTTATCTTTGAATAGCATAAACAACTCGACCAACATTGGCAAGGTTTTCTTCGATATTGCAATGTATGTGACTCGCTTCGGTGGCGTTTGAGACTTCGGAATGGCGGGAACATCGAATGCCGCAAGGAACGCCAATGTGGCGTACTCTGAGAGGTCGCGCATAACGAGGGATGGCGAACCTGGTATGGATAAGTCAATGTCCTCAACGGTTTCCATAACCACTGCCTGAATATGCTGATGTCAGTAAAGAAAAACAATACCACTAAACTACAAACCTGGACAGGAGGAAGTGCATCGATATCTGGTCGATAGTCCGGGGAGTTCGGGTATGTTAGGACACCTGGATTGGACGTCAGCTGAAAAGAAGCTTGGGCGAAGACAAGGTTTTACCCTTGAGAATGGCCATCAAGCGGGTGAGACGATCCAGGGGCCATTCTCGACCATCAGCTGATCTACTAGCCTTTCTTGTACTTTGAATAACGTCGACAAAAGCGACAAGGCTTTCTTGAGTGAATGGTGCATGAGCCCCGGACTCTGTGGGTGACCCGTGTATCTGACTGCTTGCCCTCCGCAGTACAGCGTTGCCGATAGTATCAATTGCCTGCCACACTCGGAGCAGTACTTCGGAGACAATCGGTGGGAGGTCGAGAGTTGGTGAAACCTTGATCGCCTTCTCCAAACAGCGCAATGCAGGAGCACTGATAGTCCTACTGTCCAATAGAACAGTATCTTGAATATGAGTGACGAACACGTCCCAAGCCTTGGAAAACAAATCAAGTTGCATGATCTTAGGGGTAAGGAATTCATGAAAGATGGATCCTATGGAGTGGAGTGCCAGGATTTTCGAGTCGTCCCATGCCTGCGCAGGTGGTCCCTCGATGGAGCCGTTGGCAGTCTCATGTCGAATTTCTGAGGTGATGGAATCCAACAATGGAAATGTGACCTTCCAGATGCATTGGTCCCACGTTTCTAGGCTCAACGTCGATCCATAGAGTTGCATTGTACGGAACAAGGTTTGTATGGCACCATCCCGAACCTCTTGTCGAGGGTCAGTGCATAGACCCAAAACTTCTAAGAGTAGGAACATCCATAATTCGCTGTATTCAGGCTCTGCGTCGGCGTTTTTTCGTTTCGATTGGATAGCATCCGATACACTCCAGAGTAAACTGGCTGCTGCTGTTAAGGCAATGTTTGTATCAGCTTGACGTCCAAACTGGCCAAGTGTGCTGATACACAACCGAAGATGTTCTGGAGAAAGCGACGAGACGGAGTCACAGACCAGGGTCAGCGACTGAAAAGCGATCTTGACTAGAGCCGTATAACTTTTCTCGCTTGGGGTGCCCAGTCCCAACGGTAATGATTTGCCTCTCATGGAGGAAGGCGAAGGCGGAGTGCTCAATACCGACACCGAATCGATAGACGGCGAGCGAATAGGAGGACTGGGCCGACACACACTCTCTAGCATTTGGAAAATCGTTTCCCATCCAACGACCAAAGTGTGGCCCGACGCCTGCAGAATCTCATGAAGAGTCTCCAACCCCATTCGTCGCAGCTCCACACTAGTACTCGTGTTCGCCGACGAGACGGAATGGTCGGGTATTACTTGTTGTGCAAGCACATCCACGACACGTCGTTGGACTTGGGCTTGTAGATCGCCAGTCGTGCTCAAGTTGCGAGGTACTATGACAAGTATCTCATCAAGTACGCTGGCGGCCTGAACACGAATAGACTGCGGTGCATAGGGAGTATGAATGACAGACAGAAGATGACTCGTGGTAGTGTCCCAAGCAACGTCCGGAGATCGATAAATAAGCCGATGGATGTTGAGCAGAGCAACACCTCCAAGTTTGGTGATCCCGAAGTCCCCAGATCGCTAGAGGATGGAGTTGTAAATTTGAAGTGTTACAGCTGATAACAGCCATTAAAGGCACTCACCAAAGAGCGAGGGATATGAATTCCACTCACACGTCTACGATGAGCAGGTTGTGATCGAGGGGAAAGCCCAATCACGCTGGCAATATCTTCGTGGCTTTCCGTCTCCAGAAGAATGTCACTTCCACCACCCGACTGCATTTCAACCATTTCTGCACTAAGCCTACATAAGGCATTGATAAAATGCTTGTAGGCGGAGTCTTCAAGGTTCTTTGAAGCATCGAACAGCCGCTGAATGGACAGCTGCAGAGTTTCGGGCTCCAGATCGGACAACAACGGGTGCCGAGCGGCACTAGGTTGTGAAGTCGAACCCGAGAGAGATACCGAGCGACTTGCAGGAGTATTAGCTGTACCAGGGCTCAGGATATTCCGTTTTCCACCCGAGGTCGATTGAGCGCCCTTGGACGTTAAAACGTAGTCTGCATTCTGGAGCACTTCCAAAACTCCAAACCAGCTATCACCGAGGCTCCCAGCAAGAAATACTGCGCTAGAAATGACCACCTTGAGACACGCCATGTTCCTCTCAGACAACCCAGGAGCCTGTGTTGGCCCGCTTAGGCCTAGATTCTCGGAGAAAGTGGCGGTCGTTGACCTGGGTGTCTGTGACTCGACATACGAGTCCAGGCTGGAGACGACTCTAGCAGGCACTGCGAACTTTGACAAGCTCGTTAAGAACGCATCTCGTGGTGTGACTAGTCCGAGCATGCCGGAGACATTGGCTAGGGCTTGATAGCTAGCTAAAACCTCTACGAAAAGTTCGTCAGAGAGGTTAGTGGAGATGACGAAGGATAGGGCTGCCAGGAGGGCAGGCCAACCGCTTTCAATAATGTCCCGCACTATACGAAGGTGTTTCGCCGATGGATCGTCTTTTGGAAGAGTGGCAAGATCTAGTGCAGGAGGTGCTCGAATGGGGGCTTCCCCAGCAGCCCGTGGCCTCTGGATGACGATGGAGGTATAAAGAGGACCCGTAAAGGTAGCCAGCCCTTCGCAGAGCGAAACGATGCATTGAACTGCAAGCAAGTAAATATAGGATTCGGGGATGGGAGGCGAGTCGGCTTTATCGAGTTGATCAATGCTAACGTTAATATTATCAATCACCATTGTCGGAAAAGAAAGCAATCGGGACTCACCACTGGAGTTTCATAGCAGACCCCTGGAAGCTCAATCCTCCACTGGTTCCCATCATTCCGACAACCCCAGACACTGTGGCGCTAGCTGCCGTAGCTACTCTGCCCGCCATTCCACCCACATCGATCCCGTACCCAGAGCCGACATGCTCAGGCAAAACACCTAAACCTGACATTTGAGTGCCGACATCAAGGAGTGCAGGCTTTTCGGTAACAAGTCGTTTCAAAGCGGTGATGAGCGAGCCAAACACTTTGGAACCGGATTCTTGTGCATCGTAACGATCCCAGACATTCCTCATAAGTTCGGCGTCGCTGCACAGTCTGGCCCCGATTGTAATCAGTTAACCAGTCATCGGTGAGACAATCTCGCGCACCCTCTCATAATCTCCAAGGCGAGAACCCGCATCCATTGAGGTCGTGGCGGATGAGGAGCATGATCTGAATGCTGTCCCCCAAAGCCTGCTTCGGCATCCTCTGCAAATATCCTGATTAGAAGCATGAGAAACACCTCAGCTTCGGTCATGAGTTCGAAGGAAAACTGCTTTAGCAGAAGGAACACAACACGTGTGCAACGAAGGGTGAGTGGGAATACGGGGCGGTCAGAAAGGGTCTTCAGCAAAAGTGGGCAAAGGTGGTGTCGGAGAAGGAGAATTAGTTCTGGGTGCTGACGCAATGTACATCAGTATCGAATTATAACATATCGTATAGCATGCATACCTTCCGGAAAAGAGCATGATAATTTGTAAGAACACTCTCGATTAGTTCAAGTGCAAAGGTCTTATGCAGGAAGTCTAGTTTGAGAAAATGGGGTTTTTCGGAGTTGGCGAGAAGGCATAGGTCTTCAAATACTGAGAAAGCATCTCTGGCGGAGGGGCCTAATGCTGTGGTAGTCCCGTCAGGCAGCTTAACATCTGCCAAGATTGCAGGATCTATGTCTTCATCGTCCTCCACCACCATTTTGTCCACCACAAACATGACAAGTTGCCGTAGGGTCGCAGCCGCTGTTGACGATACAACCGCGATTTTGGACTCCTGTAGTTTGAAGCAGAGCAGAAGTGCCTGAATGGATGGGGTCAGTAGTAGGTTTGCATGAATCGCTTGGAATCTCAAACGTACATCGCCGAGCAGGGCACCATGTATTGCGGGGAAATTTGGGATGAGAGAGACAAGCGTTTGTAGGATCCGTAGCTGGATATCGACCCCTTGGCTCATAGCGTCGCTCATTGTGTTGATCATGAGTGGTACAGCAGAGGTTGGCACGGCTCGGAGTGCAATTAATCGTTGGAGAGACCCAAGGGAGATAGCAACAACTTTCGCATTCTTCGTCGCGCAACCCATGAAAACGGGGCGTAGCAAGTCTTCGGATTGTGGACCATCTAAGAACAGTATTAATTAGATCTTTACACTACTTGCGCGTGCATGTCTCGCTCAACATTAGATCGTCTCGAACACGTACCAGATGCCAAACTCAACGTCGCCTGCTCTGGTGACGCTCTAAGGATTGCCAGAGACTTTTCGGCTGCCTTTCCGTAACTATTTCAGCGGTCCGCTTCGATATCCTTCATTCTCTACTGACCTCACGAATCTCGGGATGTTTCCTCCTTGTCTCGCTCGCCAGAGACTGCGGGATTACCAATTAGCTCAAGGTACAGCACCAGTCGAATTATCACATACCTGGAGCTCCGTTACGAGAAATGCCAGCGAGCTCATGAATGCAAAGTATATTAAATGTCGTGGTTAGACAGAATATTGACCTCCAGAGGCATAACAAGGCTTGAGTGAGATTTCGCGGTCCGGCATGGTAGAAGTGGTCATGTGACTGAGCGCGTTAGACGCGTGACCGATATTCGAGTCGCGACGCAACTTCGTCACTTCGATATAGCAATGCATAGTACGTGCCAAAATGTTGCCACATTTACAACAAGGATTTATGGTTTGGTTGTTATACGTCCGCATCTAAATCTAGGAATATGTTCCCTGTAGCGACATTGTTCTATGTTTTGAAAACACCCTCCCAATGCCGTAGGCATGAATACCCATGGTAATCTGAGCAACATATTAACATCCTAAATCAGTCCATAGACTACATATTTTTTGAAGAAGCTTACCAAAATTGTTCCGACACAAGGGGGAGCAATTATTCTCCTTGCGCATCCGTCCTCTGCGGACAGTGAGCAAACGGATGGTGCTCATATCCAATCTCACTAAAGAAGTGTATTTTATCCTTCGGTAGAAACAGCGCTGCGTACCGGCGCATCTCCCCATCGCTATACGCAGAAAGTTAAGTCAGCGCTTCCATCACACGAAGGTTTTCGGAGCTGAGACCACGTAATAGAATCCGCCCTTCGAGTCAAGGTACTCAAAGAACGCGGTGTACGCTGTACTTCTCCAGAATTCCATATCGGCAATTTCAAAGTTACTCCAAACTATGCATGGAAGTTGTTTTCTTAGGCGAGACTCTCAAGGAACGTGGACAATCACCGCACTTACAGTGACAAAGGTTGTACGTGCTGCCGCCGTTGTCTGACAGGAATTTAATGGAGTTACTTATTGCGATGAACTCAGGGTGAAGGATCATAAAATCTAATGGGCGTCATGATTTAAGAGCTAGGTCATTAATCAGGCTATGGGGATGAATTTTACCTCGAACATGTCCCCATAGCGTTGGGATTGTCTTCTCAAACTCATAAAGCGAGATTGTGAAAGCTGTGAAGAAGTGTATTCCGTAGGATAAGGGGCAGGCAGTACTGTCATAATCATGCATTACATACCTGTAATAACAGGGAATGGAGTCTTGCACAATTTGCTGTAATGACAGCCTAAGCGTCTTGCAAGAATTACAGGTGCACCCAAAGCGGTAGTTTGGTGCACCGGGATTGTTCCGAATGATGGGCTGGACCTTTCCCATCAGTTCCTTGCCCAATTTGGCATTACCCTCCACGCGGCGCCAGCTTCACCAGCTTGGCGTCTGATACAATCCTCAACACTCTCTCCTCATCGTTGTGCACGATGCCAAGTGCTCTCCCGCCTGCCTGCTTTCGCCCGCTTTCAAACGCGGCTAAAGGGACTGTCACACCAACGTTTCACGTGACATTTGGACTTAACGGATTTGCGGGTAACGGTAACCGGATCTGCAAGTCCCATTTTTAAAACCCAAGAGTCCCCTCCTTAGTTGTATGCTTCGTAATTATGTTTATGAATACTATTTCGAGTCCGTTTCAAATGATAGGAAGTGAACGAGCAAGGAAAATAATATTCCGACATATATCCAGCCAAGCAAGAATGACTACACTATCTATTGAAGCTCTCTACTTTGTGACCTTCGCCTTCTTACGCGCCATCCTTTCCTGCTCCTCCTGCTCCCACATCAACACAACACCGGACTTGGCACTAGGCTTCCGTTGCCGACTCTGCCGCTGCGCTGTCTGTTCCTCCTGCACCGAACCCCCGGCATTTATGTCCGTCTCATTCAAGGTTTTCCTCGATTTCCCGACAGGGCGTGGCTTTGGCCGTATTGGAACCGACTCCAATTCCTTCGAGACAGCCTGCTCCGAGTCAATACTGGCATTTTGTGCTCTCTTCCTCTTTTTCCCCGTGGTGTTTGAGTCTGTCGCAGAGGTCAATTCAGGCTGTCCCGTTTTCGTAGCCGTCCGCTTCCTCGTAGCTGTCTTCTTCCCCATACCCGTAGCCGTCTTCTTTTTTGCTCCAACCTGTTCAGACATAGGTTTCGAACCGGCTTGCGAAGTCAAATGATCTGCCGGCACTGAGATAGGATGTGGGATGGCGGACGATATAGCTGATGAACGTGCGTCGTGCAGAGTCGCAGGAGACGTGGGTGCGGAGATCCGTGTAGGCTCAATTGGAGATGCCGGATGCTGGCCGATAGCACTGAGAACGACTGCCGCTGGAGCCTCCAGCGTAACGGAACGGACAGGTGTAAGAGAGACTCGTGCAGCTGGATTGGGCAAGGGTGGAACTGGATTGGACGGTGGAGAGGTGGACGCCAACATTGTCTGCAGGAGCGACGGAATTGGAGGGATGGGTAGTCCGTATGACGCCGGGACATCATTAGGTAGATCTGCGAATGAAAAGTTGTCCGACGAGGGCCCTTGGCTGTAGTAGTCATACCCAGTAGAAGGCGAGCTGGATGTCATGAAGTTGTCTAATAATTGGTGGGACAAGTCACGATCTTGAAGGTCTTCGGTTGGAAACGGTGGCATGCCCCAGCTGAGGTCCTGATACCCGAGCGCCATCTCACTCATGCCAAGAGGCGCTGCCAAATCACTTGTGGTATGCTGTATCCTGGCATGACGGGGAGGCGACGACTGAAAGTCAGGCACTCCGAAGAGTTCCGGCCAGTCGGCCTGCGGGAACGAGATGGATGAGCCCGAAGCCACCGATGCGGGGTCACTCCGCACAGCCAAAGGTTCACTCGGGATCGCATCCACAGGGGGGTAGTCCTCAGGCCCATCCTGAAATACAAGTAACCCGGCATTGATCGGGGCTTGGGGCTTCACAGGCTCGGGCGGCGAAGGTATTATTTTATCGCGCTTTGCGCGACGCTGGTTGAATACATGCGCGCGCTGCTCTCGTAAAGAAGTAGCTATTTATTAAATTTAGTATGAGACTTGGACGAAAGATACACATAAATCACGTACGATACTTTCGAACTAGAAACTCCCCCCATGGTCCCATGATCGTCTCATTGTAATCGACGGTGGCATCGGCGAAGGTGTTGCCGGCCGCTGTTGTTCCATGATGTATGCTAAGTAACTGTGTCAGTTACCAGTCGCGTAACGGTGAATATATAGTGTGCTCTTACCTGGCTGATCGCATCGTCCCGTCCTCTGACATACCACCCATGAGGACAGTAAAACTCCATCCTGTTCGCAGCGCGAGCTCAGTCGTTAAACAGACGAGAGTCGATCCAAGGTTATCAATGTTCCTATTAAAGGATACAATGAGTACGGGCACCGGCAATGCGAATAAAAAGGCTTACCGCTGCATTTCCCGTGCACTCAGGTCCGTCGAGCTCTTCCCCTTCTCTTTGGGAATGCCGGAACCTGCCGCCGTATCCCCCATGTTACCCTCGTCATTATCGCTGTCGCTTTCCGGGTCCTCTGCGCTGCTCTCGTCATCATCGCTACAATCCGTACCGGCTCCATTCTTTTCCTTAGGTGGTCGGGGCGCCGTGGCCCTCAGGAACTTGATGTTTTCTTGGAACTCTGGCGTCTCCGCTTGAAGAAGACGAAGTGTGACTGCCCTTTGGGTGTTCAGCTTTCGAGAGGCGTAGGCTTTCACACTCTCTACTTCGGGCTTCCCCGCTGCCATTTCCTCGTCCAATACATGTGAAATACGTTCTTTGAAGTGGTATGCACTGTAGACTTCTGTCAATTGTGCTCGACGTGTTCGTTTCGCGGGCTTAAGGAGCTTGCTAAGCATATCGGGTTTCCTGGATGCCTTTCGGCTTGCGGCCTTGCTACGATCCGCATGCCAACGCATAAATGTCAGAAGTTGCTTTAGGCTCGTGTCAGCCTATTAAGCACTGAGAGCGAAAATTTAAACACGTACGCCTTTTCTTTTCTCTATTGCCGCGTGTAGCTGATCCTGTTCGACGACAGTCAGAGGTGAATCGGTCACGTCGACCTTCCCGAAAACGGCTTCGCGTTCAGGCCAACGAAAGAACCAGTCCTCATGCAACTTTGCGAGGTAAGGCTCGTATCGACCCTCCAGACCAGCCTCGAGGTACCCGGCCTTCCGTGTCTCGAGGAATGTGTCTTGTGCCCGAGTCCTTTTCCACTTCCTTCCCATTTTACGGATGTGTTGGAATGCAAGCCACAGGTGGAAACGCGTCTGAAAGATTTCGACGCGCCGGAGAGGAGATATGTGGAGACGCGTTTGGCGGTGAAAGCTTGTCGAAGGCCGAGATCCCTCGATGAAAGACCTAAACCTAGAGCACGTGGATAAGAGTATGGTTCATCCGGGCCCCCTGCCCAGTAAGTACCATGAGTTATTGAGAGGCTCGGGTCTTCATAACAGCATGCAAAGCAGCAACCGATTCAGAGAAGGATCCACGTTCACATGGAGGTAAGTCGGATGAGATCACGTTGCTCGATCCGGACGACCGAGATCTATTGATTATATCTTATCTTTCGATCACACCAAACAACAGCAACTCGACTGATTATTTCAACTCCCACCAGAATTCGCAACAACTCACCAACTTTTCCCCCTCGCTACTTCCGCAGGCAAATGGCACAACACCCAAAGCCGGATAACACCTCAAATACGGAAGACGCATCTGCTTCCTCCTTGTCTGAGCTTGCTACCGCATTCTCAAGGTTAGCTGTTGCATTTGAAGGTATGTCGACTCTTGCTGTAACTACTGCATTCCCTGCTCACAACGAGCTATACAGCGTTCACAAGTGCGGCTGCAGGTAGGTCGCAAATTACTCATATATATCACTTGATTGATTTTTTATAACCGTCTCAAGCCCCTCGTCAATCCTCGCATGCTCCAAAGGATGCAGAAACCCCGAGGAATGACGACAACTCCTGTGAGTCATACATATGTGCACAAGCCATCGTTTCTAATTTCTCTGCTTTCTAGTATCCAGCGTCGCCATTGCTATCCAGGCGCCGTCGGTTTTGGCAGGATCGGCGACGCCGGGATTGGCAACTCAATCGTCGCCGTTGCTCCTCGCAATTCCTCAGCAGCCGTTCGCAGTCGCTCAGCCCCTGTCCACAGTCGCTCAGTCCCAGCCCACAGTTGCTCAGCCCTCGGTCGCGGTCGCTCAGTCCCTGTCCGTCCCAGCCGATGACAAGGCGGCGTTAGCACCCTCGCTTTCCACAGCCACTACAAGTAAGTTGTCCTTTGTTCAGGGAACGTTCGGTACATCTTACGCCTTATAGATGGAGAATCTGCTCCGGTTAAACCATCCCTGATCGACGAATGCATTGCAGCTGCGGTGTTGTCTGGCGAATTCCAGGCAGTAGGTCCTTCAACCACTGTCGGGCCTGTGACCCAGATACCGCTTGCGCCTGCTGTTCCCCCCATCCCTGTCATGTCGCCGACTCAACTCGCGTTGCATGTTGCGAACATCCCGGACCAAGGCCCATGGTACCTCGTCACTCAGGGAAAGGAGCCTGGCATATATCCCACCTGGTGGGTGTTATCAAATCTGTCAGGATCCTACTGATGCTACGACAACAGGGGCGAAACGTCTCCTCTGGTTACTCGCGTTTCGTGCGCTGTCCACGTCAAGGTCGGAAGTAAGGTGGAGGCGCTCACAATGTACATGCAGGCCTGGATGAATGGAAATGTGATTCGACGGGTCTGATACACACATATCAGCCATCGTTAGCAAGTAACTACGTACGAGTTGTTCCAATCTATCCGTGTTCATCATCTGAGAGTGCCGGTTTCTGCTAGAAGATTAGCCTAAAATTTGCATGCCTTAAAATACTGAGATGAGGCTTTCCGATCCTTCCTCTATCTGGAACATGGCTAACGGTAAATTGTTTTCGTGTTTGAAATTTGATGCATTGGGACACTGACGCAAGATGCCACAACCGGTCATCTTTTTCGGCAAGCTCGAATTGTGTTTACGCTGATCACGACGCATGCTATCTATCATTGGAAATACGTTAAGGCCCCCACATATTCATTAAACTACCACTGACAACCCCAAATCTTGGTAAGGTTACGAACTTCTCTTCCCCTTCCGTCCGCCGGACGAATTGGACGCGTCAGTAGCTCGCAGCTAAAGCAATTACGCTGCCCGCACAACCGGCACCTTTGGTCAGGGGAGGGGGATCGGGAAATGCGATCTTCCGCTACGTCGCGAAGGCGTTGTTCCTTAGCAAGTGTTCTCGCCGCATCCTTTGTCGCCGCATCCTTTGACGCCGCCTTTTCCGCTGCGTAGGCCTCCTTGATGAGAACGCGTGAGCTCTTTCGAGCATCCGCTCGTCGACGAGATTCGTTCATCTTTTCCCTTTCCTTTTCACGGGCGGCCTCGCAAGCATCGACGTTACGCTGTGCCCTAAGCCTGGGAGGACAAAGTGTTCGGTATATCAGAGGCAGGGACAAGAGATGTATACTCACGACCTCATTCGATATTTAGCGCTCTCCCTTTTCTCCTCGATATTCCTATTATGAACCGTTAACTTAGCTTGAAGGTCCCTTTAATGAACTTACTTACTGCTCATTGTACCGTTTACAAATCTCGCGACGTCGAAATTTTTTCTCTGCAATTGTCAGCTTCTTGCGTTTCATTGTGGTTGTAGTCAAAGTGAAAGATCAGACAACACTTTGTAACCAAACAATGGTCAGTGACACGGGGCAGTTACTTACCCATGGGTGAACAGAATTGGGCTTGTAGGAGGTAAGGATTCGAAAGTTGAGCAAACCTCTGTGCACGATGCTTAGATGTAGGCAGTATTGAGATGTCAACAGAGAGTGGCAAGGAAGTTGTTGATAATCATTGAATGAAGTACGTAAAGTAACGTCGTCTACTAAGTGGTATCAATATAAGCGTTACTGACATCACTTAATTTGAGAGCAAAACCACGTAGGTTCAATGTTCGCGATAGTACTTCGTCGACCGTTGTTGCCAATCGCGCCGTTCTGGGCCTCAAGGACTGGTACGGCAGGTATTATCAACGTTTCCGTCATGTCAGATCTTCCAGGAATGGTGATAGGAGGCACGAAGCTGGGAAGGAAGGCGGAAAGTGATGTATGTCGGCCGGTCAATGTTCGCGATAGCTGGTGTTCAGCTGGAGTAACCAATGATGCAAGCTAAGCTTGGAAAACAGGCTGATTAGGGCTGTAGTAGACATTGTATGTATTGATTATGCTCACGTTACAGCTTGACGTCTTGTTCGAGGTGAGGATAATGTGAACCTTCCTACGGCGATCATCCCTGTTCGCGACAGTCACCCTTCGATCATAACTTCATTGGGAAGACGTGCACCTATCGCAAGATGCACAAGAAAGGTCGTATCAGCAGTAAGCTACTTTTCATAGCACATAATATTGGCCTGTCAGCTGTGTCGAAGGGTTTCACGAGGGAGGGTAACGGAAGTTGAAGGTTGATGTTCGTGACAACGGCTGCGGAGCGACAAGTCAATATTAACTCATCTAAACCATAAATAACGTACATCAGAATGTCATCCAGCATATTTCCGCACTGCGATCACCTTCAAACAGCCTTGAAGAATGGGTATCGTTGGTTCGTCGGGGAGAGGTGTCTAGGAAACCTATTCTAAGGTTAGGGTCAATGCGTATGGGGGCTTTGTTGGTCACGGGTATCCACGATCTTTGTTGATCGTGAGACGCGTTTGCCACCAAACCAACATCTTTTTCTCCTTCGTTCTCTCATCAATCGGACGTGGATAAGTGCACCGTTTGCGTGAACTCAGAAGCTCACTGTGGTAAGCGTTCCTACTCTCGAAGGCTACTTTACGCATAGCGGCTCGCAAAGCCCAAGCTCCTCCATGCACAGAGGCTCACCCATAGCCACCATGGTAGAGGCGCTTGGGCTTCGTGAGAAGCCATGGGTAAAATCGCATTCGTCTCAGTTTATTGCCAGCCCGTCTTCGAGTGCTGATGATCTTTTTAGGTTGCTTGGAGCTAACTGCAAAATGGTACGCCAGGTAAATGCTCGTATTTCTCATATGGGTATGCTGCTGCTGACGACCTCGCTAGACGAGAAGTGGCAAAAACTTCTCCCCCTATTCCGAGAGCATCTTTTCAAGCAGGCCGCCCGCGATCGTCAGCAGCGATGTTGATATCGGCGGACTCTTACTTCGTGCCATGGACGGGGAGGATGCACGGTTGGTTTCGCTAGGGGATGATGCAGAGGGGGATGAGCTCTCATCGCGGGCACCTTCACCAGCCCTGGAGCTGTGGGATCACGTAGAAGAAGAGCAGCCACACTCAGCCACAGGGCTTCGCGAGCACACCACGGAGTCTTCTACAACAACAACGCCAGCCACTCCAACAGCCACGTCAACACTTATCTCTCAAGCCACCCCTGTCCCGATCCCTACACAGTCACCCCACCACACATCCATCGCCATTGACGCACCGCCGGCTGCTCTTAAGCACTCACGCCCTTCGACCACCCGCCTCCTGGGCCAGGTTGAGGCTATGCGGTCCAAGCGCAGCGCCGCTGAACGCAAGAGAAGGAAGAGGGTTTCCCTTGCCACCGGCGAATCGTCTGCTAGCATCAAGTACTGCCCTAAAGCCTCTGTTCTTCAACGGTATGAGCGGGTCGCTGCAGAGGCCGTCAAGTTCAACGCCAAGCAGCTTCCTGTTTCTGGCGGGGGCTCGTACGTTGGAAAGCGGGTTAACCGTGGTAGAAAAACACCATGGACGGTGCCCGAATTACTCAAGAAAGGCTTTCGCTACGTAAAATGGGACGGGGTGTAAGCGTATTGAATCTCTTCCAGATCTTTATTTTGACGCCTCTTCTCTGCAACAGGGAGCCACGCCTTATCGTTGATAGCCTAGATAGAATCATTGCGATTCTCGCTGGCCAACCCCGCTGCTCTGACTGGCAGGACGTTGCACGCGATGCCGCTGTGGCTCTGAGGCAGGTTAGGTTGGAAGGCATTGCGGGGGGATACTTTAAGCCTGGGGATCTCGATCACCGGCGTGGAAAATTCCTGGCCACTGCTACCGGCGTATCCTTTGGCGGTGGACAAATCGTAAGCACCTCCGAACCCTCCACGCCTTACGACAAATATTGATCTTGCTCCACCGTTGTAACAGAAGCCGGGAAACCTGGTCCATTCACGCGGGCGCCGCATCCTCCTCAACAGGCTTTTGAACCGGAAATCGATCCAGCGAATAGGAGGCTTCCAAAGCAGTATGTGTCGCCTCCAGTGACCTCCCCACTGCTTCTATAATTTCAATTTTACAGGTGCATTCTCCTTTTACCAACCCAAAATCTACGATTACTGCCGCTCCACACTTCAGAGGCTCTTCGATCATCACCTAGGCCTTCAACACAATTTCAAGAACAGCATCTTTCCCGCATGTACATTCAACTGTGGCCCAGATACTGCGTGCCTTGAACACGAGGATTTTGGAAACGGTTCCCATCTTTTTTGTGCAATAACGGCACTCGGTTCGTTCGATGCGAAGGTCGGTGGTCATGCGGTTCTTTTCCCCTTGAAACTCGTGGTTGAGTTTCCACCCGCATCCACCATTCTTATTCCATCCGCCACCCTTAGCCACGGGAACACTCCGATACAGGCTGGCGAGCACCGGATGTCGATAACTCAGTATTCTGCAGGTGGTTTGCTTCGCTGGGTCGAGTACGGCTTCCGATCTGTGAAGTCCTTGGTTTCGCAGACGGATGGAAAGATGAAGCAGCAGGCAATAGATGGGCCACCTGGGTCGAGATGGGCTTGGGCGCTTAATCTTTTCTCGAAGGCATCGGAATTGGTAAAAGATCGGGAGATTGTATTTCATCTGCCAGGACAACCTTCGATATAGTACTAGATCTTCTTTGAACTCCTATCAGTGAAATAGTTTTTTTTTTGGAACATGGATTTCATCATTCAGAACCAGTGAGATAAGATATATATTGTTGGATCTGGGGGCTTGACTGTATTTCTTGTCGCTTGCAACTCACCCATGGTTAAAGTACACTCTATGCAAGAAATGCTGGAAGATCCATTGGTTAGCACTATGCCTGCTGTGCTGTTTATAGTGTGCTAACGAGGCGTATTGCTTTACCAGATTGTTCACGATGCAACGGCGGAGACCGTTATATATGTCCTGAAATTCCATCGTGCTGCTCATTTCACCAGTTGTCCGTGGACTGGCATCTTTGACTCCTTAAGTACACCCTCCTCTTTGGATCACACAG
Source organism: Hypsizygus marmoreus (assembly GCA_013433165.1). NCBI lineage: Eukaryota > Fungi > Basidiomycota > Agaricomycetes > Agaricales > Lyophyllaceae > Hypsizygus > Hypsizygus marmoreus. The sequence continues at coordinate 461,618 of CM024093.1, read as the reverse complement.
AACTGAGTGTTCCTCAGAGGTATGTGGATTCCTCTTCGAAGTATATTTATTTAGGCTAAAACTGTCGAAAAGTTCAAGGCGTCGAATGCTTCCCTGTTGCTTGGAGCACGTGGTGAATTCGAATCCTCTGAATGTGAATAATATTAGCAGGAAGGATATCACGGAACCAACGCATTCCATTGCTGGACAACACAAGCCATTAGACGGAGCTAAGGAGAATAGTGACTGTGTTGAAACGGCGCGAGTGATCGCCCCGGAAGTTGTGATCGAGGGCCAAGAATAGATCGTATCGTAGATCAGATGACTTTTTTGTTGTCCGACGCAAAATCAACTCAGCGTTTACTCTGAACAGCCAAGTGTGCCCTCTATTCCACTTTAGCAAGTCGTCAAAAATGGGTATGTATGCTCAAAATGTACCTCGGTTTAAGCCATGGAACCCTCTCACACCCGGCCACCAACTAAACGACCTCGCAGAGATGGAGGTCTCATTTTCCATACAATACCTTCCCTCAACTCTGACCAGGGCCGTACCAAGCCGACGTCGAAAAGGCACACTGTTCAGCAATGGAACATCCGCGAGCAAGGTGTTTCGCGCCACGATCGCGCGTTGCCTCTGCCTTTTCCTCCCGACACTGACCCGTCGTTGACGTGGTTTTCCTCCCTCTTCCCACACGACTTACCACCTGGAATACCCCCCATTGAGGTCGATTCTGAGGCAAACCTCCAAGATTTTGAGTCTTTTGTAGAGGATTGGACGTCAGTTCAACAGAGAAGAAAGCGGGGGCGATCGGTACGTTTCGACATGTTTCCGAACAAGCACACTGCTGAGCTTGATGCAGGACGAACCTCTCAATGTCTGGCGGCGTGAAATTGACATGTTCCTTGACGAACTCATACGGCTTGATGGACGGGGTGATTTTATCGATCAGGAAACATGCGGTCAATGTCACATTGGCCGTCCTGACTTTCGCTGCAGGGATTGCTCTACCGACGAGCTTTCTTGTAGAAGCTGCTTGGTTGATTTCCATGCTCGCAACCCGCTTCATCGGATTGATGTGAGTGCCTTCCTTCTTTCTTTAAAAATCTTTATCAACTTATATTCCAGGAGTGGAATGGATCGTGTTTCGAACGAGTCACACTCAAGTCCCTAGGCCTTCGCATTCAATTGGGCCACTCAGCAGGGCATCGATGCCCCCTAGCGCGACGGGCGGGAGGGGACGCCTTTGTCATAGTCGATATCAACGGCGTGCATGAGGTTGGGCTGGATTATTGTGGTTGCGACTCGAGCAAGAGTATCATTGTTCAACTCCTCCGGAGTCGCCTCTACCCAGCAACCGTTCAAAATCCAGCAACAGCCGCAACATTTCGAACGCTTGACAAATTTCAAATTCTCAGCTTTGAATCGAAGTGCTCTGCATACGAGTTTTACCACAGCCTTCTACGTGAGACGGACAACAGTGGGCTCGTTCCAGGCAAGGTAATCACAACTCAATATGTGCTCAGGCATTCGCTCACCACTCTTACAGGACCGTTACAGGGAGTTTTTGCGGATGATGCGGGGCTGGCGTCACCTCAAGATGTTGAAGCGCACTGGCCGAGGTCATGACGTTGGCGGCGTGAATGCGACTCCAGCTGGCGCCTGTGCTGTGGAATGCCCTGCTTGCCCACAGCCTGGCAAAAACTTGCCTCAAGGGTGGGCGGAAGCTCCAGAAGACGAAAAGTAAGTCAATTCCGAAGATGTCTTCATGGCTAGCAGTGACGTATTTGTTAACAGGTGGAAATATGCTCTGTTCATCGCACTAGATGCGAACTTTCGCATGAGGCGGAAGAAAATATCCAGCGAGGCCAAAGATCCGTCGCTGAGCCGGGGTTTCGCCTATTTTGTCGAGAATGAGGCGTATGAGGCGCACCTTCATCAACACAGTGGGGAGAAGCAAGAGGTACGTGGGTTGGTGGCTTTATTACTGCTAATTTCTGACAAACCCTACATAGCCTAGCCTTTGTGTATCTCATGATGCGCTGAATAGCGCGGACACGAAAGAGACGCACGGCTGCGTGGTCACAGGCTTGGGTGCCTGCGACTGCTCGCGGCATGACTTCCGACGACCAAATGCCGTCGGGGACCTACAAAAGGGTGAACGGTGAGCTCATGTCTCACAGGGTTGCATAGCCAACACAACTAACGTCGCACAAGGTACCTCAACATGGATTACATGTTTTACTCGGGGCTACAAGGTGGCGACCTTCAGAAAATCGTGGTCTCCTATGATATTGCTTGTCAGTGGGGAATCAACTTCTGGTCGCGCATGGCGAAGTTCCCCGACGGCTGGATGGTTAATGCCGGCAATACGCACCTCACCTTTCTGGTCCCTAAGTTCCATCTCCCTGCGCATATTGAGAAGTGCCACCGCGACTTTTCATTCAACTATACAAAGGGAGTTGGACGGACTGACGGAGAAGCTCCAGAACGTAACTGGTCCAAGATCAATGGCCTCGCAGGGAGTACGAAGGAGATGGGCCCAGGATCGCGTCGTGACACGCTGGAAGACCACATGGGTGATTCTAATTGGAAGAAAGTTATTGGGATGGGTAAGCACTATGCGATGTACTCCTCACGTTTGTGACTGACCAATTTCATGAAGGTGCATCGCTTTTGCGGAAAATCAAAGCAGCAGTCCCTGAGCGTGCTGAGCATGAAGAGAACCTTCGTCTGCTAGAGAGTGTAATCGATACGGCACACCTCTCAATGTGGCGTGGGGAGGTGGTGGCCTGGGAGGCGGATAATCAATCGCCAAACCCGTTTGAGCCACGAACCAAAGGTAAGTCCTATCTTACATGATTTTGGCTTAGAATGCTTACTCCTCCGTAGCCCTTACTCAGACGGACGTACGACTAGCGCTGGCTTTGCAGGAGAAGCTCGCAATGGCCACTACAGAGCAAGATATGGTCCGGAGCGATATCTCCCCGAGTGTGATGCTAAACATGGGTTTGGAGCTCGAAGACCTGCAGTGAGTACTCACCTTCATCGTTCCGTATATTTTCTAAGCCCGGGTGTCGTATAGACGAAAGTTGCGGACGGAGACATCTGGACTGGGCCAGCATGCGACGAGCCTTCAGAAAGCAAAGCTCGTGGAGCACGCAAATGGTTTGCAACGCAGAATCACATCGTGGGTCGAAGTCCAGGTACTCTATATACCCGGAACGTCGCTTCTTCGTACGCTCTCAGCACAGAGCCGCTCATCCGATGCTGCTGAAATCAAGGTCTACGACATCGAGCTGTGGCTACCTTCAGCAATAGGGGGAAGGCCTCCTGTGATTTGCGTATCCAGGAGTACGAATGGCAGCTTCGTGAGGCCCAAGCCAACGACGCTTTGCATATGCTCCGCCAAAACCTACGTCTCGACAGCTTTCTGACAAAATGGAAGAAAGATTGGTCACGGGGCGTGCGGCAGAACACCCGTTCGCAGACAATTATCCAACAGAATCTAGCGAAGGTCAAGGCATTTGTGGATAAATACCGTGTTTCCCGTGTGGCGATGGTTGCACTCGAGCGTATTCTTGATAAACCCCGGAGCTGGGTGGATATTTTGCGGCCGCTGGCTGATGAAGACGTGCGTGGGATGCCGGTGACGGGTCTTGGTGAGGGAGGTCGTACCCTGTCCTGGATTTGGATGGCTCCTGGCGTGATGAATGGCATGTCAGCAGGGGAAGATCAGCCTGACCTTCACGATGGTATGTTGTTAATGGATATACATTTGATTACCTAGAGAACTGATGAACGGAGGATAGCGCTACGTATTCAGTGGTGCCGGGCACGCGCAAGAGCTAATCGATGGGCGGAGGAGGTGGTACTGTTGTTGGAGGAGATGCGCCGTGTAAAATCCTACATGAGTTGGCACAGTCAGTGGTGGTTAGATCAGGAAGTTTCTCGTGGCCCCGACGTTGGGATCGCCCTTGCCGAAGGACTCTCCGCCTACGCTCAACGACAGGCACGCTTGCGCACTGGGCTTAACCGGCATTTCGAATACCTCTGGCGAGATGTTGCAAGGTGGACTGAGATCGGTGATGTTCCCGAGGAGGAGGATGAAGTGGAGGCAGACGAGAGGGAGGGGGAGGATGAGACGGAGAGACAGGCAGGAAGAGAACGAGGTGGCTGAAGGTGTTGGAGAAGTAGCGCACGGCCCTCACGAACAGTTGAACTTGTGCGGTCCGGGGTGACGCGTTGTTAGTGGACTATAAATAGCTGATAATTAAACACGTTGCCGAGAACTTTGTAACACTGTCACACATCGCGCCCCGAAGTGCAACTTGAATGAGGTATTTCATGCCAAGCCCCCGACGATAATTTGCGGCGGGACGCCCTCAACGATGACGAGATACGGAAGAGCTGACTTGGGTGATTATGTAAAGGAACAGAGGCACGGTGAGCCACAGCATATGATATTCATGAAGCTGTAGTTACAGGCATTCTTGCATCTCGGCTATGCTGTAATTACAGGACAATGTGCAAGACCTAATTCCTGTAATTACAGGGTAGTCTTGCATCACTCTGCCAGCATCTGGTGTAAGGGGGGCGGGCCATAGACGGGGAGTGAGGCTTACAGTACATTGTATTATTGTCAATCATAAAATGGAAGGGATCGAAGTTGATATCACAGCGGAAGAGGACATCTGGCCTGATGGATGTGAGCGTCATCCGGATTGGAATGAATGACAAGACAAAAGAAAGCACCTACTCTATTCTCCAGTAGTAGCGGTACTTTAGCATCGATGGATGTTTGAAGAAGAACTGACAAGATACACACGAATCAGAGATGATGGCATCGGGGAGAAAAGCAACATACACCCGAATTAAATCGACACATGTTTCGATATCTGTAGCAGAAGGTTGTCATGCATAGTCGAGGGCCAAGAAGGTGATTCTCACGATAAACTGCCTACGGGAGAGTGAGTGAGGGTTCAGGCCGAGTCTGACAGTATGAGCAGACCTCCATACACAACATCCTCCTCCTCCATCTTCTCTCTCGATTTCTTCGCCTTATCTTCATCAACCCAGTCGGGCTGGTACCAATGCTCTCTCGGTATAACACCAAACTCCATAGAAGCTCCAGAAACAGCGGAAATGCGTCTGAAACACCACATGAGCCAGAGGGACTTGTGCACAAGCAACGGCGTACGTTTTGAATTCTTCAGTGAACGGTTCTTCGTTCAAAAACACGAAAGGGTACCCCTCACTTTATTGAACCGTTTCTCAATTTCCTGCACGCTCTGGATCGTACCCGCAAGATCAGAATTTCGTGCCAGGATCACGAACGTCGCGTTCGCCCGAGGTTGGAGATTCAATGTGGCATTGGCTTCGAAATACAAATCGTCCGAAATGCGTGAAGGGCCAGTGACTGGGCTAGGCTTCTTGAGATGCGAAATGAGCTCAAAGTAGGATGTGATTCGTCCATACCCTTCATGTGTGTACTGCAGCCCAAAATGGAGGGTCGTCTGTGATTTCGTGAGTTTGACAACCCCCAAGTTGCTTTGGCGTCACGTACCAGTATAATGCAAGCCACAACACCATGTCGGGTCCCTGTCCTCATACCCAAAATGTCGTCCAACCGAAAAGTATGGTTGTTATCCTGCCGCAACTCGTCAAGGAAACATTTTAAACGATGCTTTTCCGGAATTGCGCAGTAATAGAGTTGCAGACTCAATCATCACCCTAAAACTCGACGCGTCCGTTGTCACGGCTAATGATTCGAGCACAAAGTCCCAAACGGGTGGTTTGTAACGATCTGCGATCATGGCCAACGTATGGGCCGAGAAATGCGCACCAAGTAACAAGCAATTGCAACAGCAGTTGTTCAAACAGCAACTGAGAGAACAGGGGTAAGTAATGCAAACCTACGGGATAACTGTGATCGCAGGTAGCTTTGGTCGGGCATGTCTGTAATCCTAGGGTTCGCTCGAAAGTTCGGTGAGCTTGAAGCTGTAATCACGAAGGCACCGAGTAGTTCGAAAGCGTGATATTGGTCTAGCGAAAACTGAACAGCGAAATGTCACATCATCAAGATACAGGCAGAGGTTCAGCCCTTCATGAACTTATCCCAATGCCTCATACACGAATATCCATCATAATCTATCCGCCAGTTCATCAATATCAGGTTCAGAATCTATCACGAAACACTCACCAAAGCTCTTCGCCTGATCACATGAGCACCTCCCCCTTTTCCACGTATCCTTGCTCTGTGGACAATGTATATATGGATTATGCTCGTATCCTATCTCGTCGAAGAAGTGTATCTGGTCCTTTTTTGCAAAGATCGCTGCTGCAATACTGTGTACAGGTGCATCACCCCATCGCTATGATGCAAAGTGACTCGTGAGTTAAACGCAGGCAAGTCTCGGATGGGAAGAAGCACACCTCATAGTAGAAGCCCCCTGTTGAGTCAAGATATTCGAAGAATGCTGTGTACGCTGGTCCTCTCCAAAAATCCATATCCGCGATTTCGAAATTACTCCAGACTAGAAGGTTGTTGTCGACAAGGCAATGAGAGATATGGTATTGTGCACTTACAATGACACAGATTGTACTTGTTTCCACCGTCGTGCGACATGAAGCCCATTGCATTGTCTTCTGCAACGTACTCGGGATGCATTTTCATGAATTCTGAACCAAGAGTCAAGACGGATGCGGGATAGAAAGAGTAGCATGGAATAGACATACTTCTTACATGTTCCCAAAGCGTGCTAATCGTCTTCTCGAATTCGTACATTGTGATTGTAAAAGCTGGAAGTAGAACACAGGTAAGTGACTGAGGTCGCAAGAGTGAAGGCACTGCGTACAATAGACTTTGTTGTTATCCTCCATAAATAAGAAAGGATCAAAACCAATATCGCAATGGAAGTGGACTTCTGGTCTAGAGGAAGTTACAGCAAAAAGGAAAGGTTTGAGCACTGAACTCACTCTATTCTCCAGTACCAGCGATATTTTTGAACTAGTGGGTGGCGGAAGAAAAACTGAGCGATAAATAGTTAGATAGCCATTCAACTCAGTTAAGATGATTTCGTACGCCGGAGTTGAATCGACACATATTGCGATACCTGGATTAGATAAATTCATCGGTCAACATAGTCAGTTGATTACAGATGATGGTGGTCGCTACGTACGATACGCTGCCTATGTCCTGGTCAAGATCATTGCAAAAGAAAGCGTTTCAAAGAACACGTACCGCCATAGATGATTTTATCTGCTACCATCTTTTCCCGCCCTGCCCTTGCCTTGTCTTCGTCAATCCAATCAGGCTGGTTCCAGTGGTCGGGCGGAATCAAACCAAACTCCATCAAGGAGCCCGAAAGTACAGAGACACGGCTGCAGGGTATTGATAAAAAAGCGTCAAAAGTATGAGTTCCGCAACTGACCTTTTGAACTCCTCCGAAAAAGGTTCCTCGTTCAAGAACACATAGGGATATCCGTGTCCTCTGTTGAATCGATCCTCGATATCCCTCACACTCCTCACGGCACCCGACACATCTGAATTCCTCGCCAATATCACAAAAGTCGCATTCGCCCGCCTGTCGACGGCCAGCGTCGAGTTGGCCTCTCCAGTCGGAATGTAGTAGTCATCTGGGACGGGTTGTGGACTGGGTTGCTTTGAGCCGCCTTTAAGTTGTGAGGTGAGGCTGGCAAGAGAAGTCGCCCGGCCATAGTCTTCTTGCGTAACACTAAGTATAAAGTGCAGACTAATCTGTAAACGTGTTACTTGGCGAGGCACAATGTCATAAATGCAAAACAACGGACAACGATCCCGAGAACAAGCAAAAGGTATCGCGCCCACGTCTGCATCGTGAGCTCGCTTCCAGAAATCGACAGACGAACAGTTAGCGTCTACAGACGCTGGTCGGTAATATAATGGTTTGCAACAGCAAAAGTAAAGATAGCGGAAGGCAAGTTGAGCCAGTGCGCAGCATTGCTTGGCTCCGAGGGCCCGAGTTAGGTTTAACGGCAAGGCGAAGCCGATCCCCCAAGCTCCAGCACAGCAGGTGCAAATACCCGGCATTTTAGCGGCTTCTGACTTGCTTCTCGCCACCAAGCACGCAGGGTCCATAAGGCGAGATCAATCCAAATTCACTCCTGAGATAACTATACGAAAGCGAGAGGCTGGCATGGGCAGAACTTCGATTTCGCACTTTGACGCTCCAGAACCAAGGAGGAACAGCCCCATTATCGAGTACCTTCGAGTGGGTGAGGAATGTCGTTAACTTATCACTGAGAAGCTTGCGTCCACACTCACCAATGATTTATCTCGCGGTGTCTCTTGCTTAGGACCTGGTGTTGTAACCAACACATCCCACTACATCAGTGCGATCTTCTGCAGCTCGAGGGAGAGCTCGGAAACATAAAAGGACTTCAGAACATACGAGACTGTTGTGCTTGAGTCCCGCGCTGAACAGACACCGAATTGCGTCGCCTTCACGCCGCAAAACGTTGGAAGCCTCTTCCACGACAAAATGGTATCTTGCCTATGGAGCATGTGCAAATATTTTGTCGGTGTACTCTTCACCGTAATTGCGGCTCCAACGGGAAACATGCGCAGAGAATCGACAATCATCGGATGGCCCAATCATCCCCTGCATGAACTCATCCAGAATCCTGAAGCCGAATTTACCTTTGTCTTCGGGCGTACAGAACATCTCGATAGCCGTCTGGGCTCGTGTACCAAGAGGTAATAATCAAGGTTCTTCCGCGTGGCGCTTCTGTCGTGCAGCCAATGCGGCTGCTGATTCCCTCTCTGCAGCAGCGCGATCCATAATGCTCCCGGGGGAAGTTCCCATGGCTAGTAGGGACACTGCACGCGTTGGACGGCAATGTGTTACAGGGTCAGAAAGGAGGGGTGTTGGGTCGAGCGCTGGGGTCATTGTGTCGTCCTGGAAATCCATCCGTGAATCGCCTTCTTGTCGTGACGCGTCGCGAAGTCGAATAGGGGATGCGGATGCAAAAGCCTGTCGAGCTCGGGAGTTCAGGCAGAAGTTCTTCTTCCTCTTCGAATTCGTCTGGGGTGCGCCGCTTTTGTTACGTTTGCATGAGATGTTGACCTGCGCGGCGGGGAGGTGTTCGCGGCAAGCACTAGTGTCGGTAGTATTTGTATTTCCTCGAGATAGAATTGGTCAAATTAAATATCATATAGCCCGACACGAGTCATAGATGTTGCGATGAGAATTCCCACTTCAGATCTTGAACAGGAGGTGAAAAGAGATAGCGAAATCTGAAAATTGTGGTAAGTCGAAACAACCTATAGCTGAAATCCGACAGCCCTATTTAAATAAAATAGCACACAGGGGCTCAGGATACGCCTGGCACCGATAACAACAATAACCAGCGCGCGCTGCCATGACCGCGCTGGTGACCCCGGCATAAGCAAAGCAGCGCCAATAGCCCGATATCTGTTCCGTGGGTCACCGCCCGAGATCTTGATGAGCCACAGCGGCATCGGCTCCCAATCGAGACGGCGGGTGTCAGACGCCCACGCTTTCTTGTGCCGCCTCCCCGGCCAACGTCTCTCCCTCTCGTTGTTCTCGAATTTCAAGCATAGCTACAAGATCTAGTTACCCCGCAAATATGATTCACACTTTCGTTGGACATTTCTCTCTCAAAATTTATGCCTGAAATCAGACTCAAAATTCAGGTGAGATTGTTGTTCAATTCAAGTATTCAGTCGAAGAGAATGAAGATTGTTCTAGTATTCTCTCCTAGACAGACATTATCAGTCATTTCTCCTTAGAAGATTGTTCAATTGAAGTTTCTCGACACCGCCAAAAAGTCATGCCTTTTTGGCGGGATCACACATGTGACCTTGTCCGCTATAGCGCATCTGAGATAGGCCTTTTTGAGCCCAAAAACAAAGACTTTGGCGGACACGCCTTGGCAGGAGCTTCCGGGGGCCTGCCTGCAGTGAACATCTCCCATCATCTCGAGATTATACTGATCTCACCGCCTTTCGTCGATCTGACTGCCTGTATCTGAAATGCTAAGGATCCAAATTCGCCCACTGCAAGGAAATTACACGAGAAGACAGGAGCACCATGCTCTGATATATGGTCAGTGTCCCTCTCGCTTGCGTGATAGATATTGACGGCTGTATAATAAATAGCTCACGGTGTCAACCCACCATCACAGTTTTCAGTACTCAGTGCTCAGTGCTCACCGGTCACCGCTTAGCACTGCTAAATGGATTGACCAAGCTTGAGCGTTACATCCAACCCCTATCGACGCCTAAAAAAAATCCGCAGAAGCCAACAAAATATGTTATCGATGCAACGTGCAAGACGCCACTCAATGACACGCCTGATCAATTACTGATGTCGACAGAAATTTCCGGAATCTGCCTCGTTGGATCCTCGTTGACCTCTTGGGCCTGGAGGTTGCAAGAGGTTGCACTGCATCAGGCCGCCAATCTTTGCTGGACACAGGCCTGCACCACCGTGGACTCATGCCCTTGTCCAAATCTCGTAAAAACGTCATCGTCCCTGTTGTTGCGCTGCCTAGTTCGGCACCACACCTGAACTGGTCATGCTCTTCCAGACTCTTCCCTGGCTTCCCTGGCTTCCCTAGCCTCGTTTTAGAGCCACAACAGGCCACGACTCGCGTTAGCCACGAATGACGTCTGTCGAACTGGAAGCACTTCGGGATCCGAATCGCCATCAATGAATTCCGCGCTCTATATAAACTCTCGTTTCCCCTAGTTCAACCTTCTGCCTCGTTTTCAACCCCCCTCTGTTCTGCTGTGTACTTACCTGTACAATCATGTCCACCGAATTGGTTCAGTCCGGATTCACATACAAAATCACCAACGCCAAATCTGGCACTGTCGTCGACTTGTCCGGCCAGGACAACAGATCCAGTACGTCCCAACCCATTTTTTCCCTTTTTTGACGCGTGAAGCTAATAAAATGATGGCCAGTCATCGGATTTCCTTCCCATGGCGGAACCAACCAGCAGGTATGTATCACCGTATTGCTGAGCAAAATCGCGCAACTAACTCCCAGTGTCAGTGGGCCCTAGAATGGACCAATATAGGGTGGACCTTCCGCTCTGTGGCAACGGGTCTCTACCTCAGCATCGACGGTTCCCCTGCTGACGGAACGCGCCTTGTCGCAGTGACCACTCCTTTTGGATGGCACATCTGGCACGACGAAGTGAACCCACAGACATACAGGCGCGTCGATATTGCGCTTTTTTTGAGAACCACCTGATTGATCGAGGCGGTGTTCACAGAATATTCGTTCCTCAAACCATCTTCAACCTCGATCTGTGGGCAAAGGGAAGCTCTGTTCCCGGAAACCCCATCACATTGTGGTATAAGTGGAATGGCATCCATCAGACTTGGAAGTTTGAGCGTGTTTGAGGTACTTCTTTCATTCCATCACCCGTCGATGGCGATTTTTGCTCACGCTGCTCCATCCTTAGTCCTGGATCCTTGAATGTACTTTATTGTACTCTGGACTTCGAAGTTGTGTCTTTATTGTTGTTCTCTATACCTTGCCATTCTGCACTCCATGGGACGTGGGACGTTGCTTTTGTAATACCTTCTTCTAGTTCTATACCACAAGCCTTGTTAACGTTGTGTCTATACAAATCGAAACAAGAGCACGTTGTTCATCACATTATCTCCACATCCAGGCCCTTTTCCAATGATCCTGCTGCGGAAGATGAAGGCACCATCGATGACGATTTCAATCAGCTGAGAGCTCCTATACGTTATTCCTCGGCAGCTACCTTCTGGATTGGTCCACTCCATGCAAACGCGATGTCAAGTCCGCATTGCCAACATTCACGACGTCAGACGTTTGGGATGCCGGAGTACCGGAGACGCTCCCAGAGCACTATATAAACCCCGCTTCCCTAAGTCCACTCATCCTCATCCCAACCATGTCAATCCAAAGCGGCAACACTTACAAGCTCGTCAACGTCAAAGGTGGCACTGTCATCGACCTCTCGGGCACCGACGGCACCTCAGGTATGTCCATGATTGCTGGCCTTCTGCATCGCATCCACTGACTCCAACGTTCTAGTTCTTGGATGGAACGATCACGGTGGAGACAACCAGAAAGTAAGCGAGATGTGTTCCAAAGACCGTTAACTGCGGCTGATTTCATCCCACAGTGGGTAGTCGAACAGAACCTCGGAAACCAGTGGTCCTTCAAGAACGTAGGCAGCGGACGCTACCTCGGCCTCGGTGAAGGCCACGGTAACGGCAGGCGGCTAGAGGGCGTCGAGGAACCTTTCGGATGGGACATCTTCCCAGATGAGGAGGACTCGAGCGTTTACAGGTACGGCATCTCTTCGTTGGCCAGTCGGTTGATACTAAAAAAAAAGGTCGTAGGATTAACGCACCCGGACTGACTCACTTCAACGTCGATCTGTCCGATCACGGAAACTCGGAGAATGGGACCCCCATCGCCCTCTGGGGCAAGTGGAAGGGCACGAACCAGAAGTGGAGGTTCGAGGAGGGTAAGTCTGACGTTTAAAATGCTTGAGGATGATCGCGAAACTGATAACATCCGATCCAGCCTAATCGCGTGTACGCGGGGTGTTGTTGGAAGAAAAATAAATCGGACTTTTTTGTAGTAGGTCGGAAGCACAGTTGTTGTACCATTTAGCAAATCAAGATTATCGTGCCGTATTGTAAGATCTGTGTGGAGCCATAAGAACTAGGGGCAATTGAGCCTTGCCACTTTCGTGACAGTGGTCGTTGTGGTAGTCGTTGTTGTCGTGATAGTAAGTTCCCCGTTTCCGCCAAGCTTTAAGCCTTCCACGTCGATAACAGTGTCAGCGGTCGATGATGTTGAGGGTTTGAGCACCTCCGAAGAAGGTGCTGGCACTTTGGCTATCATTGCGATCTCTGGTGTGGCCCTGCATCGAACGAATCGCCAAAGACGACAGGATTCGAACGGATATCGTGTCCAAAGTTGGATCTGGTAAGCGTCGGTAGTATGAGCCAAACATAGAGAGAACAGGCGATAAAATGGAGCTCACTGGAGTGCTGGGCTTTTGGCTTCCATGGTCTGCCAGATCGAAGAGGAATGTTGTGTTCGGCCAAGCAATTCTAACGACCCATGAGATGCGTTCAGCAAGTATACGAATCACAATGTTACCTCCAAATCCCTTGTTCAAAGTCGTCCGCTTCCAAAGCCCAGCTGGCAGGATATGGGCTCGCAACGATGGGGACTCCATCGCGTATTCCATCCTCAACAGTTAGGTATGTCCCGCCATGTAAGTTGCGGATCGAATATCCCTTCCCCAAGGGTGAAAATTCCCACTATAAGAGGCTGAGCACCAAAATGTCACTGAGAGACAACTGAGTACTTTCTGATTTGGCCCATCGTGGGGAGGGAAACCTGAGATTGGGCGAATAAGTTGATGAAGAAACGAGTAAAAGATAAACACACCTATGATGGATTTCAAGTTGATTCCATCAAGATCAAGTGCTGTACCGCTGACGAAGTTGAAGACTTGATACACCCCAGGCTGCAATTTGTGAGTATTTTCTTCAATAGACATCTTCGGGCTCAGGCGTTGATGATGGTTGCGTTAGCCCCGATATTGGTAAGAAAGTATACAAGTATCCCAGGAAACGCCGCATGGTCTCTGCATGGTTCATGCCAGTTGGGTTGGCCTTTCCGAAACGAGAATAAGGCGTGTAATTCTGAGATCATGCCTCGTATGATTCGTGTGGATGAGTTGATCAAAGAACTCGAATCGAGTTGTGTATGCCCGGTGCCCAGCAAGACAATCATAGTTATTCCGGCGGGATGGGTGCAAATGTGCAGACGTTGAATTGACAGGGCTAGATGTTCAAGACGAAGCAGCCTGTTTGACTTGGAAGTGAGGAAACAAAAGTCGTTTTAACGTTCCTTGTTGGCCTTGACTGGTTCCAGATAAACATGTCACGCCCTACTCTCTTTCTTTTGACCACCACCATCCAACCAACCATCTTCATTTTAATGCGAACGCATGTGCTGTGGTCTATGGACATTTCAAGCTTCTCCGTATCATACGTGAAGGTTGGTGAAACTTGATGCATATTGTGCCCTCAGAGAGTTGAAGATGAGGTTCCGTACATTATCTCCCAACCCAACTTGAACGAGAAGCCTAACGCCGTCCTAAAACATTCTCATTAGATCTGTCCAGTCGAAACGCCTGTTTTGCTGTAGCATCTGTAACGCAATTTGGAATGCTCAGCAGTACAGGGAGCTGTCAGCACTCCATTTTGAGCGAGTAAGATGATCCAAAAATAGCACGCGAAACACGATGCGCGCGTCGTGCTGTACCTCCGAAGCCCTATACAAGTCTGTTATCCTCTCCATTGAATCCTATGAGACGCATTGCATTGCGATATGCTCTGCTTTTTTCCGAAGTTTAATCTGCGAGATATGGAGGCATCCCCCCCTTGTTCAAGTCTCTCTATCTCCCGTTATTGTTGCTCAGATCCAACCACCGATACTGATTAGGCCGACGTGGGACCTCTTCATAACCCGCGCTATGTCTACGATCCTATCCCGGAAGACTCCATCGATGACGCGCACCTTCGTTTCACATTCTGAACCCTTGATTCGGATTTGAATTGGCAAAAGACGTCAGATGGATTCAGTTCACGTATATAAGCCCCAGGTTCCCCGAAATTATCTCATACAACACGCACACTCAACAGCGAAGTAACCGAACCAACAAAACATCCAACATGGCAAACATCCAAGGTGGCAAGACGTACAAGCTCAAGAACGCGAAGGCGCATACCGTTGTTGACCTTTCGGGCACCGACAACACTTCCGGTGCGTACTTCGCCCTTTCTTTAGTCATTGTCTTACCCTCTGCACCGCCTCAGTCATTGGATGGGATGACAATAACACTGAGAATCAGAAGGTCCACAACTCTACGGTCTGCTCCCATAAGCTCATACTGACTGCCATTCCTCCAGTGGAATCTTGAATGGACCGGCGCACACTGGGCCTTCAAAAATAAAGGCAACGGCCGCTACCTCGGTATCAACGGCCAGGTCAAAGACGGCACTCCCCTCAGTGGTGTCGACAACCGCGTCGAGTGGGACATCTACCCCGACGAGCGCAATGCCAGCCTCCACAGGTATGCACGGGTTGATTAAATGATCTAGCGTCGTTGGTATTTACTAAGTTCGTGTGTAGGATCTACGTCCCTGGTGCTAGCTCGCCCATGAACATGGATCTGGCAGAGCATGGTAATGCGAAGCCTGGTACACCCGTGACCATCTGGACGAAGTGGGAGGGCGAGAACCAGGCGTGGCAGTTTGAGGAAGGTAAGCCGAGTTCTCTGGCTTCCAGTGATTCAAGCCTAACGAGGGCTCGTGGAAGTTTGATTGAGCAACGCATGTTCTGTGAAATCAGACGAAAAGTCGAACCTTATTATCCTGACCGCGATTGTTACAATGTCTGTTGTATTTATATGAATCGAATCAAATGTAAATTGCGAACTTGGAAGGGTGACTGAAACGAAGTATCTGGAGCACCATAATCACATTCTGATACACCGCAAGTGATAGCCCAAGTACGGCCTAATGCCACAACGCACGAATGCCAACCGTGATCGCGATCGAAACTGCAAGAGCTAGTGCGAGGGATGCTGCGCGTCCAGCCTTTTGGGACGCGGTTCGCGGAGGGCCTTTCGCACCTGCCTCATCTATAGCAGCAATTTCTTCCTTGGTCAATGGAGCTACATGCCGTATCCATTTAGTGGAGGCAATTTCCCTCATCGACATGATCACTTACGAATATCCGCAACCGCCAGATACTGTTCGAGGTGCTGTTTGCTAGAACTTGTCCTATAGCCAACCGGTGAGCACCACCGGAGTACAAAAATTCATGAATAACGAACGTGACAATAACGACACCTTTGGCCTTGACCCAGGCAAGGATGACCTGTGTCGGAGCCACGCCACGACGTTTGGCTGCGGCGTTGATGGGTCCATCGACGGCTCCTCCAGGGAATTTGGTGATTGGGCTGCGTCGTTAAAAGCAAGTTTAGTTCGTGGTACTATTGAACTTGGGGAAAGAACGTACGTGAGACTGCTGTACGCTTCGATCACGATTCTGTGTTTCGCTGCGTATTCAAGGAGACCCTTGTTCTCGGCGTAGTTGTAAGGATGGAAAGCAATCTGGGATGTGAGTTTAGTTTTTGGGCCCACAAAGATCCACATATAAATTCCGACCTGGTTGACTGCAGGAATGATCGTGGCTGTCTTCACGAGCGACTGCAATTGTTCGAGATTGAAGTTGCTGACACCAATGCTCCTTGACAGCCCGTCCTCTTTGATCTTCTCGAACTCTTTCCATGAGCGTTCAAATTCAAAACCGACATTCCTTGGGTGATGTATGAGGTACAAATCCAACTGCTTGAGACCAAGCTGGGTGAGAGTGATTGTCAGACAAGGAAATACACTGCTGAAGGATCGCTGAACACACCTTCCCTAGACTTGTCCTTACAGTCTCCTGTATAGGACCATAGCCATACTTGGTCGTTATGTACAGGTCTGATCGTGGCAGCGCACTTTCCCTGATAGCGACACCGACGCTCTCTTCGTTGTTATAGACTACGCATGGCGATACATATGTGTGGATGAGCTTGGAATCATACCCGAAGCGAAAACAGTACGCACTCTGTGCTGTGTCGATATGCGAAAACCCTGTCTCTATGGCCTGCGCAATGTATGGCGCGGCATCCTTATCGCGAAGAGCTGTCCCAGTCCCGAATCCAATGGCAGGCAGCTGCAGCTACGTCATTTCACAAGTTTTGAAGTCTCTGTGGACAGACTGACCTCGTTTCCGTCGTTCAGCTTCACAGATCCAAAAGGCATTGTGGATGTCAGAACGTGGATGGTCGTGGAATCCGAAGAAGATAACTTTGACAGAGCGCCATTCTTTGACTAGCTTGCGTGATGGTTCTCAGCTCGTTTGTGTCATGCTTCCGCTGCCGTCAACCCTGGGAATCGTAGAGGATGACAGGTAAAACGCATGAGGCGTTTGTACACTCGTCGATGGCGTGAGCGCTTCAAATAAACACATGTACTGTACTTCACGATTGCAGCACAACTCGAAGTCATTCGAAAAAACCATGTGCCCAGGAAATTTCATGATCGACACAATGACTTCCCAGTAACAGCACAAGCTTGATATCGAACACTGCTGTCGAATAAAAGATGCTACAGGATTCACAACAGCAGCAGGGAGTGCGAAGTTGCAGGGAACAGGGTCTGGGCAACTCGGATCTATTACGAGTCACGTGTGAGTTGTGCCACACTACGCGTCGCAACCAAATACGGCGCAACGTGGTTCTTGAATCTGGATCCTCCATCGTCGAAGTGAAGCCACACGCTTTCTTTTCCCCAGAAACATGCTATATTGCCTCTTATGATTCGCAATAGTCTGAAAGTTAGTGACGGTATGTGATGCATTGAGTTTGAGAGCCTCGCTTCACGTTTGCCGCAAATTCAAAGTGAGATGCCCCTTTGACTCTGAGTGGCTCAAGCTGACTGGTTGTGACTCGCAGCGCGCCAAAGCGTGAGGGAAACCAGGATATGTATATACCCTTATATGGTCATCGTCTATCGCAGGACCTACATTTCCAACAAGATCTTCATCAGAATCCAATCAGAATCTGCACACCTTTGGCCCAGATTGAACAAGAGAAAACGCGTGTATCACCTCAAGGCAAATGTGCCTTGATAATAGGGTGCAAAACAAAAGAAAAAGGGTGAGTTCTGGAAGGCCGTGGAATGAGTTATTTGTTCAGGTAGTCTTCTTATCACAGCTATTGTGTCCGTGCATTTTGATGCGCCACACTCTCAAACTGTATATAAACCCCTGTTCGCAGAGGAATTTCCTCAGCTCTCCCACTTCTTACCACATCTACCCGTCTTCACATAAAAACACCTGTCACTCTTTCACTCGCTCTTCGGGCCACTTTCAACGTGCGTCTCCGATAGACCCTTATCTTCCCACTGTCTTTTTGACACCTTACGACAGTACCTCAACCTCAGTTTCGCTGAGCACGCACTCTTCTTGGGCTACTGGCGTTACCTTGGTTATGTACGCGCCGTTCTTGCCATCCTCTTTCGCCATCCATCTAATGACGCCACATTCCAGAACCCACACACCTTTGCATATTTGTCCAAGACCTGCCCGTCCCTCACAGTGGCGCAAAAAGCTTCAGGAAAGTACCATCTCAGGATTATAGAATCACAATGTACAGCCCAGAAGGTGTGGCGGGCAGCCACGTCTGCTCGTCCACCTGAAGAGCGTCATGCAAGTGGCGCGAGGGGGAGCCTATCTGATGCCACGGCATCGGAGACGGCGTTTGTTGGTAGTCCTTCGTCTTCACAAAGGCTATCAGCATTCCGGGTGGGCGCGACGCCCCTCGGCTTCCGGGTGCACACGCGTGCGAGTCGGCCGGAGTCTGCGAAGGAGCAGGGCGATGCAATCGTGCGACGCGCTGCCTCCGCCCATGTGGTAAGAAACCCTGGCGAGCACGGTGTGTATGTGCATTTGAGAATTCGTAAAATGGGCTCTGGTACTGTTAATATCCTGAAGTCGCCCCGAGGGTCCCTCCCCTGGATCGTTGGCGTGTATTCGTGATGTTCATTTCTGGTTTCTTCCTGCTGTGTTCTTTGACTCTGAAGCCCTTCTGTTAGCCTTTTTGTGTCACTGACTTTGCGTGGGTGCGTATCTGTCATTGAATATGATTCGAGTCATCACTAGTGCTGACATGGTGACGCCACAGTCTTTGATCTCGTTACTGGGCATCAACTCCTCAAAGGTGTTCTTGCCCATCGCGACAATGTCTCTCCTATCCTGAGGTTGCTTCCTAGCATTCCTACCCGGACTACCAAACGTTCGCAGTTGCCACCTCGCACAATATCATCACCATGACAAACTACGACCACTTTCATCACCAAGTCGACCACAATACACGCTGATGAGCAATCTTTATTCTTATGCTTCGTGAGTGTCCGAGCCTCACTAGCCTCTTCGGTAATTCATTCCTATCCCATCACAGGAAGCACATGTTTTTCCTTTCTATCTTCATTTTCACTCTGAGCCAACGCAACTGTACAACACCCCATCCATCGCTGCACTACCTACACATATACCCTCGCATTAACTACACATATACCCTCGCATCAACACCATCATCACACCAACAATCTACATATGCCTATGTACGAGTGCCATCAAACGTCTTTCGCATGCTACTAAGTAGTAGACCGCACACATGATATCAAATCATATCCTATGCTATGCCTTTAAAGCTTGATCGGTAATCTTCCAGGACTGCCTCGAAAGACTTGGAAGTGAGTAAAATGAGGTGCGGCCAGGTAAGCAAGTTACAACTTGCAAGGAATTCTGTTTGGTATCGCGAATGATCAGATGATTTAAATGTTGTCGTCGATGAGGTAGCGTTGCAACAGAAGTCTAAATGCGATGAGGACATGAAAATGATTGTGATTGTCGGGCATAAACAGTCCATTGATCTGCTTCTACCTACCAAAGAAACTCAACAGCCTAGCCCTGTGCGAGTTCTGCGATTTACCATCGGCGGCCCACATTCGTACAAAATCCGGATCAAGCCCTTCGCACAGGTCGTATTCCGTATAGTTTCGTGTTTTCTCAGAGAACAGCCGTACCTGCAACTGCTACTTAGTGGTTCGAGGATAAACCTGGTCTTCAAAGAACTGCAGGGCTTCACACGCTGTAAAGCATTGCGAGGTCTGATGCGTCGTCGTGCGGTAAAACAGAGGGGCTAACGTCGGTGCCATGGGTATGAGATGCTAGATAGAACGTGAGACTGTAAATGGCGAAGGAAAATGGATAGTCAGGACTTACTTGATACCACTCGCAGAAAATAATGCCTAACGCGCCGACATCAAGCGCAAAGGCTTTGACAGCATCATCGTCTCGATCACTCGAGAGTGAGATAGAGTGAGATAGAGTGAGATATGATAAGCTGTGGATTGTCGCGCTTTCTCAAAGGGGGTTCCTTGATGCCTGGTACGGTAAGAGTAAACAATGTTGAATTGCCGAAATTGCTGAAGGCATAAGTTAGGCATCCTTGCGATCGGAGCTCGCAGCGAAGATAATTGTTGGAATTCTGGAACATTCATCTTCCTAAGTGGTCGATCGTCACGTTTTCTGGCTTGACGTCCTAGACATAAAGTTTAAGTCACCTGGAATGCAAGGTCAAGAAAAGAAGTATACCCCATGTGCGATCCTATTCTTATGCAGGAAACTTAATCCCTGGAAGGGTATGAGTACGAGCGGAGAAGAAATCTCAGAGGATACAGACAAACCTTTAATAAGCAGTATTTTCTTCGATGCTCAGCGGAAGTGGGCTTTCGGGGCAATCACCCCACCTACATGCCGAGCTCAGATCCTTCTGTGAGCTGAGCTCTTTTGG
Source organism: Hypsizygus marmoreus (assembly GCA_013433165.1). Lineage (NCBI taxonomy): Eukaryota > Fungi > Basidiomycota > Agaricomycetes > Agaricales > Lyophyllaceae > Hypsizygus > Hypsizygus marmoreus. The sequence goes on along the minus strand of CM024093.1, from coordinate 441,148 downwards.
GAAAGGTGTACCGTGGCAAGTTCGCAAACCAGAAACTTCGACACTGCACAAGATCAACGATAGGTACAACACATATAAAGTCGTCTTGAGAATTGGGTATGCCTCGTTCGTGAATAACCGCAAGATACGATATTCGTCGCTGTCATTTTCAACAGCCTTGACAGTAACATGTTGGCCAGCGGAGTCCTGAGGGTATATAATCCTTTCCTGCTCAGAGCAAGTTGAATCTGGAAGGCTACCACTCAAAATAGCAGCATACCTCTGCAGCTATCCAGAAAGGAGTCTCCCAAGAAGTTGGCAATGGATCATACGAGCAGTCCCCGCCCATGTACGCGTACGGGAAGGAAGCCTCAGTTTCTTTAGCTTCGGCGTCGTAATTCTCTTCCGCCGAAATAAAAGATTCTACGGGTCAATTGAGTTTCCCATTGTATAATATATCGCGTCTGCGATAAAGCTGGTATCCGCGCAGTGAGAACCAGCTTCAAAGACCTTCAGATGTCCAGAAAGCAATCTGGCGCGAAAACTGGACCTTGAGCTATCCATATTAAACTTCAAGACACACCTGGCTTGCCTCCTTCGCCTTACTGGCCATCTTCGTGATCACTGGCGGAAAATACTAAGTCTTGAGCTCGGGCTCTCGGGCAATCACAGCAACTTGATACAACTTGTCATATGGACGCAATGTCGACGTTCAGATGTTTGTCGTTGACAGGCAGATCTGTGCGGCATGCGTGACCGTGTTACAGTCACCGCACATGACGTGACGGGTTCTAATTTTAGTCCGACACGCGTCGACGCGCCGCGCCGCGGCGTTGACTTGTGTTGGGTCTGGACATGCCACTGCACCGGCCGTGTGACCCTCACTCTGTCATAAATCGTGTCGATGCTTCGAGATACCCACTGCTTGAGCTTGAAGTTTTGAAGGCTTTACATGCACCCAAAACTATCAGACTGGCTGGTCTGCTTCACGACAATGCCGATGCAAGACCCAGTGCTGCAGCACGACCGAGAACGTTGAAAGCTTTTCCTTCCAACTCCCTTTATTACCATCACGTCAACGATATGGATCGCCCGCTGAGCCAGTTACTGTAAGCAAAACCGGGCACGGGCCGGCGACTGCAAGTATGCGAATTCTGTGACTGAAACGGATATATTCACCGCCATCGCGTGGTGACCTTAAGAGCCAAGCCTTTAAAAGATCCCTGGAACCATCTAATAAGCGGCGTCCGAGAGGTGGCGCATGAAGGCTTGTGGCCTTTGCGGCGGAAGCTGAACTCGAAGGTATAGCGGTGTCGGAGGGTGGGCTAATGTTGATCCCGGATTTATACCATGATGATGACGAGGGTGCTGCCGAGCTTAAGATTGCATAGTCAACCCATTGCGTATCGACACGAGTGGAATGGTGGATAGCATCATTTGGAAGGCATGGTCGACCGGGTGGATTGTACATGTATCCCCAATTGCGATTTAAGTTCAAGTAATGGGCATAACTTACCGGGTTACGGAAGAGGGGGGTCAGACTCGCTGGTCGAGCTATAGGCAACTTTCGGGGATGGGGACTCGAAGTACCGAAGTACCCGCTTCAAAAAGGTTTGAGAGACGCTGTCCAAAATGTGGATGCGCCTAATAACACGCCACCAAGAAGCTGTACCACGAGAAGGATATTCCGAGTCCATTATTCAGTTCTTGAGCGAGAAGCACCTCGGTATCAGGCTGCGCTTTGAAGTTGCTCGCCGAGTGTAGGCCGCTTGGTGAGCAGGCGAACAAGATGAAAGTCTTCCTTTCCGACCGAGCTGCCCAGCTAGATGTCAAGTTTCCACCTTTCCAACAGATTCTCTCGATGAAAGCATCGCTAGGTGAGCGCCGTTGACAGCGAAGCCGGCGGTAACTCCATCGAGGGCGAGATGGCCGTCCAGCACCCACGGCATCACATCAGACGCCCTTGGACCACATGGTCAGATAGGATTGCCAATCCTCGTTCATAAGATTCTCAAGAGACAATGAATTGGAAGATGAGGGAAACGAGGGCGACGAAAAGAGGAAATTATTGGTGCAACGGTTGAAATGCAAATTGTTGGAGCCACGGTACAGGTGAAGGCGTGAGAAAGCGCCCGCCAACCTTGTGGTTACATAATCATACGTGTGATGCGACGCGAAAGCCTGAGAATTCGAACCTCGCGAAGATCCATCTTTTTTGTGTCCGAGTGTTGGCATCCATTCTCTCCTCACGATCACCCACCAGAGCCACGACCTCGCGGTGCGAAACTACATCTCCAGGACGACTAGCACTCATCTTGGGCACCCGCCATTCGTTTACGCATCCTCTCATAATTCGAGACGGACAATCCACGTCACGCGCCTGCACAATATTTCTATTGTGTCCTGGGTTTCTATCTTACACCAAATACCACATCGAACGATACCAAGCATCATATATCATATATCATCTAAAATAAATGCCTGCGGTGCCGAAAACTGGACAAGCGCTCTTCCTGGGCCTCGAGCTCGCGACGGACCAGCTGAGGGCAACGATTGTTGATGAGAGCCTTGAGCTTGTTGGCGTGGAGTGCGTGGACTTTGACACAGAGCTGTCAGAATACCAGTGCGTGACGCCTCTCTTGTCTGCCATCTTTTTTTCTTTTTGTTCACTTATGATCCATGATCCAGGACTCAGGGAGGCATATTCACGACGCCAGGAGATGCTTACACGACACCAGTGGAGATGTGGATCAAAGGCCTCGGTGAGTCACTCCTCTCTCCCACAACTTGCCTGCCCCAGCGAACGGAATCAAAATTTTTGAGAATGTCATCGTGCCGAATTTGGACACGATGCCCTTACACGTGGGCGATCTCGATCGTTTAACTGACTCACGTGATCACAGATACCTTGCTCGAGAAACTCTCCAGAAATCATGACTTGTCAAGAATAAAATCCATTGGCGGAGCTGCACAGGTAAGAGTGCCCGTATATCGTAGGTGTGACTCTAGGCTTACTACTTATCTATAGCATGCTCTTGTCTGGTGGAAATCAACTACTGTTCCATCGCTTTCCTCACTAGATCCCCATGTGCTACTGTACAATCACTTCCCTTCACAATCATTTTCTCTGCCAAATACCCCAATAGCACAGGATACCTCCTCACATACTCATGCCCTTGCCATCGAGGCTCTCCTCGGTGGACCCGATCACATGGTCAACCGCGTAGGGACATGTGCCAGCGCCTCACTCGTTGCAGCGCAGCTTCTTCGTATTCGTGAAAGCTGGCCCCAGGACGTTTGGGCAAGAACAGGCCGCGTGCAGCTCGCTAGCGCCTTCATGGGGAGCCTGATCGCCGGAAAGTGGATGGCAATGGGCGAGGCAGAAGCGTGCGCCACAGGGATGTGGGTTCATAGTGCCCATCCCAGTTCAGTAAATGCTGGACAGCCTGGTGCGCAAGGGTATTGGGATGAAACCGTTTTAGATATCGTTGGAGGGAGTCGAGAAGAGGGGCGGAGGGTTAGAGGTTGGCTTGGAGAGGTGGATGTCTCAGGTGGCGGGAGACGTGCGGGCAACGTCTCGAGATACCTCGTAGAACGTTATGGATTTGACCCAGGTAAGGCCGTTAAACTGCATCAGATTCTGAGCTCGCTAACATCTCCTCAGATACAATAGTTGCACCGTTTACGTCGGATTATCTCTCGTCTTATCTCTCACTACTGCCTTCGCCCAATGACGCAGTCCTCTCTTTTGGACCCATGGATACCCTGATGACACCAGCCCAACATTACCTCCCAACACGTTTGTATAACCTATTCCCGCATCCTGTACAAGACTCCGGAGACAAGAAGAAATACATTGCCGTCCTATCGAGCCGGTATATATTTTCACCTCATCCGTATTGCTGTCTCCTCATTATATCTGATAGAAATGCTGATGTTCCTCGAGCCCTCGTGCGCGACATGTACACAAAAAGCTGGAGTGCATTTGATCGACTCGTTGCTATCGTCCCTCCAGGTGGTTCCATTGGGTACGTTCCCTTGCAGCCTTCTACTTCTCTATACTTACTACTTACTTCTACCCCCAGCCTTGACGACAAACTCTTTAGCTTCTGGTATCTTCAAGCCGATAGTTATCCTTTCTCTCACGTCAAGGGAATCTTCCGTTTCGAAACTGGCGTCAAAGTCAACGAGTTCCGCGACCTCCGTGCGAACCCTCGCTGCCTAATCGAAAGCCAGATACTTTCTTTCCGCGTCAAGTGGTCACGCATGATCGCCACAGGTCTCCTCGGCTCAGCAAGGAAAGGAGGAATAAGCCCAGCTCCACCGCTCCCCGGCAGATCTTCATCAACACTGTCAAGCCTTGGCCTGCCATTCGACCCATATGACCACATTCCGCTTCCGTCACGTATCATTACCACCGGCGCCGCAGCAAATTTCCCCAGCGTAGCGAACCTCGTTGGCGACGCGTTCAATGCACCTGTGTTCGTGCCCAGTACGCAGGTAGACTCAGCGCAAGTCGTGCCGCATCGGAACGCGCCAGCACAGGGATTCCCTGGACGCGCGGCACTCGGCGGATCGTATGTCGCAAGGTGGGTATGGGGACGGGAATGGGGTGCTGGTGGCTTGTCGGTGTTCGAGGATGAGATGCGGCGGCTCTTGGGCAAGAGGTGGGTCGCGACTGGCGGGATGCCGTTGCGGACGAATGTCAACGGTGCTGTCGGGGGTGGAGGATTGGCTGTTGGGGGAAGCAGTGGCGCGAACAGTGGGTCGAGTACGCCATATGGGCATCCGGGGTCAGGAGGCAGGTCGGGGCTGGGGGCAACGGTGTTCGTGGAGGAGGATGAGGACGAGGAGCTGGAGAGGGAGAGAGTCATGAATAGTGATCGCGCAGGGTTGGGGTTGAGTCCTGGTGTGATTGGCGGTGGACTTTATGGTGCGGGAGCAAGTCCAGGTGTCGGAGGAGCAGGAACGTTTGTTGAGATTGGGTTTGGGTCGTCGAGATTAAGGACGCAGACCAGCTCGACTGTGGATTCGTTGTCGAGTCTCACCAGTGGACCGTCACCCTCGACGGCGTTCACGACACCTGATCTCAACCTCAATAGCCTTGGGGTTATCAGCCCGGCGTTGGGTACGAACGGGGGAAGCACTGCTGCACCGTCGACGCCGACACCATTGACACCGGTCGTTGCACTTCCTACTGCAGATGCAGAGGCGCAGATTGGGCTGGCAAAGGTGGCGGAGCCGGATATTGATGCGTTTATGACCTATGCTGCTATCGTGCCGGAGTATTGTCGACTGGAAGGGATGCTTGTCAAGGGAATCGTTTGAATATTAGTGCGGCATCTTATGCTGGTTGTCTTTTTTTACACATTTACATATATATTTACGTGCATGCTTGTCTCGTGCTCTGCTTGGTTTTTTGGCATGCCTGCTCTCTTTTTCCTTTGCTTCTTGCTGTCGTATGGTCACCAGAATTTGTCTGCGTGTCTATCTTATTTTTTCTCTATCCATAGTTTCCTCATGGTCCCACGAAAGTGTAAAAGTACATATAGACAGCCCTGCGCTCTCCCAGTAATATCTACAACCTTGGAGGCCTCACGGTTACGGATTCAGCGCGAAGCTCTCAGGTACGAAAAGTTCAGCACATACAGAAATATCGATTCGATCAGGATCAATGTTGGGCGCGTCAACGCGTCAACCTCTGGTCAGGTGACGTGAACCTGCAATCAAAACGGAAATCGGACGTCGGACCGTGACGGAATAACTTGACAATAGCCTACAATAGCCTTTACTTTCTCATTACTTTCTCGTTGCTTTCTCGTCCTCTCAAATTCTCCTCTAGACCCCACCATGGCAACCGCGGCGACATGCTTTTGTCGCTTTTCTCTCTTTTGTCTTGAAAGGGACTTACTCCAACCTTTTACCTTAAAAGAGGCTTACTCCCACTTGAACTTGTGTCTCTTCCAAAGCGCCAGTCGCACTGAGCAGTTACGCACTCTTCGCTGTTATGCATCATTCTCTCCTCATCAACGAGATCACATCTCTCATCTTTGAAGAACTTGATTCCTCTACCCTTGCTTCTATTGCTGGAACGTGCAGGGCTTTCACAGGTTAGCAGCTCAGTAACTTTGACAAGCTGGCCACTTATAGCGGTACCTCTACTTCACCAGACCCAGCTCTTGATGTTCTATGGCGTTCTCAGATCGATATCGGACCCCTGATTCGCGTTATGCCCGGAGACCTCTGGACGATAGTATTGCTGGCAGACGCGCCCGTCTTATATAAGAGAACGAAAATTATAGTAGGTTGCCAATCCCATCTCACCCGCCAGCCACTGAACTTTATTTGACACACAGAAATTCACTCGATCCCTCGACGAATCGGACTGGTCACGATTCGAATACTACGGACGCAGAATCCACAAGCTGGCGCACCCGTTAGAGAGTTCTCCCATTGGCACCTTCGTTGTACACGAAGATGTGTTCGTGGCCCTTTCTGCATATCGTCCGATCCGCACCTTCTTGCCAAATCTTCGTGAACTTTCACTGGATCTGGGATACCCGTACGTCACCAAGCACGTTCCATTTTTTCAGTGCATGCTTGGCCCAGGCCTCCGTCGTCTTTCTATCTTCTCCAACCCCAGAACAGGAACTTCACTATCTCAGTTGCTACTATCGATCTCCCGCACCTCCCATGCCATACAGTCATTGGACCTCGTCTTACAAGCCTATGGCTCTAGTGAAGACATCGCAGCTCTGCGCCGCTTCCTATGCAGTCAGCGCGATCTTCACCACGTTGACGTTAAGTGTGTGATACCCATACCCATGTCGATACCCACAGAAGCAATCTCCCACCTCGCTCGATTACCGTGTTTGAACTCGTGGAGATCTGCGGCGGTATCTCTGGGAACAGAGCATCAGTTTTCTACCATGCGAGGAGGACGCTTCGCCAGCCTACAACACTTTTCTTTCATCGCAGCCAGCTGGGACTCTGCCGCGAAGGTCATGAGCGGCATGCGCTTATCACTTATTTCCCTGTCTATCACTGTCGGATGTCAGACCAGACCAGCATTAGATATCCACGATTCCTTCCAAGATTTTTTGGAATCTTTCGTTGGACATTCCGCCCTTGCGTCCTTGTCGGATTTTAGGCTTACAGGGGAGTTTCATATTCCCGATGATTTCGAAACCAAGAGATCTACATTTGAAGCCCTACAAACAATACTCTTCTCGCTGACATCCTCACTCCGACATCTCTCCCTCTGCGTTGATGGACTTGTCTCCCAATTTAACGACATCTGGCTTTCCCAAGCCGCAATCCGTTGGCCGGCTCTTCAGGTGCTGCAGCTGAAGGGCTTCGGGTCCCCAAATATTACGCTTGAAGGATTGATACCGCTCCTACGATATTGCCCTCAATTGGAAGACCTGGATGTATCCCCGCTTTTGAGGCCATTTCCTTCTAGACTTCTAAGGGGCATTGGATGCAATACCAGAATTACTGACTTGATTGTGCAGGTGGGGATTGAAAATCCAGTGAGCGTCTTTCGATGCTTGGTCCTCATGTTTCCAAACATTCAAAGGATCCGTCTATCGTATTACTATTCGAGTCAGAGAGAGGACTTTGGAGCCTATCTAACGTTGGATCGCCTACTAGCTGAAAGCATCGAGTGTGCTGCATAATTCAAACGAGATTATTGAGGTGGTTTTAGTTGTCAGACTAGTAATTCCTCTAATTGTGTAGACACTACGGGGCTCGAATTCTCGGCCTATCTAGATAAGCTTTGTTCAAACGTAGGAAGGTTCTGGGATCGTGCAACTTGGTGGTGTGGTTCCAGCGAGCCAGCCGATCATGTGGCCTCAGAGTTGAGTGGCGGCCCGGCCGCCCGCTGCCTGTTGTTATAATAATATCGACGTCTTCTCCCAAATTCATGAATATGCAAGACCAGCTGCAAACCTGGTGCACGGTGACTTACGCCTTTCTATTGCAGCAATAATGTGGAAAAACGGCGCGAATTTATCAAATGGCTGGCCGATCCGTCCTGCGAAGTTCCTTCATGACATCTATGTAAGTATCACAGTCCTTTGTCTTCCCTCCTCTATTAACCATATCTAGCCTGTGGTTGCACGCCACTGGCCAGCTTCTTTCTTCTGCTCTCTCGCCATATCAAAGCCTCTGAACTCTTGCTATGCACCATTGCCTTTTTATCAGCGAGATTGTATCCCTCATTGGGGAAAACCTGGAACCATCAACATTAGCAAAGGTTTCAAGGACATGCCGCGCTCTCACTGGTAAGCATGCCAAAGTCACCATAAATGTCTTCCTGATCCGACTGGTACTTTAGACCCTGCACTCAACGTTTTGTGGAGATCCCAGAACTCCTTAGGTCCACTGATCCAGGTCATGCCCTCCGATCTATGGGCAGTTGTTGCTTCGGAGGAGCATCGCTTTGATGACTTCGTCAAGACAGTCAACATCGTCGTAAGCTTCCAAATAAATCTATCATATCATCAGGAATTGACGTCTGCCGGACGCAGAATTTCCTTAGAGGGTTGGAGGAGACGGACTGGACACGGTTCGAATACTACGGACGCAAAATTCGACGCCTGAAAAACGACTTCGAAAATCCTACCGATATCTTCATTGCTCATGAAGATGTTCTCATGGCGCTTTCTGCGTATCGGCCTGTCCGTACGCTGTTGCCCAGCCTTCGAGAGATCTCACTAGACTTGAAACAAGAAAATATCTTTCGATCCATGCCATTTTTCCAGTGCTTACTGGGGCCCACTGTCCAACACGTAGGAATCCATTTCGACGGCTTGGCAGACGCTGCTGCACTTCCTTCGCTGCTATCGTCGATCGTCCGCATGTGCCCAGATATCTCGTCATTCGAAGTAATCAGAGACGATGACTTTTCAAACGGCCGCCGTCCCGTTCCGTATCATTCGCTGTGTATCCAACGCAACCTTCGCCACGTTGATATCAACGATTCTATGCCAGCGGAAGTGATCCTACACCTCGGTCAACTACCATCTCTCCGAACATGGCGATCTGTGGTGGTGACATCGGGGCCGGAGCTCCGTTGGTTCACCACCCATGGAGAACGATTTTTAAACCTGCGGCACTTTTCCTTTACTGCGGTGGGCTGGAACACTGCCGCGGAAATCATACATAGTATGCGGTGTCCTTTCGAGACGCTGTCCGTGCATGTAGTTGACGATACGCCACGGGAGCACTGGGATACGCATTCCGCCTTCGGGAGGTTCCTGCGGTCCTTCGATAGACATCCAGCTCTCCTACTCTTGAAAGACCTCGAGATTGAAGGCAACGTCGTAATCTCTGAAAATGACCACGAAACCAGGAAGTCTCTGTCTGACACCTTAGAGAAACTCCTCCGTTCCTTAACATCCGTCCTCCTGCGGCTTGTCCTTGACGTCCAAGCCATGAACTGTCTGTTGGACAACATATTTCTTCTCAGCACAGATTTGTGGCCAAGACTTCGAGTACTAAGGCTTGTTGGCCGTGGAACCCCACGCGTTACACTCGGTGGGCTGGTATTCGTGCTGGATAGCTGCCCCGATCTGGTAGTGCTTGATGTGTCCGCGCTTTGGAGGCCATTTCTCACCAATCGTGTGACGCATTGCTCCCGCAATTCTAGAATCACGACGATGAGAATGTGTGATTCAGAGATCGAAAACCCAGTGGGCGTATTCCGGTGTCTATCGCTTATGTTCCCGAGACTGCGTCAAGTGTGGAACATACGGTTTCAGGCGGAGAATGGGGAAGGCTGGAGACAGCTTCGGCAGATGCTGCAGGAGAGTGCCCTGTGCGCTGCATGGGAGCCTTGATGATTATCATTTAGGGGGCTTCGACGGGGGGTTTAAGTCTATGTAGAGGTCCACTGAATTTTTTGAACTATTTCTCTCCGCACATCATTGCTACGTTGGCGAACTTTCGTCTATAGAGTCTTGGTATTCGGTGGTGGTGGCGACGAGCCTTGATATTCACTGGTTCACCATTCATGGAGGACGATTTACAAACCTGCGAAACTTTCCCTTCACAGCATGCAACTCGAATTTTGTTGAACAGGTCATCATTGGAATGTGCTGCCCATTCAATTCGCTATCTACTAGCAGCTACCCGTGCTACGCACGGTGAGAAGCTTTCAGACCCAGACGCTCAAGGCTCTCCAAAAAAAGTTCAAATATCAAATTGTTACCCGTACATCGCGTGTCGCAAGAACATGCACGTTCCGATGAGTTATAATTTTCCGAAGTGATACAGAGATGCCACTTCCCACCAACGCAGTGCCGCGCGGTGGCGCGGCACTGCATCGAGCGGCTGCGTAGCATTCCTTCCAGCTCCGAAGCATGCACTATCATAGCTGAACATCCGCGACAAATCTTCCGTAGACTGAGTCATCTCCGCCAAACTGCAATCCTTCAACCCACTCGAAAGATAAACACAATCTGGTAGCCGCCTGTTCAGCAACTGCGAGTGGCGCCTAGGATGTGTTGCGGGTGTTGTACCATGGTGAACAATCCACACCCATCGAGAGATTGTCCTCTAGTGAGCCGGGGTCTGGAGACAACATGAAATTTAGTATCATCTCTATGCGAGAGCAATGTCATCAGGAAAGTCAAATGCACATACCAGGGGGGGCTGTAAGTTGTTGATCCGATGAGATCTGTCACCTCGAGTACATCGCGAAGGCCGCTCCCAGTTACAATCACCGAATTGTCTTGTTTACAATCAGTACATTGAACACATCAAGGAAGTTAGAGACTTATCGGGGTGCCAGAATCTACCCGACTACTTCAACATGCCATCTCGTGTGCAGCTTGACCATCCAGCCCAGATGGAGCAACGCGTGCACTTCGGCATTGCTCCTCTGCGCAGGAGGTGGAAAAAGCAGCGACGTTGAGGTGGTCCTTTATACCAGTGAGCAACGTCATCCAGGAAGTTCCATGGCACACCGAGACATCGTGTATATAGTTGCTAGAATGTTCAGTCGTCAGCGCGTCAGCTTCGACGACGTGAAGGGCAGTGACCATGTTGTTTGTCCTGAACAAATAGTTCCTGCTAATGAGGTTTGTGCCACGTTATGTTAACGTGGTTTGTCTCGAGACAGACGGCTCCAGCCAATCAGTTTTCAGTTTTGTCTTTTGTCTCCAGCCAATAGTCCCGTGGGAGAAAATGACTTCCATTTCTTATATAGATTAATGTCGATGTCCACATATTAGAACGATCACAACACATTCCACAACTTCAAGATGTTTCTAGATTCCTTCCGTGGACATCCTGCTCTCTCGTCCCTTGTAGATTTCCACATTGTGGGCCATGTTGCGATACACCTACAACCCATCGAGACGAAGAAATCTATACCGGAGGTTATGCAGGCACTTTTTTCTTTCAGGTCTCTCCAGTACCCGGATGTGCGTGTTTCTGCCATCACCTCTTTCTTGGACGATGAGTGGCTTCGCATGGCTGCTATGCATTGGCCAGACCTTCGAATGCTCAAAGTACTTGCATATGGAACCCCACATATGATTTCCGACCAAGTTTCTTACAGGGATAGGCAACACGAGGATTACGGACATGGAGATGTGGGACTCGGTGGTCGAGAATCCGGCTGCTGTATTCCGTTGCATCTCCCTCATGTTCCCAAGACTCCGCAAGATAATCAACTATCGACCTTGGGGGGCTATGAAAGATGGCGGAAATCCTGCGAGCTACTACAGGAGAGTGCTGAATGCACCAATTGGGAGCCTGACGGGCATTGGGAGATTTGACTCGCATGAAACTCGAGTTCATTCTCTTCTCGTGATATAGCGGCAAATTTGTTCTTGGCTATTTGTTTTCAAGCAACTTGTAGCAGCCCTAGAGGATAAATCCAATGTGTATTGTAGATGATGGATCTGGGTAGGAGTGAACGTTTAGAGTTTCGTATCATGGAACAGAATTTATGTTTTACATGAAACTCCTCGTAACTCGAGTGATCGCAGATAACTCGGAAGACTTTTCAGTAATCATGAATGGCAGTGGACCGAATCAAGGCTTCTGCTTCCTTCGACCTGGGCTTGATGGTACACTTGAAGGGGAGGGGCCGACTGGATATAACATTAAAACCTTGGTTATGGATAAAGCTCGTAGGATGGATAACACACCAAGCCAATCCCGTTAGATATTCGTATGTCGGCTCAATGATGTTTCCACTGTCGTCGGTCGCCTTCGTGATGTCGAAGGTTGCAGCAATAGATGCGATAGCAATCCATACTGTGTCATGCGCCATGTATCGTCCTGGACAGATCCTGCCAGCCGATGAGCCGGAGGTTCTGGACAGAAGAAACGGCGGATAGCTCACCTTCGTCCAAAGCCAAATGCTGCCAGAGCTGGATCTCTGACATCTGGGCTCAGCTTTCCATCCTTCATAAACCGGTCAGGATCAAACGTAAACGGATCAGGATACACCGATTCATTGTGCATTATGGCCCTAATATACTGTCGTTTAATAACCAACCTAGCAGACACCTGGTGCGGATTTCACCATGCGTTCGGGAGGACGACAGATCCAGCAGGAAGTCTGTATCCTTTGTATTCATCATCAACCTCAAGAAAGTGTGGAATTGCTATAGAAGGTACAGCGACGAGAGTGAATAGACTTATCATGCATATTTAAGGAAAGAACTCACCAAGCGGGGTGACTTCTTTCCAACGCAAAGCCTCCATTGTGATCGCTGTCACGTAAGGTAACGAATCTTGATCTTTGAAGTCCGGGAGTTGTCCGGGAGCCACGAATGAATCGATTTCTATTTGTGCCTTCTTCAGAGCTTCTGGGTTGGCTAGAAATGCTAGTATACATGACGCAATGGTTGATATTGTCTGGCAGGCAATGATGAATGCACCATCAGGCGTATTTAGAAGAAAAGACGCGTACAGTGTCCGATCCAGCTAATTTGGATGCAGTCAGCTCAGGCGAATGCCAACTAAAATGGTCTAACCTGTGTACATAGTGCCGGCTACGCACTTAATAACTTCTTCTTGATGGCGGAGATCCTGGCTATCATCCATATTTTCCAAACTACGGGACAAAAAGGATGGCATAGCATTGCCCTTCCTCTAAATTGGTAACAAGTGAAACATGAATTGACTATCGCAAATACAACACGTCATAGGAACTCACGATTTGACTCATTGCAGCATCGAAAGGCACATCAACCATCTTGTGCGCTACTTCCCTCCACGCCTTTGCTTTGCGTTTAAAGTCGGTAAACGGCATCCAGTCCGGGACATATTTGAGAATCGGCAATGTGTCGACAAGAAAAGCCCCAGGGAGGCCAGATGCGCGGACAGGTTGAATGCCTTCCTCAGAGGCCTGGATGTACGGATCGTTCTCGGGCAGCACATCAAGTCCATATGCGATTGACACGATAGTTTCACCTGCTAGACTGTGGAGCGGATGATTAGGTGGTCTGGAATATGTGCCTTTTTTGGAGCTTACTGAGGCAGATGATCTAAAAAGTCAATATCCGGCCTCGCGAGCATTCGACGAAGGAGTCCATGCGTCGCCTTCAGCAGGTTTGGATGCATAAGTTTAGATGCTGTTGGATGAAATGCATGGTGGAATAATCGCCGATGCTCACGCCTGTCGAGGTATAAAGTGGAACTCAATGATGTGTGGACACTTCTCGCACATACCATTGATCGCCTGCCAATACTCGTTAACATTTGGAGCTTTAGATGGAGAGAGAAGCTCGCCATATTTCATCAACCCAAAGTTGTAGCTGTACCCACATAACTCGTTGAGCATAGGTAGCCTGGGCCTTTGGACAATTTTTCAGGATTTGGAAAAAGAAAAAGCGGCTGTTTTCTAACCTGCCCGAATATATCGACGACCTCCGCTCGAGTAGCTCGAACGCCGCCTCAGCCGTGTCTAACACGATCACTGACATCCCTGCGATTTTAAGATGTATGATGTCGGAATCTGATGACGATAGTCAGTTTTCGAGGTTTGGGAATTTCCAAACGTGTGAAATACCAAAAGACTTGGACCACTCATGGTAAGTCACCCACTCCATTCTGGCCGGCATATCGAGTAAATTTCCAATTATGGGCAATTTCGTGGGTCCAGGTGGCAAAGGGAGATCCTTCGGACGACGCTTGCGGGTGAGATACACGAATAAAGCGAATGTCATGAAATAGGCTACTAGATCAATAGTGATCATGGCTAAACTCCAGAGGGCGGTAGTGTTAGAAAGGGACGCTGGTGCATGTATGACACACCGTCTTAAATAGAGGAAGACACCAGAAAGAGAGACAAAACAGTCTTCATATGACCATGCGAAGCACAGAGAAGTGCCGTAAACAGGATCAAACGCTAATTCTATGCTGTTTGAGGTCTATCATGTGCGTCCAATATGTTCTTGTTGAATATTTCCCATCGATCTAGGCAGTTCCGATGGGCATTGCTGATGACAGCCGCAGGTGAATGTTCTTGAAGCGAGCAGGATAGGACGAGGGTTGGGACTTTTCAAGCAGTTCAGGAGCACGAGGAATACGCGGGACTATCCCGTGACATCAAATCATAAGGTGATTCGGGGGAGTACTCCAATCGCGAGACGCTGATGCTGCTTAAGGCAAAAAAAAACATGATATTGTGAGAACGCAAGAAAGTATACATGCTGGAAGAGTATCTCACCGGTCGCAGTTTCGCCTGTGAGTTTATCGAGATTGAAGAACGAGGAAAACTCACATGTCTGTCATGGTCTCGGGACCGGGATGTCACATATACAGCCCTATCAATAAACGTCTCTTTATGAAGCTGATGAAGATAGAGCTATTGCGGGCTGGCGCCAATCTTTCGATCTTGTCCAACACACACGCTTATCGTAGTTCCAAAATATCAGGAAACTTCCGCAGGTGCGGCGCTTCTACACACGTCGAGATGGAACATAGGCTAGAGCACAGTGACCTCCAAAGCCGCATAATGTGCTCATTGTTAGCATGTCATACCGAACAGCAGTGACTGTAAAACTATGATTGAGTCAAGGGAACGGCGGTGAAGGGGAAGAAATAGATTCCATACATTTGGTAAAAGAGTCGGCGGTTAGGCAACTGCGAAAGGTACTTATTGAGCAGTTCCGTAACAACAGAATCTGCGTCTGAAAAAGGTCGCACGTGCCATCGGTGGTGTAGTTGGGTGGCAGGCGCATCGGAAGTATCCATCACCTAACGATCGATTGGGGACAAGCAATGAGACCTTCAGCATCGCTGCTATTATCGATCCCTCGCTTGTATCCAGACTTTATGACATTCCACGTCTCTTCTATCGCAGGCCTTCTCCGAAGACCCACCTGGCGCTGTACCGCTCCTTGTTGTGCCTTCGGAGCCTTCGATGCATCGACCTTTCATCTTCATTGGGACCAACGGGAGAAGCAGTACTTCCTCTTGGACAGCTCGTCTATGAGCATTCTTCATTCACCACCCAGGAAGGATGCTTCGCGAACTTGCGGTGCTTTTCATTCAAGGCAGATAACTGGGATGTTGCGTTTGCTCAGTTCACTATCTGCCCGCATTGACAAGAAGGGACGAACCAACATCACCGCTGCCTTTAGGAATGTTATGTGTTCTTTCCGTGGACACCCCACCTCTATCGCCACTCGACATTGTCGAGCACGTCACAATTTCGCCACCTTGTATCCTGAACAAAGTCGCCTTTTCCGAGAGCATGAAAATGCTATCCTTGTTCACCTCCCCTCGAAAACTTAGGGTTGAGATCCCATTCCTGTCCCGCTTGGACGATTCATGGTTGTCCGAAGCCGCAATTGATTGGCCCAGTCTCGAAAGCCTAGCACTCATAGGAGACGAAAAGTCAGAAATGACACTCGCGGGATTGATTCCAGTGCTAAAATTTGCCCTGATTTGGACGAGCTCGAATTGTTGCTTTTTTGAAAACCATTTCTACTTCGATTTCTGGATGGCATCTGCAATACAAAGATCACGTACATCGAGGCATGGAGCTCGGATATCGAATCACCTACAGCAGTTTTCCGATGTCTTAACTGCGATGTTCCTAGAGTTATCTTCGATCGAATACGACGCCTATGGAGGTCCATGGATGGAGCTCATCGCGATGTTTCAAGAATGTGCCGAATTTATTGGCACTTTCGACATGGCGATGTTTAGAGAAGCGCCAGTGTCTCTTGGACAAGTTTTCGGAATAGGCATCAAATTGACTGGGTTACGAACAATATTTTTCACGTCGTGAATTTCTTGGAGGAATGTCTATAAGTCAACAAACGGAGAAATAAATTGTCGTATCTAACTTTACAATTGAATGCGAAAGCAAGCGGCAGGCAGTGACAGAAAATGGAAACCCACGGAGAAGATGTGAGCCTGAAAACACTCGACAACAGGGGGCGATCTCGGCTCTTGGGCAAGCGTCAGTATCTGTAACGCGTGGAGTAGTCTTGAAACAGATACGTGAGACGATAGCACTCCAGGGATTAAGGACACTCGTACCTTTCGGCGACACAACGAGACCACGTCCTTTCGAAGCGCCGCGATACACAGTCTCAATGATGTCAATCATCTTAATGGTCGAGATCGCGTCAGTGCATGCTCAGAACCAGCACGATTGAAAGATCTACACACCTCTTGCTTATTATCCATTGCCCAGTTACTGCATATTCCATGGAGAAGATATTGTGTCAGAAATCTCGAGATATCAAGACATAGATTGAAAACACGCACATCTTATTATTGTTACCAGTCCCCAGATCGATCATAATGTGTTTATTCCTATCATCCCATAGCATATTCATCAGCTTACTTCCTCCATAATCATGACCCTCACCACGTACCGATAAAAGAACATGACGGTGCACGGATCGTATAACTCATACATCTAACACCCGGCACGCACACAGGAACCAATTAGTCTACAATTCATACGTAAAATCCTGACCAAAGCTATCACAACGCACCTTGTTAAAATCGGGCACCTCCGTGATATCCACCAGATAGATAACAGCAAAGTTCTGCACCTTCTCCGCGACAGCGTACAGCGTCTCGTCCATCGTCATGCATTGCTTGTCCCAATCGTGCCCGAAGCGAATCACGACGACGCGGTCTTCCTCGGACTTGATGGCTTCGTCGACGTGCCAGCCGGAAGGCAGGTGGGGAAGGAAGTACGACATGGCGGTGGTAGTGCAACAGCCTAGGCTGAGGTCGAGTTGGCGAAAGCACTCGGTACTAACAGATGCAAACATGTGTGGCCATCACTGATCATGTGATCGGCGCGTCGCGATTGCTTTCCGAACATCCTTCGGGAGTGATAGCAATGCAGCAGGTCGCTAGGTTAACTGAGCTTAAAAGAGGTACGAGACCTCACAAATGAATCAAAGCCTTACAAGGGTGAGCCATTGAGGCGTACAGCAGGTTCACGCTCGCAATAGGATCACAGGTGACAGCAAACAACGCGCAAGAGCCGAGATGAGTTGAGACTTGGTTCAGGCAGAGCAAAAAGACATCTACAACAAGAAATGACAACTACAATTTCCATCCGCTTTCTATACCGTCAACCTAGCGCTCAATCCTATTGGCACGTACTATCAGAGCCCTTTTTCATTTGTAAGTAATAATTCAGGGAAACCGAAGTTGTCAAGCAGCTGTATAATCGCTCTCGCGAGGTTCTTGTGTCTAAAAAATACAGGTGACAGGATAGATTGGGGTGTGACGCTATTGTCGTATCCCAGGTACCTCTTTGTAGCGGTGGCGGGCCCCTGAGACTTCCTCATGGATCCTCCAACTCGCCTTTGGGCCCCTTCCAATGCCATGCCAAACATGGCATCAGCTTGTCGTCTCCATCAACGTTGGCGATGCAAGGGCTCAACTTGAATTTGTCGGCGGGCTTGCATTGCTCCAACCTCTTCAAATCATCCTCTTGTGTTATGTGATAGAGCTTCCCCGGCACCTGGGGCCTTGGAGTCTCATTAGACTCGATGAACGCTAAGTCACCGTCCCGGGAGACCTTGAGAACACGACAAAGAGCGTTTGCATTTTCTAGAACGGGAGTATGATCGAGGGATAGAACGGTCTGGAGTATGTCGGGAATTGAGCTATCGTAGAAGAATATGTACTTCCCACAAAATGGGAGAGGACCGACACCAGCGTAGTTATCCAAGGCAGCAAGATGAAGTCTGTACGCCATGATGGACTCTCCTGGGGCCCGGGGGCGGTAAGGAATAGGAGGTTGACTCATTGGCTGGTCAAGCGGTGAGATATTGATTAAGGCACTGGTGCGGGCATCGACTTACTGGAGAATGGATGATGGGCGTTCGATGCTGTCTAGGAGAGACTGACTAGCTTGTGACTCGGAGACGACTCATACTTATAGGAGAAGGCAAATAATGATGTCATGCGGCAACAGCACATGTTTCGCGTTGAACGTTGGTCGAACATAGATAAATATGGCTCTGATTTAGTAGTCGGGTCAAGTAAATCACGTACGAGTGATAGTGATAGGAATATTACAGCATTATTAGCATTATGAATACCGAAAGCACATGGTTTGTACGAACAGCAGAAAAGCGTTTAGAGAAAACACGAAAGCACATCAACAAGGTTATGCATCCAAGGCGTTCAAGGATATCAGCCTACCTTGTATTATATATGCATAGCAATCGAAGCGCTCAATCCCAGCATGTACCAGATCACTCACGGCGCTCACCCCGCCTTCTCCTCCACATTCCTTAACCACCTCCGACACTCCCTCAACCTCGCCTAATAAATAGTAACAACCAAACATTAATCCCAGCCTCACACAAAGCAAGAAAAAGGAAGGAAGGAAGGACTACGCACATCACTAATCCCAAGCAACACCTGCACATCCGACAACACGCCCTCGATCTCTCTTTCCGCCCTCCTCTCCAGCCTCTCCCTCCACCTCGTCCGATCCCCTTCCTTCCCTAACCCCAACCTCCTGGACCGAACGCGACACCGCTCAACCCACCCCACCTCAGACTCATACTTCCTCACCAACATACCTATCAGCGCCTCCGCGAGCGCCGCAGTCGTCAGGATCGATATGCTGAACCGCAGGACGTCCGGCTCTACACACGCATCCCGCCCAAATCACGATTAGCTTCCAATTGTCATGAAGAAAGAAAGGAAAGGAAAAGAACATCACTATCACCCACCAAACAGCGAATCGAAAAGCAACCCCCACATCTCGCCCTGCACCCAATTCCACGCTCTCCCCGCCGAGCTGGAGTCGGTACACTCCAACACCTCCCTCAATGACGGCACCCCTACCCACAACTCATCAATAATCCCCTGCGGTGTCCCACCGAGCGTGTACGCCAGCGCGGCAAGGACATCGCGTTGAGATGTCTTATTTATGTCTTCGTCAGGCAAGAACAACGAAAAACAGCCACAAACTTAAACGAACCTCGAGATCTTCATACCCAACTCCCTCAAGGAGCGCCTCGAACTCATGCGCATACACCGGCAGGAGGGGGGACAAAAAATCACGATGGTACTGTGAGAATCAATCAATACCCCGTCTCTTGAACACGACACAAACCCAAACGCACCTTGACGCTCAACGCCAGACACGCCAGCGCCGTGTCCCAGGTGACGAGTTCCCTGCCCTCCTCCTCGTCGTCCATATGTGGCGATTTTTGTTTTTCTTCCACCTCAGAGTCCACCCCGTAGTCATCTTCACCCGCCTCGTCTTCATCGTCGTCATCATCCTCAACGTCCATATCCTTCCCTCTCTCACCTTGAAACCCGCTCCTGATTTCCTTAAGCCCATCCGTAGCACCCCAACCCCCACCCGCACCAACGACCGCAAAATACGTCAAAAACATCCAAACGGCATGAAACCTCGTCTCCGGGGATGTGGCCAGCTGGTCTCCCAGGTTCGAATGGTGCTGGTTTCGTTGAGGTTGAGTGCGGTCTGTGGATGTGGCTGTATTTGTGGATGTGTATGAATCAGAGACGTAGTTGAAGCGAGAGACCGCATCCCAGGTGGTATACGCGATCGGGGATGGCGTCGGTGAGGACTCGGAGTGGCAGTAGGAGGCGGGAGTTGATAGACTAAAATTGAACTGGAAGAATCCAGCTTGGGAGTCGAATTTCGGCGTAGGCGCCTGTGTTGGTGTTGGTGTGTTGGAGGCCGTAGACGTGGATGTAGACGTGGGAGTGGATGAGGTGGATAGACGTGACGAAATAGAGGAGGAGGAAGAAGCTGACGACCGGGATGAAGAGGAACCTGTCGAGCGCATCGTAGAGCTCGAACCCCCGCGCACGGCTTCAGAATCACCCCCGTTGCACGCACATCCACCATCACAACCATCCTCATCCTCATTCAACTCTGGGGTCACCTAAAGCGCTCCATCATCAGCTCCTAAACCAAGTCGAAACCGAAAGACGACAAAGATAAAAAACGCACCTCAAGCAGCCACTTAACGACCCCCATCCTCAGCTTCTTGCCAATCCCCATCCGGCGCTCCCACTCCCTCTTTATTTCCATCCTCTGCTGTCCTTGCTTCACCTTCACCCCTTTCATCCCCTTTATCCCCATACCACCAAAATACACCTGCCACCCTCTCTCATCACCCCGCTCCCGCTCGACATACCGCCCTAGCCGAACCTTCGCACATGCCTCCTCGCTCTGTGGGAGCCGCGGTGCGTGGTCCGGAGGCGGTGCAATTATTGGGACGGGGACCATGGCGGGGTGGAATTTCATTTTTATCTTCGTGTGGGGGATGGGGCGGGGTGTGCTTGTTTGTGGGTAGGAAGAAGAGTACTGATATTGGCCTTGAGTTTGTTTGGGGATGGGGAGGGGCGTGACGGGCACTGTGGGCGCGAGGTCGTAAGGTCGGGGCGTGCGTTCGGAGTGAGGGGGCTGGGTGGAAGAACGACTATGAGGCTGAATCAAGGACGGCGCAAGTAAACGTACCTTCCGCTGAAACACAGCTGGAATCTCTCCCTCCTCGTCTTGGTATCGTTCACTCGAGTGCACCCCGTCATCTTCGTCGTCGCCATCAAGAACAGACCGCAAGCTCGCTGCCCTCCGGAGACTGGCTGGCCGGCTTGCGAATTCAGTGCGTCTGGAGGAGCGCGAGTGGTGGGTTTTAAGCCGCTTCTTCGGAGGCGGATCGGCCGCTGCTTTTGTGTCTAGTTCTAGGGAGCGAAGTTGCTGCCGTTCGACGAGATAGGATTCTGCGCGTTTGATGAGGCGGTACTTATGTCCTAGTGCTGGTGAGCTTGGTTTTGGTGTGGTTTGAGTGGATGTATGCGCGTCAGAAGGGGTTCGGGGGTAGGTGTAAGTGGACCTTGAGGTCGGAATTGTTCGTGGGGCTATCGGGTCCTGAGTCCATGGTCTCGAGAGAGGTGTATTTGCAACATATGGAGGTAGTTCGTCGTGGGTTGAGTTGGCATTAGTATTTGGTCGTTTGACTGGATACCTCCCCTCTTGTTCCCATTCGCCTTGTGGGCCCTGCGAAGTCGAGGAAACTTTTGACATAGATCTTGAGCGTTTTAGAGTCCTTGTGTACAGGATAGCATCCTCCGAGGTAGTGGGAGAGGCAAAAACGAGAGTGTCCAGCATGTTGATCTTGAAATATTGGTTGTCTGAGTCTTCGGTATATATTTCATCGTTAGAAGTAGCAGCGCTCGATACGGAATGCGTAGCAAGGTCATAAGTGTCGGAGTCAGGCTGAAGTGAGAAAGAGCTGACATCCTTGTTAATGTCGTTAGTCCATCCATTTGCCGTCCTTCTATTGTTGGGCCATCCTTCGTTGCACCTAGGAGACCCAGGATAACTAGAACCAGGAGAGAAGATTTCGTCGCGAGCCTTATCCCTACCACCGTAGCGCCAAATAGAGTAGCCTTCATCGCATGTTCGAGCCCACGCACAGCCATTCTCTTCCTCGCGTTCGCGTAGAACACGCAACAAGAGTTCATGCAGTCGTCGCGAGAACGGATCCACATGCCGATCTACACCAGTACTAGTGGCCATCGACGAGCCCAACGGCGAAACCTCATCGGAAGTACAAGAGGAAGAGCCGTCGTTGGTCACAAACCAAACGGAATCGTCAGAGACGGGGGAGCTGGACGAGAACTCTGGTGGCGGGCTGCTTGACACTGGCGGATCGTCGTGCACATCGTTGTCGAGCTCCTCTGGTATCGTCTTCAAGCGCGGTGGCGACGACACCTGGGATCCAGAGCGCATATATGGGAAAGGCAGAGGAGGAGAAAGAAAAGAGTGATCGAGGTCCGGCAACTTAATTCCTTTTGGTTAGTGTTTATTTGCCGGAACTTGAAACTTGGCCGCCAGTGTTGGCCATGTCCTCGTGGACGCCCTGCGGACTTGGTCGATTGCCATCACGATATCGTCACCAACCCATACTCGCTATGAACATCAATATATTTAGAAAACTTCAGCCGGTAGATGGACAGGATGTCTACAATTTCAGTCAAACTCCTTCAAGGCTGCTGATGCCCATCCTGATTACCCTGCTCGACAGATGTGCAGACAACTTATTTAAGCACAGGTCCCATCATCGCCAATGTACGAAACAGGCTGATCCTCCCCCCGCCCATACCGCAGGTAGTCGATGTTATACATATTGTTTAATGCATCACCCATGACCGAAACCTTTCCGGATGAATCACGTCCTCGCCATACAGCATAGAAAAACATGCCCTCTCACCCAATGACAAACTCTCCAATGCGACCTTGAAATTCCTGGGCACATTATCCGATTTGCGAGTAATAATTTTGACTGTTTGCAGTGTCGGCAGCCTCAACTCGATCATCTCAATAACCCCATCGTATCTTTCGACATTCGGCAACTTGAGCTCCACGAGATTGGGCAGAACGGACTGCTTACCCCCTTGACGGTGGGTCAAAAGCCTGATGATCCCATGTGGCGTCGTACCGAAAATAACATCGAGCTGTGTAAGCCCACGCATTTCGGGCGAGCTGAAAAAGTCTGTGAGTTCTTTGACGTTCATTCTCCAAAACCACAATGCTAATATCCGCAGCTGACAACTTGGAGCTCGAAGTAGAGATTTGATCCAGATTGGTAAATGAGCAGGCGACGGAAGACGGTCTGTATGGTAGTTGAACAAATTCAACGAAATCAAAGAAGGAAGTTCGAGGTGGCTAAGCAGATCGCTAGCGTCAAAGACACTCTCGTTCGAGTCGATGCCCATTCTCCTGGAGAGGATTTGAAGGTGACGGAGTTCAGGTAGGGTCGCCGACCTCACCGGATGGAGACAAGGGAATCTTTTCCGCCTCCTTGAGCCAGAGCCGGACCGCATAAGCCTGAGACACAGTGGGCTTGATAATAGTTATAGATGACCAAAGCATGCGCATTGAGCTCGAGAACACAACCTGTCTCCAGTAACCGCAGACGTGCCCAAGGATGAGTGGACTGCAATTGGACCACTTCGTTGCTGTCAAAGATGGCGAGTATCTAATTCTGCTCAATCGTTCCTCTGAAAAGCTGCTATTCCACGGATTCCGCAAGCCATCCGTATCGAGATAGTATTTGAATATCTCTTCCCACAATTCAGTAGGGACTCGTTGAATGGCCGGTTGGTTGTCTTCATTTGTGCGGCGTGCTCCGCGTCCTATACATTAGGACAAGACGGGGATGAGCGTTAAGCTGATAGGGTAATGCGGAAACATAGAATTGTGTCATGCATGCGATGAGTGATGAATAACTTGGATCAAAGCTCACCAAAGCACCGTAATAAAGGCTTGAATGTTTTCTTCAAGAAAGAGAATGCCATGTCAAAAACAGGTGATCGTAGTAGTAGCGGTCAGGACTGGACTTTGAGGCGCTGGCCCTTTATATAGATCTGGAGGATGTTATTGTTTGAACATTTTATTGTGAACAAAGTCTTTATGACGAAAGAAACACAGCATCTCTCGTTAGAGAGCTGTGATAACACAACCTGAGGTCGTGGTCCGAACTGCGAACTAACAACGTGGCTTAAAAAGGTCAATACCAAAAGAGTTGGCCGAGGGGAGTAGTAAGCGTCAGGAACATGATAGATATTGTGAAGTGGTTGCAAGAAGCTGGTGAAGCTTAGTGAAGTGTGAGTCCGAAGAGGTGGATCCGAGAACGCCACATGCGCATCGACGATCCTTCGAAATGGCATTCGGCAGCTTTAAGCTGGCATCTTGGGCCCATGAAGTTCAAAGGCGGGCCTCCTCTGGCATTCAGATTTACACAGAGACGATGGAGACGAGACTCGGAGAATTAGGAAAATTTTATGCGCCACAAAATCAACACAGTATTTATAATGGTCTTCTGTTATCAACAAACGCAAACTGCACCGGCAACTTCAACATTTCCAGTCGTTTATTCACCGGACTCGAAATCTTGACTCTGCTCGCCATGTCGTCGTCGACGCCCACCCGCCCGATCGTGTTCATGGACATCAATATTGGAGAAACGCCGGCTGGCAGGCTTAAAATGGAGCTGTTCAGTGACATTGTACCCAAGTGCGCCATATTCCCCGTTTCAATTGCTTGGTTTATTCACCTGTAGCTCCCTTGTAGGACGGCGGAGAACTTCAGGCAGCTGTGCACAGGCGAATACAGGTGTGTGTATTTGCTGAAGAGCAAACCTGTTTGCTTGACGCGATCATGTAGAATCCACTCAAGACCGCAGGGATACAAGAACGCGACGTTTCACAGGTCCGTTCACCTCACCTTGCCTTCCATCGTGAAGCTGATGCCGGGACTTTAGAGTGTACGATTTCCCTTTTCCAGCCTTCTATCTTCGACTTACGCTCTCGTAGAGTCCCCAACTTCATGTGCCAAGGTACGTCTCCATATATGTTTCGAATTGCCCTACTAGGAATTGACATCGGGATACGATAGGCGGCGACTTCCTCAAAGGCGACGGTACAGGCTCGTTCTCTATTTATGGCGATAAATTTCCCGTGCGTTCTCTGACTATTTCCCTTCCGCCTGTTGCTGATTCGATTGATGGCCTTTCATCAGGACGAAAACTTCCAGGAAAAACACACCGGACCCGGGCTGCTCTCCATGGTATACCCTTGCCTTTCCAACTTCCAAATCCTCCAACCTAACCCCTTCTTGACCCACAGGCAAATTCAGGCCCAAACACGAATGGATGCCAGGTACGTTCCCCTTCCTCTCGTCACCTTCACCCTCTTCTCCACTCTCTCCTCTCCGATAACGACCTCGCAGCTCACACCTACATCTCTGCACAGTTCTTCATAACAACAGCCAAATGCGACTTCCTCGACGGCAAACATGTCGTCTTCGGCAAAGTCATCGATGGCATGCTCACGCTACGCAAAATCGAGAACGTCCCCACCGGCCCGAATAACAGGCCTAAGCTGGTTGTTAAGATCACTGGTGCGTTTCTTTCTGAACTTGGTCGAGGGATGCCAGCTGATTTGCTGGAATGATCGGTAGAATGTGGTGAGATGTGAGATGACCCTTAGCGCATGCACCCGACTTCGGGCGATTGGAGAGGACAGAGGGCAAGACGGGGGAGGGAGAGGGATGTATGTGAATTGTATATTGATAGCTGACAGGGAATGTAAGCATCAACGAAGCATAAACGGGATGCCTTGCCATTACACTCCGAGCTTCAGGATACCATCGATAGAACGGGGCAAGAACATCAAAAACGCAAGACGTACAACAAGTATTGTCCACGGTATACATAGCGGTACATACACAAAAAGTTACAAGACACATGGAACCAGACGATGACGATGATGGTGGTACACTCGGCACGAACAAGAAACATTGGTGGTGGTACAAACATAGAAAATGAAAACCTCCTCCTTTCCTCATCTTTCCATCTTTCCATCTCCCCTTCTCAGACTTACGCATCTACAGCGCCACGTTGACCCTGTCAGTCGTTCAACGCACGAGCTGCGTCGCCGGCTTGCCTGTTGGGATCGGCGCATGCGGAACCGGGGCATGTGGAAGGCGCACTTTGAGGCCTGTTTCGTTGGAGCGTTAGGCGTCAGTGATGGCCCAATTCGTCGGCGTGGTATGGGCAAAAGAAGAGAGAAACGTAGCGGAGGAGGGAAGAGAGGGAAAGGAAGGGGGAGGCAGGGGCAGGAGAGGGGTGGGAAGGATGGGAAGAAGGGAAGAAGAAGAACCAAGACACCAAGACAGAAAGAGAGGAATACGCACCGAGGTCCTCGAGCAACAGGTCAGCGCCCTTCTCACCGACGAGGAGTGCCGAAGAGTATGTGTTCGTTGCGAGGTTGTCCTGGCCAATGTACGGTCAGCGAAAATGAGGATGAAAGGAGTGGGTGCGTCAAGTAAACCAGGGTGAGGAGAAAAAGAAAGCACACGTACAGGGCAGATACTCAAATCGACACACTTGAGGTTCTGCGTGCCGTACACGTTGAGCCGCGCGTCGACAACGCCGCCTTCTTCGCGCGGTTTCATCGCTATGGTAAATTCATCTTAGCATCCAGCCTTATGCCTTTTGGTGCTCCGCGATTTGGCTTACCGCAAGTTCCTATGAATTTTAAGAGCACAGTCAACTGAGGTTGTCATAATGAGTAGAGACAAACGTAACGTACCAAGAGAGTGCCAGGTCGTCTCAACGTGATCTAATGACCCCACATACAATTAACGTCTTAGAAAACGCGAACAGAGACGAAGGCGATGAAAACGCACCAGCGACCCAATCATCAATCGCCTTGTCGTCTTCCTCTGTATACTTCATGTCCTCATGCACCTTGCTCGCGTCGTATGGCTCGCTCGGCCTGTCCAAATCGTGCATCAGTCACTCCCAGTCATTATCCGCTCAGCACCGAGAGGGATACAGACCTGTGCCATGTGCCTATAAAAGCGCATCAGCGGTGACATTGAGAGAAAGCCACTGGGAGAGGAACACACCCATGTGAATCCCAACCGTGAATCCATCAGGAAGCATCTGCTTCGCCGTCTTGATGTCGATGTCGCGCGTCGCGGCGGGAGAGGCGGGGTGGAAGTGCGGGTGGTGCGAGGCGAGTTCGCCGCGGAATGCTGAAGCCATGTCAATACTGGGCAAGTTAAGAAGACAGAAACATGAGGCACTTACCATCCATCCTCCTCGCAATCTCCCGCGTCTTCTTATAGCTCCAGCGGATGGGCGCAAAGTCTGCCTTTTTGTTCATGAATCCACTGTCGAAGAACGGCTCTTTGTATGGGTTAGAGGAGGAGATGTGGATCTGTGCATGCACATTGAGCTAGGGCTGGACAGCGGAATAGAGGGAAGGGAGAGACGTACCTTGCCGCGGCTGACAGGGTACTCGAGGTATTGGAACCTGTGTGTGGATGTGAAAGATTAATATATGAAATGGGGTGAGTGGCGCAGGAAAGACGGACATGGTGATGTATTTCCCGGGAGGAAGGAGCGAGTGGTCTGCATAGGCTGAGCAAAAAAAAATCGTAAGTCTTGTCTATCAGGGAAAGAAACATTGGAAGTAGTTGGTACCTCCAGAGACGATCGACCCGAACCTGTTATGGTTAACACCAGTCCGAATGAGATGGGGGTGTGGATGAAGTGGCGGAGAACGTACATAACAGGCTTGTCAGGCTTATCCTTGAAATACTTGTCCCACAGCTCATTGAACTCGGGGCCCATCTCTTTCAACTCTTCCTCGGTGGGACGAATCTGCATGCGAAGTGGAAAATGAGACATGACATGCGAAGTGCGAGAAGAGGGGTGGGACAACGGACCTTGAACCCGGCGTCGATAGCGTTAGAGGACAGACGTGCTTTCTCTGGGCTCGTTTCCCATTCAGCGAATAACTGATCGAAGTGATCAGTATATATGAGTGGGATGATCTTGAAGCAAAGAGGGCTCACTTCTTTCTGCGTGTCTTTGTCGCCACGGAGGAAGTTATCGAGGGTAGGGGACTCGTTGGAGACGCGATAGACTGGAACGGATGAGGATTAAAAGGTGAAAAGGAATTGATGGGCCTTACTGGAAAGCGTGGTGTAATGATCTTGATATTGCTCTCTAAGAAACTAGGTTTTAGCCTCATGCAGCACGGCAACCAGAAGAAGGAGAACTAAGCCCACCCGACACCAGGAAGGTCACTAACGACCTTGATATCCAACTGCTTCAACATAGGCGCATTACCCACACCGCTCCTCTCCAAAATCTGGGGTGTACCCAATGTCCCACTGCTGAGTACGACACACTTGCGGGCACGGACAATAGTCTCCTTGACCTGTGCTGCGTGCGCGCGGTTCCGCGAGGGAACGTACGCAACGCCGACGGCCTTGTTGCCCTCGAAGATGACGCGAGAGACGCGGGCATTGGTGCGCAGGTAGAGGTTGGTCTGGACATCCATCACGCTGTGGACATAGGCTGGGGATTGGGGGGTTGATCATCAGGCTAGGCTGGCGGGAAAGTGGGTAAGACCTACCTGTTGCAGCATCGCTGCGCCTACCCGTGTGCCTGTTGATATACTTGGCCCAAATTTCTGCGGCATGGGCAGTGTCCAGGTCTTTTCAATGTCCTTGTTAGCAGGGAAGGTCCATATCACTGACACGACATTGATGCTACCTTGTATATCATCTGGGGGGGGGGGGGGGGGAGCACGTTATTGGTATGCAAATGAATGCAAGGGAACTAAGAAACTTACCGCTGAATGGAATTCCGATAGCGTCACAGGCCCTCAAGAAATCTTGACCAAGAGCGGTGATAGTTCCACCATTGCTGATGGCGACAGGCCCATCGTATCCGTGGGTGTCGTTGTTCGTTGGCTTCTGGTAGTTCTCGAGCTGTGTATGGTAGTCGGAATTAAGTTTGAAGGGAAGCTGATAAGGCCTATAAGCGTACACGCTTCATTAGGGGAAGGAGATCTTTGGCGGTCCAGCCGGGAGACTTAAAGTCATCTATTAAGTGGTCAGCATTGAAGGAGAGCTAACTGAGGTGAAAGCAACTGACCCCAATCCGATGCAGATGCCTAAAGGTCACTTTGTAAGTATAAAATAGCGAGAACCACGTGGCTGGCTTACTCGTGTATACATCTGGGGTGGGCAATGTGAGCTTATCAAATTGTTTCGTGGTATATCTGCAGCATGCTAACCTGAAAATTGATACTGTCGGCGCGTAGATTCCTGTCAGTAAACATAAAATGGTCAATTAGGAAGTGCCAACCTGCTTCCACCGCCTAAGGTACACAACGTGAGACTTCGATGGCTTCGAATTTCGACAAGCATAACTCTACATACCCAGAATATTGGCGCATCTTCATAATCGTTTGTCAACTTCGTGGGTATTTGTCTTGGAAGTAGAAGAATACTCACGGAACGATGCTGCGACGCCCTCGTAAATGGGGCGAGTCCATCGTGTCCGTATAGAAGGTTGCTTTGTCATTACTAGCAAGCGAATAACGAAATCAATATGGATATCAAGGATCAAATTGACGAAGCTTACACTCCATCGCGTTGCATATTCTTCACATAGATGCCTGGCCTGTCATGCAATGAGTATATGGTAAAGGTAACGCGACAGAAAGCGAGTGACCTGTAGACCCAAGGATCGTCACGATTGTTCGCACCGCCTAGCAGATGCTGACCTCAGTGTATGAATTACGCACAGTAGGTGACAAAGTCAGACCTTCAATAAGCATGACCTTTAGGTTCGGGTCGGCATACGCCAACCGACCAGCCATGACACAACCTGGAGCGTTGCTGGGTCATTGGGCCGGAGAGACAGAAGGATATTGAAGTAGTTACCTGCTGGTCCTCCTCCCGCTACAATAATATCTACTTCCTCTGGGTGACCCATGTTATTCGATTCAACGTAGTAGGCAGAATTTCAGTGAGAGAACTGATATATTCGGGGGGTTCCCTCGTCCTGTCCTTTTTATACATTGAGAATTGAACTCCGGGGGAGCACAGATGCTATCCCGAGATGCAAGGCATGAGAAACTCATCAGATGATAGAGAGCGTGAACCCAAGACGAGCAGAGCATATATTGGATGTTCTCCATTAAGACTTCAAGCTCCACGCCGAAGACCTGCAGACCGATCGTTATTGACTCGCTGCAGATTGAAATGAGTAAAAATGGATTTCCGTGGTTGAAATTTTTCCCATTTCCAAGACGCTGGAACTGCGCAGATCTTGGATATATGGTCAAATGATCCATCGATTTACCGGACGGGGGTGGGGGCGTTGATGTGGGAGCTGTATAGGAGAGAATTGTGATGTGGGGTTAGTACAAGAGAGGGCTTCTTCTGCGCATCATACAGATAGCAAAATGCGGGGTAAGGCCGCCATCAGTGGGGTACATGTCACCTGGTCTTTGCCGTGTGAGAGAGGGAAAGAAGTTCGGCTGTCCAACGTCGAGGGAGAACGTAGAATGATGGTTGTGTCTGAGACGAGGGCTAGACGGCCTCTTGAGAATTAGCCAAAAGGCGATGCTACTCAAGAATGAAAACCCGGTAGGCTACGTTCATGTGACATATTCACCTGATTTGCCAGACGCGTCAAAGAAAACGGGTTAAATGATTACACGAACTGAAGTCAGATGAACCTGTGACGTCGCAACTGACTTGGGAAGACCATTGTTCAATGGGAATTCTCAGTGGTGGGAAACAAGAATGGATTGAAATGGGTACGAACTCCTGAGAACCGGGCCCCGATTGCTATTGGAGAGAGCTCTCGCTCCATAAAGATCAATTAAGATAACAGGATACACGACAATTGGAGGAAAATGGTATTCGCCGTTAGGGTTGCCGTGCACTATGTTTGACTCGGAGCCTAATTCTTCCACGCCTTTATGGCCCGTATAACCCGGTGACGTGAAAACAACAAGAGAGCGCATGGCTCCCTATTGGCTTCACCGAGAACATGGAAATTAGGAAGGCCACCCGTCGGCAGTGATCGAGATGTTCTATTTTCAAAGGAAGGAGGCAATTGAATGATATAGAAACTAAAGCCAGTCAGTCCTCGCCGTGTCATGGAACTATGAGCAGAAAGCCGAACAGTCACACCTGACAAGAGGTGTATCGCACAAGGGCATTGTGGCTCCAAGTCTTGCAAAGCGAGAAGAATAAAGTAATATGCCATGGATATGCGGTGGTGGTCAGAGCCAATGGGGAAACTTAGAAAACAGAATCCGAATACTGATCCCGAACTTTCTAACTCCGATCTTCCGCCCGCCTTCTTCTCTCGTTTCCTTCGAAGCCGTTCAAACAACACCCATATGCTACTAGTACGTACCCGCATGTCAGAGTGCCCAGTGTTTATAAAATTCTTTTGAATAATATCGAAATTTCATTTTGTGAAGCTCTGGAATTATAGATGCAATGCAGATACTGACAACGATGAAGCTGACGATTGAAAGCCCTGGATGACTATAATTCATGCGAAAGTCCTTGGAAACTAGGATAAACGGAAAGAGAAAAGTCGCTCGGGCAGTGAAAAACCAGTTTCTTCAAGGCAAGTTTGGATTCGCATAGGTCGCATCGAGTTGATCTGCCTTCAGTACTACTAAGTAGTACTCGTGATTTGATCATATCGACCGCTCTTGCAACATCAGATGTCTCGATCGGTGGTAATGCAAGTGTTGCAAGATCGGGGAGAGTACGCCGAGGGTCATCTGCTATGTGCATCAAGCGCTTGACAATCCATTCTGGCATGGATCCGAATTTGATGTCAAAATGGGCAAGTTGTTGCATTTCGGCCGAGCTAAAGAGATCCAGGAACTCATCTTCACTCATGGCCCAATACCACAGCGAAAGCCTCTGAAGCTGGCACGATGATCGAGCCAGCAGGTCTTTGATCCAGTTGACTAAGTGTGCCCCCGACGGAAGAAACATAGGACTGTACGAAAGCTCCAGAGAGGTCAACGATGGTAGAATGAGACGGCTGAGAAGAGCGCTAGCATCAACGAATCCAAGCGCTTGAATTCGAAGATCGCGGAGGTTGGGAAGGGTGAAAGGCGCGATGTTGAATGGTACATCCCAGTACTCGTCGATGTTGAAATCAAGCGAGATGAGATCCTGGCATTTTTGGATAAGTTTCAAGAAGCTTGAAGGCTTTAGATGCCACTTTGACCACTTGTTGTTTATCGAGATGTGTGTCAGTTGTGCCCAAGGCGCATGTGTCGGGATACTATCAGCCACGTATTGGGAATCCCAAAATACTCGGCGGAGAGTAGGCAAGGAGTGGGTATTACGCCAGATCTGGTCGACGAAGGCGTGCTCCCAGGTTGATTCGATGAGCTGTAGATTGACTGATTCTAGTCTCGTCGTGACCCCTTCGCCAAAACTCAACAGTTCGGTATGAGGAACGCCTGCGGCGTGGATTTGGAGTTCTAGGTGTTTCCACAGATGTGCGCGGGTTAGGAGCAGTGATAGAACCTGCTTCGTCGCAACATGTTCAGAAGTTTCATTGGAGAACAGTGCGATGGAGAGAGGACAATCGGAAGCACGCTCGAGCCAAAACTCGATGGCAGGAATTTTCGACATGGTGGGTTTGAAAATCGTGATAGATGACCAAAGGTTAGGGATCGAGAAAGTCAGCTTTCTCCAGTGGCTGCAGACATGCCCGAGCGTGATTGGACTGGTTTTCGAGGCTCGCGTTGCTTTCAGAGATGACGCCACATCTGTCCACGAGAAGGTCCCATCTCGTGGATTATGAGTGGAGTCTTCTATATAGTATTCGAATATACTGCCTAATAAATCGTCGGGGAGTTGGAGAACAAGTGGCTGGGGCGCTAACGACGCTTGGGCATCCAGTTCTTGGTGTTTGCTCTCTAGAGATTCAGTTTGTAACGGCGGTGAAGGGACGATCGACAGCGCTTTTTCATCGAAAGGGCGGTAGTAGATTTCTATGGGAAAGTTTGGATCGCGGCGTTTTGAGCGTGAGTGCCGGCCTAGAAGTGACGAAAAGATATTGAGATACCATCCAAACCGAGAAGAATTGTCCCTTACCTGAACCCAACAGATTTTTCCAAAGTTTCTTCAAGAATGCCATTTCCGAGGTGGGTTGTTTAGTAGTGATTCGTCTGACTGGAAATCAGAGTCCTTTTATACTCACCGTGTTATTGTTGCCTGTATGAAGAGCGAAATATAACGGTCCTTGTAATGAAACGAATGATTGATTGCACTAAGCCTCGCTCTTATACTTCATGTCAACCAGATGAAGAACGGAACAAGGGAAAATTTCCCGAAAGGATGGTGTTGGAGAACAAGAAAGACGTGAGAAAAAGTCGCATTTGCCCTTTTTCGACTTCCTTCCCGACCAAGTCAAGCCCCTTCGTGCTTCAACCTTCTTCAACTCTGTCCTCCCTGGAATATCGACACGGGCATCCACAGGACATCACTACTTTGATTATTGGGTGCTTTATCAGCTCCTGTGTGTCTCTCCAGCTTGCTCGGATTTCCCACCCAGTTTTCGTTCCTCTCCGCGAGCCAGAAGAATCGATCATGTCATGAGTTTCTCCTGAATATCTGGCTGCTCCTACAGCTAATCCAGAGGCCCGTTCTCTTTGATCTGGCTCTTGTGACAAGTTGAAGTTACGGGACATCCTCCAGACTCCAGAGCGTACTATCTCTTGAGCCTTGACCAATCCGATCCCGATCCTAAAAACGCATCTTTTCTTGCCAATACCCTCAGGAAGACCCTTGACCGTTTCATTACAGGACCCCGGCATATCCCTAGGTATGTCCGATCCTAATGCGGACGGATTCGACCTAAAAATTGGCCTTAGGTCCCATCCAAAGCGCGTACGAAAGGCCGATTTTCTCTCTCAGGTCTGATCCTAAAAAGGTACGTTATGAGGTTCAGGTACGATGTCCGATCGTATAAGGACGAATCCATGAACCATGAGCCATACCACTAACCCAATGTTTGACCGCGCCACCTGCTCGCCGTGAAATATTAACCCTGGTCGGTAGCTATGTCCGATCCTATGCGTACGGATTAGGTCTAGAGAAAATTCGACCCGATCCAAAATTCGTACAGATGGAGGCTGAAAGTCGAGGTCAGAGAGACTTTGCTGACGGAGATGGGCAATTCTCACCGCCGAATTTGACCCAAAAGTAGGGATTTAGGATCGGACATACCTATGGATATGCCGGGGTCCTTTCATTACTCTTGTCTTTGAGTTTAGTTTAAAAGCCCTTGGGAACGTTTGTTACCAGACGCAAGCACATCATTCGGAGACATCGAAGGAATACAAAACGGACAAGTGCAGGGTGATGGCCGCCCACTGGTTTAGCTGAAATTGAGGGGGAGGGATACGAAGATCTGTCGTGCATTTTTTTTCCGAAAAGGTTGTAATGCAGAGTTGGTGGGTGGATGAATAAGTGTTTAGATTTCTGGGTCCTTCCTGTTCTTACTTTCTTCATAAATCTAGAACTAGCACGGACAGAGAGGAATGCGACCAGAATATGGTGACAGGCGGTCACTTAACTTTCATCATCTCCTGCTACTGTAAGTCTCGCTCGTCTCGCTTGCCGTTCATCATTCCCTTTTCTTTGTTGAAGCGACACCAGACACGAAAGACCACGAAGAATCAACGAAAGGTGACATTCGGAGGAAGTCGAGCCAGTTGCCACAGGCAGCTGTTAGCCTACTTGGTGTCGCAGACTTAAGTACTGAAAATGTTTAGGTGCATGTGGGATTTGTTATTGGCATCTAAATATTGCTTCAAAAAGTCTAGGACTCGCAGAGAACGCCGCCCGTAACCCGTTCATCGAATAGTCTCCGGCCCTACCCCAAAGCATACCTTACCGAAGGTGCCATTCAATCAACATATGCGGCACATTGTTCGAACATCTCATTGAGCTCCCCCCAGTCAGCTTCATCCTCATCGTAGCAGACCATACGTAGCTTTGGGAACATTGTAGTCAGGCATCGGAAAACTGCTATAGGCGATTCAATCTTGGATTTCCACACATTAATGTACCTGATCTCTGTGTTGCAGATGCCTTCCAAAAGCCGAAGCTGGAATGGTTTCCAAAACGCTGTCACGTCGAGGTCGTTCAAGTCAGGGCAATGTTTCAGCACTGGAATCAATCCCTCGAGTGTCATTTTTGGATTCTCTTCGCCTCTCAGTGTGAGACTCTGGAGATGGGGCCAATTTGCTGCGGCTGCAGACAGCCATGAATCATCCAAATGGGATAGAGATGGGATGTTGACCGTGAGGTCTTGAAGGGAAGTGAACGAGGATAGCATTTTCATGCTCTCTGAGAAAGACCTTGTGTTCATGGTACGGGGTTTCGGGATCGTGACGTGGCCGGCAATCTTGAGTGACAAGATAGAAGAGAGGGCGGGATGTCCATGGAAAGAAGACATAAACTTCCTGAAGGCAGCCAGGGTGTTGGGTCCCTCCTTTCCGTTAACGCAGATCGATAGCGTTACGAATGAACTGTGCATGCCCTTCATAACCTGGGTGGCGATATCCCAGTTATTCACTTCGAAAGAAAAGTCCTGCAAGTTCTTGAAGCATCCCCCTTGGGTGGTGAATGAAGAAGCTTGTGATGACGAAATCACAATCGATTTGAAAGATTTGAGGGAAATGAGTTGACTGAGATGGAGAACTGCTTCCTCAGTAGGACCTGGTGAAGATACGACATCGACATATCGAAGGTTTCGCAGGCGACACAGGGAACGATATAGCGCCGAATGGTTCTCTGGATCGAGGTCGACGGCGGAAGAGATATGCAATGTCGAAATGTTTGGACAAAGGCGAGGGATTGATAAAAGCAGTGATGCTGGAAGCTTCTCTTCTTCTGTACCAGACATGGTCAAACTTCGGATGCTGGGTCCCAAAATGCACTGGTAAAAGGGTATCGCTGGTGCAAGGTGCGGGTAGTCCAGTTCCAAAGCCACCTGACGAAGCTTGGGTAAAATGGTACGGACAGGACGATATCCGGTGATCGCCATGAAAACATCTTCATGGACGACTTCCTCAAAATAGTTGAGCGCGAAATAACTGAACTGAGTGAGATCTCGAATTTTCGATCCGTAGTATTCAAACCTCGACCAATCGCTATCCTCCAGGGCTCGCCTGTATTTCTATTCTTGGGCGTGATTAACATATAGGAAAGGCCTTGATGATCGGTAGAAAGACTTACTATCACTTTTACTCTCCGACCCTGCTGCAAACTTTCACACTCCATCCACAGATCGTCTGGCATGACTCTAATAAGCGGTGCTATGGAGCTCCTAGATCTCCACAGAAGGTCAAGGGCTGGGTCTAAGGTCGTATAGCTCATTAGCCTGGCAGCTTCCTATGTAACACTCAACTTACCCGAGAATGCACGACATGTTCTCGCGACCCCCGCCAGCGTGCGCAAGCCAGGAGTATACCCGTTCTCCTCGAGGACATTGTCGCATACGAGAGAGAGTATTTCACTGATATAGAGGCATCGATGCATGACGAGGACAGTGTTGAGTGGGGGGAAGTAAGGGGTGCAGCAAAAAAGTGTGCAGAATCCAAATAGAGAATGAACGATGCGGTTTACAGGATGGCACGTTGTCAAAGATAGCACCTTCAGCAATGGGTTCAGTGTTGCCTAGGAGTAAATTCGTTAGTCCAAGTGTCGAAGGCACGATACAATGAATCAAAATTACAATGGCACGATTCGGTTGAAAGCGTCGTGTCGAAATAGGCCCCTGGTGTTAGGCAGGGAGGTTCACGTTTATCAATGGCGGCGTGCAAATCGTTCGTTCTTCATTCGATGCGGCAAGAGAAACCGCGAATGTAGAGCGTTATTCTAGAAATGCTTCGTTGAAATAAAGATCGCAAAGTTCCATCCAAGTTCCGTCACAACTTTCGCGTCGCGTCGCTTGGACTGCGGCACGTGCGGGAGTTCACGTGGAGCAATATTGGTGTCTGCGACTCTGCCTTGAGCTGCTGTCTTGTTTTCGACCAGGCGATGGCTGCTGCATAATATCAGGATCATCAGCTCCTCTTTCGCCATTATATGGTAACAAGAAGTCCAGTAGCTCTTCCTGGAAGTTTGGGCTTCAATGGTCGATCATAAACCCCTACCTGCTATCCCAACTTCAGCCTCATTGACGACGCTGTCTGTCGATGCGCGACAACATCGTGGACGGCTTATTCGACATTTCCTATCAGAGGTCCACGAGTTTGGAATCAATAGCAGACGAGAGGGATGGGCGTATGTCATTGAAGAGGCCTTGGACGAGCTGGGACAGTACCTTGGCAAAGGGGACGGGCTGGAGGGTATCAGGAAATCGAAAGAGGCTCAGAGGAATACGAGGAAACGTGAACGAGACGCTGAACGAGAATTGCAGGTTCAAGAGACTGTCAAATCCAAGAAACTGCCTAAAGCACCTAGCAATGAAACGCCGAAACACTCGTCGGATGGGAAGGTATTGACAGAAGGTGCTAGTCATACCTCGAAAGATTTGCCACCGCATCCTTTATCCACAACGGCTAGTGGAAAGCTTCTCTTGCTCTCTGTAGCTCCACTAGGCAGTCGAACTCCTGTTCCAACGGAGGACAGTGGTTTCGATGTTGTGCCCGCGAACATAGGATGTACCTTTATACCTGGGACATATACGTTTCAGGACACTGATCTTCCTACTGTGCTTTTCGGGCGTGGCGAATGGATCAGTGAGTGCGGAACCCTTCATCTCCAGAACATTATCAGTTAAAACCATGTCCACCAGATACAAGCTCTGTACAACTAATTGGCGGCACGTTCACATTCAGAGGCGTCAATTCACAGCAGCAACACCAATGCCTCTTTACGATCCTCCGCCTATCTATCTATATCCAATTCTCTATGGTCCTCGAACAGCACCTTCTCTCCGACTCCAATATTCCACTGACGTTCCCCCGCCCAAAGCTCCCATCTCCGTCTCCATCTGTGCCAAGCCGCCCATCCATCGAACGCGCCGAGACGAAATACAGGAAACGCATATCTTTCCTTCCCCATGGCATATTCTCGTTTTTCTCCTCGAAGACAAACACAGCCAGTGATGCCATGCGTCATCGCTCAAGCACTATCATGCCCGTCATCGGACGCGGTGGGTCTCTTGACCTTGGAATATCTCCCTTTCGACACTCCCGACGTGGCGAGGGATCTCCACGCTCCTCGTTTGATAGCAGTGAGGGAGCCATCAGTCGCCTGCGCCGCCTTTCCACCATAGATCGACGCTCCTCCACCCAAAAGTCTGCACAGGCTGTCGAGGACTCCAGGAATCCCTTTACTCATACTCTTGCACAAATCCAAGAGAGCAGCGCCTTTCTTTCGACCTCACCAGGCGTCATCTTCCCGGCCCCTACGCCCATCCTAGATCTCGCACAGAGCGAGAAACTCGTGGAGGCGAAAGGTGATAATTCTCAGAGGAGGTTACGAGGCGATGAGAGGGCAGGGTTGGCGAGTGTCCTGGGTTGGGAGGGGAGGGAGAATATGGGAAACGGGATGAAGGGGATTCCAGGGTTCGTGAAGCACCAAGGGATATCTGTGTTGCGTTCGCAACACATACCCTCTGAAACGACCTCTTCGACCATTTCCACTTCTCCCCCCGCTGTGGCATCCGAGTTAGAGGCAGCAGCTTTGGCTGGTGGCTCCTTACTTCCGGTGGCTGGCCCCTCATCAGTACCAGCGTGTAAACCGTACATGGTGTGCGGGCGTGCAGAATGGAAGACATACAAGTACTACTCTTCGGATCCGGAGGAGGATGTGATGCTCGGTGGGGCAGTTGACGAGATGGTGTTGGAGGCCGCGAAACCCTGTGCGCAAGCTGGGTGTCGGTTTAAGAAAGGGGAGCATGAAGTTAGACTGATACACGGCGGGGTCAGGATTGCTGTGGACATAGTTTCCGACGAAAGAAGTGAGAAGGAGAAAGAGAAAGAGAAAGAGGACGATGAAAGGGATGGTGATAGAATTGATGTCTGGGAGAGCTGTCTTGTGTGTGGTGCGAAGTCGAAACGGAATCCAATCTCGGACGGCACTCGGTAAGTTCTCTACTGTTCAAAGAATGAAGCTGTCCATGTTGATCATTTGATTCTTTTTATCCAGCCTACTCTCCCTCGGCAAGTTCCTCGAACTCCTTGTCTACTCCCCTCTCCTGGGCTCCGCACTTAGACCTCCACTGTGCGAGCACACTGCCCCTGCCCCTACCCACGCTGATATCGCTTCTTCCGCTCCCTCTTCTCCATCGACAACCGCCCCATCCTCTTTCGCGGCGTTCCCTCCGCCATTATCCTCCTCCCGTCTGAACATCCTCCGTCACTTCACAACTAAAGGCCACACTGTGACCTTCACCTGCAGTGCCATCGAAGACATCTTCGAGCTGCGTGTGCCGCGGCTGCAGATCACCCGCGGGACTGGTGGTGGGCGCTGTTCGCGGGACTCATCGACGTATGACGTGGATGGAGAGGAGGAGAAACGGGTGTTGAGACGAGAGATCAAGAGGTGGTGGGAAGGCGTTGCTGATCACATGGACAAGCTGGAGATGGCGCTTGCGAGGGCTGGGGATGGGGAGGGTGATCCCGAGGCGACGCCAAAGTTGATCAAAGCGCTGCCACGTTTGCCGTCGACAGATGAGGCTTATGATGATATGGAACCACCGAGGACGCCGCCTCGTTCGCCATCTAGACCGCTGGAACCACTCAATGGATTACCTTCAGCACCAAGCACACCGACACCCAGCACACCTGTGAAGAATTCTGAGTCTCCTTCGACGAACTTATTGCTTCGTACACCTTCGGGTGCCCCTGCGCCACCACCTACACCAGTATTAGCCTCAACAACCCAGAATGCAAGCCAACCAGCTGTGCGCCTCTCGAGTCTGAGACATACATTCCACCACACGGAGCAGTCGTTATATGCACAACTGGCCCGTACACCAGCGTCCTCGTTGAACGATGCACGGCGATCATTCATTGCTGCGGCCAAGGGTGCCGAGAAGAGGCTACGTGCGTGGCAGAGGAAACATCTGTCGAATGCCTCGGAGGCTACGACTAGTACGGGTAGAAGTGAAAAGGAGAATGATGTGGTGCTTCCAGAAACAATGGAGTTGGAGGAGCCGGAGTGGTGGGGCAAGAAGTGCCATGCTGTTCCTGGGAGTAATGTGATTGTGCGGGAAGATGATTGGGGCAGTATCATTTCGTTCACTTTGAGGTACATTTTCAATGCTTGTGTCATAGCGCCTATCACTGACGTTCTTTCCTTGCTCTTATAGCACTGCAGACTACCACCGCGAACTCTCAAGCATGTCCATTGCACGCCTAGCATCCACCGCTTCCCAGGCTTCCACTCCAGCAGCCACCGCCCTTCCCCAACCTCCTGCGATGGACGCCTCGCCGTCCCTCTCCCACAATTCCAATCAGTCTTCGTTCTTCTCATCTGCCATGGGCTATAGATTGTTCACCTCTTCGACCTCCGCACAGCCCGACCCAGACGCCGACGACGTAACCTGGAGCGAGCCTGAGCCATTCTCATCCGTCATCTCCCGCAAGGAGCACCCGCGCGACCCATCATCCCTCCTCTCCATTCGCGAAGTCCTCCGTCAGAAGTCTTCGAAGATGCCAGTGGATGGTGCTAGTGCAGCCTCCACATCTGGTGCTGCTGCTGCGTCAAGTCAGAGGTCGAATGGAAGTGTAACACCCGTTCCACCGTCTGCATGGGCGAAACCAGATGTGGGCATTAGCATGGATGAGGCTGGAGGGAAGATTGAAGGTGTAGAAGAGATCGATGGGGCGGGGAGGATTCTACAGGAGCTGGAGTCCATCGTGACTGTCAGCGAAGCGTCGCGACCTCCCTCAAGGACATCGAGCCGGGTGAACCTGAACATCAACGTTGCCACCACAGCTGGTACCGGGCTGGGACTAGGAGAGGTACATATGCACGCCCCTACTGAGAAAGAGGCGCCCAGTATCATCTCTATGAACTCGGACGCGGAAACAGAGACAGAAAACACTACGCCAACTCTGAGGAAGGAGGTCGATGCCATTGGGAGCACGTTGCGACTGGTGATGCCTCCTCCGGTACCTCCAAAGGATCCCAATCGACAGCGCGAAGAGACTGCCCAAACTAGTAAATCCAGGGAAGTCTCAGACTCGTATTCTCAGGGGCCGACTAGCACCACGACGTCCTCATTTGCCAGCACGCTGACCACCGGGATCAGCAACGCCATGCGGTACATGCTCAACACCAACGAACCGTCTCGCCCCTCCTCGCCTGTGCCTAAACCCCACCACGGGCTCCTCTCAGCTACCGGTGCCGATATCGATGAGCGCCCGCATATCAAGTATGATTGGACGATCGGGAAGCGGTTGAAGTTCAGTTGCACTGTGTATTTCGCGAAGCAGTTCGATGTTCTCAGACGGAGATGTGGGATTGATGATGTATTTGTGAAGAGCCTGTCGCGCAGTACGAATTGGGCAGCGGAGGGTGGGAAGAGCCGAAGTTACTTTTGGAAGACGAAGGATGAAAGGTTCATTATCAAGACGCTGGTCGATGCATGGAACGTGGCGGATCTGTGGGTTGCCCTCTCTGATCCTTTTGGGTCCAACTCATGTGTCTTTTTAGACAAGTCCTGATCGAGCTTGCTCCTTCTTACTTCCGATACGTGGACGCGACAGCAAGCAAAGCAACTATCCTCGCGAAGATGATCGGGTTCTACACCATTGAGATCAGGAATCTGGAGACGGGTGCAGTACAGTCCAAAGCCGATTTATTGGTCATGGAGAATCTGTTTTATGATCAGAAGGTGGCAAAGACTTTTGACCTGAAGGGAATTCAGGGACGTAAAGTTAAGCCTGCCACCGGCGTCAAGGTATCGCAGAATCCGAAGACTCTTTTCGATGGCGAATGGATTGAAGGTGTGTATTTTTTTTATAGTCATTCGTGTGCAGGCGCATTCTTACGTCTTTCTGTAGGTCAGCAGAGGGCTTTGATGTTGGTCCGCCCTCATTCGAAGCAAGTCCTGAGGACTGCGATCCGGAGCGACAGTGAATTCCTCGCGAAGAGCAATATCATGGACTACTCGTGAGTGATGATACCATTCCCTTAAAATATGATTCTGACTAACTGTCCTTATCGAGTCTCCTTGTCGGTGTCGACGAAGAGCGTAAGGAAATAGCTTGCGGCCTGGTGGATACAATCGGTAACTTACGCGCTCCCTCCCCTACGCCGCCATCCATTCTAATGCTTCTTCGATCAGGGAGCTACACATTTGCTAAAACCCTAGAGTATAAAGCGAAGCATGGACTGAACTCTGGGAAAGAGATTACCGTCATACCTCCGGCTGAATACCAAGAACGATTTGTCAGTGCTCTTGAGGGATATTTCTTAGCCTGTCCGGGTTCGTCTTTTTGAGGTCATCATATTACCTCAAGGCTAATCAGTTATTTCCTTTGATTTAGATAAATGGTCGAAACCTCTCGATGATTCCAAGATTACTGATGATCCCAACCTTCTTCCAAGTGTCCTGTAACCTGTATTATTATCGTGTATCGGTGATTCATCGGCAGTCTGTATTTATCGGTCTAACTTATTGTGGACGAAAAAGGACTATGATAATTGTATTTCTGTTCAAATTCTGCCTCGATGTTCTGATGTCTCTTTCACCTGTAGAAGCATGTACTGCATGGTCTTTGCAGTAATCGCACGTATCATGTAATGTCTAGAACAGTGGCGTGGGGTCAAGCAAATAATTTTCCCTGATTGCCTCGATGCTCATCTCAAAGTCGAGCGAGGTGCGTTGTGGTGCATGAAGATCATGGTTTTGAGTCCCCCCCAAGAATTTGCAACTTGCCAATTCACAGTGATCATGTGTAACATTTAGGTATATTGTTGAACTACTCGAGTACATTAACGGCAAGCTTGTCACAAACTCTTTGAACACAGGAGCCTAGCGTGCTTTCTATGGAGGCACATGGAATTGGAACGACTCGAAACATGATGAATCTTCGACGGCATCAGTCTCGTTCATCCCCCAACTTTGCCCTCGAGCATACCAATGGCCACACTGAGTGCGCTGAAGAAGATCGAATGGTTCAAAGGAATATCAGCAAGACGCTTAGGCTTTTGATCCTCAAAGAAATGCGTAAAGTCCTCGCATTGTTCACGAACCCTCGCTGCATTTCGATCAATAATTCTGTACCCAAGGAACCCCAATAGTTTTCGAAGAGGTTCCGAGACTTCGCGGCTTATGATATCGCCAATCAATGGCAAAGAGAGCCAGTATGCAGCAGGACCAGAACGAGAAGTGATGATGTTCTCCAGAGACGTGTGGCCGAAGGCATGACGAAGGGCCTTCGTAATGCTTCGATGTTCTTGGTCATCCTTGGCACTAACGAGCAGTTTCCTCATGACGGTGTATTCCATAGCCAACACAAAAGATTCGACATCGTGATCAGCGGTCTGCGCCATATGTTTGCCGTCTCGAAAGGCTTCTAAGCGCTCGGTAGCTGCGAAAAGAAGCGTCCCCTTTCATCCATGGATCGTGAGCATAATACGCAGACGAAAGCAATAGTTCAATGATGTACCGGAAGTACACCGCCTTCGCTGCTCTTCACTGTTGACGTCTCCAACGGCAAGTCCGACGGCAATTGCGCCAGTTCAAGGTCGGCGAGGAAACCAACCGCTGGGGTATTCGTAGAATCCTTTGCGAGGAGAATGTTGCCAGGACTGATGTCGCCGTGTATGATCTGCTGATCGGACAAGAACTTGTGCGCTGCATGAAGAATTCAATAACCAGAAGACGTGAGTTAGAAAAAAGTCTCGCCTTTGCCTGCCGCCTCCATGCCCTTCAGCAGCTCAAGGTCAGATGTATATGTCCACACCGGACGACCGACGGTATTGAGGATAATCCGATGCAGGATAGCACTTCCGCTGGCCTGTGATGGTTTTCCACGGAGATATGCGATACAAACAGTGTCACCGTTTGGAGTGGTAACATCTGCACCCGTCAGGAATTCGGCTAGTCCAGCGGGAGGTTGTCCCTTGATCGACCCGTAGATCTCTGCCTCGGAATGGCGGAGAGGGCTGCGCCACGCAGTTTTCATGACCTTTTGCGTATTGGGATCAGGTGGAACACCGTCCTTATACTCTAACACAGACCAAACGGACGTCCCGCGACCGAAAAGAGAAAGCGAACTCCACATTGGGGGCCCAAGAGTGCACCACTCACGAGGATCAGTCCCAATCGAGGCAACATGGAATGACGGATAGCCGTCTGGGTTAATCTTGGCTGAT
This sequence comes from Hypsizygus marmoreus, assembly GCA_013433165.1. Classification (NCBI taxonomy): domain Eukaryota; kingdom Fungi; phylum Basidiomycota; class Agaricomycetes; order Agaricales; family Lyophyllaceae; genus Hypsizygus; species Hypsizygus marmoreus. The sequence continues at coordinate 396,951 of CM024093.1, read as the reverse complement.
ATCGTTGAAGGTAACAGAGTGACTGACGGATCGTGACCCAGCTCCACTGCAGTGAGAACGCGAGCCAGGCTGCGGACAACAAGGATGAAGTCCTTTGTGTCAGTCCAAAGATTCATTACGGGGGAGAAGGTGACACCGTCGCGGTCGAAAATGCCAACACAGAAGTCAGAACCAAAGATCAAGAGACAGACGGAGAACAGAAGAAATGGACGAGTCGAAATATGAAGGCGCGCATAATCCGCGCTTTCACACACGATCTCGCCAACCTCGCGATAACCCTCATCGTAGAAGTTGGGTCCTAGTTGCTTGAACATCTTAAATTCGCAAAAGGCGGTTTCATTCTTCCATTGCTGTGATCCATTCGATTCAACAAGGGAAAACGCTGGTGCGACTTTTGGGAAACCAGCAGTATGGGCTTCACGGGCGTCAACAAATTCCTTCGCTGGTAGGAACGTCCGAGTAAAATTGTGACGATGCGATGTCGAGTCTTCTGCATCTTCTATGTATTTGAAAAGGGTATGCTACAATCAGGAGGCCCTCATCAGCAGTGGAATTCAATGTATGTTAACGGGAAATGAATACTAACCAAGTGTCCCCGCATTGCAGATTCGCACTTCCGCTTGCGATGATCAGACAGTTGCTCTGACCCTTCAGCCATGGCTTCCAGATCCTTGAGTTTGGTTATGGCGTCCGCATTGTCATCCCAGAATGAGCCAAGACAATGATCTGCCAAATGGTTGACTTCACCAAGCCTCAGGCGTTGCATCACTTGTGTGTCGTCAAATACAACTTTTCCAGCGAGTTCGTACTGCATTGCGGCACAGCTGGACTCGTGTCTACTGGAATACATCTTCACTTTGGTACACGCTGAGCTGCGGAATGAGATAGCATCCGTATCTAGGTCGGCGGTCATATCGACGACTCGGAAAAAGCAGGAGAGGATTTGAGTAGGTGTCAAAATTATGAGAATGAGCTCTTCGAAGAGCTTCGAAGTTCGGGTCAAGTTCGGGTTCGGGTGGCGGTTTGTTGTGCATCTAAAAATATCCCGGCCCCGCCCTACTCCAGGTCATGTGACCGCGTTTAATGGTATCTCGGTAGAATTTGTTGCTGGTTCTCATTTCGTCTCATCACAACAAACTGTCGCGAGGTGTCGTTACTGTCGAACTAAAACGAGTTTACCTCGAGCTCACTTCGTCTCGGGGCAACACTGAGATCAAGGCTTGAAGTTCGAAGTCCGAAGCCACTTGAAGGACTCGGAAGAACAAAGGACTCACAATTTGTACATAGCACGGCCCTGAGCTTCAATGATCCTCAAGTCTGCGGTTGCACAGCCTGAATCACCAACCACAAAACCACTCTCACCCGCTCTAGCCAGAGAGATATCCAACTCATACCGCCGAAGCCCTTCCCCCGATATGTACGTGTCGCTAGCTTGCAGATACTATTGGAATTTATTTACTCATCTGTTACAGGGCCACCTTCAATCCCCTCTTACTCCCGTCTCCTCCCCCTTTGCGCAACAAGAACCCAGACGACTTCTTTCCTGTCCGCGTCTTTGGATTTCATGTGACGCGCGACCACCTCGACGAATTGGCTGATAAATTCTCCATCCCCTCTGAGAAAACGCAGGATTCCCGGCAACAACTGGCTTGGAGGGAGTTGCTGAGAAGACGACCTAACGATGGCTTGATGCGGATAGCTTTCGTGCATTACAACGAGAAGAGGAGGTCGTGGTGCCTCATGCTTGCCTCCAACGTTTCCCAGACGGATATGGCTCGCGCGCAGAACCTCGACTTGATACAACAGCATCGTGACCTCCTTAAGACGGATGCCACTGAAGTAATGCCGAGATGGTATCGTATGAACTATGGATGAAAGTGAGTTCGCTCCTATCGGGATCATTGACGAGTCATTGAGCATTGTTCTTTTCTATCCCCCTTCCTTCCCCCAGCCACTGCGGACTCTTCTTGTCCACGTCCCCTTACCTCGTACTGCTGTCGGTCTGGTGGTGCATCTTGTATAATTTTGTCAGTGGATTTGCGTGGAGTCAGGTCTATACGCGTTGTCTTGAGATGGGTTCATTTTGAATGAGTCAGTGTAGACGAAAGGGGTGGAAGGGTTGTGGTTTCATTTCTATTCCACCTTTGCAAATCGATGAACGAGACTTGATTTGCTGCGTCTTCGTGCCCATGCCCGTATTGATGACCGTCGATCATTGAAGACGTCTGAAGAGAAGTTAGATTCTGTTATCAATAAACTGACGTTGCATGTGCACCCTTGTACAGTACCATCCATCGCGTTTACCCCGCTAATCCACAGTGTTCCGGCCTAATAGGGCGCTGAGCATTAGATCCCAACAGTGTTTATAGGGAGGGTCAACCGGGTCAACCGTGACGTGCACTTTTAAGAATGACGGCTTCTTCGGTCTCAATCGCAGTAAAGGCTTTTTAGTAAAACCAAACCCAATTCAGAATCGCACCATGTCTTCTACGTCCATCCTAATATCGCCGGAACACATGGGCTTTGACCATATGACCTTTATGTACCATGTGAGTATTTCCATCATATACTTGCACCTTGCATCTTACCGTAGAAATAATCACCATACACTTCAGAACTATCGTCAATTTGAACGGTATGTCTTATCGCGCTCTCGGAAAATTTCTCCGCGTAGTGAAGGCGCTCCCATAGAACCACCAATTTCTTCTGATCGACCTTGCTCAATTCTCCCACCACTGCCAGCTGCCCATACCGCTGCCGGTATCTTCTCGACTTCGATGCGCATGCCTTCTGAAAGGCAACAATTATAGGCAATAATTTGTAAATGCATATGGTACGTGGGTCTGAGTCCATGCTGGTTGAGGTCCGCTGTATATCAAGGACGAGTCTGCTGGGATCCTCACATCAGATTCCATCAACATGCACCAGCTCACCTACGTACTTCTAGTGAGCTTATTCCTCACACTCCAAGGTATATCGCCCATGGTCCTTTCACTACACATCGATCTCACATATCCCAGGCAGCTCCCAAACGCTCAGCCCACCAGGTCTCTGCACGTCAGCAGACATCTGGCCTCCTGGCCCAGGACACTCCCTGATCCCACAAGCTCCAGACAGAGAGCTCACGCAGATCCTCAACCAAATCATCCCCGAGCGAATCAAAGCCACTATCACCAAGCTCGTCTCCTTCGGCACGCGACACACGCTCTCTAACCAAACCGACCCCAAACGCGGGATCGGCGCGGCGAGGGATTGGATCGCCTCAGAAATGCGCACATACGCCGCCACGTCCCGCGGACGGATGAGCGTCACAGTCCCGAGCTACGTGCAGCCGCCGGCATCTCGCATCCCGAACGACACAGTGATTAGCAACGTCGTGGCAACCCTGCGGGGGTCGCGAGAGCCAAACCGGGCGTACGTCATCTCGGGGCATTACGACTCGCGCGTGAGTGACCCGCTGAACTTTATGGACGACGCACCAGGGGCGGATGACGACGCGTCGGGCGTGGCTGTATCGATGGAGTTGGCGAGGGTGATGGCGGGGCATGTGCCGGCTGCGACGATTATTTTTGCGGCGGTGGCCGGGGAGGAGCAGGGGCTGTATGGGTCGAATTTTTTGGCGACACAGTTGAAGACTGCTGGGGTAGATGTGCAGGGAATGTTTACAAACGATATTGTGGGAAGCTCGACGGGCGATGATGGGACGAGAGCGCCGTTTGATATCAGGATGTTTGCCCAGGGTATCCCGTCAACGGAGACTGCGGCTCAGACTGCTACGCGCGTATCGATTGGAGGTGAGAACGATTCACCAACAAGACAGCTGGGGCGATTCATTGCGGAGGTGGGCCAGAATGCTGTTACGAAGATGAATGGTGGGTGCAACTCACATTCCGATAAACGCTCTCATGTCGCCTCTCCTTACGGATGTCCCCAGTGCACATTATGTACAGGCCAGATCGCTACCTCCGCGGCGGTGACCATAGGCCATTTCTAGAACAAGGGTTCCCTGCCGTCCGATTCACAGAACCGCACGAGAACTTCGCCCACCAGCATCAGGACGTTCGTGTAGAAAACGGCGTCCAATTCGGGGATCTCATCCAGTTCTGTGATTTCGACTTCATCACCCGAGTTGCCCGCGTGAACGGTGCAGCCTTATGGTCACTCGCGCAAGCGCCAGGCACACCCAAGGACGTGGTGATCGACACGGCGGCACTAACGAACAACTCGACACTGAGGTGGACGGGCGATATCAATGCGGACGGTGGATATGAGATTGTATGGCGGGCGACGGAGGAGCCGTCCTGGTCACATGCCATTCCTGTGGGACAGACAGACACGGTGACAGTGCAGCTGTCAAAGGATAACGTGCATTTCGGTGTAAGAGCGGTCGGAAAGAATGGATTCCGGAGTCCTGCGACTTTTCCATTCCCAGGATGATGAAAGCCTCGTGTGGCGCGTTCAATAGTGAATACCAGAGTTAATCGTGAAGCTGAGTTCGTCCTGCTGAAGAGTTATACTTTGTCGTGTACATGGAACCAATTGCAAGCCTGAGCACGCCGTGAACGTAGTACTGAGCGGTATGAGCCTTGAAGTTCAATTTCAAATGATCATTAGAATTTTGTGTTTCTGCAGTGGTCAAGAAAGACTGGATGTAAAATAGAAGCGGAATGGAGGCGGTGATACATTCTTGATTATGTACAGACGTCGAGCGGGAGAATACGAAATGAAGGATAGAGAAGGTGACGACGTTATGCAACTCGGCCCAGGCCTCCAACCTCTGCTCACACGGATAGACGATTATCAGTGGTATTCTTTCGGCAACTGCAAAAAATCACATACGTTCCACCATGACATCGATAGTGTCTAAAGGCCACAAAAAAGAAGCATTACTGAGCGATGGATTGAGAGGGAAAAAAAGAGACAAGACGAACCATTGTCTTCCATATCAAGCGATGTTGGCGTATCATCATCGTTTATCCGGGTACCATCGTACAAGAACCTGGAAAGGAATCAGTACTCTATGCTACGCGACATCACAATTTTTAAACACGAAAAAGTCGAGTAGAAAACTTCATGCTCGCACACAAGAAAAAGGAAAGAAATCACGTACCTGATACTGCCCACGTCCTTCCCGACCTTGTTCGCATAAGCGCCCTGCAGTTTGCTCAACTTCGTGCTGCGTTTGATCTTGAAAAAGACTTCCTCTCCAGTCGAGCTCACGACCTTTTCATCCGAAGACGTATCGCACACAAAGGCAATCACGAAAAAGAGCGAACGAGCATTAATGAAGAAATTGAGCATCAGATACCTGAGGTCACAAAAACCCAGACACACCTTAATGTTGATAGTGGCGTTCGGGTCCTCCGACTTGACTTCCTCCTGCGTCTGTGGCTGTTGCTCATCGTCAGACATTGTGCGTATATGTTATCTTTCGCAAAGATTTAGAATGAGCGGTCGTAGTTGTGTTTGAAGCTGTTTCTTTGTGAGAGACTGATCTCGCGTCGGGAAGAGAGGTGAGAAGTGTTCGACAGTGCTGGTGCGCGGCTCAGGACCCTTTTCGGAGCAGAGGCTGCGCGATTGTGCAAGTTGTTTGCGAAAGAGAAACGGTTAGATTCGTCAGTGGTCTATGCGCGGCTTATGTAAGCACCCCTCATGAAACCCTCCTGATTCGCACTCTCATCCACGAATGTCAGACACGAATATTCTGAGCTAGGAAAGTTAAAATTTGAAAGATCTTTTTTAACTTTTGACTCTGGATGACTACCCCACATGGAACGCTGTGCTGACCAAATTTCTTGTCTCCAAGTTTGTCAAACGACGCGTTTCGCCAGGAGTTCAGGCTGCCCATTCATTCCTCGCGAGGATGAGGTAACTCATTCAATTGATGCTTTTGCTTTCCGCCTCCCTTTAATTTGGAATGATTTCGACGCCAAGGTATGGCATTCCGAGCTCGACTTTGGCAGCAGTCACACAGTTCTCTTACATGCAGCACATCACAGGTTCGAATGAGTGCACTATCATGCAACGACGGCGTGTACGGACCGATTTTGTACAGCACCAAAGACGGTCAATCTTCATATACCTTGTCTCCCGCGAACGCAGGTAAACTTGCCCATTTCGCAGAAAAATCGTAGGTATCCCTTGGAATCGTTCGCTATTGCTGGGGTTGTTGTTGATACTTGTTCTTTCGCCGAAGAAACGTCGCAGCATTACTGGCCGGCGTGAGATCGCGTTCGATTGCAAAATCCACGAACGGAACCTTAAGGCCTGTGAAGAACGCCTTATGGAACTTCTGAACTAGTGCGAGATCTAGCAGGTTACAAATCAGAATCTCATTGCGTTCGGGTCGGCGCGAAGTGTGGTTACCTGCTAATTTCATTTTATTGTCCCCAGCCACGATTGCAATGTCGCTGAGGGTTGTATAGTCACCAAATGCATTGCCCATCTTCCGCCATCTTTGGACCGAGCCACCGAATACTGCCTCTTCAACAAAGTCTCCCACTTTCCCCAGGATACGGTCTACCTCTCCGTCACAGGTCCATCTAACCCACCAAACCAACATACTGTTCCCGAGTCTGCGGATTACAGCTGCCGTAATCAGGATCGTCAGCTTATCAACAGCGGGACCAATATCACTAGGATTCGCGGCCTGAACACAAAACGAGCAATTTCGTACGTCAGTTTGCAAAACGGGGCATTCGGAAACGGAAAACACACCAACTACATCCAAGCGCTCGCGAATGAAGAATTCAGCCAGATGCTCTCGTTCGTCGCGGTATAGCTCCCCATAAACTGGGAACCCTCTGCATCAACCCGAGCGGGAATGACGGCCGGCCAGTGTCGTACGATGGATGAAACAACATCACCGTTAGTTGGTGGCGCAGGCCTAACGATGGCGATAGCATCTTTCGCCTATCTACCTTCTGGCTCCGAAACCTTCTCCTATTGCAGGTGGCGCAAGGGTGAGTCTATAGAATAATTATGATCAACAAACGAATATACACAATATATGTTTGATAAGTGGGGTAAACCGGGGTACAGTAGGAGTGGGTAGCAGTGAATCATATAGTATACTATGATAATAATGAAGTATCATTCGGGTTGTAGCCAGCAATGCAATAGCGATCAGCCCGAAGAAAAGAACATACGTAGCTTCGTCCACGAAATCTTCAAGTGAAGAGGGAAACAGTGAAAGAGGCGCCAAGCGCCAACCAAAAGAAAAGGCGACGCAACCAACACCAAGATAAAAACAAAAGAACACAAGAAATCACCCTTACTTCCTCCCCTCCTTCCTCCCAACCCGATTCAACAACCTCCTCGCCCTCGAATACTCCTCATCCTCCTCACTCGAATCCTCCCACAGATCCTGCACCTCCACATGCTCCGCCTTCTTGCCTTTCCCAACTCGCCCTCCATCACCTCTCCCATCCCTATCAGTCCCTCTCGTCCCCGCACCAGCGCTCCACGGTCTATGCTCACCCTCATCCTTTTCATAATCATACTCAATCGCCGGCGGCGTCGGCGAAAACGTCGGCTGCAGCGACACTCGCACACTCTTCCTCCTTCGCGGGATCTGTTGCTGTTGCCCACCCTGGCCATCGTGTTCAGGAACAGGCGGTGGAGGGCCTTCTAACGACGTCGATGCGGACGTGGTTGCCGACAAGTCCGAGGCCCCTGGGTGGGCGGTTCCGTTGGGTACCTGGGGTGGTGATTGGGACTGGGGCTGGGGTTGGGGTTGGGGCTGGGATTGAGGCTGGGAAGAATACGCAGAGTCATACTGCTGCGTTGGTGGTGGCGGCAGATCCTCATTCGCATCAAAAAACACCTCACGACCCGTCTCGTACGACGACAAAGATGCCGTATCATCCTGATCCTCATTCACCGCATCCTTCCCCTTCCCTTTCTCCACACCCTTCCCAACATCCTGCACACCGGTCTGTCCTGTTGGAGGAGCGGGACCGTGCGGCCCCGCCTGAATCGAGGCACCATTCGGCACAGACGGAAGCGGAGGCACCTCCATCTGCGAGTACGGCAACGGCGACGGCGTCCGACTCGGATTCCTCAACGCGCTCCTAAGTGGGGACTTGGCCGGTCTCCTTTCTCCCGTACGTGTAGGTGTCTGGGGCGTAGGGCTCAGCAGAACAGGCGCCTTCTCCTGTACCCCGGAAGTTGACGCAGCAGCATTCACCTGATCAAACACCGACCCAGGCGCTCTTGGAACTTCGAGCTGTGTTCTCGTGGGTGTGGGTACCCGGCCTCTCTGCTGTTCCTGCTGTCCTTTCTTCTGTTGCTCTTGTTGTTTGGGTTGCCTACCTCCACCACCAGCAGAAGAAGCAGGAATGACGATAACGCTCCCTCCGACACTCTTCTTCCTCACCACCCCTCCTCCCACACCAGCACCAGCACCCCACCCATCACGGTTCCCCCTAACGACGTCCTCCACGATGGTCAATAAATTCATCTCGCCCTCAGCCGTCGTGAGCGAGGTCGCTCGAGCGTGCGTGGGGGTGGGTTTGGGCGCTTGTTGCGGGAATTGGGTCGGTTTGTTGGCGTTAGGCGTCCCCAGCTTGCTTGGTGTATACGTTGTTCCCGATGCAGATGCCGACGTAGCCTGTGTAGGCGCAGGACCGCCCCTCGCCTTCGCCTTCCCCCTCCTCCCGGGCGAAGAAGAGGAAAGCAACCCAGGAGGCGCACTCGCAGTACTCATGAGGGATGAGTTACGAGAAAGCGTCACTGCTCCCTCTCCCGCAGCTCCTCCAGCTCCCCCACCTGCCGTCGTCTTTCGGCCAACCGATTTCTTCCTCGTCAGCCCCGTCTGCGTTACTGGTGGTAATGTTGTTGTTGTTGTCGGTATTGGAGCAGGAGTCGTGGTGGTGGTTGTAGCAGTCGGAGCTGCGGCAGAACTCGAAGCACCACCAAAAACGGATGGCACACTAGCGCTCCTCTTCCGCCCCACCACCTTCTTCCCCTTCCCTGCTTCCTCGTCCCGTGGTGGGCTCTTCTCCTTCTCCTTCTCCTGCCCTTTCTCTTTTTCCTTCTCCTTCGCCACCGCTGGCCGCTTCTTCAGCCTCCTCCCGGGTGATGGAGATGGAGGCGAATCCAGAACATTCTTCGCCCCAGCCCCGGTATCACTAACCACCCTCTCTCCCCCATTAACGCTCGCCCTCCTCACCGGTCGTGGTTTCGGCGTCGGCGTCGATGGCGTCGTGCTCATGGACGTGGACATGGGCACAAACAACCCCGCACCCATACTCATCGCCGCACTGACACCTCCACCCGCATCACGATCTTCCTCCTCATCACTCCCCTCCCCACTCCTCAATTCCCTCAAATTCCTCTCCGTCCTCGTCTCCCATCTCCCTCCCTTCCCACCACCAAGCCCAAATCGATGCGACTTCCTCTCATCTGCAGATCCAGGGGCCTCGTAGAACGCAGCAGGCAACGCACTCGTACTCGCGCTAGGCCGATGGTGTCCAAACATCCTGCTCAGACTCCCGAAGAACCCAGGTGACGAAGACGTCGACCCCGACAACTTTCTGGCTCTCTTCCCCGGACTGGGACTCGTCTCGGGTGTCTGCGCAGTGGAATGTGTATGTACCCCATGCCACCCCAGGATCCCAAACCCCGCCTTCTTCGGAGACGCAGGTGGGGGTGTCGCAGGACGAGTAGACGCTGATCGATCACCCGCGACCGACGTCGTACTCGCCCTCTTCTCTTTCTTCGCAGCAAACCGCGGATTCTCAACCACCTGCAGCCCGCCCTCCGGCTCCTCCTCCCCAGCACTCGATCCTTCTCCCTCTCCTTCTCCCTCCTCTGATGACGGAGCGCGGTGCAGCTCTTCCTCCGTTATACGCCGTGCGAGGACGTGTCTGCCCGGCGTAGGTGGTGCAGCAGACTCGAACTCGAACGTCCGCCCCTGATCCGCATCGGATATCGCGTGTGCAGGCGGGACCAGGATCTGGCCGTGCTGTTGGGACGATCCGGGCGGGGACACGTACGCATTGTAGCCGTACCCGCTCCCCCTCTCTTTGTGTGCCTCCGACGAGGACGGGATGGGCGGGGGAAGAGCGAGGTCTGTTTGAGACGCGGACTGCGAGGGCGCGATGGAGGAGAGGTCGGAGCCGAGATTGGGGTCCGGGAGAGGTTTAGTGCTGGGGAAGAATTGCGAACCAGGCCGAGAGGGTGACGGGCTTGTCGGTGATCCTGCAAGGCGGAGAGAGGGTCAGCAACGGAAGATTGGGACTGAGGGTGACACAAAAAAAGGGGAGAAAGAAGAGAATTCGAAGTAGAGTAAGCCGACTCCAACAACAGAGCAGAACAAAGTTATGGCTGCATGATGTCCACTTCCTTCAGCTATGCGGGGAATGTGAAGTGGAACCGCATGCTGAATCCTCGATGGCGCGTTATGTGCGCCCCGCATTTTAAATCGTTCGGTCTTATTCACCCTGCCTTTCGTATTCCTTCTCCCTTCTGTTACCTCTATTCGAGGTCTCGGCCTAAAGCGGTGTAGACCGAGGTTTGTTGCATACATGCCGCTAAGTCCCACCTTGGGCTTCGCCCAGAGTGTCAAGTGACACGACGAGAGCGGTTAAGGACCAGTGAGTTGTATACGAGATGTATCCATCAGTGGGGCCACCCATGTCCTGGCGACAGATGTAACTCCTCCATGAACACGCGCGATGCCAGAATGGAGCCAGAATTGAAGGAACACGAACTGTGATGAACAACAGCCCATTGATGAACGCTTACCTTCCGTTAGCTAACACTTAATTCACATCGTCTAGCAGACAATCGGGTGACGAGTAAAACCGTTATAAAAACCTCTCGCCCTTGCGGTTGTGGAGTCCTGGGCAGGGGTTAAAGTCGTGTGTTGTTTTGGATATGGAGATGGACGAGGACGATGGAAGAAAGAAAAGGATCTTTGTGGAGGGTGAAGCGCGCGTGTCGCACACGCAATATCATAGAATTTAGGCCAGGCTCTGCCAATGAGGGGTAGTCTCAAGCAGAGGCCTTTTGAAGATGAACTAGTTCTTTTACCACAGCAATTCGCATGCAATCGCAAGATGGAGAGGGTCACACGGGCATCGCACACAGGCATGGCAGTGCGAGTCGCTATGTCATGGACGCTTCTTTTGAGACACTGATGGCCTGCTGGGCCGATCGCTCCCGAAACCATGGCATTGCCGCCACAGTATCAGACCAAGCTCATGTGATGGGGAAACCGCAACAGAGAAGCAAAAAGTAAATCGATAAGATGAAACTAAATACTCACCATTTACCATGACCGTTGGTCTGGAGCCACGACATATTAGTCGCAACCAACGAGACACGCAAGCAACACCACCATTAACAAGCCCTCCAAGCCCTCAATGCCTCCTTGCCCATCTCGCCCCACACCCATCCCAATCCACCATCGCACGACACGAACATCAACCCCTCCTCAATGCTCATGTTTGCGTCCCAGTGCCAGGTCCGCTCCTTATAGCCAACTGAGCTTTCACTGCCTGCAGCTCAGCCTCGCTGCCGAAAGTTTTGCAGATGACGGAAGCCCCGAACACCGAAAAAGTTGGAAGAAGATGATAGCGAAGACGATGAGTTAACTGGCTGTGGGTGGTCACAGCAGCAAAAGAGTCGCTTCGAGTAGGGCTATATGGATTTCGGAGCCTTATATTAGCGCGTTACCTAGAATAAGGATGTTAGAGCAATAGAGAACACTCGTTCAAATTTACCTTACAGAATTCTCGGTCGCGCATTATGTTCCCTACCGTCATCTTCCAGTATCTTGGGCGCTTGAAAGGGTATTTCCTGCAGTCTTCCACGGCAGCGAGAAATACGGCGAAGCGCTCGTCGGCTCCAGCGAGGGACGCGGTGACGGCGAGGATAACGTGCGAGGTCGGCGGCGACGACGCTGAAGCATATGCCTGGAACGAGGCGAGCGACGCGTGCGAGTGATCTAGCAGCGATGAAAGGTGTTTTGTGTAGTCTTTTCGTGAGCCAAGAGATTTGTGAGCAACCGCGAGTCTGCGGGACGGTGGACCATCCCGACCGACGTGGTGGCAGGACGATGGTGGAGTTATTTTTACAAATTGCATCGTCGTCATTCCGATCCGCAGCCGTGATGGATGCACTGACCCCATGGGCCGTGTGTTCGTTCCCTCTCTCCTCGTGCCATGCATGCATGATCTCGACCTCACCACACGCCATTGTGCAGACCGCCTGCCTCTGTCCTGCGATGAAATCAGATCGATTGACCCATCCTCGGTATGTAGCCATCGCATCTCCGTCTTCCCATCAACTGATCCACTCTCGATTATCCGCAGACTCACGCAACGCACGATCCACGGCGCGCCTGACAACTTGCGCCTTCTGCCCTTCCCTCAAACAATCAAAACACCCCGGAGCTGGCACGAACACGATGGATTAGCGGGGTAAACGAGAGGGATAGTATTGTAAGAAGCGCGTATATCTCCAGTATGTTATTCTTTCTTCTTTACTTGTCGTCTGCTTGTCCGTAGTAGCATCGTGAATGAAACCATATATCCACTTCCCCCGTATCGCCGCGTAAGATGCTCTCCACCCCAGTTTTAAACTTTCTGGAATGCCCATGGACCCTCGACGAGTGAGTGCACTGGTGAGCTTCCGACATCACTACTTGTTCATTGAAATCTAACCCTTCTTTCCCTTCAGATACTCGGCACATCTTCACGCACGGTACAACGACTGACGGTTATCAACACGGCTATGAAGATGCGTCAGATCGAATCATTCGCTCGGACGGCAACGATCCATCGAAACAAAATCATTCAATTTACAATCCTTCCACCTCTTCGTCTCTAGTGACTGCCTCAAAACTCGAACCCACCTCCAAACGACGCGTTCAGACTCGACTCGACGCAGATCCACCACAGAACAGTTCGATCTGTCAAAATCCATCACGATCTCGCCCCAACGCCGTTCGCGTACAAGGATACAATTCTCGACACCTTTTCCCGTACGGTGCGTATCTCTTTGTTCTTCTCCATACGTTACATCTGATCTAACTAGAATACAGATTCTTGTTCATTATCTCACGTCTCCCAGCGTGCTTTCCTTCAACGCGCGCATACAACGGCGGGAAATGATGTCGATCTTCGATGTATGTAATGTAATCTAATACCCGCTATAGACCAACTAATCGTCTCTCTCCCTACAGCAAGTTCCGTGTCGAAACTCATCACAGTAGTGCGGCGTTACTCGATCGACGGATAACAAGGTAAGTACTTGCTTCATCTTCTCATCCAAACTTCACGACACTCAAAAACCATAGAACAATCAACTCCAATGTGCCGTTACGTACTCCACATGCTTCCCATCGTCACATCGAACCAACCAACCCCTCCACCACCACAGTTCGCGGAACCTCACACCTATGAACACAACACTCACACCACCACGCGCAACCTCGGCACCGATCTCACGCGCACAACGACGGCGCTTCACACAACGATCTAACATCCAAAACACATTCATTCAACATCTACATCTACGAACGACACACGGGATGATCTACGACGATACCGACTACGGGACCCCGACATCTCCACTCCAACAAGGCAAGCTTGCCACACGGAACGACACGAGGTAAATCTGGTGCACCCACACCGTACCCGTCTCTCACAGATACATTACAGGGAAATACTGCGGACGTGGATACCCTCAGAGGCGGGGTCTATGTGTAGAAACGACGAACGGGAGGTGGGAGTCAGCGTGTGATCGCGCTCCGCGACATAACCACCATACCCAGACACGACACCATCGAGAGGAAGGAGCGCGCCGCCGCCGCCGCCGGGAAGGATCTACACCTGGGATCCTAGGAAAATCGAAAGTAAGCTAAATGTTCGATCATTTCGTGCATCCTGATTGCCGCTGACGTTTCTGAAAAGGAAGGAAAGCGAGGTGAGAATGGATGAGGGAGTGGACGGGATACCGAACACGTGCGTATATGCTCAGAAATTCAATAACAAATCGTACTGATATGGGTTGATGCACAGGTTTCACGAATACAAACACGGGGTATTTGAGCTGATGCCACGAGGGTGTTAGTGGCTGGATGTGCGTGCGACTCGAGGGGAACGTACCGCGGTTTCAGATCGACCTGGTGCGGGCTGCTCACGATGGACGCATGCGCACAAACGGTGGCCGCGCAACCACTACGAGAGCGGGATGCCTATGACGAGGAGAGGACAATCAGAACCCCGGAGCCTCTACCCAATTCAGGACTGTGCAACATACCGTGAGGAGATAGACTTGACAGCGAGGGAGGTGACGAGGAAAAGGGAAGGAACGAAGGAAGGAAAGGAGGAAGGGAAAGAAAGGAAAGAAGGAAAGGATACCGAAACCAGTACGTCCTCCGCCCTTCCTTTATACAGTCCACGCTCGGCTAATAAAAACCTTTTCCATCAGAACTGTATAATATAATATATTCAACACCCGCTCGTACGTACGTACCTGCGCGTCTGGCCCCAAACCCACGCCAATACCGCGTATATTGTATATCGTATATTCGGGACAACGTATCCTCCTGCGCCACCGCACGTTTAGTGTGCAGGGCCGTGTTTGAGACGAGGATGGGATGTGGTGGGGATGTGGTCACTGCGTACTAGTAGGGCACTTTGTCTCGCATTATCGTGGCTTCAGATGCCAGGGACTCGAAGGGAGGGGAACGAGCCAACAAATGAGAACGAATTAAAGCGGGAGGTAAGCTCGACCTCCGTCTTCTGCTTTCGTACCTGTTTCCAAATTCCGATCACTAGGTTCGAAAACTGACAAGATCTTCTTTAAGCCAGATTGCGCTTCCACGTTTCACGGGGAGGATATGGAAGTGCGGGATGCGAGATGGGTGGGCTCGACGAACGCTCCGACCGACGATCAGAACGACCAACAGCTCGCTTCCTGGAATGAACACCACGTAAGGATGACTTTGGACTCGAACAGACATATTAGGAATGCCGCCGAGTTCAACAAGCGGTCTTGGAACGCTGCGCGTTTCATCCAGGGCACGATGGAATCGAAGTTCGAAGAGCTCTCGGGAGGACACCGCAACCGATTTCAAGACTCGAAGTAGCTATGTGTGATAATTTCCGCGATCGAGCCATCTTGGAACGCTGCGTGTGTCGTGTGGCATGACGAGGATCTCTTGATTCGAAATAGGATAGTACTCACAGATTCGAGACCATCCCTGGATTCGAGAGGGCTCAGGGTGCTACGCCATGTCAAACAGAATCAACTGCTCAACATGTCCATGACGATGAACACAACACCCCGCCGAGTTCAACAAGCCATCTTCTTAGGCAATGACAAGGAACCACCACTCCTTGAGCTGCTAACCTGGCTCCTTGTGTCGATCTTGTTAGGTATGTACTCTACGTCCAGTTGTGATTGTCCGTGTCGTTTGCGGCTGTCGTGGGGATGTGTCCCACGGCAGCTTGTACATACGAAACAAAGTCTGTTAATTTCATCTCGTGAGGAGCGAATGGTGTGTTGTGAGACGTGAATGGAATGTAGACGTGTCGAACTGATTTAACCTCCCAGGAAACCATTTACATATGCCTCGAGCTACCCTCTTGTGTTGATAACATAGCACGATGTTTTCAAACTAACAAATGACTTCAATTTCGATGGAACCAAATGGACCACGCTACGAGGACTCGACAAAGCCGAACAACAAAATAGTGCACTTCCTTCAACGCGAGCTAAACATTATATTTCGAGGTAATATTTCAAGTTTCGTGGGTACTCTCGATCGAACTCGTTAATTTCTCATCCTAGATTCGGTTTCACAACTACTTCGAAATAGTGGTGTTATTCCAATCTGCTATGTAACATCAAGGTATGTTCTTTCGCGGTCAAACTCTCGTGAATTCAGAACTCACTGAATACTTTACATCCTAGATACCTTTTCACTACACCGATGCTCGAACATCAAGTCCATCCTAAGGTTCACAGCGAGTCCGAACATTATTCCGATTTAACGAGTAACGAGTACAACAATTGAATCATAGAGTAAGTGAACCAACTTGCATAACACGGTTCACTACCTAACCAACACACAACAAATGTAGTGGTTCATGTTCTACGATGACTACGACTATGACGCCATGAACATGGTTCAATCACCACGGACGACGACGAATGCATGCTTCCTCCAGACTCTACCAGCAACACAAAGCACACACGGCGGGACATCACGCAACGAGGAAGGGTTCAAATATGTTTATTCAAGGTCTATTTACGACAGGGAGCGTGCTATGGTAATCTCTACTAGAGTACAGTACTTTACGCGCTTCAAGGTATCTGTCGACAAGGAACTGACTACAAGACTTCCACAGGGCGGGAAACATTCATTCCGGGGATATGACCATAAGTATATCACAGCTCGACGCACGGCGGGGTGGGCGGGAAAGGAGTGGATAGTCAAGGTGAGCAGGCACGTTTGATGCGATCGAAGGTGGATGGTGTAAGTGCAGGAAGGCACCATAGCCGGGATTTACAGCGCGTCTGATGAAAGGTGCGTCTGACGTACTTATAACGTGTACCAGTCACTCCAGACACTCATCAGCGACATGAAAAATAAAATACAGCGGCTCATCGCGGTGCTACGCACCGCTCCGCATCGAATACGAACATGGCGGGATGATATTGGTGGAACATCCGGGATGGTAGAGAATGTTCCTGGCGAGCGGGGGCCGTAACTTCAGAATATCTGTGCTGCGAAGATATACATTTCAACTTCAGAATGAGCGAGATTCGGGTAAACGTGCCTTGAATTCAAGAGCTTATGCATTCTGATCACCCTGTGTATTGAATCAGATTTCGGGATACGACTAGATGAGTGATCGCGGTGCTACGCACCGCTCCGCAACAAATACGAACTGGCGACAACATCAACGGAACATATGGGACGGTGAATGACATTACCGCTCGCCGCGGGGGGCCAGAATTTCAGAATATCTGTGCCGTAAAAATGTCCAGTTCAGCCGCAGAATGCGAGTGAGATTCGGGATAAACATACCCCAAATTTAGGAGTTCATACATTCTGATTACCCTGTTTATTGAATTAGATTCCGGGAAACACAACTACACAGTGATCGCGGCGCTACGCACCGCTCCGCAAGTGCCACAAACAGCAGACTATGCAAATTCTGATTACAGAGAATGTGTTGCCGCTCGCCGCGGGGGCCAGGACCTAGGGAAATTTACGACACGAAAAAGAGAATTCGGGAGTCAGATTGATGGTGAAAAATACACACACCTTTGGTGTCCCATTGATATATTTAGAGAATCTAGCAACTGAATGGAGATTAGAATGAAGTGAGGACATGTAGAGGTGGCAGGGACCTACCATGAGAGAGAACTGGATCAACGGGGATAACGGTGAGAGAGGGACAATGACAGATAATGAGAGACTGACCGCATTGCTGCAGGCAAATGTACAGAAAATCAGTGGCGTTGCTCACTGGATGCAACAACGGACTCATGACATCGGACACGGGTGTTCAATCGTAGGTTAACGGAAAGACATACAGGAGCGTGTTCTGGAATGGGAGTATCGTGTCAGGAGGAGGAGGAGGAGGGATGAAGAGCGGTGAGCTGATGGAAAATTCCAATGAATTCTCTCATCTCTTATACTCCTCGAGCGCAGATGTCCGAGCGGCTAATGAAATCGAACGAGCTTGCGTAAGTATTGCCAGCGGGAGGATGATGTGACATCCGGAGTATGACACTTTGCGGAGGACGGTTTGGCACTACGCGGTGCATGTCCCTGGCCTAGATGGTTCTGTTGTCGAGTTGACACGGAAGCTTCACAAAAGATATATTGTGTTGCATGGAGTGTACATACCCTTCAGCGAGTTTCCCATTGTTCTCGTGAAACCAAACGAGACTAGTGCCTGCTGCCCATCAGATTACGGCAAACGGATGGAGCGATTTGAGAGTGTAAGTACGTACGATCCCCTGGTTTTGCATTTTAGTGCCTGCCGCTGGTGGAATTACAGATGAACCATGGAGTAGTTTCAGTGCAGAAGACGTACATGGGGGTCAGGAATATCCGAGGCATTGGGTAAGTTGTTCTTGGCCTGGAGAATGCTTTCCCGAGCAAGTGCAGAAAATGCAGAAAGTATCAAGAGGACGTCGGATTTGATTATCTAATTGATCTTGAATCTTGATAAGATTGAGTTGAGCCCACTTGACCTCACTTGGAATATTAACCTGAAGGAGAAGGTGAGTTAGTATGGTCCAAAAACCAGAGACACAGAGATGAAAACCCAAGCTCGATCACGAAGTGCCCGAAGGCTGCAGGACCGGGATGTGGAAGTCAGGGTCACAAAAATGCAGGTTCACCGAAGATTACGAAACTTGATCAAAACAAAACAGTAAGTATTTTTCAGTCCAAAGTATTCTCAGAGTGAGAGGATACCTAGCAATTCTCTAGGTATCCTTTCATTCTGGGAATAGCTTTGGACTTTACAGTCTCTCTATTCTGTGACAATTGGAATGAATACTCACCTCAAGTTCTTGGAGGCAGGGATAGGTGCCGGAGTTGAGCCGAAATAGGCGAGAGTGAGCGGTGGAGATATTTCGGCTGGAAGAATTTAGCCACATCTGCGGGCAACAGATTATTACGCCGTAACGGATGCAGCGGCACCTAGTTCCCGGTAACTGGAAAAAGGCTATAAATACTGGGTGATCATGGTGTCCTCCACTACCCACCCATGACCTACCTGTAGGGTATGCCATTCCACTCGCCCATCCTCTGTCTCGCATCGTCGTCGCGTCGTCGATGATTGCAATTCTCTTCGGCGTTGTTTGGCATCGATGGTCGGGTTCAAACAGTTAGTAAGCGGCAGTTTATTTGGTGTGCTCGCAGTTGACAAACATCTCGTTCCAGATCCATCCACTTTTTGGTCGCGTCTCGTAGTACGCGGCAGCCCTACACCAGCTATCTCCACGATCAACCTCACGCATCACCTACATCACACCTCGCTCAACACTTACGGAGCTGTGCGGAATTTCAGTCTGATCATGACGATGTCGCCTGGTCAAACGGAGCATTCTCGCCAACCGGCGCTTCCGCAGGTTGGAGCACCGACGATAGGATAGGACCTCAATGTCTAGTCAAGAGGGTACGAGGTAAGGTCTCTACGTCCCTGCATTAGCTATCGATCTAATGAGAGGATGGTTAGCCGACTCGATCAAGGTTCGATCATACATTCGACAATTACGCACCCTGCACCAACTGCCCATCCACACACTTCCTACTACCTCGAATTACCTGACCATCGCCATGAACTCCCATATCAAGAGGTCTCTAGACATTTGGAAGGCCGACAACCAGATGGAGCGGGAAATGTGCAGCTATCTTCATGATGGCTGCTTGCCGTTGCATTGAAGGATTGTGTATATGTAAGCCTCTACGTCTAAGATTCTGTCTTTGCGTGTTTGCTTATTATGGCATTCTAGGACATATTACTAACATGGACTCTGTGGAGGTTCCATCCCCGCGACGGGCGCAAACCTTTTTTTCTGGCTGGAATGCGATGTCGCCTCTTGCGGAGTGGCACGTAGCACCGCGGCAGTGCAGGGAGCGAACACCTTCGTTCCTGACCAGAATGTATCGTGGTTTCATGCGGAGTGGTGCGTAGCACTACGAAGGTAAGATTCTCTGTGGCGGTTATCCTCTCGCTTATATTTCACATTTAGGTCGACATTTTTCACGTTTTCTATCGATAAATCTGCAGAGATCCTGCCCTGCGGGTAGCGAACACCTGCCTTCTGTCAAGGATGTATCGTGTAACCCTGCGGAGTGGTGCGTAGCACCACGAAGGCGCACACTAGGGATCATTTCCTCGCTTACGGTCAGTTTATTACTTATCATTTTGACATCCTTTTTGACAACGAATTTACAGAGGTTCTGCCCCGCGGGAGCGAAAACCTTCGTTCCTGAGTAGAATGCATCGTGGGTTCAAGCGGAGTGGTGCGTAGCACCACGACTCATCCGTATGTTTTTCTTGCTTGTTTTGAATCTTTTCCGCTGACACTTTTTACCGTTTAAGCACATTTTCAGATGGAAATCTGATGAGGTTCCGGCCCCCGCGGCGAGCGGAACCACACGTCTACAGTTAGGAAAGCCTCGTGAGCGACTGGTGTCGCTCAGAGCTATTTGATGTCCAGCCGTGAGTTGTTTCGGTGCGCAGTTTATTGTATTTTCTGACGCTTTCTCGGCTATTTTAGGACACATTCACTGTCGATCCAAATGAGATCCTGGCCCCCGCGGCGAGCGGCCACACTACCCATCTTATCAGGAAACATCCGTGAGCGCGTTGTCGCTCTCAGCTATTGGGTAGACCTTTCCGTGAATACTTTGTTATCTATTCTGACGAGTTCTCGGCTATTTTAGATCATTTTCGACTGCAAATGAAACGAGATCCTGCCCCCCGCGGGGAGCGGAAACACTACGCATCTTATGAGGAGACATCCGTGAGCGCGTTGTCGCTCTCAGCCATTGGGTAGACCTTTCCGTGAATATTTCGTTATCTATTCTGACTTCTTCGGCTATTTTAGATTATTTTCGATGGCAAGTCAAATGAGATCCTGGCCCCCGCGGCGAGCGACAACATTGTCCACGCTGTCAGGAAACATGCGTGAGCGCGTTGTCGCTCTCGGTTATTAGAAGTCTTGGTAAGGTGTTTCCATGAATATTTTGTTCTCCATTCTGACGCTTTTCGGCTATTTTAGATTATTTTCGACGTCAATTCAAACGAGATCCTGCCCCCCGCGGGGAGCGGCAACACACGCTTCCTGACAAGACTGCTACGTGAGCGACTGTTGTCGCTCTCAGCTCTGTCGTGTCGGGCGCCACCGGTGTGTTGTTTCTGTGGGTATGTTGTTCCTGGTTCTGACGCTTCTTCGGCTATTTTAGATCATGTTCGATGTAAATTCGAACGAGATCCTACCCCGCGGGGAGCGGCGACACACGCCTCTTTCAGGAAGGATCCATAAGCGACCGTCGTCGCTCTCAGCTACGTCGCGTGTGCGCCACTGGTGTGTTGATTTCGATGAATATGGTGTTCTCGATTCTGACGTGTATTGGGCTAATTTAGGTCATTTTCGACGTCGATTGAAATGAGATCCTGCCGCCCGCGAGTAGCGGCAACACCCACATCCACTCAGGAAGCGCCCGCGAGTGACTGTTGTTGCTCCCAGCTATGTGAGTTGTTTCCGTGACTGCTTCGTGCATCCTCCTGACATGTTTTGGCTATTTAGCTCACCTTCGACTTCACTTTAACAGGGAGCGACAACATCAACACTCTCAATTCTAGTTGTGTGACCCCTCTTTCTGACCAAGGTGTGAGCGGCAACACCCAATGACGTCAAGCAACACCGCGTCACCCACGTCCTCGGTGCGTCATCCCATCCCGATCGTCCACGACCCTGAGCGCGTCGGATTTACGGTACGTCGTGCACCATGTAGCCGACTGAGTGTCGCACCGTACCCCATGCCGACTGTATGTCGTGCATTAGAATAGCTGCACCCGACTGTTCGCCGTAGAAATAGCTCTGTGAATGCGCCCGGCTGGTCGTTGCACAGAACCCGCAACGGCCAGCCTTTTTTTCCCCGCTGCGAGCTCCCTGCGGGGAGGGGAAGTTACGGTCCTGTCAAAACCACGAAAAATAAGAAATTTCTACCTTGCTCTGTATTTTGGATAGGGTGCGTTCCTGAGTAGGCTTCAATTCAACTTTCTCGTCCCCTCATTGGCTGCGTCAAAGGTCCCCGTGTACGTAGCCAACAATTTTATTTCCATAAGGTATGTACACCGTTCCACTATCACACTTGCCACGACAACATTCCCACCACCTCAATTCCCTCTCCGTCCGTGTCTCCCACCTCCCTCCCTTCCCACCACCAAGCCCAAATCGATGCGACTTCCTCTCATCTGCGGATCCAGGAGCCTCATAAAACGCAGCAGGCAACGCACTCGTGCTCGCACTAGGCCGATGGTGTCCAAACATCCTGCTCAGGCTCCCGAAGAACCCAGGTGACGATCCAGACACCTTCCTCTCCCTCTTTCCCGGACTCGGACTCGACTCGGGTGTCTGCGCAGTGGGATGTGCGTGTACCCCATGCCACCCCAGGATCCCAAACCCCGCTTTCTTGGGTGACGCAGGTGGGGGTGTCGCAGGACGCGCAGACGTTGAGCGATCACCCGCGACCGACGTCGTACTCGCCCTCTTGTCCTTCTTCGCAGCAAACCGCGGATTCTCAACCACCTGCAACCCGCCCTCCGGTTCCTCCTCCCCCGCACTCGATCCTTCTCCCTCGCCCTCGCCCTCCTCTGACGACGGAGCAGGGTGCAGCTCTTCCTCCGTTATACGCCGTGCGAGGACGTGTCTGCCCGGCGTAGGTGGCGCGGCAGGCTCGAACTCGAACGTCCGCCCCTGATCTGCATCGGATATCGCGTGTGCAGGCGGGACGAGGATCTGGCCATGCTGTTGGGACGATCCGGGCGGGGATACATACGCATTGTAGCCGTACCCACTCCCCCTCTCTTTGTGTGCCTCCGACGAGGACGGGATGGGTGGTGGAAGAGCGAGGTCGGTCTGAGACGCGGACTGCGAGGGCGCGATGG
The DNA here is from genome assembly GCA_013433165.1 of Hypsizygus marmoreus. NCBI lineage: Eukaryota > Fungi > Basidiomycota > Agaricomycetes > Agaricales > Lyophyllaceae > Hypsizygus > Hypsizygus marmoreus. The sequence goes on along the minus strand of CM024093.1, from coordinate 374,287 downwards.
AGGAGAGGTCGGAGCCCAGGTTGGGGTCCGGGAGGGGTTTAGTGCTGGGGAAGAATTGCGAACCAGGCCGGGAGGGTGATGGGCTTATCGGTGATCCTGCGAGGGGGAGAGGGGGGTCAGCAATGGAAGATTGGGAATGAGAGGAACACGATAAAGGAGGAGAAAGAAGAGAGTTCGAAGTAGAGTAAGCCGACTGATGAATAGATCAGAAGGAGAGAACACCGGGGACCCTGAAGCAGGGGGAACAACGCGTGGCTGTTCTGTTATGAAAATATTCTTCGAGAGAATGACGTGGAAGTGGGACCAGTGAGCTGTGGTCCACACCGCTACAGTGCAGAACCTCGAATAGAGAAACGAAGAATGGAGCAGATAATGGAAAGAAGAGAGACGAAAGTCGAGATGAGTCAGACCCGCAAAGGCAGACGGGGACATCTCGGATGGCAGGCATAGCGCACGCACGGCAAAGGGGTATATCATGGTGAGAACAGGGCTTCGCCATTACGACCACCAGATGACAACGTGAAATCGTGGCGAATCGCGAAGAAGAGAGAATGGAGAGATACACGAGAGACTGAGTCCCAAGGACATGCATCTCGCTATCCTTCTGCGCCGACCGTATCCCGAGAGCAGATGTATCCCACAAGCATGGAGATCACAACCCAACCAAAAGAAAAAAGGAACCGAACAAGACAACAAAAGAGACGCTCACCATTACCGTTCGCCATTGCATCTAAAACACACAAATAGATCAGTAGACTATCCAGGTAGAAATACGAGGAAAACACACCGTTAACAAGCCCCTCCAACGCCCTCAACGCCTCCTTGCCCATCTCGCCCCACACCCATCCACAATCCACCATCGCACGACATCGGACACTCAAACCCTCCCTCAAAGCCCTGTTGCGTCCTAGGGCCAGATCCCGCTCCTTGACAGCCAACTGAGCTTCACATGCCTGCAGTTCAGCCTGTGCTGCCGAAAGTTTTGCAGATGACGGAAGCCCCGAACCACCAGAAAAGTTGGAATGAAGAGATAGCGAAGACGATGAGTTAACTGGCTGTGGATGGTATAGCAGCAAAGAGTCGCGTGTTGGCTTATGCGACTTCGATGCCTTTATAAGGCGTGTCACACTACAGAAAAACGTCAGAAAAGAGCAGAACATGTATTGGAATCCCGTACAGAATCTCTCGATCGCGCATGATGTTCCCGACCTCATCTTCCAGGGTCTTGAGGGCCTTGAAATGGGTTCTGCAGTCTTCCACCGCAGCAGCATAACGAGCGAGCGCATCGTCGGCTCCAGCGAGTGACGCGGTGACGGCGAGGATAACATGCGACGTCGGCGGCGACGACGCTGAAGCATATGCCTGGAACGAGGCGAGCGACGCGTGCGAGTGATCTAGCAACGATGAAAGGTGTTTTGTGTAGTCTTTTTCGTGAGTCAATAAATTTGTGAGCAGCCGCGAGTCTGCGGGACGGTGGACCATCCCGACCGACGTGGTGGGAGGACGATGGTGGAGTTATTTTTACAAATTGCATCGTCGTCATTCCGATCCGCAGCCGTGATCGATGCACTGACCCTGTGTGCCGTGTGTTCGTTCCCTTCTCTCCTCGTGCCATGCATGTCTGATCTCGACCTCACCACACGCCATTGTGAAGATTGCCTGCCTCTGTCCCTGCGATGAAATCAGATCGATTGACCCATCCTCGGTACGTAGCCATCGCATCTCCGTCCTCCCATCAACTGATCCACTCTCGATTATCCGCAGATGCACGCAACACACGATCCACGGCGCGCCTGACAACTTGCGCCTGTTTCCCTTCCCTCAATCAATCAAAACACCCCGGAGATGGCACGAACGCGATGGATTAGCGGGATAGACTAGAGGGATAGAGCTGTACGAAGCGCGCATGCATGTCTAAAGTATGTTATTTCTGTCTTCTTTACTCGTCGTCTGCCTGTCCGTATGTAGTAGCATCGTGAATGAAGCCATTTGTCCACTTCCCCCGTATTGCCGCGTAAGATGCTCTCCACCCCAGTCTTAAACTTTCTCGATTGCCCATGCAATCTCGACGAGTGACTGTACTGGTGAGCTTCCGACATCACTACTTCGTCGTTGAAATCTGACCCTTCTTTCTCTTCAGATACTCGGCACATCTTCAAGCACGGTCAACGATTGACGGTCACCACCGCGGACACGAAGATGCCTTACATCAAACTCGTTCACTCAGACGAGAACGGTCCCATCGAAACCAACTCAATTTGCAATCCTTACACATCTTCGCCTCCATTGACTGCCTCAAGACTCGAACCCACCTCCAAACGACGCGTGCAGATTCAACTCAACGCAAATCCACCACACGAACAGTTCGATCAATCAAAATCTGTCACGATCTCATCGCAACACCGCTCTCCTACAAGGATTCTCGACACCTTCTTTCGTACGGTGTGTATCTCTTTATTCTTCTCCCTACGTTACAACCGATCTAACTAGAGTACAGATTCGCGTTCAATATCTCACGTCTCCCAGTGTGCTTTCCTTCAACGCGCGCATATAACGGCGGAACACGATGTCGATCTTCAAGGTATGTACTTCCATCTAACACTCGCTATTAGACGAACTAATCGTCTCTTTCCCTACAGCAAGTGCCGTTTCGAAACGCACCACAGTAGTGCCGCGTTACTCGATCGAGATATACCATGGTAAGTACTTGCTTCATGATATCGTCCGGACTTCACGACACTCAAAAATCATAGAGCAGTCAAACTCAAAGTGCCGTTACGTACTCCACATCCTTCCCATCATCAACATCGAACCAACCAAACCCTCCGCCGCTACCACAGTTCGATCTCACACCATGCACCCACCACCACGCGCAACATCGACACCGATCGGCACCACCTCGCGCGCACAACGACGGCGCTTCACACAACGATCTAACACCCCAAACACATTCATTCAACATCTACATCTACGAACGACACACGGGGGTTGATCTACACGATGCCCATAACTACCGACTACGGGATCCCAATCCAACACGGCAAACCCACACATAAACGACACGAGGTAAACCAAATGCACCCACACCCGCACCCGTCTCTCACAGATACACTTACAGGGAAATACCCCGGGCTCGGACACCCCAGAGGCAGGGTCTGTGCGTGAAAACTACGAACGGGGACGGTGGGACTACTCAGCGTGTGTGCCAACGGACTAGCGCGTGATCGCGCTCCGCGACATGAACGCCATACCCAGATGACAACATCATCGAGGCGGGAGGAGCGTGCACCGCCGCCGCCGGGAAGGATGTACATCTGGGATCCTAGGAAAGTCGAACGCAAGGTAAATATTGGATCATTTCGCACATCCCGACCGCCGCCGACGCCCCCGGAAAGGAAGGAAAGCGAGGTGAGAATGGATTATGGAGTGGAAGGGATACCGAACACGTACGTATACGTCAGGAAATTCAACATCGGAACAATAACGAATCGTACTAATATGGCTGGCTGCACAGGTTTCACAAATACCAACACGGGGTATTTGAGCTGTTGACGACAAGAGGGCGTTAGTTGCTGGATGTGCGTGCGATTCGAGGGAAACGTACCGCGCGACGTGGTGCAGAACGACTCAAAGTGAACGCATGCGCAGAAACGGTGGCCGCACCACGCAAATCCCGAGACAACGAGAGCGGGATGCCTATGACGAGGAGAGGCCAATCAGAACTCGGGGCCCCTACACGATTCAGGAGGGTACATACCATGAGCAAGACGTGGACTCGACGGCCAGGGAGGACTTGTGACAGTGGGGAGGAAGAGGAGCTGGGACAGTGAAGGGGAAGGAACGAAGGAAGGAAAAGCACGAAGGAAGGGAAAGAAAGGAAAGAAGGAAAGGATATCGAAAACAGTACGTCCTCTGCCCTCCTTTTATACAGTCCACGCTCGGCTAACAAAAAGGTTTCTCATCAGACTTGTGCCCAATATATGATATATTCAACACCCGCTCGTACGTACGTCTGGCCGCAAAACCCACGCCAATACCGCGTATATCGTATATCGTATATTCGGGACAACGTATCTCCTGCGCCACCGCATGGACTGTACGTTTAGTGTGCAGGGCCGTGTTTGAGACGAGGATGGGATGGGGGATGTGGTCACTGCGTACTAGTAGGGCACTTCGTCTCGCGGTATTGTGGCTTCAGATGAGTACTCGGAGGGAGGAGAACGAACGAACGAATTAACGCGGGAGGTAAGCTCGACCTCCGTCTTCTGCTTTCGTACCTGTTTCCAAATTCCGATCACTAGGTTCGAAAACTGACAAGATCTTCTTTAAGCCAGATTGCGCTTCCACGTTTCACGGGGAGGAATGGTTATGGAAGTGTGCGGGATGGGGTGGGCTGGGCGAACGTCCCTCACAACGTTCTCGAACGACCAATAGCTCGCTTCCTGGAACGATCACCCGTAAGGATGACATTGGACGATCCAAATAAACGCCGAGTCCAACAAGCGGTCTTGGAGCGCTGCGCGTTTCATCCAGGGCACGATGGAATCGACGTTCGAAGAGCTCCGGGGAGGACACCGCAGCCCAACTCAAGACTCGAAGTAGCCACGATAATTCCTGCGATCGAGCCATCTTGGAACGCTGCACGTGTCGTGTGGCACGACGAGGATCTCTTGATTCGAAGTTGGATAGTACTCATAGGCTCGAGACGATCCCCGGATTCGAGAAGGCGCTACTTCGAGCAGATGCCATGTCAAAACAGAATCAAGTGCTCAATGCTATCTATGACGACGCACCCCACGCCGAGTTCAACAAGCCATCTTCTTAGGCAACGACAAGGAACCACCACTCCTTGAGCTGCTAACCTTGCTCTTGTGGATCTTGTTAGGTATGTACGTGCCCTTTTGATTGTCCGTGTTCGTTTGCGGCTGTCGTGGGGATGTGTCCCGCAGCAGCTTGTATATACGAAACAGAATCTGCCTAATTCTACTTCGTGAGGAGCGAACTGTGTGTTGTGAGACGTGAATGGGAATGTAAACGTGTCGAACTGATTTAACCTCCCAGGAAACCATTTTACATATGCCTCGAGCTACCCTCTCGTGTTGATAATGTAGCACCATGTCAAACTAACAAATGACTTCAATTGCGATTGCACCAAATGGACCACGGTGATCAAGTTACGACGCTACGAGGATTCGACAAAGCCGAACAACATAATAGTGAACTTCCTTCAACGCGAGCTAATCATTGTATTTCGAGGTATTCTTTCAAGTTTCATCGGGTGTCCTCGATCGGACTCATTTATTCTCATCCTAGGACCGGCTTCACAACTACTTGGAAACGGCGGCGTTATTCCAATCTGCTATGTGACATCAAGGTATGTCCTTTCGCGGTCAAACTCTTGTGAATTCAGAACACATTATATACTTTACATCCTAGATAGCCTTTCACTACACTGATCCTCGAACATCAAATGTGTCCTAAGGTTCACAACGAGTCCGAATATTATTCCCATTCAACAAGTAACGAGTACGACAAGTGAGTCAAAGTAAGTGAAACCCATTTGCATGACAATGTTCACTACCTAACCAACACACTCAACGAATGTAACAGCTCATGCTCGACAACCACCTTGACTACGACGCCATGAATTCCGTTCAATCACCACGGACAACGACGACTGCGCGCATCCTCGAGGGCTCTACCAACAACACAAAGCACACACGGCGGGACTTCACGCGACGAGGAAGGGTTCAAATATGTTTATTCAAGGTCTATTTATGACAGGGAGCGTGCTACGGGGATCTCTGGTGCTACAGTACTGTGCCTACTTCAAGGTATCCGTCGACTACAAGGAACTGACATCAAGATTTCTACAGGGCGGGCGAAATTCATTCCGGGGATATGAGATGCACGACGGGGAGGGCGGGAAAGGAGTGGAGAGTCAAGTTGAGCAGGCACATTTGATGTGATCGAAGGTGCACGGTGTAAGTACAGGGAAGGCACCATAGCCGGGATTTACGGTGCATCTAATGAAAGGTGCGTCCGACGTACTTATAACATGTACGAGCCGCTCCAGATGCTCATCAGCTACACGAAAAATAAATACAGCGGCTCATCGCGGTGCTACGCACCGCTCCGCATCGAATACGAACACGGCGGGACAATATTGGCGGAACATCTGTGATAATAGAGAATGTTGCCGCTCGCCGCGGGGGCCAGAACTTCAGAATATCTGTGCTGCGAAGATGTCCGTTTTAGCTCCAGAATGTGAGCGAGATTTGGGTAAACGTGCCTTGAATTCAAGAGCTTACGCATTCTGATCACCCTGTGTATTGAATCAGATTTCGGGAATACGACTATGGTGCCGTTCACTTAGCCACCGCTTCAATGTGTTAAGCTTTTGGGCTCGCTTATAAATCATCAGATTTATTATTCCTCTTGTAAAAATGCTCCTTTTCGTGAGAGGAACATTTTTGCTAGAGGGATTTTCGATAGGATCAAAACTGGCTTAGTTAGGAAAAAGTGGGTCAGCCAATTTGGCAGTGTGCAGCCAAATGTCCCATTCCGGGTCAAAATCAGGCCTAAAATTGCTAAAAACGCGCTTAGAAAGGTATTTCCACTTTCCCTTTACCCTGCCGCTCAAATTTTCATAATTTTTGAACGTACTCGAGGTCCCGTCAGACCCAAACCTTTTCAGCTTTCTGCACAAAATGTGATGAATGACGCCCTTTTCCGCTGGAAACCAGCTTGAGTAACTCTAAGTCACCCAGAGGCTACCAACGGGCCTCTCAATCACAGGTTCTCGGGAGCATATAGAAAAAAATTTTGCCTTCGGCCAATTTGGCAGTAAGCACACTGAAGCGGTGGCTAAGTGAACGGCACCATAGATGAGTGATCGCGGTGCTACGCACCGCTCCGTGATGAATATGAACTGGGGATGACATCAACGGAACATATGGGACGGTGAAGGACATTACCGCTCGCCGCGGGGGCCAGAATCCCAGAATATCTGTGCCGTAAGAATGTCCAGTTCAGCCGCGGAATGTAAATGAGATTCGGGGTAAACATACCTCAAATTCAGGAGTTTATACATCCTGATCACCCTGTTGGTTGAATCAAATTCCGGGAAACACGACTACACGAGTGATTGCGGCGCTACGCACCGCTCTGCAAGTGCCACAAACAGCAGACTATGCAAATCCTGAATACAGAGAATGTTTTGCCGCTCGCCGCGGGGGCCAGGACCTAGGGAAACTTACGACACGAAAAGAGAATTCGGGAGTCAGATTGATGGTGAAAAATACACACACCTTTGGTGTCCCATTGATATATTTAGAGAATCTAGCAACCGAATGGAGATTAGAATGAAGTGAGGACATGTAGAGGTGGCAGGGACCTACCATGAGAGAGAACTGGGTCAACGGAGACAACGGTGAGAGAGGGACAATGACAGATAATGAGAGACTGACCGCATTGCTGCAGGCAAATGTACAGGAAATCAGTGGCGTTGCTCACTGGATGCGACAACGGACTCATGACATCGGAGACGGGTGTTCAATCGTAAGGTTAACGGAAAGACATACAGAAGCGTGTTCTGGAATGGGAGTATCGTGTCAGGAGGAGGAGGAGGAGGGAGGGATGAAGAGCGGTGAGCTGATGAAAAATTCCAATGAATTCTCTCACCTCTTATACTCCTCGAGCGCAGATGTCCGAGCGGCTAATAAAATTAAACAAGCTTGCATACGTACTGCCAGCGGGAGGATGATATGAACATCCGGAGGATGACACTTTGCGGAGGACAGTTTGGTGCTACGCGGTGCATGTCCCTGGCCTAGATGATTCTGTTGTCGAGTTGACACCGAAGCTTCAGAAAAGATATATTGTGTTGCATGGAGTGTACGTACCCTTCAGCGAGTTTCCATTGTTCTCGCGAAACAAAATGAGACTAGTGCCTGCTGCCCATCAGATTACGGCAAACGGATGGAGCGATTTGAGAGTGCAAGTACGTACAATCCCCTGGTTTTGCATTTCAGTGCCTGCCGCTGGTGGAATTACAGATGAACCGTGGAGTAGTTTCAGTGCAGAAGACACACATCGGGTCAGGAATATCTGAGGCATTGGGTAAGTTGTTCTTGGCCTGGAGAATGCTTTTCCGAGCAAGTGCAGAAAATGCAGAAAGTATCAAGAGGACGTCGGATTTGATTATCTAATTGATCTTGTAACTTGATAAGATTGAGTTGAGCCCACTTGACCTCCACTTGGAATAACCCCGTAACCGTATAGATCTCGTTTTGGTTTAGGCCATCTCAATGGCCAGTTTGTTGAAACTGAAACCAAACTGAAACCAAACCAAAGCGGCATCAAACCACGTACAGTAGAAGAAACTGGGCTCAAACCATGTCATAGAGGTGTATTGGGTACATGAGCATCAATTGATGGGAGGTATTGGAGTACTGTACTCCGGGTAAGGTAATGCACGGCCGAGGAAAACAGTGGGATTATATCAAGAAAGGACACGAATAAAGAGAGGTACATGAGAAACAAGGAATAAGAAGTAAATTGGGACTAGACAAACCGAACATGACTAAACCGTGAACGGGGCTAAGTAAACCGGAAACGAGAAGGAAACAGAATAGAAACTGACGAACCAGAAATGGGGGTAAACCAATGAATCCTGAAACCAGGCACAAACCAATGAATCCTGAAACCAGGCACAAACCAATGAATCCAGAAACCAACGTAAACGAATAAAAACTGGAAACGGTGAAACCGGAAAAAAACCAACGAAACCGACGACCGTAATCCGTAAGCAGGGGAAACAAAGCAATCCGAGGTCAAAATACGGGCAACATCAGTTGGCAATCTGCTTCGTAGGTGTTTCCAGGCCTGCAGTGAGAATGGTTAGTCAAGAAAATATATGAGGGTGCATCTACTCACTTTCATTTAGAAAGGGGGGTGGACCTTGTTTCGGAGATGTCGGGCTCCTTGCGCCTGCGTGAACTCCTTATACCACCTCAATACCCACCTCGGAACTCTCTGCTTCATGCAAATGCATGCATTAAGTTCTCTACCTCCATGTCCATCATGCCCACATGCACCTGTGGATACTGGAGCAATCTAGTCCATGCTTCGACGTCCGAATTTCGTTTCTGAACCAGCTCCGGCGACGGGTAAGGCTGTGGAGTAAGTGGGCTCGACTAGAGTGCCGCATCGATGTTGGACTCCGATTGTGAACATGGAAGGCTGCGTGAACTTGGGAGCGGAATTTGGTGAATAGAGAAGGGTTGTGGCGAAGTTGTGGCTTTGTCCAACGGATCGTAATGCACATTGTTTGCATCATGTGATCATGTTACATTGCATTGTTGGTCACAACCGTGACTCATTCGCCTGTTCTTCCTTGCCACTTTACTTCATCCACATCGACGCGTCCAACATCGGTCTGCAAGTTCAGTCCTGTTGTCTGACATTCAGCATATGCAAGTCACCCTACGAGCTCCGTCCACTCCCATCAAGTGAGTTCCTGATCACCCAACCCGAATGCCGAACAGCTCAGCCCTTCCCATCTCCAGAGCTTGTCCGGGAATCCACAAATCATGAAGCTGCCAGCCCACAGGATGACAGATTCACTTCAATATCTGCTCTGGCCATCTGCGCAGTGGTGAACATGGCTACGAAGGATGTCGCCGTTGTGGACACGGTGCGGAGACAGAGATGTGCTTGACGTAGAGGCGGAGAAGTTGCCATGTAGCAGTCGCGCGAAGCTGAGAGTCTTGAGACAGTAATTCAGTGAGTAAATTATGTTTGCTTCTTGACTGAATTTTTTTTGTTTCCGGTTTGTTCCCCGGTTTGTGGTTTCCTTGCGGTTTCACGGTTTTTTTTGTTTCCCTTGTTTAACTTGGTTTGTCGTGGTTTAAATGGTTTACGGTTTCACTTGGTTTACGGTTTCACTTGGTTTACGGTTTCACTTGGTTTACGGTTTCACTTGGTTTACGGTTTCTTTGTGTTTCTCGTTTTGCTGTTTCGTTCTCGAGCCCGGTTTACTTCGTGTTTCCAGTTTTGGGTCGTTCTTGTCCTTTTTTTATGCATCTGTTTTCTCGAAACCGATCCCCACCCGTTATTACGGGCATGTGTTATACTCACTCTGCATAATACAATTATCATCCAAGTACTGTTGCTTTTGGTAGACCTGCTTTGCAGGACACCATTTTTTTTCGGTTCAGGTAGACCACTTTCTGAATTCTGAAATGATGCAGTTCCGCGGTCCCAATCCATCCCGACGACGCGATTTGAGGCAACGCTCGTTTGGTTTGGTTTTGGTTTGGTTTAAGCAAACCGGACGTTGGGACGGTCCAAACCTAAACGAAATCCATCAGGATTTTTAATAACCTGAAGGAGAAGGTGAGTTAGTATGGTCCAAAAGCCAGAGACACGGAGATCAAAACTCAAGCTCAATCACGAAGTATCCGAAGAGGCTGCAAGAGGATGTGGAAGTCAGGGTCATGGAAATGCAGGTTCACCGAAGATTCCGAAACATGATCAAACAAAATGGTAAGTATTTTTCAGTCCAAAGTATTCTCAGAATGAGAGGATACCTAGTAATTATCTAGGTATCCCTGCATTCTGGGAATAGCTTTGGACTTTACAGTCTCTCAACTCTGTCACAATTGGAATGAATTACTCATCTGCAAGGTCTTGGATGCAGGGATAGGTGCCGGAGTTGAGCCGAAATAGGCGAGAAAGAGCGCTGGAGATGTTTCGGCTGGAAGAATTAGCCACATTGCGGCAACAGATTGTTACGCCGCTTCGCCGCTTCAACGGATGGAACAGCACGCAGTTTCCCGGTAACTGGAAAAAGGCTATAAATATTGGGTGATCATGGTGTGCTCCACTACCCACCCACAACCTACCTGTGGGGTATGCCATTCCACTCGCCCATCCTTTGTCTCGTCGCGTCGTCGATGATTGCAATTCTCTTCGGCGTTGTTTGGCATCGATGGTCGGGTTCAAACAGTGAGTAAGCAGCAGTGTATTTGGTGTGCTCGCAGTTGACAAACATCTCGTTCCAGATCCATCCACTTTTTGGTCGCGTCTCGTAGTATGCAGCCCTACACCAGCTATCTCCACGATCAACCTCACGCATCACCTACATCACACCTCGCTCAAGACTTACGGAGCTGTGCGGAACTTCAGTCCGATCATGACAATGTCGCCTCGTCAAACAGAGCATTCTCGCCAACCGGCGCTTCCGCAGGTTGGAGCACCGACGATAGGATAGGACCTCAATGTCTAGTCATTCATGTAGTCAAAGGGTACGAGGTATGTAAGGTCTCTACGTCCCTGGATTAGCTATCGATCTAATGAGAGAATGGTTAGCCGACTCGATCAACGTTCGATCATACATACGACAATTACGCGCCCTGCAGCAACTGCCCATCCACAAACTTCCCACTACCTCCAAATCGCCTGACCATCAGCCACAAATTCTGGCACCAAGAGGTTTCTAGACCTTTGGAAGGCCGACAAACAGATGGAGCAGGAAATGTGCAGCTATCTTCATGATGGCTGCTTGCCGTTGCATTGAAGGATTGTGTATATGTAAGTCTCTACGTCTAAGATTCTGTCTTCGCGTGTTTGCTTATTATAGCATTCTAGGACATATTACCAACATGGACTCTGTGGAGGTTCTGTCCCCGCGACGAGCGCAAACTTTGTTTTCTGGCTGGAATGCGATGCCGTCTCTTGCGGAGTGGCACATAGTACGGTGGCAGTAGGCAAGGCATCGTTTCGGCGACCATCTTTCTCGGTTACGGTAAGTCTTTTCTGAGTCATGTTGACTGTATTTTTGTTCTTTTCTGACTACAAACGTAAAGAGGTTCTGCCCTATGGGAGCGAGAACCTGCGCTTTATCCATGATGCATCATGTACCCATGCAGAGTGGTGCGTAGCACCTGGTACCACTATCACAGGAGTTCCGAGTGCGTAATTCACACCCAATCTTGGTTATCCATTCGCTTATGCTTCACTTTTAGGTTGTCATTTTTCAACTTTTTCGTCAACAATTCTGCAGAGGATCTGCCCCGCGGGGAGCGAATACCCTCGTTCCTGACCAGAATGTATCGTGATTTCATGCGGAGTGGTGCGTAGCACTACGAAGGTAAGATTCTCTCTGAAGGTTATCCTCTCGCTTACATTTCACATTGAGGTCGACATTTTTCAGGTTTTCTGTCGATAAACCTGCAGAGGTCCTGCCCCGCGGGTAGCGAACACCTGCCTTCTGTCAACAATGTATCGTATAGCCCTGCGGAGTGGTCCGTAGCACCACGAAGGTGCATGCTAGGGATCATTTCCTCGCTTACGGTCAGTTTATTTCTTATCATTTTGAAATCCTTTTTGCCGATGAATTTACAGAGGTTCTGCCCCGCGGGAGCGAAAGCCTTCGTTCCTGAGTAGAATGCATCGTGGGTTCAAGCGGAGTGGTGCGTAGCACCACGACTCATCCGTATGTTTTTCTTGCTTGTTTTGAATCTTTTCACTGACACTTTTCACCATTTAGGCACATTTTCGAGTGGAAATCTAATGAGGTTCCGGCCCCCGCGGCGAGCGGAACTACACCTCTGCGTTCACGAAACCCTCGTGAGCGACTGGTGTCGCTGAGAGCTATATCATGTCCAGCCGTGAGTTTTTCGGTGCGCAGTTTATTGTATTTTCTGACGCTTTCTCGGCTATTTTAGGATATATTCACTGTCAATCCAAATGAGATCCTGGCCCCCGCTCTACCCATCTTATCAGGAAACATCCGTGAGCGCGTTGTCGCCCCCAGCCACGCGGCAGGGCTCCCCGTGAATACTTTGATCTCTATTCTGATGAGGTTTCGGCTATTTTAGATCACTTTGGATGGCAAATCAAATGAGGTCCTGCCCCCCGCGGGGAGCGGCAACACTAGCCATGCTATCAGGAAACCTGCGTGAGCGCGTTGTCGCTCTCAGCTATTCGATGTCTTGGTATGGTGTTTCTATGAATATTTTGTTCTCTATTCTGACGAGCTTTCGGCTATTTTAGATTATTTTCGACTGCAAATGAAATGAGGTCCTGCCCCCCGCGGGGAGCGGCAACACACGCTTCCTGACAAGACTGCTACGTGAGCGACTGTTGTCGCTCTCAGCTATGTCGTGTCGGGCGCCACCGGTGTGTTGTTTCTGTGGGTATGTTGTTCCTGGTTCTGACGCTTCTTTGGCTATTTTAGATCATATTCGATGTCAATTCGAACGAGATCCTGCCCCCCGGGGAGCGGCGACACACGCCTCTTTGAGGAAGGATCCATGAGCGACTGTCGTCGCTCTCAGCTACGTCGTGTGTGCGCCACTGGTGTGTTGAATTCGATGAATATGGTGTTCTCGATTCTGACGTGTCTTCGGCTAATCTAGGTCATTTTCGACGTCGATTGAAATGAGATCCTGCCCCCCGCGGGTAGCGGCAACACACACCCCCACTCAGGAAGCACCCGCGAGTGACTGTTGTTGCTCCCAGCTATGTGAGTTGTTTCCGTGACTGCTTCGTGCATCCTCCTGACATTTTTTGACTGTTTAGGTCACCTTCGACTTCAATTTAACAGGGAGCGACAACGCCAACACTCTCGATTCTCGTTGCGTGAGCCCTCTTTCTGACCAGGGTGTGAGCGGCAACACCCAATGACGTCAAGCAACACCGCGTCACCCACGTCCTCGGTGCGTCATCCCATCCCGATCGTCCACGACCCTGAGCGTGTCGGATTTACGGTCCCAATACACGTCGCGCACCATGTAGCCGACTGAGTGTCGCACCGTACCCCATGCCGACTGTATGTCGTGCATTAGAATACCTGCACCCGAATGTTCACCGTAGAAATAGCTCTGTGAATGTGCCCGGCTGGTCGTTGCACAAATCCTGCAACGGCCAGTCTTTTTTTGTCCAACGCGAGCTCCCTGCGGGGAGGGGAAGTTACGGTCCTGTAAATAGTAGCAAAAATAAGAAATTTCTACCTTGCTCTGTATTTTGGATAGGGTGCGTTCCTGAGTTGGCTTCAATTCAACTTTGGAGTCCCCTCATTGGCTGCCTCCAAGGTCCCCGTGTACGTAGCCAATAATTTTATTTCCATCCGGTATGTACATCGTTCTACTATCACACTCGCCACGACAACACTCCCACCAACACTCTTCTTCCTCACCACCCTCCCTCTCCCATTAACGCTCGCCCTCCTCACCGGTCGTGGTTTCGGCGTCGGCGTCGATGGCGTCGTGCTCATGGACGTCGACATGGGCACATACAACCCCGCACCCATACTCATCGCCGCACTGACACCTCCACCCGCATCACGATCTTCCTCCTCATCGCTCCCCTCCCCACTCCTCAATTCCCTCAAATTCCTCTCCGTCCGTGTCTCCCACCTCCCTCCCTTCCCACCACCAAGCCCAAATCGATGCGACTTCTTCTCATCTGCGGATCCAGGAGCCTCATAGAACGCAGCAGGCAGCGCACTCGTACTCGCACTAGGCCGATGGTGTCCAAACATCCTGCTCAGACTCCCGAAGAACCCAGGTGACGATCCAGACACTTTCCTCTCCCTCTTTCCCGGACTGGGACTCGACTCGGGTGTCTGCGCAGCTGGATGTGCGTGTGCCCCATGCCACCCCAAGATCCCAAAACCCGCCTTCTTCGGAGACGCAGGTGGGGGTGTCGCAGGACGTATAGACGTTGCGCGATCACCCGCGACCGACGTCGTACTCGCCCTCTTGTCCTTCTTTGCAGCAAACCGCGGATTCTCAACCACCCGCAATCCGCCCTCCGGCTCCTCCTCCCCCGCACTCGATCCTTCTCCCTCTCCCTCCCCCTCCTCCGATGAAGGAGCAGGGTGCAGCTCTTCCTCCGTTATACGCCGCGCGAGGACGTGTCTGCCCGGCGTAGGTGGTGCAGCAGGCTCGAACTCGAACGTCCGCCCCTGATCTGCATCCGATATCGCGTGTGCAGGCGGGACCAGGATCTGGCCGTGCTGTTGTGACGATCCGGGCGGGGAGGCGTACGCATTGTAGCCGTACCCACTCCCCCTCTCTTTGTGTGCCTCCGACGTGGACGGGATGGGTGGTGGAAGAGCGAGGTCGGTCTGGGACGCGGACTGCGAGGGCGCGATGGAGGAGAGGTCGGAGCCGAGGTTGGGGTCCGGGAGAGGTTTGGTGCTGGGGAAGAATTGCGAACCAGGCCGGGAGGGTGATGGGCTTATCGGTGATCCTGCGAGGGGAAAGGGGGGTCAGCAATCGAAGATCGGGTAGGGGAACACAAAAAAGGGGAGAAAGAAGAGAGTTCGAAGTAGAGTAAGCAGACTCCAACAACAGAGTCGAACAAATTGCAATTGTTACGACGTCAGCATCCTTTGACTGTACAGAGAATGCGAAGGGGTACCACATGTAGGGTTCTTGGTCGACACCATTGCAGACCACAAATGCAGGCAATAAAGAAATATTGGAACTGAAAGATGAAAAAGCACTTGAAAAAAGTTCGAAAAGCTGTGCACCAAAGACCCTCGAAGCACAGGAACATATCCGTGGCAGCGCCGCTACGGAAATACTCTTCGTTCGGGGGGATAATATGGAAGTGGAGCCACATGCTGAATCCTCGGCCCACACCGCTTCAGGCCGAGACCTCGAATAGAGGTAACAGAAGGGAGAAGGAATCTATAATAAAGGGGACGACGGTAACGTGAGCGCGGGAGCGCGAACCTTGGGAAAGAATTATGTGAGACTTACAAAGCGTTTGTAAGCATGACTAAGATTAGTCAGAATTGGTCAGCGTCTCAATGTGGATGCGCACCGAGGGACGAGGTGCCTTTGTGATCCGAGGGACGAGGATCCTGGAACCTGGACCCGGCATCCCGGACCTGATCATGTGACTTCCAAAAAAGCGTCGCAGCTCCTCCTCCTCTCTGTCTGGCTTCCTCTCTCCCTCCTGTGCCACATCTAAGGTATGTACTCATGATACAGCTTCTCAATTGGGTGCTGTCCAAGGGATGAGGACCTTGGGATGGGCACTGAGAGATGAGGTGGGGTTGTTTGTCTGAGGAACGAGGACCTGGAGGGACAAGGTGCAGCAGGGCTGTTTGTCTCAGGTACTATGGGTGGCCAGCTGCCAGGAAATGTATAATCTGGATTCTTCTGAGTCTTTTCCTTCTGAGTTCACTCCATCAAGACTTGACACACAGAGAGAATAGTTACTTCTCAAGTTGGCTGTCATTTTTGTGATTTTGGAAAATGACCATCATACTAAAGCCAAGAATGGGTGTTGTAAAAACATATCAGTTCAACTTATGGACAATTTTAGAGCCTTGCTAAAACAATGATGGCTTTCCAGAGGCATAAAAGTAAAATGTCAAACATAAAACATTGAAGGGCCAATTTTGCAGTAAATCTGAGAAACACAGATAGAACAGGTACTTCTCAAGTTGTCCATCATTTCTACAAGAGCTTGATAGCCAGTCAAAATACACAATAGGAGATGTCACAGTGCAGATTAAAGGTGGATTATGAGTCGATTAAGTCATGGATTTGAAAGTCTACACACATGAAGCATACAATGACCTTTCCCACTCCACAAATTACATTCCATAATCTTTCTTTCTATATCCGCTCTGTTAAGCAGAGCGCAGTAGATAGTGGTAGTTAGAATATAAAATTCTTCTTATTGAACACAGACTCAATGAGTCCTTATATGCTACTACAAAATATACCAGAATATTCTACATACTTCAAGTGTAAGTAAATGTGTAAGCATTCAAATACTTTCCAAATGTTCGAGACAGTTCAAACATTAGACTCAAACCTTTGGGTGGGTCCAAAGCTTTTGATCAAACCTTTGAACCCTCATACAGAATGTACAAGTACCTTTCGGGAGGTTCGACAACATGCTCACTCCTTTAGGTACTGTGTTTTCCTCTTTTAACTATCTCTGATAATTTCTGTCCTGTGCCCCCACCTGTATTCACCAATGTCGCACTGAGTATTTCATATAGTGACCTCAGTCATCTTCAATTCAGTTCTGCAACATCTGCATCTCACCATGGCACTCTTAAATCCAGTCATCCTCAAAGCCCCATCCTTCTGACTCTCATCAGGTTGGGTTTCAGTATTATTAGTGTGGTCTTTTCTTGCTTTGCTCAACATTTACTGTATACATTGAAACAATGTACAGTGACCTATGATGGAAAAATAGTCCTCGGCATTGGTTCAGATGGTGGCATGAAATCCATCACTGCTATGTATAATACTACGTCCCAATCACCAATTGATCTCAACTCACCACCACATTGCATGTACCTCTGCGTCATTATGATCTGTCCTTTCATGAGTGAATTCACAATTCCGCCCATTTTTACAAGAAGTACAAAGAAATATGTAGCAGCCTGTGCAAAAGGCAACCCCGGCAATATGCCAGCTCAAAACAAGAACCAATGAAGCATGCTGACATATATGCACCATTGTCAATGATCAAGGTCATCACTTAGATCTGGGTTCGCATGAGTTGGCATTTCAAAAATACAAATCCTGGACACATTTATAAAAAATCACATTCATGCAATCAGTCGAGGTTTATCAGTAACACGGTTAACTACCTGGGCTGTTTATTGAAAGTTCTCAGAGCCACTGTGGTCAACGAGCTCATTTCTTCATCATTTCTTGGTGTCAAGTTCACGTTGATCCATCTCAATCATCAGGAGCCCAGACCACTGCATGTGACTTTGGTTCCTGTGCCTTCTCTGAGAATATTCTCTCCCAGTGCATCACAACTCCTGCCATGACCAGGGCCAAAAAAATCAACATTTCAGTGCTGCAAGCACTATTTTTGAGGGTAGTTTCACTAAATGGATTTGACAGTCACCCACCAGACATGGGACAGGCACTGAAATTCGACAAAATAGAGGGGCCCATGACCCATGACTGTTGAATTGATTGAATTGGTACAGTATTTTGTGCTATCTATTCAGATTAAGCAGTGCGTACCAGGGGGTCCAGGGGGCTTGCCCCCGGCGAGCTGTGATCCGGCGACGCTGATCGATGTGAGCTTGCGAACATCGGAGTTGCAAAGCAACGGGTCTTAAGCTCGTGTAACGGCAGGAAGGGCACACAAGGCATCGCACATCAGCATGGCCAGAGCCGAAGTCGTATATGGACGTTCTTTGAGACCACTGATGGCCTGCTGGGCCGATCGCATCCCGAAACCAGGCGTGCCGCCACAAGCATATCAGACCGAGCTCAAACGCGATGGGGAAACCGCGACAGAAGAGAACCGAATAAGATGAGATTAAATACTCACCATTACCATTGACCGTTGCATCTGGAGCACACCGACATATTAGTACGCAAACCAACGAGACACGCAAGCAAACACACCATTAACAAGCCCCTCCAACGCCCTCAATGCCTCCTTGCCCATCTCGCCCCACACCCATCCACAATCCACCATCGCACGACATCGGACACTCAGGCCCTCCCTCAAAGCCCTGTTGCGTCCCAGCGCCAGGTCCCGTTCCTTGACAGCCAACTGAGCTTCACATGCCTGCAGTTCAGCCTGTGCTGCCGAAAGTTTTGGAGATGACGGAAGCCCCGAACCACCAGAAAAGTTGGAATGAAGAGATAGCGAAGACGATGAGTTAACTGGCTGTGGATGGTATAGCAGCAAAGAGTCGCGTGTTGGCTTATGCGACTTCGATGCCTTTATAAGGCGTGTCACACTACAGAAAAACGTCAGAAAAGAGCAGAACATGTATTGGAATCCCGTACAGAATCTCTCGATCGCGCATGATGTTCCCGACCTCATCTTCCAGGGTCTTGAGGGCCTTGAAATGGGTTCTGCAGTCTTCCACCGCAGCAGCATAACGAGCGAGCGCATCGTCGGCTCCAGCGAGTGACGCGGTGACGGCGAGGATAACATGCGACGTCGGCGGCGACGACGCTGAAGCATATGCCTGGAACGAGGCGAGCGACGCGTGCGAGTGATCTAGCAGCGACGACAGATGTTTTGTGTAGTCTTTTTCGTGAGTCAATAAATTTGTGAGCAGCCGCGAGTCTGCAGGACGGGACCGACGTGGTGGGAGGACGATGGTGGAGTTATTTTTACAAATTGCATCGTCGTCATTCCGAACCGCAGCCGTGATCGCTGCACTGACCACGTGTCAATCTTCCTTTTCTCCGCACCGTCATGAACACTGACACCGTGACCTGGCCAAAGACCGCCTCATCCGAAAACAAACTTCATAATACGTTTCAAATCCAGTTTTCGCTTTCGGAGCACGATGGCACCTTAAAAGTAATGGCCCACAATCTTCTAGGAGGGGAGGGGCCGTACCACTGGATAGACGCCCCCATGTTTATGGGCAGGATTTTGGAACAAATGTTCTGGAGGCAGTGGATTATGGGGCTGTTGTATCAAAGGGGAGAAAGGGGAGATAGGGATGTGGTCTTGAAACTATATCTCAGATATCTGGAGGTGGTACTGGATAAGCTCTGGATCATCCTCAGGACCAAGCCCAGCATCACAGAAATCCCACCACATATTCTTCAGTGGATGAGGATTGATTCCTCAGTTAAGCGACATTCGACCTGGAGGATTGCAGAATGGGAGGAGTGGGAGGGGAGGAAGGTGAAGGATGTTAAGGTTTCTGTTGAAGACTGGCTAGAAAGTCTTCAGGATTTTCCTTGTCAGGCAATCATGCAGGAATACAACTGGGCATGGATTGATGTTCCCTTGGCCATCATGGAGGTCTGCTTGTCAAAGATGGAGGATTGGCTCAAGAAGGAGGAATTGCCTGTGAAAGGCAAAGGCAAGGAGGTAAAGAGGAAAGATAGTGTCCAAGAGGGAAGGAGGAAAAGGAAAAGAGAAGGGGAAGGGGAAGGGGAAGGAAAAGATGAAGAGGAAAGCAGGGATGGGAAAAGAAAACTGAAGAAAAGCCAAAACCACTCCTCATGATCCCTTTCTCAGTGGTAAACATACCTTCTCCATACTGTATTCCACCTCATCTTTACCCCTGCTGTTCAGAGAGGATGATAAGCTACTTTTACATTGTCATTCCTGATCTGCAGCCATAATCAGTGTGCATGTTGATTCAGAGTTCCCTTTCTCTCTCAATCTATTTTCTAAGTGAATCTGGCAGATGTAGCATAAAATGTCCCCATGCAAGGATCAAGCCTCAATTGCATGGGGTGTTGTTGTTATGTGTTTGGCAGAGACGCGAGGACATGTGATGCCTGAATTTGCGTGTACCAGAGGCCTTGTCGACATCGAATCCTCGGATCCCTCCCAACTAACCCAGCCTAAACATTTCCATGCATCTCGCACTCTACATCAATGAAATTATCTCCCTGATTTGCGATAATCTCAAAGCTCCTGATGTTGATACCGTATCGCTTGGTCGCCTTGCAAGAACATGTCGTGTGTTCACAGGTGAGTCATAAGTTGTCGATTATCGAGGACAGGTTAATTTGACGATTCCATACAGAACCTGCACTTGATGCCCTGTGGGAAATGCAGGAATCCTTGGGACCCTTGACTCAAGTAATGCCACCCGACCTGTGGATATCTGAGCTTGGAGTTCATCGTGGAAAGTTGGGCCACCGAGGGAAAGTGATAGTAGGCATTCAACCCCACCCACGTATACGTCTCAGAATTGAGTACTTTTCGATTTTCAGACATTCCGAAGAGACCTGGTGGATACAGATTGGAAACCGAGGCTCGAGTACTATGGGCGCAAGATTCGACTTCTGCATCAGTCCTGCTTTGTTGCTTGTGTAGTACACCACGATGTTTTCACGGCTATTTCTGCATATCGCCCTATCCGCATCCTATTACCCAACCTTCGCAGCGTGTTCCTGAACCTAGGGCACCCATACTTTTCGAAGGCTATTCCATTTTTTCAATGTATCCTTGGAACCAATGTCCGGGAGATTTCTATCAGATACCATGGCATGGCCAAGGCTTCCTCCCTACCCCGACTGTTGTCGACGATCCCTCGGCTGTGCCCAAATGTTCAGTCGTTTCGTATAGGCAGTAGTACAAAGTTGCCACCAAGCAGCAACTCAAACCTGTATCATTGTCTCATTTGCCTGGACAACCTCCGTGAAGTCGAAATCGATATGACAGATTCGATACCAACAGGAGAGGTGATCAACCATCTCGCTCACCTTTCATCCCTCGAAGCGTGGTCTGGGGCCATAATTCCGTGGACTCCCGAGAGTCTTTTTTTCACGACTGATGGTCAACGCTTTGAAAACCTACATGAGTTTTTATTTACAGCGACCACCTGGGAAGCCGCCGCAAAACTCGTGAAAGATATGCGCTGTGCATTTACTTTGCTTGATGTGAGCATCAATAATCCTGACTCGTCGGAGGTCGAGCTCTCCACTTTCGAGCAACTCTTGGACGCCTTCACTGAGCGACATCCAGCGAGTACATCCCTATCAAGCCTTCGCATCACAGGAGACGTGGCCATCCACCAATACTCCAGTGAGGCTCAGAAATCGTTTTTGCACAAAATGAGAAACCTCTTTTCATTACAGTCACTTCGAAATCTTGAGATTGATGTCCAAGCAGTTTCTCTCCTGGATGATTCATGGATCTCTGGGGCCGCCACTGCTTGGCCTGGCCTCCAACAACTTTCACTAGACGGCAGAGGGACACCCCACGCCACGCTTGCAGGGTGGGTCCCACTGCTGAAGAACTGCGCAGAGCTGGAATTGCTCCATATCACGTCAATCTTCAGACCCTTCTCGACCAAACTTCTCTCTGGTGTGTGCAATGCTCACATCACCCATATCGGGTCCCAGGCTTCCGTACTCGAATCACCGACAGCGGTTTTTCGATGCTTGACTGCGATGTTTCCGCGGCTGCGTTCAGTTTATAATGACTCCAACAGAGAGGATGAACAGGGTGAAGACTGGGACCAGCTCAAGAAGATGCTCGATGAGAGCGGTGAGTGTTCGACATGGTAGGTATGATGGATGGCGATGACGTGATTATAACTTGTATATTATGTACAGAGCTCGGTTGTGAAAGAGAAAGTCTCGTTCGATTGTCGACGGTTATGCAGGTCAGCCAATTCCCAAATTATAATAGTCCCCTGAAGACCTTTTTTAAGAGTTCAGTTTGAACACTCGGCTTACCGAGAGATTTGGCAAGCTTTTGTCGACACACTTTTACTTCGTCAACTCGGCATTTCTTGGATGTACTTGCCAGCCTCTGCCAAGTCTTTCATCTCAGCTGTTGTGTTGAGATCTTCCACCGTACTAGTGGCCGCTGGCGCCACTTTCTCTTCCATAAAAATAGTTGGACCAACACGGCCACAAGAGTGCTATGTGTTAATGTTACAGGTACTACATCTCAATATTCAAACATACTACTTAGACAAAGATCAAGGCTGTATAACTAGTACACCCAACTGAGAACCCAGCAAAACGGCGTGCGCCCTGAATATTGAGCCGTCACAATCCTGCCACCCATCCACCCAATCCGACCATACACACGGACACAATCGCCATTGCCACCTGCAACTTTACTACCTGCTCAGCCGCACTCGTCAGCGGCCCACCTGAAGGCCCCGCTCCCGCACTCGTTCCAGTCACTGTAACGGTAATCGTCAGCGGCACATCAATCGGCGTCGGCGTCACAACCTCCGTAACCGTCTGCTGCGTCCGACTCGTTGTCGCCGTGACTCCGCCGAGATCAATGGTTGTAGTCAGGGAGACCATGGACGTAGTCGTCCCACACAAATTCGCGAATTCTATTTTCAACTCAATACATGACAAATTCGGCGAAGAGGAAGACGGTCTAGATGAGAGAGGGGAGATGAGGAAGAAGTACACACGATTTAGCACATTCTGTCCAGCCTCGACCACATCCCGTGTCGGCACCAGATCCACTATGCACTCCACGCACCCTTCGAGAAGCCGTGCATTCCCCGTCGTGCAGATACTCGGACATCCCGTCATTGCGCATGTCTGTCCGAGCCCCAGGTTACATGTGCATCGGGTGGTTGTTCTAAGTGTGTACGGAATGAAGAGACGCACCTCGAGAAGTCCAAAGATCACATCACACCGGGGTTTACACTGTCAACCGGACAGGGGACTGATAAGAGTGGAGGCGCAAGGGTGGGGGTTGCATGTCTACATACCGCCACTGGTACGGAATCCGTGAGGCTGCCCCCACCACCGGAACTTGTTTGCCTCGCCACGAGTAGGCCATTAAACTTGAATGGGTTCCTCGGTGCCAAGCCCATCGCTGCCATAGGAAAGACTGCAATACATAACAAATAACGTAGGAGAGCATTGGTTTAAGTTGTAGAAGCTCAAAAATAAATATGGAGATCGTGCGTATTGAGTGAACTGAGCGCCAGGCATAGGATAGGGTAGAAAGCGGTAAGTCTGGGTAACATCTTCACTGCTCGGGTTGGGGCAAACTTGATATACTCGAGGTACCCTGTCGTATATCATATATCGCGCCAGCTGGTCCTCGGTCACTCCCGAGTAGTGGTAGCTCACGCCAGGCTCGAAATCAAGATCTTCAGGCAAGAAAGGAGGGAAAGACGGAGCCACGTACAGTGCAGATGTCGAGTCTGTCCATCTCGAATTGGGGATCAAGTTGTGTGCTTGACGTTGGTCCGCGATGGCATGACATGGCATATACAGAATGGCATAAAGACATACCAGATAACATATGCCGTGAAGCAAGGGAAACAATGATAATCAAATTGAGGCTTCAAAAGAGCAATGTAGCTTCGCGCTGACCCCCTCTGGCCCCGCGAAGCACTGACGTGTGCGGTCAGACGACACGCAGCTTATCATACTGAAGAGGACATGGAATCTGCGATCATGAGTATTTCCACGAAAAGCCATGGGATGACGGCACGGCCTGCCAGCTGATCATTGGGTGAAGATGGAATGGCTCACCTGAGACTGCGACAGCCTGAGAGGTGCGTATTAGATTGATATAGTCACTACGATGGCTCGATCTTAATGATAAGAGTATGACTCGAATTGCCTTTGGTCCAGAGATCTGTGCTGAGTACATGATAGAACGGGTGCGCGGAGAACTGTTGGATTGGAAAGGAAACAGCTAAGGATGAACGTAAGTCAAGATCAAGATAAACCAAGGAGGACACTGAGAGGGCTGCGGTCATGATCATAGTGAGAGGAAGGACCTAAAAGACAATCATAATGCGTGAGACTCACGTCCGGCGCGCTTCTGCGGATTTTTTTTTGAAGTCGATGGCACGAGGGTTGGGTGCAACGCTTATGCCTGGTCAATTCACTGCTGAGCGCTGAACGCACTGAACATCCATACCTTCAAGTATTCAAAAAGCCATCAGAATTGTGACGGTAGGTTGACCATTACAAATATATCCTGCTCAAAGGAACATATTTCATTGTTCATAGCAGGTCTTCAAAGGGAATAGTTAGATTATTCAAGTGCATGTCGCTTTCTCCACTTGGCGAGGCCTTTCTCGAATGCGGCATGGTTGACGCCTCGAGGTACCAGTACGAACGTCACGCCTTTCGAAGCGTCTCAGCAGATTCAAAATATATGGCTTGTGATTGTACCCACCGAGCTTCTCGACCTCGGAGTTGCGATGCTCGTCATCAAAAAAGAGCTATCATGCAGCCGTTAACATATATTAAGCAAGCAAAAGGGATACTGACCATATCAGAGTATGGTATTCCTGTCTTCTCGTGTAACTTTTTGAAATGGGCAAGTTTGGATCCTTGGCATTCAGATATAGGCAGCGAGATCCACCAAAGGCGACGAGATCAGCATACCAGGGTATATTTCCAGATGATGGAAGAAGTTCACTGCAGGCAGTGGGTCGTCTTGATGTGTATTCGATGGAACAAGAAGAAGTCCGAGTGCCTGTCGGGCTCTGAAATTGTATTAGTGTCATATACCTGTGTACACAGTGTATACAAGTTGGTCATACAGCCTTGGAGCATCGGTGCGAGAACATGCTGCGATCGTGACCTCAGATGCGCGGAGACGATGCAAGATTTGAGGCACCTCGTGATAAAACTTGATTGGGTATTTGTACCTAACGACAATCTGAGGTTATTTCAATGTGCGAGACGGGTTCGGATATATTGCTCACTTGTCAAGGACTTCATTGAGGGTATCGTTATGTCGGTAAAGTGGCCCTGATATAGCACAACATTTGAGGCCGCAAGTGGGATAGTTTGAAAATAACCGGACCAGTTACATGGGTATCTAACCAGAGATCCCAAAGCGTGTAACTGGAGGTTTGATCAGGCTCAATTGTCAATCACGAGAGGGTTGAAAATGAACGCACTCTAAATCAAATGCGATGAGTCTTGGAAGGTGAGCAGACATTTCCAGCATCCTATCTTCTAAGCTCGTAATCATATCTCGGCAGTGAAGACGGCTTGATCTCACCTTATGAAACCAAAAATTCCCTCTGCTGGAGGTTGAGGGCAAGTTGACGGTCGAAGAATGTCGGGAAACAAGCCAAATGCCGGGTATTTGCACCTGCTGTGCTGGAGCTTGGGGATCACCTGACGCACGTGTCGCTAGCTCAACCGTCTCCCCATTGGTCTCTCTACTCGTGCTTGGATGAAGACGTGGGCGGTACCTTTGCTCAGTTGTCGAGATCCTTGTCGCCCTGTTGTCTTGCATATTATTAAATTATGCCTCGCACGTCTACAGATTAGTCTCCATTTTATATTTCGTGTTGCACAAGAATATGGCCCGGCGACGGCTCTTGCTAGTGGCTTAAAGCAACCAATCCGTCGCAGATTGCAACCACTTTCCCAGTGGAGAGGCCAACTCGAGGCTGGCCCTTGACAGGCGGGCGAACGCGACTTTTGTGATATTGGCGAGAAATACAGACGTGTCGGGCGCCGTGAGGAGTGTGAGGGATATCAAGGATCGATTCAACAGAGCACATGTATATCCCTATGTGTTCTTGAACATGGAATCTTTACGGAGGAGTTCACAAGGTCAGTTATGGAACTCATGCAATCAGCGCAGAAAATTGAGTTCTAAGGGATAGCCTATGCCTATTGCTGCCAAAGGCAACAGTCAGCAATGCTCCAAGGAGCTAATCATAGGCATCTTCGACTTTGAGGTTGGTGATCTCGAGACTATTTCGGGGCTATTCACGAATCATTCCTTTAAACTCGCTCATTTTCGATACCGATTGACCGATACATAAAGCAGAAGTTGAACTCCCATTATCCACGCCTTGAAGCAGCAACACCTGACCCTCATCTCTACCAAAGTCCTCCGGAAACAGTGTCATGAACTCGTAATTATCCAACCACCCTCACTGTACATACATATTACATCTCCCGTACCCCAAACCGTATACATACCTCCCACAAGCTACAGATTCAGTGCTCACACTAAACCCGTACCTACGACTACTAGAACACTAACAAGCATCGCTCCGTACCCTGCGCATGCTTTGCCGCTGAGTGCACCACTCGAAGGTACGCCACTCAAACCCGATGGTGACGACTGTCCTCCTTCCGTCACCGTCAATGTCACCGCAGCCCGCGTGGGTGTGGGATCTGGCCCGTTCGCAGTAACTGTGCGCTGGGTGACCGTCGTGATGTCCGGTGCAGCCGCAGTGCCAGATCTCGTGTTAGTTGGGAGCCCATCATTGACCGTGGTGCTTAGGGAAAGCGTCAGTGAAGAGATCCCTGGGGTGCCTATGCAGGTTTCTCCGAATTCTGTGATCATAAAATAAGCAATGAGTATGTTGATGCCGTAGAGAAACCACGGGAAGAAACGGGAAGGGATTGGATAGACGAAAGCGGAACTGGACGCACGATCGAGAAGATACTGCCCCGACGCAATCACCTGCGGTGTCGGTGCGAGCCCAACGATACAGTCGACGCATCCTTCAAGCAGCCGCGCGTTGCCTGGTGTACAAAGACAGCTTGTCGTTTTGCAGGTCTGGCATAGGTCAAAAAGAAACGAAAACATGTTAACGTCTCAAACAAATGTGGGGACAGGGAAGGGACGTACCTCAATTAGGCCGTAGATTACGTTGCATTTGGGTTTGCACTATCGATTCAGAAGGTTGTGAGCATTTTTTTCAGCGTGGAGAAGGCGGACGTCCAGACGCACGGGTGCGGGGACCGTATCTGCGAGCCCGCCACCTTGCCTCGCGGCAAGCAGTGTACGCAAGGGGTTCCTTGGAACCAAGGCTGCTGCAGACGCTGCATGAGGAGTGCATCAGCCAAGGTCCCGTGCATATATTACATTGTGGTGCACATACCTTGAGAAATGAGAAACATAGAAGCGAATATGGGGAGCAACATTCTGAATGCGGTGGGTTGGCGGCGAGGACAACAAGCCAAAGACATCTGTCTGCACATTTTATAGTCCTCACCGTAAGTACAGCCCCCTGAGTCCCTAGCTTGCCAAGGCAAGGTTCAAGCATGAATCGAGATGCCCACCAGCGGGTGTACCACATGAACTGTGCACTGCCTGTGTTTGGGACTGTCGACAAGGGGCGATTTGGGCTTGGGTGACAGGCGAGGCAGGCGGACGGGCGACGGGCGACAGCTCCGGGTACATCGCGGTCTGTGTAGAGAATGGAGATCCTGCATACCGATTTCGACGAAGAACAGCTAAACGAGTCCCACAGCCTTAAATTGGTACTTGCATATCCATTCTGGGGATAATGAATATAGTACAACCTTCATCAGCACCGATCCACAAACTATATCGATGGATATTCACGACCACAGGTTAGGTTACAACCTAGGGGCTACATCTGGACACAAGGAGGAACACTCGTGTATTAGTTAGGCGGAACTCGCCAATGAAATGAAAAGCTTACCCAACCCCTGTTAGGTACATACGTATATCCAGCACAAACGTGCTTCATTCAAGTGCAATCCGCGTATGCCGGGAAAGCTCAGGGCCCATGAAACCATGTACGCTGCAGGACGTCAAGAGAGTGTAAGGGAGGTGGTGTGACTTCGTCATGGTTAAGCGCTGCTTGTCATACATGTCGATGATCCGTTGCTGACATCCACTCTCGCCCAAATTGAAAGAGCACAGGCACCGAGGAAGAACTTGTGCAATGTGAACGCGCGTCGAAGTTGGAGGGAAAGGAAACTAGAACTTTGCCAATTGGTTGGGACTCGGGAGCTTGAAGCTCGACCACCGGCGTCTTGAAGCTCGACCGCCGGCGTCCCGTTTGAGCCCGATTGTCGTGGTGGCACTGACGTGCTTCTGAGCGCCGAAATGGACACAGAGGGACATAATGATTAGGTTCCCATTATATATAACACTCAATAATCCAGAACAAATACAATTAAGAGTTAGACCCACCATGACCCAGCCTTAAAAGAACACCACAAGCGCAAGAGCAGCAACTATCGCAGCCTTCCCCCCGTTATTTCCATTCCCACTCGTCCTTGATGCACTATTTCCCGTGGGAGGCGCGTTTGGTCCCCCAGTGGTATCTGAACCAGCCGTCCCAGTGGTGGATGTGGCATCAAGCACAGTAACCGTATTCTGCGCCGCCGCCGTATTCTGTACCTGCTGCGTAGTCGGCTGCGAAGCCGTCGTAGAGACAGAACTCGGACGACCAGAGACTCCTGTAGCGGAGATTGGGGGTTGAGTGAATGTGAGCGTCGAGACGCCACCTGAGACAGTCGTTGCAGGCAGGGGGACACCAGCGTTGTTGCATATGAATACGTAGTCTACATCCGTTGTTAGCGAAAGTCGTAGAGCGAAAGTAAAGACGCACGATCGAGGAACCCCTGAGCGATTTCAGTAAGCCTGTCTGTTCCTGGCGACCCGCCGACACTGACGAGGCAATCTAGACAGACCACGAAACCATGCTCTTCGTTTGCGGAGCAGCCGCAACTTGGGGGTGCCGGGACGTTACAAGTCTAGGTTTAATACATCAATACGGTATTGAAGAAAAATTCGAGGTGCACAGACAGTGGATATGTTAACAACTGTCGCACATTGGGTTTGACATTCAGATGGGATGGTGCTCGGCTCGAAGGGCACGATGTCCTGTCGAGCGAGTAGTTGATGGACAGCGGGGAAGGGAGCAATGTGGGCCGACACTAATGGAGGATTACGCTGGTCAGTATACTCAACGGTATAGATCATAAGGAATCACGTACCTGCCGACGCCAGCATTGAGAGGATAAGTATTGCTGAAAACATGGCCTTGATTACAACAGAGCTGGGTAAATCCTGATGTACACCACTGCATCTATGCTTTATACAGCACTTCTGAGTTAAAATCAATATCACCGACTATCCTCCTGTCTATAATGCTGTGTAAACCTCGCGCGCTGGCAGCGTGAATCCTCCCGCCCTCTGGGAAGACATGCGATCTGATGGTTACAAGGTGTACGTTGGAGGACGACGTCCAATCGATGACCGGCTTCAGTATTGGTCCAGTCCAGTCACCTCGCTAGAATCGTTGCATGAGTTGCGCCCGCGGCAGCAGCCCGCCCACCGCCCTGAGGTGATCTGATGACAGGAGGCAACCGTGACAAAAGATGGCTGTGCAAGTTGCACGCTTGGTTGGAACTTGGCAGAGTCCTGCACAACAGAGACAAGCAACGCGGTTCCAAAACGGGGTCTGCAACGCGCCTGCCAGACAATTGTTATTTTGTATTGACAGTTTTCTGGTATACCCAACATAAATCTACCTCTGAGCTCCTTGTTTAATCGCTCAGTACGAGTCAACACTCAAATCACGTCTACAGACCAGGAGAATCTGTTTGTTATTGGTCCAGTGGCCAAACAAACCTGACAAAATGTATGACGTGAGCAAGTTTATGATCCATCAGCAAGCAAAGTTTCAAGGTTTCAACCAGGTTTCAACCATTTTATTCAAGACATGCAATCGTCGTGCGCGGTCCCCACTCATCACCTCCAACGTTACCATTTCTTTGAATCGGCATGTCCACTGCAGCAGCCCGGCGAGTTCTCGTGATAGCAGGCACGTCAGCGGTGCGGCAGATGGAGACGGTTTGCGCTGACTGTATTGATTCTTTAGGGCTGGGAAAGGGTTCTGGGACGGGTGCTTCAGCAGCGTATGTTATGACATTGAACTCGTTTCAGCCTTTTCTTACTTGCACTCTAGACGACTCTTCTCAAAGGCTGGATATAGCATTGCACTCGTCGCCCGAGGTGCTGACGCCCTCAATACCCTTGCACAAGAACTGAACTCTTCAGGTGGAAACGTATGACTCTCACGCCGTGTATCTCATCTAGGTCTAATTAGACCATGTCATATGTGACTACAGGCTGTTGGCTTCCCTGTCGAAGCGTACACCCCAAAGGACATTTCCAACGTCTGGAACTCCATTCGCGCCAAGTACCCAGCACCGAGCTTCGCCATCGGTGCCGCGATTTTCAACGTTGGCCAAAGCGTCTGGAAACCCTTCCTCGAAATCACCCCCGAAGACGTTCAAGAATCGCTTCAAGTCAACGTCCAAACTGCCTTCGCGTTCTCTCGCGAGGCGATCTTGACTTTCAAGGACAATGAGATCTCTGAGCCTACTGGGAAGAAGGGGACCTTGATCTTCACAGGTGCGACGGCGAGCCTCAGGGGAAACACGACCACGAGTGCCATGGCTGCTGGCAAATTCGGGCTCCGCGCGTTGGCGCAGAGCTTGGCGAAGGAATTTGGGAAGGATAATATCCATGTATGGCTATTTTACCCCTTCCACCTCTCCGATGACTAAAGAAAGGATCTCTTATAGGTTGCCCATGTAAGACTTTTACTGTGTCGATTTGAGAGTAATATTGATTAAACTATCCCATGTCAAGGCTATCATTGATGGAGGTATGTATGTCGAGACCTTGCAGAAGAATGTTTAATTGAGGCTATGATGGCAGTCATCTACTCTGACCGTCTCGTGGAGCTCCGCCCCGAGTTGGCGAACGATTCAAATGCCAGACTTTCTACCGAAAGCATCGCAAATGTGAGTGGAAATTTGCTACAGTACAAGGCATTCGGTAATAGTTCTGCATCTTGTAGGCTTATATGTATCTCGTCAACCAAGACAGGTCGGCCTGGACATGGGAACTCGATCGTAAGTTGGTTTCTGTCCATGAAGGATATGTGCATTGACGTTGGGACCTATTTTCAGTACGACCTGCTCATGAGAAATGGTGAACTTGCGGTGTCCCTTCTGTGCTTCTGCTTCTTTTTCAAAGCGCCCTCCCAATGTGTAGCATTTATCCTCTGTTTTTGTAGCAATACTTACAACCCAACCTTTTTTTTTATCGATGCAACGCAGTCTTCTCAACATTCCTCCTGACGAGTTAAACAATTCCTTCCTCTCCAGTTGTCTCCCTCACGATGCTAGGCCTACTTACTTGCGTCCAGTTGAGCAGACGTTTGTTCACTGTTCTGTGGGAGATCCCATGTGGACATCCATTTGGCATCAGTGTCGTTTGCACACAGTCATAAACCATGCAGCTGACAAAAATCTGACCAAGCCCGCGAATGACGATGTATTGCTTCCAAATCACTATCGATGATGTTAGCCGCTTGACAGATATAAGGACGTTCCCATAGCTTTCGAGCCTATCGAACGCACCCCAATATACACTTGGACACTTGTCAACAAGAAATATCCTTCAAATAAGTCTACAAGATGTCTGCAGCTGCTCGTCGCGTTGTCGTAGTTGCTGGTAAGGATTGTCGTGATTCTTGACGCATATCTATGATTTCCTGAAGTTGTATTCAGGTTTAGGAAAGGGATCTGGAACGGGCGCCTCAACAGCGTATGTCTACTATGGACTTACTAGTTGTACTTTTCTGATATTGTCATCCAGACGCGTATTCGCCAAAGCTGGATATAGCGTCGCTCTTATCGCGCGAGGCGCCGATACCGTTAATAGCCTCGCGCAAGAGCTGAACTCTGCTGGCGGAGATGTACGAGTCGCTAATGTTCAACCCTTCCGTGTCGTGTGTTAACACACCCGCAGGCAGCTCCATTCTCGGTCGAGTCTTACTCGACACAGGATATCTCCAGCGTGTGGAGATCCATCCGCGCCAAGTATTCTGCGCCGAATTATATTATCGCGGCCGCTATCTTCAACATCGCGCAAGGCTTCTGGAAGCCTTTCCTCGATTTAACCCCTGAAGAAGTGCAGCAGTCGCTCCAGATCAACGTCGAAGCGGCATTTGCATTCTCGCGTGAAGCGATTTTGACATTCAAGGAGAACGAGATCTACGAGCCGACAGGAAAGCGAGGAGCCTTGATTTACACTGGTGCCACGGCAAGTTTGAGGGGAAACACGACGACGAGTGCGTTTGCGGCGGGCAAGTTTGGGCTGCGTGCGTTGTCGCAGAGTCTGAATAAGGAGTTTGGGAAGGACAATATTCACGTAAGATTTTCTCTGCCACTTCATTCAAATTGGTGATCGCTGACAAGATATCGTTCAGGTCGCTCATGTAAGTTCACAACCTGAGAATGTATTGTGTGCTAACCTGACTCGACGACCGCCAGGCCATTATTGATGGAGGTACGGATGTTCTTTCTTTTTTATTCCTAAGAATCCTGGTGTGAACAGAGTCATTACTCAGGTATTCTAACGGAGCGTTATATTCAATACCGTCCGGAGCTAGCGAAGGACCCAGACGCAAGGCTCAGCCCTGATAGCATTGCAAATGTGGGTCTTTGTTAAAATATTGATCCCGAGGATCGATATGACATCTTTTCTGCAGGCGTATTTGTACCTCGTAAACCAAGACAGGTCGGCCTGGACCTGGGAACTTGACCGTAATATTTCCTTCCCGTGGCCCTTGCTGTGTGCTGACATTCGTCCACAGTACGTCCCGCTCACGAGAAATGGTAAATCTGGCGAATGTTGGATGTAACGTTAGTACCGGAATCTCAGCCTGTTGTAAAATATGTGTAAACTTGACTTCTCTGTATCATTGAATATTCCCCTTGAGCTGGAAAGCCAGCAACTGTCATTGTCAAACGGAAGCAAAAAAGAGTGGCCAAGTTTGGCGCCGGAGATTGCTCACGAGACAGGCTTATCTAATCTACTTCGCCTTGCTCCCACCCTCCATTGCACGACTTCAAACGACTCTTCAATTCGTTTTGAATGAGTATTCGGTCAGCCAGCCCACCTTCAAAGCGTATCAAGCTCGAAGAATTATCATCTTCTTTAGTGGAGACAGATGTCAGAGCACGAAGAGACCGTTCACCTGCACATCACGATTCAGAGGAGAATGCAGACCCCGACTTCCAGTGCAGTATATGTCTGCAGGACATTGTTGATCGCACAGTAATTCCAAAGTGCTCTCATGAGTTTTGCTTTGAGTGTCTGATGGTGTGGACCGGTGAGTAGCTAGTTTAGCGTTCATTATTTCACTTACTGAAGTATATAAATGTGCATTCAGAACAATCGCGACGATGCCCACTGTGTTCGCAGGCTACAGGAGACTACTTGATCCATAACATACGGTCCAGATATGACTATCGCAAGCATTACTTGACTCCTTTACGGACATCTCCGCCACCACAACAGAGGGCGGCGCTCTCCAGTGATGTCACGCGCCGACGAAGGACTGCTCGTGAAAGGGAACGAGAACGAAGGCTGAGAGATGAGAGGGAAGAAACGGATAAGCTTGCTCGATCTATTGAGAGAAGACGTTGGATCTACGAACATGATTTGTATGCTAAGGTATGCTTTCCTACCTGGTATGTGATACTTCCCCGGACATCCGGCATGATGTGGGGCGGAAATCCTCACCACCCTACGCCGTTGCCCGTACACATGTTTTCTTTCTTTCGTTCTATGGTTCTGTGCCATGTCAATGCCCATTTCACATAACACTCACACGGGTTTTTCAAAACACAGCATGTCGCATCCAACTCATACACACGATACCGCCCATACCCTAGCCCAGCCCAGTTCTCCGCCTCACCTGATCTTATCTCAAGGACGACCACCTTTTTGCGAAGGGAACTACAGGTTTGGGACGATCTCGATGTCGAAGTGAGTCTCATCGTTCACCGGATGTCTATGTCACCGGTTAGAATTCCATCTAATCGATACTTCTTCCCCCTTCTAGTTCCTTACCACTTTTACTATTTCAATGATGAAGTCTATCGATATTAGGTCTGAATCCGCAGTAAAACTGCTTGCGGAGTTCCTGGACATGGATGCCCCCTACGTAGAGGGTGGTCGGCACGTCAATGCTGAGCATTTCGCACATGGTAAGCCTATTTTCAACCGACGGCTTTACTTTCTGCACCCGTCGCATCCTCGTCATCTCAGCGTTTGTTTGACTGATGGTTTGTTACAATCTAGAGGTCTATTCTTATGTTCGATCGCCGTTCCGAGATTTATTTGTTTACGATTCTGCTACACAGGTGAGTTTATGTTTAGTCACCAAGTTTCGGCTAACTTTTCTCTAAACAGTATGATATGCCGCCGGAAGCTCCCCTTCCTCCGGAACGAGGGCGGGGGCGGCGGTGGCATGATCCTTCCCGGTCTCCTCGTTCTTCTCGATCTCGTCATAGTGGCCGGCCATCTCCAAATAGCAGGGACAGGTCGGTGTCCTGGTCTCCGTCGGGTAGAAATTACCCAAGTTCAAGAAATAGACGGCTCGATGCTTTTGCACCGTCAGAACGCCACCAGCAACATAGCAGAGAACGCAGCGTCCCTGCTCACAGCACTGATCACGAGCGTGCCGTTGATCCTAGACCAATTAAATGTGACAAGAATCCAGGTAAATATCGTTGCTATTGCCACGGATATGTGTTCATGCGTCAAATCACTTTAACAGATGAAGAAGACATCCGTGGAATGTCTCGTACTAGAACGGAAAGTGCAACGGAGAAAGAACGGTCGGAAACACCGAAGGAAATCATTCCCGAACCTGGTCCTTCACAATCTGAACCCGCAAAGACAATAGAGCTGCAGGGATCCACTCTATCGGACTCTCAGATCACCGTTTCTTCTGCTTCTCCATCAGAGTTCAAGAAACATCCGCGTCACCGCAATCTCCTTGAATCTGTTCACGCATATTTGGCGCAAGGGTCAACTCCTCGCGCTGGGGGCTCTCGACCCCACCCTGAGAGGAATACTAGGAGCTCGGGACGCGAGCACAGTATATCTTCTTCCTATAACAAACACTTGGCCGCAGTTCCATCTTTGCTGGCCCGCCTATCGGACCCCGAACCAAGCGTGATGCAGGGAACGGCTCCTATACGCGATTCCGCTTCTTTGACAGCCTCACAGGAAACCGCTAGCGACCGAGAACCTCCAACATTTGTCAACGCAACAAAGTTACAGACCATACGGACGCCTGTGCCTGAAATAGCGACACGTGCAACATTAGCGACGAATGACGGCATTAAAACATTAGACCGCTCTTCTACCGTCATTCAGTCGACTTCCATCCCTATCAAACTCTCGCATACGCTGGCACGACTACAGACGCAACACGGACGGAATTCGTCACAGACCTCGCCCGTCAGTAGACCTCTTGCTCTGGATGATCACGGGTCTCCTAATCTCCAATCATCGGCGAGCCACGCCACCAACAACAGCGCTCGTTACGATGAGCAATCCATTCAACACACCCCCTTATCAAGGTCGTCTGCCAATCTTCGCCATCAGGAAGCACCGTCTAATGTCCTGCACGTGGACTCTCAGGCGATGCGGGGTATCCCCAAAGGAGAACGTGATCGCCCACCAAATTCCACTTCCATCAGCAGCAAGATCCTCCCCCAGTCCGATTCTCGCACCAGATTACTCGCCAGGCTGGAGCAGGAAAAACGAGAGGTTTGTCCTGGTGCCGGTGACTCAATTTCTTTCGGGGGTACTTTCTCAGCTACGCCAGTAGTTGACAGGACCTTTCAAAGGAATGGCAGTAACAAGCGATCGTTGACTGCTCAGCAACCAGCGGTCATGGAGACGGGTGTGGTCGATCCACAAATGGTGGAGGCGAGACTGAGAACACGGGCGCAGTTGCAGGTTAGGCTCGCAGCGGAAAAAAGAAGCAGCGGTGCGGAATGAATAGGCAGTTACTTTTGGAACGGAACTTTCGAAGTCCATCGCGCCCATCATCCTCCGCGGGAATGGTTCACTGTTTTCTAAACTCCACATTGAATTGTCAAGTGAGCTGCGTATTATAAGTATCTAGAGGACGTATAGTAGATGTCTTGGGAGATACCAAAAAAGTAGTAATTTGGCGGGGTGAAAGAGATACAGTGAGAGGCTAGGTTTGAGTAACCCAATACTAAGAGTATTATAGCGAACAAATGGTTGGGCGAATTACAAGTAAGGCGAGAGCTCTATGGTGATTATAGGGATCGTAAGGGACGAAGAACTGGAGCTAGATAAACAAATATAAAAAGACAGACAGCGTAGTTCAGTTAGGGTTGCAATAAAGAGCGATGAAGGACGTTTTTAATCGACGTTGCGAATTTCGTTAGATGGCGTGAAACAAATTAAGGTCGGAAGGGTGGGCGGTCGGCTTGAGCTTCCTCAGTATCGTCTTCGCGTCCTGGGCGATCGCCTGCGTCTTGGGAAGGGGAAGACGGCGACGGCTCCGTTGGAGTTGTATGGATGAAAGCTGCACGGACAGGGTCGTAGCGGCCTGAGCGACGGGAAGGCCCTGCCTCGGGTTGTGGGGAGTCTCTCCCATGGCGACCGCTCTCTACCCGCGTCCTTCCGATGTCCCTCGAGAAAGGAGCTGAAGCCGTAATGCCTTCACTCGCAGAAAGCGGTCCTGGATATGACCAGGACAACGAATCAGATGGTCTGAGAGATGCGGGAAAGGTGGAAGTATCCCAACGAGGCGGCGGCTGCAATGTGAAGGGAGGAGGGAGGGTGAGGGAGGGGTGAGAGGCTACCTCCGGGGGCTGATGAGCAAATGGAACATCAGGCGATGACCGTCTTACAAGAGGTGAAATGCCGCCCGAGCGTGAGTCAGAAGATCGTACGCCATAAAAACCCGGCGCAGAAACGCTGGGGCGACTCTGCGTAGGATGAAACACTAAAGGAGGGAGCGTGCGGGAGAATTCACGGTCATGCAATCTACTGGTTGTCGTAGGTCGAGAAACAGGAGGACGTGAGTACAGGCGTGGAGGACTGGGAGACCGCATGAAGCGTTGGCCTGACGCAGAGAATGGTGGCGTGAAAGAATGTGGGTCGAGCGAAGACCCAGGGATCGGAGCAGCATGTGTGTGGCTACGATACGGAATGTCAGCCTGGAGGTCGGAACCAGGCATACCGGGTCCTAAGAGCTGGGTTGGCGAGTCAAGAGAACCTTGAGAATACTCCGATGAATGATAACCACTGTATGCAGACTGGTCGAGCTGTGAAAGACTCATACCGCCAGAAGGCGGCGGTTGAGCCATACGACTCGATCCTTGCTCCGGTGCGAGGGGAAAAGAACCAACTGTCGGCGTACCTGGGCCACTCGGAAATGGTCCGTACTGAGGAGCACGCCTTCGTGAGGTATCGCTTTCGCTACGAGGGCGTCGTGCCTTTTGGCGCTGATTCTGTAAAGAACGAAATTTGTAAACAAAATTCTTGTTTTACATGTAGACCGCAAACGTACTTGGAACCAAATCTGAGCGAGCACGTCCCATTAGCAACAAATCTACTGCAGAGTAAGTAGGCACCATACCTGAACCTTGCGAGCGCTCAAACCAATGGAACGTCCAACTTCCTCCCGCATCGCCGTGGTCGGAAAGCGAGACTGTACAATGATGAGATCCAGCTCCATGGACATGAGAAAATAATGGTTGTACCTGAGCGAGAAGCGCGTGTAATACGGCAGATTGATGTGGTGTTGTGAGAGTTCGTGTACGCTTTTTCTTCGGCGGAGGAACGGCAGGTGCAAGTGTTTCAGACGGCTGGTTTAGTCGGTCGTCCATCTCTGTGTCTGCCAAATCGTCTTGTGAGTCGGACGAAGGGCTTGACGGTTGGCCCTCAGGACGGTCACGAGGACCTGGAGATTCTCTGCGGAAGCGTTTTGCCATTGGTGGCTCGACTGGGCTTTCAGCGCGGTGAGTGGGTCGTGATGCGGGACGGCTCGTTTCAGGGGATAGTGGCTGTAAGGAATGAGGATGGATGGGGCGTAATGTAAATGGCTGCTGGTGTCCTTCAGAAATTGAAACAGAAGGAGTGTGCTCGTATGATTGAGGTCGTGAGGTCGTCGATTCGGAGGACGGTGCGATATTAGTGGAGATCGTATTAGGTGTGGGAGTAGCGGAACGGGATTTAGACATTCAACAAAAAAGATAGGCAAGAAAGGGAGGAACGTTAAGTCGTTGATGTAGCCTCAACACATCTAGGACTCGACGCAGATGGGGGGAAGAGACAAGGGGGTGGTTGTAAGAAAGAGCCAGGGTTGGGCCACTTGTGGGTGAAAACTCATGTGCGTGGAAGCAATTGCCGACAAAGCAACCAGCCGATATATTTATCGCAACGACGTTTCAACGTCGATTAACGAGTCCGAATGAATTGTGCGATAATTAGATCTTGGCAATCTGCGCACGATCGCCTGTATTTTGCCTTCCTCTCGAGGAAATGAATCCAAATGAACCCATTGCGTGGTGCACTCGTGACTACCCTTGGTTAATTGTGTCGCTGAGAGTTACAATGATAGCTTCTGAGATATGCCCGAGAGCTCCGAGATGGTCGTTGCCCGTGGGCTAGGCCACAGTTCCTTGACGGATTTGTCCGCGCAAGGGCGGCGGTCTTACAACCGTTGCGCGCTACGACGCGGAGGATAGCAACGAACAACTGGAAATATTGGGACCTGTCACTTAAACGTGACCTGTGACCGTGACAACGCGTACTTTATCGAATATTTTGATATGCGGGCTCTCGCTTAAAATCAGGCGCAAACCATCCGAAATCTCGGAAGGCGAGCAGAAATGTTGAAAATGTCGATGCCATTGGTGACCGAGTATAACGAAGACGAAATTATGTATCCCTGAAGGATGGGGAAAGACCCTGATACCGACATCGCCACTTAATTAATTAATATCATTGTATGTAAGTTGAGTTGAGAGAGCAACAGTGTCAATCCAGTCGTCGTGACTGGGAAAGCTTGGGAAAGGCCAAGGGAAATGCGAACAAGTAGTAATTTATGTCTATATATACTGACCACACCGATACTGGAACGTGCCGAAAGGGGGTCCATGCCCTCATGGTAGTAGTCCTGGAAGGATGGTCCTCGCAACGCACGGACTAGTGGCAGTCCACGGATCCATCCCAAGAGAGCCTTATCTGCGAATACACCATCTAAAAGGTTAGGGAATGGATGGCTGCTGATCAACACGCGAATTCTCGGGGCATGGCCGCAGCGTTGTCTCACTTGAGTCCTCATAAACAAGATGGATGGGGATGTGGGCGGTCATCGATGAACCATTATAGAAGGGAATGGTTTTATGCGGTGGTAATAGTTGATTTTGCCTCCCGAGAGCATCTAAGATCATCCAAATTCCCTTCCGATTGTAATTGTGCCGACCAAAGAAGGCAAATTCTGAAATTTATTTGAGGAGAAAAGAAGCCCAAAAGATCGGAGAGTTGGAATGGAACAAGTTCCTTCAGTCCGATGTTGTGATGGTCGAAGTATTAGACCCTACTAAAACCGTGTCAACTCCGTTCAGAACCTAAGACGGAAGGTTTACCAGCACAAACAATGAACGGACCTTGGGAAGATGAAGCGCGAGATCCCATGATCTAAGTCTGTAAGAGGCTCAGTAAACGTGCTGTTGTTATAATTAATTAGGTGACTTTTCGAGGAAGAAATAAAACTTACTTTTGAAACTGTTTTCAAAACCAAGAAAGAATGGATTCACGTAAAGGCTGTATATGGACATGTTTAAATGAGTGTGACCACGAGGAAGACGTTATCAAACTAGATCTCTTCGACAAGGAGTCTCGTCTCAAGTCCGAGGCCAGGACCATCTACATGCAAATCTCCCTTCGTTCTATAAAGAGGCGGGTAGGCTCGAGCAGGAAACCGCAGAGAAAGGGTTATAACATCCTGACAAGGATTTAAGCACATATTTCTCGACTGAACTGAAGCTGACGACCCATGACGTAAGTTACCAGACCATGAAGAGATGTCTAGCGAGGTAATTGCCGCTGTTCGTTAGTTTCTCACCATGTTAAATACTCATCGTTGTCACTGGGCGTTTTCGGCAAGGGAGCGCGACTCGCTACGGCAGGCCGAAAGTAGAAACCACAATGCTCGGAGATGGAGATGCGACCCCGAATGCAACCTAATAACAGTTCTGAGTTACCTAGACGATACTAGTGAGAAAATTTGACGGACGCAAGAAAAAAAAGCACGAAGAGATCGGAGGACTCTTTCGCTTGGGCCGAACGCAAGGTGTCAGAACAACCCGCAGTGCAACCAGTTGTCCGGGAGGAATGTACTCGAGGTCATGAGGTTGCGATGGACACTAATGGTTCCATGGCACACATATATTTAAGCGTGTCCGCGGTGTAAGTTGCCTACGAGCATGCGCAAAAATGACCTTGACGTTGGGCGATTTGCAGCTGAGCTCTCTCAGCAATTCTCAAAAGTATTGAAAATGCGATCGAAGGTATCGGTCCTCGGACCAAACTGGTTCGTGTTCAAGGAATTCACCCACGGATCTCGTGACTCGACGTGGCCGTTAACGCCGAGCTGCTTACATCCGACGCTCAAAGTCACACATCGCCAAAGCTCTGAATGGAGGAGGTTCTTACATCCTTTACACCAGCTTATAGTCCTTCAGAATCTCCTGAACCATCCAGTTTACCAAAAGCTTCAACGTCTAGGTCATCAGGACTTACTCTGATACTGCCTCCTTTGAAAGGCGGCAAACCTGTGAAGGCCAGCAAGAAGTCAAAACAACGCTTGGGATCTCAACCTCTCTATGGAGGACAGGAGGAGGAGAAAAAAGTTCACCGCCCTGTCAAGTTAAAGCCATTGAAGGAGGTCCTAGAGAAACTTATTGCTCAGATTAAAAAGTAGGCAAGCCATTCTCAAATTTCTTCATCGAAGCTCGTTGACCTAAATCATAGGAAGGATGACTATGCTTTCTTCCTTAAGCCAGTGGATACCAGTCAAGTTCCAGGATACATAGATGTAGTGAAGCGCCCAATGGATTTTGGTACAATGACAGTGAAGGTTTCACGAGGAAAGTACCGATCGTTGGAAGAGTTTGCGGTACGGATTGAATGTCTTCTCAAGTATCTCAAGCTTATATTCCTTTTACAGGCAGACTTGCGTCTCGTTACCTCGAACGCCAGGGCGTTCAATCCGCCTGGAACTATTTACTACACAGAGGCTGATAGGATAGAAGCGTGGGCCCTCGACCACATCTCCAAAGCATCCTCGACAGTCATTCAGTACGAAACGGACTGGAACATAGACATCGAGAAAGATGAAGAAGGTACCCCTGTCAACATCGACGAGGATGATGATTACAATGCGGCGACGCCGATGGATATTGACGAACCAGGGGGGAGATCACCTTCCGTTGCATCTCAAATTCAACCAGGGCCGAGTAGACGTGGAACGAGGGGACCATACAAGAAGTCTGCGCCTTCAAATACTCTTTCCGACAGTATAGATGCTGAAGGAAGGCTACCAGGTTCCCGAGACGGACTCGGGGCCTTTCCACCGGGTTCTGACTGGGCACAAACTATGCTTGCCTTGAAGTTGAAAGGTATCACTCAATTGCAATTTTGTGGCTCCGGCCATACTTAACATGCACTTCCAGGGAAGCGATACAAAACCAAGAAAGAAAGACTCCGGTTTGAGAAGGAAGGACCGCCGCTGCACGTAGATGGGAGTTTGGACTACACTGAGAGTACGTATATCCACTAGCGCTTTTTACCCGTTGTTTGACTTATTCACGAAACTCTAGTGGAAGATCCCTTCTCTGTCCTTTCTTTCTTCGCACCTGAGCCTGTCTCGCGGCCCTATCTTACTCCCCTTCACCCTCCTTTATT
Organism: Hypsizygus marmoreus; assembly: GCA_013433165.1. Lineage (NCBI taxonomy): Eukaryota > Fungi > Basidiomycota > Agaricomycetes > Agaricales > Lyophyllaceae > Hypsizygus > Hypsizygus marmoreus. Next base: position 332,278 of record CM024093.1, on the reverse strand, counting down.
TCTCGCTCCGAGTTCCTCGCAACCACAGTATGATCCTTCTTCATCAATATCCCAGTCGCAGGCCTCTCGCCCTCCGACACCATTTCTAGCGTCGACCAGCCTTCCCCTTGATCATAAGTTGCCGACCATCGCGATACCCGCAGGGGGCAGTGGCGAGTCTCCCTCTACCACCGGGCGCCGTCACTGGGTCGTTAGCAGAAATCCAACTCGAAACAAGCACAAGGACAGAGACGATGACAATGAGCCTGCAGAGTTGCCAGCCTGGCAGACCCCCCGTGAAATCCACACCGTGGACTATGGTTCATTCGCCTTGTTGACCGGAGCGATCGAAGATGAAATGCGTCGCAGGGGGGTGAGTGGAAAGGACGGTGAAGAGGAGGGAAAATTCTTGGCTGTGTTACGAGATGGATTGAATTGTGAAGATGCTGCCATCGAACGCGGCTTGACATCGGGGGCAAACGACGCAGGGCGAATCAACGATTATTGGACCACTCAGCGCGCTGCAGCGGGAGAAGAGTACATCAGAGATACTGTCTATGGAGGTGTGGATGGTCTGGCGTACGTGAGGAGCATAGCGGAATTTGTCACTGATCGGGAACGACAAGTCAGTATTGATATCACTGCCTTATCTTTCTCATCTAACCCGAGTTTTGAGCAGGAACCCACGCCATGTCCAGGTCTTGGTGGCTTATCCTTGGCGCAATGGGTCGAGCGAGAGCTTGTTGATTCATTGACAGATGGTCGGCATGCGCTGCTTCGCTCGACTGCTATCGAGCTCGCAATGCAAACGTCAAGGCAGCCCCTTGCAAATGCCGACGAACATGCCGATCAGTATCAACGACGTCTCCACACGCAAGTCAGGAACTCGCTACACACTTACCCGTCAGCAACGGTGGCGCTGGCCGCCCTGCTCCAGATTAAGATGCACAAGATTGACATGGGGTCTCTCATCAAGACACCGGAGGAGCTCTTTCAAAGTGAAGAGGAATGGGCTGGGAAAGTCTTTCGAGAGCGGAGAAAGGCTTGTGGGCAGGAGGGAGCCCAACCGGAGGAGCCCACGCGGATTGGGGATACAGAGGTGGAGGAGCCAGAGAAGACGTGGATGAATGTTGATGGTGTGAAGAGCGGGGATGGCAAGAATTACGAGTACGCGCTTGAGGGACCTGAGGAGCTCAAGGAAGTCCTGGACTACGTTGCGGATGTTATCGTCAGCCTTGACAAAAGCATCAGGGAGGGAAGGAACCCTAAAGCTGCCGTGAAGGAGGGGAAGACGTTCGACGCCGTATCCTCACTGGGATCAGACCTGAAGGTCGACTCCGATGCAGAAGAAGACCCCGTGTTACGGAATCTGCGTCTCAATCTTCTGGCACTCGCCAAACGTGCACCTTTGGACACGATAGCCCGCCTCCCGAAGGATCTGGTCCCAGAGCACATCCGACATTTTGTCCCGACACTCAGCTCAACAGGTTAATTTTTGGATCCTTCCATCCATTTCTAGATATTCCACAAAATCATCCCTCACCTCCCCCGCCCTTGACAACTCGGCATTCGGCCTCTTTAGGTCGAGATTTGGCTACTTCCTCCGAGAAGTGTGCGCGTTGATCCGCATGGATGGCAGGCGGGAGCTTGTGGACGCAAAGCTAAAACTGCTTGGAACTTGGAAGCCTGAAGGACATACGAATAGGGGGTAGACGATAACAAGATTGTTCCTACCAGACGTGTTATCTGGAGAGATCGTTTGCGACAGCGCAGCTTATTCACGAGGGATCTTTATAAGTGTAAACGTATAGCGGTGATCCTGCGATGCCTCCACCCAACACAGCGCAAGGTGCGCGACAAGTACTTATTAGCGACGAGTTGAATTGAAGAAGATCTTGTGCTGATCCCTAAACCAAGGGTGATGATATCGGCAAACGCCGGCAAACGGTGACATGATTATCGTGATTTGCCCATCAGGATTGAAAGCTGTGAGCAACGCGAAGTCACCACATGCATAGTTCGTTGCAGCACCGTCCTATTCTAGCCCAATTCTTCAACTGTCCGCTGTTTTTGTAAACTACTCCTGCGTCTTCCTAGTGCCATTTTTTCTAATTCCTTTTTCATTTGCAGGTACAATTTCGGATCCTAGTCCTCGAGGAACTTGCACTTTTCCGTATCTGATCGACTTAAATCTGCATCGATCAGTATATCAAATATACGTTCCTGTTCCGGTGTGGGAGCTTGTGGGAGTACCAAGGGCTACTACGGGAGTACAGGGACGACCATGGAAGTTTACCCAATTGCTCACCTCTCGTCGCTGGGGGTGAGTACCTTGTAGCGCTCTATTCTTGAGTGATTTAGGCATCGTCGTTAACGTACTCGACTCGCGTATGTTAATTTTCAAGTGTTTGGCTTGTCGTTCGCTGAAAAAGACCAGGATGTTCATAGGCCCTGATACTGTAGGCCGCCGAGACTGTACTAGTACGCCAGCGAGTGCGGTAAGTGGAACCAACACTGGTCCCTGACACTTCTCCATGCGCCGAGTAATAAGTGACGTGATGATATGATATCACAAGGAAAACCATACTTTGGCCTCGCACACCTCCCGGCTAACTTAGGATCGATCAACTACGCCACATTTCTAATCGGTCCAATCTTAGATCTTACATGCACACTAGGTGTAGATATCAGCCATATGAACCTTGTGTGTTTTATCGTTGTGCCATTTCATTTTCGAGCCCTCCAGCAGCACTAGTGATTGTTCCTCTCTTTCTGGGTCCCTTGGTTGGCATTTCTGTACGATAAGTAGGAGGCACTGTTTCCAGGGTATCTTCCTCCCTGTCTGGGGCTCTTCTCCTCAATCACCACCGCGCCAACGCCCGCTCAGGATGTCTAAAGACAAGTTTCCGATAGATTCAGCTCAGATCGTTGGCCTGTTCATGGCCAGCGTGTTCTATGGGTGCGTGATTTATTTATTGCTCATTTCTTGGCTGCTAAACATTGTTTTTGGTTCACTCCAGTGCGTTACTTTTCGCTCTATCTGGCATTCGACAGGAACAATGACCAATCATCAAGGGATGTTCTTGGTGACATTCATCGGTTGCCTGCGCGTCCTCTTGTTGTCCGAGGGACACAGGCTGAAGCCACTAAACAGCATTAACTATAAGATGCTGATACCGGCCATCTTAATGTTCATCTTCGGTTCACTCGATGTAGCATTCGGCCTCCAACACAACATCGAGGCTTTCATCTACTTCCAGGGCGACCCAATCGACGAGTTCAACAACAATTCGAACTGGTTAGTGGTTATGAAGATGGTGAACTATGTCGCTCAGACGTTTATCGGCGACGCAATTCTAGTGCGTTGTCCACGAATTACGTTCTGCCCAGCATGGTCTGAAATTTGATTTCATAGCTGTATCGGTGTTGGGTTATCTACAGCAAAAGATGGCTTATCGTGCTGGTCCCTGCCCTGATGTGGATCGCAGAAACAGGTAGGACTTATTCATACTTTCTGTCTTTTAGCTGAACTATTCAACTGTCCTAGTTTGTGGTATTATGACCGCCTACATCGAAGCGAACCTGAAAAATGACGCGGCGCTCGTTAACGCGAAAAGTCTAGTTCCTTTCATCACAAGCATGTTGACCTTGACTCTGGTGACTAACGTTATCGTGACGTGTAAGTTACATTCGCCTATTGATACCCATAGGCCTTACTCATGTATGTCGTACCAGCCCTGATTGTTTGGCGCATCTGGTCCATTCAGCGAGCAGTGAAATTTCGGGCGACAACTGTATCTGAAAAATCTCCATTGTCTCGAGTGATGCGGATTTTAATCGAGTCGGGGCTCATGTATACAATGTCGATCATCGTTCTTTTCGGTCTGTATATGGCTTCTAACAACGGTCAATTCGGTGTGTCCAATTCGGTGTGTAATCGTCTGCCTTTTGATTGTGAATTTCGCTGATCAATTTTCGTCATTCTTCTAGGTAGTACAAATCATTGTAAGCTTTCCTTTTTCTATCAGTGCTTCGAACGTCTAACTTTATGTGCTTCTTCAGGGCATTACATTCAACCTCATAATAACCCGCGTCGATCGTGGCGAGGCAACTCAACCCATGTCTCAAGCCTATCGCTCCAACACCGGAAACAACGGCAATGTCCCACTACATTCCATTCACATCCAAACGACTATCTCGCGATACCCAGACGCCGAGCGTTCCGATGCTTCAGTCATAGAATCCCCCGAATCCAAGGCTTCAGAGTGGAAGTAGAGAACCACGATATTTATCATGAAAATTCACCTTTGTATCATCATTGTCAGATGCACCACCGTTGCTGTTCCCTCCCTCCTTTAGTGTGTAGGGTAATTTATGTTATTGTTTATCTTATGTTGGATGTGACCCAGGGTTGAACTGGACAAGCTTTATGTGCGCATGGGCTGTCCCACGGCTCGCTAGCTGCTGTGCGCACTCAGTCTCTCTCACCGATGCAATGGTGGGCATCACATTCGTGATCAGGGACCTGACTGGCTTAGCCTAAGAATGATGTTCGAGCCTAGCGTCAAACAACAATCCATTTGGGTTTGCACACCGTTTAGTGTTCTTGCGCAAGCAGCGTTCGATGTTTCTCGGCTATCAGACGACTGGCGAGGGTTGGGACGGTCGAAATTCGTTCACAGACTTCGACCGTTCACTCTGAATGAAAGTCACGATTGGGGATCAACGTTTCAACTTGTGATGAACTTGTTGACTGGGATATTGATAATCAAGCGAGATCCAGTCGATTATTCGCCTGCGTTGATGGACGCGGCACGCCTTTCGCACTGGTTCCAGGTCGTTCAGAGTCCGCGTTCCTGTATGTATCTGATCACGACTTAGGCTGTGTCCGCATACGGATAATTGGATTGTTAAAAGTGGTTTAGTAGGGAGCCGACTACGGGGAATCAAAGAGCACCGGTAACGAACCATGGGATTATCCACAGTATTCATTCCACCCTTTGATAATGAACATTTAACCTCTGTTCCAGGTCGTCCGGGGTCAGGCCGAAATCAACTCTGACGCCAGGTTCATTCTGCCGCTGTCTTTAAATTTGGCCACCAGATTGACATGCATGGTGAGATATTTACCTGTGCTCATCCCGCTGCCGGCGTGCCCAGAATGGAGGGGATCGATTGCTTGTGGCAGATGGTCGAAAATTTCGAAACTTTCCGCCGCCTTACCACGACTCAGGTGGGATCGTTTCAAAGAGATGTAGTTGGACTCCCACGATGTCATGTCATTCACCAGCTGAGGCCGAGAAAAAGAGGAACAGATATACGACGTCTATCCTGGACAGGGGCTTCGCCAGCCAGAAAGGATTATGAAGTGTCAACCAGCAGTCCGGCGCTACAACAGGACAGAAGGACAAGGGGCTAACCAACAAATCAATGGGAAAAGGCCTGCCTACACGACATTTATTCCTCCGCTTCTACAGCCTGCACGACTGCTTACAAGGTAGTCCGTACCCATAGCAAAACCTTGGTCCCAGAGTGACGGGCCTGACAGAGCAAGACCAGCAGAAAAAACGACCGGCATCGAAGGCAAACGACAAAGACTTGTGGTGACTGATTCTCATCTGCCCAGGCCGTTCAGCGTGAGTCCCTTGCAAGCAGTCCTCCGGAAGTGCCCTGTCATTGGAGCATAACAGGTTTACTTTCAAGGCGCAAAATGAAAGCTTCGATGCAATATCATCCTAATTAGGGACTAGCCAGCTGCTTGGAAGTAGTCCTCGTTTGTCGACGGAAGATTAAGAGGTATCATCTACATGAACTCCCAGATTGTGTAGTCGCTGCTGCACATGATTGATACTATTCCGGCGGCATAGTGGAGGGTTCGTCGACTCGTAGCTGTAGCAAGAGGTTCGGTGTGGCGTTCCGTGAAGTGTTTGAGGCAAGACAGAACTGGAGAATTATGCAAATCATGGTGGTTGTCGTGGAAAGGAACTGAGGCATGATACAATCCTGCCCGGCTTTTGCCGGGTCTAGGCTTGGTTGCTTTTCAAGCTCGAGCAGAGCTCCTTGTTCAAGTTGAACCAAACTTGAACATTCAGGCTGCAGAGACTCAAAGCATTCTTGCAAACCTCTTCCCTAGCATACTGATCTCCTACCACGCCATCGTCCGTCTAATTCTCGTAAGGCGATTTTGCAGCATTCAACGCATGATTTGGAATAACATACGACTGCCAGGAATTGACTGAGGCCCTTCCTCAAGGACAAGTGGGGCCGACGCTGTACCTTTCAATCTGCCCTGGTATGCGCGATCAAAGCGCCGACCACATCAAAGGAATTGTGCTCTCACCTCCCGACCATTGATCTACGTATGCCACATTTCCACCGGGTGTAGTCTTAGATCATTGGCACAGACACAAACTCTGCGTAGTCACCAATGAAACATCGTGTTTTATCATTCCGCTGTTTTTCCCGAGCCAGGCCCTCGAGAAAGCGGTACATACAAGTGATCGTTCCTCTTCCATTTCCACAACGGTATAAGATCCCTAGCTGGGTGTCCCGTCATACCTATAACTTAAGTAGAGCTGTTTTTGCTTTGATATCATCTATCCCTTCTGGGGCGCCTCTCGTTGGCCCATTACCAGACTCACTGCAGCCGAGGATGCCGAACGACAAGTTCCCAATAGATACAGCTCAGATCGTTGGCCTGTTCATGGCCAGCGTGTTCTACGGGTGAGTGACCCAATCTCTCTCGTTTTTCTCCTTTCCTGAATTATTCCCTCGCAAATTAGTACTTTGATTTTTGGTCGTGCTTGGTAGCTAAACGGAGCTTTTTTTTGCTCATGTTAGGGATGTTCTTGGTGACGTTCGTTGGTTGCCTGCGCGTGCTCTTGTTGTCGGATGTCCACAAGTTGAAGGCGCCGAACAGCATCAATTATGTGATGCTGATACCGGCCATCCTGATGTTCATCTTTGCTTCGTTGGATGTAGCGTTCGGTCTCCAGCACAACATCGAGGCTTTTATCTACTTCCAGGGCGACCCGATCGAGGAGTTCAACAACAATTCCAACTGGCTGGTGGTGATGAAGATGGTCAACTATGTCGCTCAGACGTTCATCGGCGATGCTATCCTTGTGCGTAACTCACGGCTTATAATCTTCGCACTACTTTTTGAGACTATATCACAGCTATATCGATGTTGGATCGTTTACGGGAGGAATTGGCTTATCGTGATTCTCCCTGGACTTATGTGGATCGCGGAAACAGGTAAATGTTTAGATATTCAATTCCTCTCCAATACTCGGCTGAAATCTTTCTCTTCGGTGATTCCAGTTTGCGGAGGTATGACTGCCTATATTGAAGCAAACCTCAAAAATGACGCAGCGCTCGTCAATGCGAAGAGTCTAGTTCCTTTCATTACAAGCATGTTGACTCTAACGCTGGCGACGAATCTCATCGTAACTTGTGCGAGTGTTCTCTAGCTAACTCAGGAAGTCCCCCCTAATTAAATCACATCAGCCCTCATTGTCTGGCGCATCTGGTCCACCCAGGTGGCTGCCAAATTTAAGGCAACGATTAGCTCCGAAAAGTCGCCGTTGTCGCGGGCGATGCGAATTCTCGTCGAATCGGGACTCATGTACACACTCTCAATTGTTGTTCTTTTCGGCCTATACATGGCTTCGAACAATGGTCAATTCGGCGTATCAAATTCCATGCGTACACCTTCCACTGTGCAATCCTTCCCGCCCAATTCGTTGATATTTATTTATCAGGTAGTACAAATCATTGTAAGTCGCTCCTCTACATCGGCACCTCACATCACTAAGGCACCGATGCTTCTAGGGAATCACCTTTAACCTCATTATCACCCGCGTTGATACCAGGGAGGGACCAGTTCAACCCATGTCCCGACCTCAGTTCCTCTCGGGTTCCAATATCGTCGGCACCCTTCCACTGCACAGCGTTCACGTGCACACTATAATCTCGCAGTACCCAGATTGTAACCGCTCCGTAGCCTCCGTTTCAACATCTACTCCATCCAATACATGGAAATAGATGGCGGGAGTACGATAGGTTGATTTACCACGACCACGGTCGGCGACCGTGCACCTACAGATCAAATTATCGCGTGAAACAAAACAGTAGTGATTTGCCGTCGTGCTTAATGACCCTCTGTCTTTACCACCTTTACGCACCTGCTTAACTCATTATGCATCACGATGGTTTACAAAATGTATTTCTTTATACCATGTATCTCGAGTGTCTGTACGAGTTATCATTTAATTTGACAATCGTTTTAATTACTTTTATCCCTCCGTACACCCGGGACCGTATGGCTAGAGGAGCTTCGAAGTCAGTGCTCGGATGGCCGCCACCAGTTATCTGGACTGCATGAACCATGTATTCGTATTACTTATACCCGCCTGCGACCAACCGTTTTGTCTGTTAGCGGGGAGCAGGCTCGGTCCGTATGCCGGATTGTGATTGTTTGGCAACACCGTCAGGGCTGTCGTCCGAATTCCGACGCTCAGCGCTCATCGCTCTCGTCGTGGCCGCCATCCAGCTATTGGCATCCAGCAAGATAAACCTATAAGATGATGCCCTCCAAGTCACACCAACATCATATGGACTACGCCTCTCCCGTAGTCCGTGCTCCCTCTCCTGCCAGCACCATTGGTACCGTCTACGGAGAAGACGAAACGTCGTTCTCTGACAGCGAACAAGCCTTGGACCACTACGCCTTCGCAGCAAAATGCACGGAACGCATCGGCCTAGGTCTTCCTCGCCGTGAAGAACAGCTAGCGAATATGGATCCGTTGTTAACACGGCTACCCAATGGGTCACCTGAGGAACGTCGTAAGTTTTTCTTCAGTTTTGCGCGAGGACTTCTACTATTATGTTTATGGTCAGTGCTATACGAACAGGTGGTTGCATCACTCCGCGCCGCAGTGCGGAGCTTGGAGGAGAACGAGATTGTCGAACAGAAGATGCTCAAGAGTTCTCAAGCGCCCCTGGAACAGCCTCCAAGCACAACCGATATCGACTCCCTGATGCGCAGCCTTATGGTCGCGCCGGGTCCTCAGATTTGGAGTGGCTCCAGTCCCATGTCCCAGCCACGATAACACTTGTATGAACAGGATAAGATGAATAGTGATGGGACACCATCGTCGCGTGAGCCTGATGCCGGTTCGGGGTGGGCTTCTTTATATGAATATAGCCCATTTTAGGCACCCTTTTTCTAAACACGCGCCTACGGCAGTACAGGGCTGCAAATCACTGCATTACTTGCGACTTTCTGATCGACCATACTTGGACCTAGATTTCGCCAACAGAAATGTGCTCTTCATGCTAGGACTACCATTGTTGTGAGGCGCCCTCTGAACTACCACCTTGTAACCATTCGCAGCCGGCGGCACCTTCCATCGTTTGAAGTTTCAACTTCAAACGATGGTCACGTATGGTACATGTGCACAGCGCACATTTTTGGGGCCTCAGGGCGAAGGAAAGCATCTATGAAACGATAGCATGTTGACAACGCGCTGAGAACTCCACGACCGCCCCTTGACTCGGAGGAGAAAAGCTCTTGTGAAGGTCCTCGCAAGCGTGGAACGCGCGCTACACCTGTGGAGAGTTTGAAAGCTATCGTTCCGTAAACACGAGTCCCGCTGGCCAGGCTCCCGCGAATCCCCATCGTGGGCCTGAACCACGAACGTAACTGGGCACGCGAAGGCCGAAAGGACTGCAAAAGCAATCAAGTGCTAGATGTGAAAGACGAACTATACAGGTGGTGATTTACCTTCTCTCATAAGATATTGCTACACACCGGCATTTTTCATTCAGGGATGTCTATCAACATGTTTACAGAATCCGATTGGTAACCCAGCAGAATCGGCCCTCACTTCTTAGGTCTTGTGTGCGTTTGTGTGCGAAAACAAGGCGTTGGGCTTTTCCGTCATTCTCTTCGTCCTGTGGCACAATGTCATATGCGAAATGGATGTGCAGTAACTTCTGATCACGTCGATCTTGGGCATTAAGTTCTGCTCTTGTGCTCGATCATGGCTTGTTATGGAATGGTACCCGCGGGCCCGCGACTCTGGGTTCTTTTGACCCCCCGAGCCGCATTTAAGGCGCCTCCTGCGAAGAGCATGGGAAATGCCAACTCAACACACGCCGTTTACATGTGGACTTTGGGTCTGCACGCCTTGTCCTTGCGTTGGCTTATCCAGCTTTTTAACACGTCTTCCAGTCTGGTTCCAACAAGCTACGATATTTTCATTCTCGGTACCAAGCACTCCCGCCCCGATTCCTAACTAAGCTATATATCGCCCTCCGTGATTTATATCATTCCGGAACCCACTTTTCAGTTGCTATATCTGCATGACAAACGAGATACCCCAACCACCTCCGCCAGGTCCGCTCTGGACATGCGATCCCGTTTTTGGACTTGTTCACACATCAGAATGTCGCACATGTCTCGTGTATATGAGGCATGTCGCGGCGGCTGGACATGTCGAAGACGATCTCTCCTTCAAAGACGCCGTGAAGGAGCGAGACTCCAAGAACACTTTCTGCTTCCTAACTGGCATGTATGAAGGCGGTCGCCTCCAGCAGGCACATGATGCCGATTCTGGTCTTATTCAGACGTATCGCCGTGAACGCGATGAGGCTCGCGACGAAGCCAGTCGCAGGGTGGCAGAACTCCTTACCGTCACCGAAGAGCTGCTTCAGGTCAAGGAACAGTTGCATGCGCTTCATGCTCTGTTCAATGAAATGGCAGACTCAGCGGCCAACGAGCAGTTCCTTTGGGCGGATCAGGCAGTGCCGCTTAGCGTCAGCGAAAGCTTCTCGGAGTCTCCACTCAGCACCGGCGACGGCGATGCTCAATATGGCATGCACCAAGTAGATCTTTCGCCTCTTGCGCCCACGCACTCGCTTCCTTCACCGGTTCCATCACCAAAGGCTTATTACCCTTCGCCACCCGCATCCCCAGAACGCGTCCCAGCGGTGAAACCTCTGCCGCCTTCTCGACCTCAAACCACTGATCCAACTGCGACGACATTCCTCCAAGCTACCGCTTCCTACGGTGGCGCTGATTACCTCGCCAACGACCCTACCCCATCTATCTGCCAAGATGAGCCTCCTCCTCCTGTATCAGTCTCTGCCACCGGGAGTAATAGCATAACGGCTGATCCCATCTCACCAGAGAGCATCGAACAACTGAAGATCTGGATGGAGGAAGGCCGTACGCCTGGGAACACGGAGGCTCTCGCCAGGGTCAAGGCGCTGTGTACTAGAGCACAGCTTACACCTTCGAGCCAGCGCACCGAGCTTCAGCGGTATCTCCTTTCCGAGTGGAAGGGCCCGGTGCTTCCATATCCCACGAATGAGATCTTTGTTGACTCATCGGCTTGGGGCATTGGGTTCGTCATGAACGGACGTTGGTTGGCCTGGAAGCTGAAGCCGGAGTGGAAAAAGGAGGGCCGCGACAATAATTGGTCAGAGATGGTTGCCGTAGAACTTGGCTTGCGCGTCGCGATCTCCGCTGGCTTCCACTCATCGCACCTCACGATCCGGTCTGACAACACCGGTGTCGTTCAAGCTTTGAAGACCGGGAAATCGAAACATTCAGCGCAAACGGAGATTCTGAAGAAGATCATCCAGCTTGGGAATATGTACAATATTGTGTTGAAGCCTGTGTGGGTATCGACCAAAGATAATGTCGCCGATAAACCATCTCGAGGCGTGTTCTCCCCGAGGGCACTACTATATCCAGTATCACCGTCGATTCCTAGCCATTTGGCACAGTTTCTCCATTCCTCAGTCGAGTTGCAATCCGTTGCCCGATAATCCGTATCGGTTTCGTTACTTGTACCATATTTTATCAGCTGTCCGTTAACTGGATTTGAGCAAGGGAGCTTGAATCATCGTGGTCAGAAAGTAGGTACAAGACGCACACACACCTCTAAGTCGCGTCGCTCCCAATAATACGAGCGTCGAGACGCGTCCGCCGTTGACATCATGTGCAACATCACCGCGGTCACGTTATCTTCCCTGCTAAGAAATTAGCGACAGACGTTGGCCAAGATTCGTCCATCAGATATATAGCAGGCATATCAAGTACAGTATGCTCAGCGCAGACCGACACTCCTCATTTCGGATCTCTGCGAATGGAACTAGTCACCGTGAGTGGTGCACCGTTGGCTGTCCTCTCTGGAGCTCCTTAGGCCTCCTCGGACGCAGCACAGTCACGGTCTGGACAGTCATCGTGAATGAAGAAGGGATTACATCTGATTGGGCTTCGCAAACGATGAAGATAACTTGGCGCGATCCCATGCGACCATCAGCGGCAGAAATCTACTTGTCGCTCCAGGGACAACATCCTCAGGGGCACGCTGGATTTCTAACAAGCGGGAATGTTGTGACTGCGACAGGTGAAACGATCACTACAGCATTGCTTCATGGCAAAGTCATCGACAACGCTCTCGTACGGCATCGAGTGATTCTCAACACCATTGGTCGACCTTTGTGGGCGTACACGTCTGACCTTGAGCTTCTCAAGGGTATGCATGCTGCGGGTTCAGGCAAGGACATTTCCACTTATTCTATTTGGTGGTCTGAAAGTTTCCACTTCCCATAGCACATAAATTTATTTCTGATCAGAATTTCATTCACGGAGATATCAGTATTGGCAATATCTTGCTCGCAAAGAACCCAAACTCTGGAAGAGAAAGGGTAGCGGGCTTTCTTAGCGATCTCGAATTTGCTCAATCGCCGGGTCCAGTCCCATCTACAAAGGAAACAACGACCGTGCTGCACATTGAGAAGGCACCAGGAATCTGGACAGAGGAGGCGCAACATTCACGTTCCTGGTACATGTTGGACAAACATGGTACTGATTTCAGTATCACGGTAAGATTTTGAGCCACCTTATGTTGAAAGACGCTGAGGCTCAATTTCTCTCAGGGGACCCTCCAGTTTATGGCATACGACCTGCTGATCGCCATCCAGGATCGTATTCAAGTTCAGCGCGCTGCAGAGCATGGCGTTGAGTCTTTTATATACGTCCTGGGCTTTACGGTCTTGCGAAAATTGCTAACGGATGCCAAAGTTCAAGGCGACCGGGAAATACTAAACAAATACTTTACAAAGGCGGTTGGTCCCATTTCGCTGGAGACGATCATTAGTTCCAGAAACTCTTGTGATGCGTTGGCATGGGTCGGTGAAGCTCGCCTTGCCCACATTGTGAAGAGAGAGCTTTCTCCCATTCTCATAAACCTCTTGGCATTCTTCAATCATTGCGTGCAGACGCAAATCATGCTAAAGGAGTGGAAGAAGAGAAAGGCTGACTTTGATTTTACTGACTTCCAGGACCCGACGAGCGCATACTCAGATGTCTCCCAGGGGGAGGTCACTCTCACTCATGAATTCCTTTTAAATAGTCTTTCAACGGCTATAAAGAAGCTGGAAACTGGGGCAATGTAGGCTAGCTTGTGAATGAGACTCGGAGGAATATCAGAAACGTCAAGTACTCAATTGAATTTGGTTCACCCAGTCGTGGTAGGTGAGAATCAAACCAACTTTAATGCAAGCATCGCGATGGGTTAGATTCTGGATGGAATAGCAAATGCAATTGATCCTTTCTGTCTGAAAGCAGAATGTAAGCCAGTTTTACGGTAAGTTGCTCCTACAGTAAATCGACGTGATCTCCCGTCAGCCATCTTACAAAAAACCCCGATATAATAAGACGGATCCAATACGTAGAATTATCGTTGAATCATTATCTAAACGACTCGTAATAATAATAAAACAGATCGTCTACTGACCATGTGGGTAATAAATACAAATGTGCAAGCCAGGCCTAAGTCCTTAGTCCAAATAAAGTCCATGCCACAAAATCACCCATACAAAGAGATCTCAAACCCAACCAGATTGATACTCCTTGTCTTTCTTCCCCTTCTTCGCGCCGACAAGACTCGGCATACTAAACTTGGACTTTAACAATGGCGTCGAGCTGTCAAGACTGGAGCTACTCCTGGGGATGTCACTAGGCTGCGAAGGCGGCGATGGGAATGTCGTGTACGGACTCGGTGCTAAAGGGGCGGTAGGATACCTCCCCCCAGAGTCGATGCTTAAGTCCAGGGGCTGAGTCAAGTTTGCCGATGGCATGCGAGGCGACTCATGCGGCGGCAGCGGGAGACTCCGGGGGGATCTGGACGACGGTAGTGGCGGGGAGTCAAATGCCGACGAGGGTGAGGGTGTGGAATACTTGTACGCAGGAGATGGGAACGAAGTATACGGGTTCGGCGGAGTTTTCACTTCGGAAATGAACGAGTCACTGTTCTCAGCTATGAGCGCAGGCTTGCTCGTTAGGACCGGAGTGGCTGCACCCATCACATACGCGACTTTATCCACATTGTTGCCAGTCTTGTGTGGCCCCGTGGTAGCAGTGAGACGGAACTCCATTCCCCCTGCGTTCCCCTGGCTAGGCGTTACCGCGGACGAAGCAGGGTACGCCCGTACAGCAGCGACTCGCAGCGCCAAGAACACGCGTGCGCCCATCGTGGCAGTGATGAGCGTGGCATAAGGGAGCACGATGCGTTTCACGAGCTGGTATTCCGGCGCGAGAAGCTGGAGAACAAGTGCAGTAACGCTCGCGCCCGTGGCGAGTACGACGTGGGTGAGCGATTCGCGGTACGCGAGGAACCCTGAGACGGATTTCTGTGCGCGCTGGTCGACGAATTTGAGGACAACGAGGATGAGCATGGTTACGTTGAAGAGGGCGGATGAAGCGTGGCTTGCGGGTGCCCATGGGACGAAGGGGAGAATCTGGCAGTTTGATGCGAAGGGCGTGGAAGGGCCCGTTCGTGCGCGGTATTGAGATGCAACAGCAATCTGAGTTTTGTCGGAGTAGGTTAGCTTCGGGAGAACTTTTTCTTGAAGGGAACAAAGTATAAGACCTACCCAAGCACCTATCATGATTATATACGTCAATGCAACGATAGTAGCCACTACAATCCGTTGCGTGCGCCACAAGCTCATCACGCGATAGCCAAAAGCAATTCCGGACGTCGCAGTAACGACCACAGCCGCCCACTGCGCAATCGCCAGCCCAACCTCACAGTGATCGCTCTGGAAACTGGAAATGCAGAGCGTGGCAAGGATCGACATGATGCCGGAGCACCGAAGGACCATGAATCTGTCAAAGCCAAAATTCCACAGTCAACCATGTTCCACAAGCGAAAGGCGGATGAGGAGTGAAAAGACGTACGACCACGGTACTAACGTTCTCCATTCTGCTTTCTTCGCCTTCTGGTAGAAGTTGTACTCGTCTGGGAGGAGGTAGAAGCTGTAGTCAACCACATTTCATCTCAGCTTCAAAGTCCTATTCAAAAAGACATCAGAGGAGATACGCACTAATCCCACACGACGATGCCGAACGCGATTGCGGCCGTTATTGATATTGATACTGTTTACATTCCCAACGCATCAGTGCTGAAATGAACCCGGGAGTAGAGGGGGCAGGACGCACCTAACGAGGACTGGAGTGCGAAGAACTGTTCTGGCGTCAGACCGGGCGGGAGGGGGATGAGTGCGATGTTTGGGCCGTCCTCGAAGGGTGGGAGGTCGGGCGAGGGTGTCGACATTTAGGTGGACTAGAACGGAGGGACTACAGAATTTAAAAAACGGCGAAAGAAGGTCACAGGGTAAAGACAGATAACGATGCAGTATGCCACTCCGGTGTACAAGGAGAAGCTGAAGGAAACGAAACAGGGACTCGAGCAACCCTACAATCACTGGAAGAAGAACGACAGGCCAAAAGGGGTGTTTTGATGCTCGAACGAAACAGGCTCAAATGAAGGGGAAAAACAGTGGGCAAAAAAAGAAGAGCATCATCGGGGAGTGACGAGGGGCAACATAAGTAGTAAGAAGACCTAAAGTCAAGCAACAATCACGGGCTTGCGGGAGTGAATGAATTGAGATCGTTGGCATTGCGCATCATGCATCATGGTTCGCTGTCAAGAAGACGGGTTCCGTGACTGCACGTACGTCGACGTTTGATCAAAAAAACAAGTGAGAGGAGTTGGAGCCAAGCGGACGTATGTCTTCTTCGTGTCTATGTCTGTGTGTGTGTCTGGGGTTGACGTGGAATGAGGAGGGTCCTGTCTAGTGACTCCTAGTAGCTGCAACGTCCGAAATGGCGATCACAGAGTCAGAGAACACGTATCCGATCCCAAGGGGATGAACGCCACAGAGCCAGAATCGCGATATGGTGTCCCAGTGGAAGCAGCACAACGGAAAGATAATGATATGTTATCATTCTCTTCTCCCATTCGTCCGTCGCCGGATCGATACCGGAGAACTTCGTCTATTAATCAAACTCGTCATTGGCTGGGAAGGACTGACGAGCACATGGTTTAGAGCTGGGAGGAGGGTATTGATCATTCGTGTTCAAGTCGACATCACTCGACAGTCGAGGAGAAACGCTGCAGCTGGTGGTTGGGAGTCACTACATGACACACCACAGTGCCAGGTGACCGGGTCGGGGGGAAGGATATCGCTATCTGGATTTAGTGTTTGCCTCTTGACAGGTCGGTGTGATCATCATGTCTGTGGTGAAGATTGCCTTGGTGCGATTGATCGTGATGGTGAAGATCTTGCGGACGCGGTCGGTGTTCGAAGGTGTGTTGGCTTCGGGCCGGGATGAGGCGCGGATGTCCCGGGTAGTTGCTGGGAGGTGTCACTAGCTACAGCTTGCAAGTCAATAATACGCACGGAGAAGCTACGATACTGGAATTTGGAATAGGGAGTAAATATACAAACGGTTGCAATCTCAGAAACACCTTTTCCCACCTCATAAAGAGACGACCAGGATTTCAGGAAACGCCCATCACAATAGGCACTCAGAGATACACCAGTCCCGCTCCCTACCCATGAACAATGCCTTGGCCTCTGGTAGTTGATAACACGTTTGCCCAGCAGCTAGTCTCCTTCGCTCCCAACAATCCGCTGCGTTTCGACCCCACCATGATTTCAGGAAATGCCCGCCACAATGGGGACACCGAGATCCTCCAACACATGAGTCCCACTCTTTACCCAGTAGTCCCTGATTTCTGGAACTTGATACCACCTTTGCCCAGCGTCTATATTCTCCTTCGATCTCAATAATCCGCGGCACCGTATCCAATTTGCGATATTGGTTTCGGATTTGAGGGCTTCGAGAATTCCGATAGCAGCAAGGAGGGTGTGATCGTGAGCGTCGTAAGAAGGGTCGGCAGACTGAACACGAACATGAACATCCCGCTCATGCATGGCTTGAGTGTACTCTTCCACCGGAACGTGGTTATGTGGCTGCAGCGCGGCCTTCGAGAACGAATCGTCGAAAAGAACGGTAGTGAAAAGCGAATGTCGTTCAGGAGTAGGGAGCTCTGCCCACACTCTCTCCATGTTCTTCACTGTTGACGTTTTCTGGTCTATCGACATTATCCCATCAGTTCGTCACGAACCATAAAAACCAAAATCATGCCAGCCAACTTACTATACCCACGCACAGTCAATCCCATCTTATCTCTCGTCCACACATCCACGAGCCCCGCCTTATCCTCACCGAAGCACGCCTCCACCATCTCAGCCACGTTTCGCGGCTGCGCAGAGCTCCATACCATCGTGTCCAACCACCCACGCGTCCGTGGATGGAAGAGATAGCGACATAGTGTCGGCATGTATGGACGGGGATACACGATACGTCTCCTGTTTCCATGTGCGTCGGTCATAGGTGGAGTTCGGTACAACAGACATCCGTTCAAATCCAGTATGAGGAGTTTCCGATTGTGAGTCTGTGCCTCTGGTCCGGGCAAAAGAGACGCAGAGAGATACGCGTGTGAGGGTCCTGATCGCCGGATCTCTTTATGGGCCATGAATATTGATGGTTTGCTGAACAAAGCGCTATAGTCTCGTCGGGGGGTCGACCATGTCGTGCCGTATGTGCTGGCCCTAGTGCATCGCTGTGATGCTGGTCTCTGGAAACTCAAGGAGCAAATCTGTGCTTTTGCACCGGAGAAAGGAGAAGCCAAAGAGCGAAGAAGCGACAGCTTGAATTCTTGGCAATTTGGCTCAGTAGAACGAGGTCTGTACTATGGCCAAAAGCAAAAGAAGTGGATAAGAAAGAGGCGAGAGTCAGATACCATCAGGTCCCGGCCCGCCACCGCTCCGTATTTGTACCGATCGCAATTTCAACGTTCGTCTTTTGCCCAACCGTTCTTCGTCAGTTCTTCATGGAAGTATACTTATTCCATTTGCCGTCATCGATCGAGCTTAAGTGACCTGAGAAGGACAGAAAACAACGGAATGATTCTTCGAACTATTTGGCCGTTTTATTTCTCTCTGGAGATCGAGAAGTTGAAACTTCAACTGCGTGAGCTTGGCCTTCCTCCGCAACTCACAATATGGATGAGCCATAGGTTGGATCAGTCTTTTTGAAGGAACGATGGGAACACCTCAAGAATCAAGATAACGTGGGGAAGAGCTTTCTTTCGACGCCATCCCTTGCGATATCATCGTTGTACTCTGCAGCACGAATTCAATGATGCAGACATTCAGTGATTTTATAATCAGCTTCACCAAGCCACCGTCCTATGTATCGTTATGAACTCGGCTGTCGATGCTAATGGGGCAGATGCGGGGACGCCATGATAATGGGCGGCGACAGCGGAATTTCCCAAAAACGCAGCGCTAGCATCCTCGTTCAAATTGCGCACGAAATGACCACGAACGCAGAACACCCCACGACAAAGAAGTCAAGAGCAAAAAGAGCCTTGACTAGTGATGAAAAACCAAGAAGAGAAACATCTACATATACACCATAGGACTCTCATCGTCATCATCGTCGAAGTATAAATAAAAGAATAATCAACGAGGTATGCAGGATGTGTGTGTCGCGCAAAAAGGCAAAAAAAAAAATCCAAACATTTCAGGGGAAGCCAAAAAGCCAAAAGCCGTCAAGGTCGAGGGATGGGGGAGGGAGGGGGTCAAAGTAGTGGTATACTGGTATACTATGTATGAAAAAGAAAACACGAGCGGGGTAAATGAAGCCCCTCCACCAGGGGAGAGAGAGAGAGTGGAACACGGAAACCAAGGTGCGACAATAAGAGTCATAGAGTGTACTGTGTTACATCGTTAAAAAAAAGGGGGGGAAGGCGGCCAAGGTAATACGGAAGAAGGAACAGGACAGGATTACATCGCAACAGGGGAGGAGCCAGGAGACTGGATAGGGAAGGTGCAAGGATGCAGGGGAGGAAGCAGGACGGCGGCATGTGGTTGAGGGAAGGATGGTGTGCAGCAGTGGGTACACCACGCACTCAATTCGCAGTGCCAACATACACACTCTCATCCACCCCACCATACGCATCCTCCTCGTCATCTTCCCCAATCGCATACGTCGCACCAGCCAACCCCACTCCAACCCCAACACCCGCCATCCCCGCCGCACCCACACCCGCCATCCCATAGCCGGTCGTCGGCGTAGCAACCGGCATCGGGTAACTGATCGCGATCTTTGGAACCTCCTTCTTAACGTTCCCGCCACCAAGGCTTGCACGGATACTCATCTTTCTCCCGCCCTTCTTCGGCGTCTGCGTGGGTGCGGGGGATGAGTTCGCGGCTTTGCGCTCGGCGTACGCGCGGAGCATCTCGTCGGGTGACATGGCGACGGGTGTTGCAACCGCCGTGGACGACGTAGATGTTGAGAACGGGGAAGACGGCGCATACGACGAGGTGGTGGTTGGTGCGTATGTTGCGCCGGTGTACGAGGGCGCGAAGGGGGAGATGGGAGAGGACGGCTTGGAGTACGTCGGTGTTGGTGGGACGGGGAGCGTTGTGAAGAGGTAGTCGTCGTCCTGATTTTGTGCGTTGGGGTCGGACTGTTGTGAAGAGGAGTCCTTGAGCGAGCCCGTGCGCATCACTAAACAAATAATATGTTAGTTAAGATAGAATGCAGAGCAAAACATGATACGTACTGCTCAACGCGGGCATGACCTCGTCGTATTCCGACTCCTCCTTGGTTTGTGGACTACCGCGGCCTTGGATCCTCGCACGAATATCTTCCGGTGTAAGCGTCAGCGGGCCCTGTGCTTGCCTCGGTGAGAGCGTCGCCTTTTCCTCACTCGTCCTCTCCTTCTCGTTGACTCCGAGCTCGGAATCCGGGTATACGCTCAACGCCGTCGCAGTAGATATGACATCCGTCCTCTGCGTGGGCAAAGGCGGAATGTACGCACTATGGAACGCACGAGTACGGCGGGATTCACCTGAGGGACGGGCTGTATCTGCGAAAGACACACGGGAGATACGAGATGCACGTTCCGCCGCGAACGCTGCAGGGTTGGGGTTACGCAGACCAACGCCAGTTCCAGTCCTGACCTGCGTCATATGTGCCGCACCGACGCCGGCAGCATTGCCCTCGAATGCCGACGCCGTGGACACTGGACGAATCGCACCGAATGCGAATGCCGATGAGTCGCGATTGACGGCGATCGAGTTGCGGATGGCGGCATTCGCACCGGCAGCGGACATCGATTTCCAGTCCGTCGAGATGGTGGACATGCGTTTATCGATGGCCTGCGAGAAGCGCTTGTGCTTCTCGGCAGCTCGGCGGCGCTGGTATTTGAGGTACGCAAAGATAAGCAGGAGGACGAAGAGCAATGGGAGGAGGACGGCGGCGGCGGTCTTGCCCGGGGACATGTGGGACTTGGTGAGTGCGGCGGTGGTGGTGTCGCTGACGTTGTTCTTGGTCACGTCGGCGGCTTCGGGGACGGGACCGGACGCAGGTGCGGTATAGGTGGCGGTGATGACGGGACCGGCGGGGAGCGTGGTGAGGGCCGGGAGGGAGCCGGCAGGGACGATGGACAGCTGAAGGGTCATGGTGGACGTTGAATTCCACCATCGTGGTTTGAGGTTGAGCGTCTTCTTGCCGTCGCCAAGGGGCACGTCTTTCCAGATCGTGACTTCGGTCGTGATCTGCGAGGCCCCCGGTGCGAGCAGGTGGATGTCGATGAGGTTGGAGTCGAGGCACGTGGTGTCCCAGGTCACCTCGAGCGGGACCAGCGAGTCGATCGTCGCCCCGTTCTTGGGGGACGTGTAGAACCCGCCGGTGAAGCAGCCTGGGTTCGGGGTTGCGCGCTTTTCATGGTGGTTGTGTTGGGGTTTGTGGACTTGGTGGAAGCTGGCGAAGCCCATCGTGAGGTGAAAAAGGAATGTGGGGAGCGCGGCAGCTGGCGCGGGGGTATGTGGGCGATGAGGAGAAAGAAGAGTCTAAGAACCGTGGGACATTCCGTCCTTCCATCATTCCGTTTTTTGGGCTCCGCTTGTCGACTCGTTGCTATCGCGCCAGAGTCGATTTCGCCTTCATGATTGGTTTGATTCTTCCTTCTGCAATAATGTCTCAACTGAGGACAATGTTTGAGATTGATAACGGTCCTCAGCGCTCAGCGATTGAGGCAGAGCGACGATGCTTTTGTGTCGCCCCGACATGATCATTGCCCACCACCCCTGACTTTGCCCGCTTTCCATGTCATTCGGACACCTCTCGATGGCTAAGTGAGGGTCTGCGGAAGATCATCATAAAATGACAAAATCTCTGCATCATCTCAAACAACGAAGATGTCGACGTCGCAAGGGATGGCGTCGAAAAAACAACCTTCGGGTGTTCTTTGCCTTTTGTCTTTGGTATGTGCATACTCGAATACATGAGTACATGAGTTCGTGTTTGACGATGCGCTTTACTCGTTGACGCAGATTGGGACAAGACTAGCTTCTTCGGGGTATACGGATTCGTTTGCGGATGCTCCCATGTGGAAAAAAAATCCTGACCGTTTGACCTTCAAGCCGCACGTTGAACCCAGGCACTCGTGACAATCCCTTGCTCTCTTCACAGACCAAGCCATGCTTATGTTGCGCCATACGTATAGGACAAATGCGCTTCCTCCGGTGCAAGTTTCACCAAGTAACAATGCCAGAGCCAGTTTGGATTTTTCAAACCGTGTACTTACTCTTTATTCCTACCAAGTGTACATACATACTACAAAACGCACAACCAAGGCATAGCACAGAAATGGCCCCCCACCCGGAACTCATAACCTACCCTCAGATTCGCTGTCAGTTACATAGAAGAAAAAACGTCTCCCTCACGTCAATCCATGGACACGATAGCTCCTCTACCATCCGCATCGACCCATCCAGCCTTCTGCACACCACTTGACCTCTCCCACACACACACTCGCCTTGATGATTCTTCCACGACCTCGCATCACCTCCTCCATGAGGCCCCGCTCTCGCGCTAATATTCGTACGAGAGTTTCACTCGTAGAATATAAACAGATTTCACCCAGAGGAAATACTTTATACTTTACATACGCTGTGTGGGACTCAACCTCTTCCGAAAATCTGTCTAGGATAGATCATCGGTTCCGACGGCGGGAGGTCATACCCACTAAAACCCCTGAATGCCGGATCCAGTTATCCGGCATATTATCTTCATTCCACAACACCCCGCTCCATGTATGGAGGACAAGTTTTTCTGGTAATTGCCTTCTTCCCATACTTATCGGGCGGCGTCAGTGTACAGTTTATCCATTTTAAGCCGCTTGTTGCTTGCAGCCTACCACCGGTTCTCAATTTCAAGGCCAATGTGGAAGTCCTCAGGATCTTCCCTCTGAATCGCTCTTTCGCATCTGATCTTCCATATGTTATGTTATGTTATGTTATTCCGGAGCGGTCCCTATCTAGGAACAACCGGGGTTCGTACTACGCATACTGGCAAAATATACGCTACGGGTACTAAGAGGTGCACAGCTTCGGTCACAAGGATCTGAAAGAGTCTACAAGTCCCCGTTTTTTTGCCGTCCATGCTCCGTCTTCAAGTTCGCCAGGTCACAGCCGAGAACTGTCCCATAGCGGTTTCGTGGCCGTGCACCATACTTACTTCCTCACACTTTTTCCCATATTAGCTCAACTGCCGTAGACTCCTCACAGTCGAACAGAATGCGCTCCGTATTTTCTTCTTCACCACACAGGCTACAGATCGCTCTGTGCTCATAGTTTTCCATGCTACTCCAGTGGCCCCCGATTTTGTATGTGTTAAGCATGCTTTTTCAGAGGAAGCCCCGGATTGCTTTAGGTACTGTATGTCTTTATCCTGGATGGACTCCCACAGCTGTTTATCGGATGGGAAGCTTCCGTTCAGGTCTTTTACGGCATATCGGGCAGCATCAAGTTTTACTAATACCAAGGTGGGACGCCGTATTGGGACCTCGGCGCGGGTGCCAGGTAAGGATACCTCTATAGAAGATAGCTTATGTTCCCGCTGCCAACTTTATACTTACCATCGAGGGCGAACCCTTCTTTTAAGTATCTCTCGGAGGTTGATCAGAGTGTCCTCACGGTATTGTCGGCGCCCTTCCATGCGAGGTCTTGGGAGCCTCGCGACCCTTCTGGGTTTTCAGCTGACGACATTATGGACAGCTCGATTCTAGCGTAGGTCAGAGCGTTGAGTTTCTGCAGGCCGCTAGTGTGCTGTTTCGGTGTGTATGCATTCTGGAGGTTCGTCTCTGCAGTGCTTGTTAAAGAGGAGAGTGGCTATGTCGTTGTCGGCCTGCGCGTAAGGTCTCTGGCGGAACGGCCAGCATCGAGTGCACGGGTCGTCGAACGCGGGGGCAGCGGACGTGCATTTCGGGTGAGTTTGGGGAGACGGTGAGTTGGGGTTTGGTGGTTGGAATATGTGGTAAGTGAGGCGGTCGGGTTGGTGAGAAGCCCAGCTTGCTAGATGAAAGCGGGCGCGTAGCTTTCTCGTTTTATAGATTTCGATACACTTTTTTCATGATCTTGCCGTGATGCGCTGGTCAGCCTGGTCTGCGCCATGAAGGTTGAATTCGATGTATATACTACAGGAAGGTGGATCCCCTCCTACATAAACCCTTGAATATAACTACACTTGGCAGTTCGTTCTGCTTCGCTACGTACTGCATGCACATTGTACAGTACAGTACTGTACTCGGTTTTTGACAAGGCTTTTTGAAACGTCCAACAAACATCCGTCAACAACGCGGTCCCCATTTTGGAAGCGTCATTGAAGGATTGTCGCGACTTCACCCAGTCATCACAAGAAATCGAAGTCGATACATACAAAGTAAACCAGTACAAAAACTTGAGTATTTCGATCCGAACATGATGTCTATGGTATAAAGTTTGCGTGCTAGTCGATACATATAATGCTCAACTGATAATCCAGTGCAATCCAACTATAACTACATCTGCCCCACACCCAGCCAGCCAGGAAGACGAAAAAAGAGAACGAGAAGCCACCAAGAGATGAGGAAGAATAGGCAATCAACACGCCACCGCACCCTCTTCGACCAACCCCATCCCCACCCCCTCCATCTCCGCCTCCATCTCACCACCCACCCCACCCGTCGCTGTAATCCCAACCTCCCGATTAAACTCTTTAATCCACTCCGGGTCCCCTCCATCCGCCGACCAGTTCAGCGTCTCTTCCCACTCCGCCGGCGTCTTCGGCATCATGCACCATATTTCCTGCTGCCCAAGGCCTGGCCACCCGGACATGCCCATATCCATATCCATATCCATATCCATCTCCCCGCTTCCCAGGTCTAAGCCGAGTTCATTCACATTCACATTCATATCCATACCCGTCGGCCAGGGAACGTTCAAATCGGGGAACGGAATCGAGGAATAATCAAAGTCCTCGAGCTCGATGTCCGAATCGAAGTCGAACTCGCCGTGCACAAGGGCAGGCGGGAGGGCGGAGATGCACATTCCGAGGGTGCATAGCGAGGACGAGGAGGTGAAGTCGCAGATGTGGGGTTCTTGTTCGTCAGCGATTTGGGGTTGGTTGAGGGTTGGGAAGGCGGATGAGGAGGGGAAGGCGGAAGAGGGGAAGGAGGAGGAGGGGAAAGAGGAGGAGGAGGAGGAGGAGGAAGCGGGGACGGAAGAGCAATCTTCCAAGGACGCAGTTAAAGCCTCTAATGGTGTGTTCGCGGCGAGTCTGACATTGGGAGTTTAATATAATAGTTGAAAGAGAAGATGGAGGAGGGAAGGCGTACAATTCCTGAATAAGTTGATTACACTCCTCTATTTGGGTGGGAGTTAGAACCGGGTGTGGTTGGGTGGGTTCTATGGCTGTTTGGGGTTGCGGTGGGCTTTGAGAGCTGTGTAGTGGCGCGTTTAGTTACGATATAATTGAGACGGAGAGGGCAAATGTACTCGATATTGGAATTGGGAGGAACGCGCGGAAAGCCCTTGGGACGGTCGAAATTGAGAGGAATCCGCTGGACCATGATGTCTATCCGTATGTGTGGCTTGAAGTTCAAGTAGCAGTGGCGTGCAAAAGTCAGGGTGTTATATATGTGGATGGGAACCAGGAGCGCGTCTCCGTGTCGGTTAAATATGAATCGCGTCTTTGAGCCAATTGTGATTTGTGAATGGATGAATGAGATGAATGAAGATGAATCGCGAGTCGGGATGGGGATCCGATATGCGTGATGGAGACTGTAGACAAGCTTATTCCTAGATCGGGAGTAGAATGTTGTCTATGTAGAATCTTCGTGACTCGTGATTTCTTGTCGCTTGGACTTGCGAACAAGGACACCGCCATATATATAAGTACCAGGAGGCCAAAGCGGGAAGAATGAAGAAGAACAGTGGTCAAAACGTGCATCACGGTGTGTCGATCCCCATCAATTTTCAAACGCCTGCTGGGGACTGGAGCACAGGCCCACGCTCCCCAAAATGGAACAACGAAACGAAACTGCTGTGGCGCTGTTTGATTTGAATGATTTAGTTGAACAATCGATGATGATGGTGATGTGAGATTGGGGATGAATGGGGATATCGGAGGGATTGATAAGGACAAAGACGGCTGCATGCAGTGATTCTGGGGGTGCACCGTGCAAAGTAAGCTGAGAATGCACAGTGATAATTAGCGCCTCTGGGGCCCCGTGGTCAGTACACCTGGCCGAGGGTGTGAATCAGAAGAAGGATTGTCCGGAGATATCAATGCACAAGAACAGAATAGAAATAGAACAGTAAGAGATTGGAGCGAGCCTCGCGGCATTGTTGCATTAGTTGGGAGGCTTTTGTTGCGATGGCGCGAAATGGAAGGACGCAGCATCTAATTGTCTTCACAGTGGTCATGGTGAAGAACAACTGGAAAGATGGATGGGGAAAGTATTGAAGCACTGCTTGGCGGTATTTACCAACGCCCTCTGAGAATTGCGCTTCAGGGCCGGTCAATGATACCTTCCCTCGTCCCATCCCATTTACATGTCCCAGTCCAGTTAAAAATACTGCCACAACGACAGTATGGTGCTCAGAGACAGAGAGAGAGAGACATCCCGACGTCCGTCCGGCGCAGAACATCACATACACCGCCTTTCACCATCGCCGGCGATTCAGCGCCACATCTCAGTCTGATGTTGATGAACCCAAACGAACAGTCGTCCTCTTCCCCCCCCTTGTTCGTCTCCATCTCCAGGTCCATGAGGGTGGTGCCAGGTATAGAGTGACTATATAACTTCCGATGGATCACAACGGGGATGGTATCATACAATCAACCCGGCGTGTTTTCTATCATGGCGAACATTCCAGGAATATCTGGATCTCAACAAGATCTCAGTAATCTTGCTTCACTGCCCAAATGTTAATCAATGTTAAATTGAATGAGTAGAATTCAGGGCCCAGGCAAGTCAAATACCATGTAAATCTCATCAGTGGTAAAATCATACAACAGCCTCTAACAGGGCATGCATCCTGCATCGACTCGAATGGATCAGGCCCTGGAAGGACGAACATGCTGTTCCAGTTCAGTTGGACTGCAAGTCACGATGGCTAGCTCAAGGCTTGAGCGGCGTCAGGTCGCAAGTTACATTCGGCCATGGTCGGTAAACTGTCCAGTCGGTCGTTGACTGCGTTTTTCATCGAGCAGGCCGTTCGATCGATTGAACCACAATCTGGTTGGTGGTACCAGTGAACAAGACATTCGGCCGAGTTGATTGTAGGTTGATTCACCCTCAGGACCAAGCAGGCTTGTGTTCGGTTGCGTTGACCGCGACTGTGAAGTCATCGCTGTGGCAGTGGACGTATAAAATGAAATGGAACCGACTTCACTTCTCTTAGAAGCCGGTCTTCTCCCATCCTGCTTATCACGTACTTCAAAATGCAACTACACACCCTCGTCGCTCTCGTGGCTCTTAGTGCCACTCCCATTCTCGCGTACCCCGCCCCACAAAGTTTCAACGCCAGGGCATCCGACGATAGACTCGCATTCCTGTCCACCCGAGGTGCTGGACAGAGCACATTGGGTGGCCCTCAGTGCGGACCTCCGTCGAACTTCTCGCATTCCTTGATCCATGACGTCGACGTATTACAGATGCAAAGACGGAGGGCTGGATGGTGTGACCGAGGACGAATGCGCTGGCTTATTCAAGTTGATAAAACAAGAGCAGAGAGCAATTATCCCGACGGGATTCCAGCCGGCAGGTTCAACGCAATGCGCCGTACCACAAAGCGGAAGTAAGAAGGTGGGGACGTGCTTTGGCGGGGGATCGGGCTGGCCCGCGATGAATGAGGTATGGAAGGTGCATGATTACGGGGGTCTGTACGTGCTTAAACTCGCGAATGGAAGGTTAGTCGCCAGTGACCTTGGGGTCTTTGGATGCAAATAATTATAATGAAAACTGATCCTTATAACATTCAACTTCGTCAGTATTCGAAAGATTGGGTCCAAGGAGCGTGTGGGGACAAAGCAGCGTACTCATCTTGATGGGTGGTCAGGATTGAGATCCATGCACGGTTAACACACCAAGAATTGCATTTTATTGTGGATTTGTAAAGCCCAGGAGGATGAGCTGAAGGTAGCGGAGGCTGGCCGAAGGTTGTCGCAATGTTACCAGTTGCGCCTTTGGGCTTTCCCCCCTGCCGTTACCCTGCGAAGGATGATAAGCTATCGAGATACTTACTGCCCGATTTAGCTAAGCTTCCCAGAAGGGGTGGACTACTACATACATGCTGAGGAGCAAAGAATTGAACGTTGTCAGTTCGGAACTCGGAACTCGGGCCGCGTCGCTTCGCGTTGTTTACCAAAGTCTCTGTTCACCATCGTCTTGGATTCTGCTCGCGCTCGCACCTTCTATGTGGGTTACAGCAAACGAGTTTTGCATGTCTTGAGAAAGTATAGAAACGGGGGAAATTTGACATGGCGATCAAAGCGATAGACAGGACATCCATACACCGCATCACGTCGGGGCAGGTCGTCGTGGATCTCCAGACAGCGGTGAAGGAGCTCGTGGAGAACAGTCTTGATGCTGGCGCAACAAATATTGGTATGATATATGGTCTTTCGTTACTCTTGTGCATGATTAACATTGGTATAATGCGCAGAGGTTCGTTTCAAGCAATACGGCTTGAAAAGCATCGAGGTCATTGACAATGGGTGTGGCATCGCTGAACAAGACCACGACAGCATTGGTGCGGTTCGTTCCTTGGGGATTCACGTCTTTCATTTAATGGTAATACAGCATTGAAGCATCACACGTCGAAACTCTCCTCGTTCGCGGACCTTTCCACCGTCCGCACATTTGGATTTCGCGGTGAAGCCCTGTCGTCGCTTTGTGCACTCAGCGAGAGTCTATCGGTCACCACTGCGACTGAACCACCGATGGGGAAGGCATTGGAGATGGAGGCAAGTGGGAAAGTGAGGAAGAGGACGAATGTCGCGCGACAGGTTCGGTTTTGTCTTGGCTCCCCTTTGATCCTGTTTGATTTCTCATCTACTGCGAATTTATAGCGTGGAACTACGATCACACTCACGAGTCTCTTTGCGCCTCTTCCCGTCCGTCGGAAAGAGCTCGAACGTAATATAAAGCGCGAATTCGGGAAGGCGCTGGCGCTGCTGAACGCGTACGCACTCGGGCCTTGTTGTACTGCTGCCAGTGGTGTTAGACTCACGGTGACGAACCAAGTCGACAAAGGGTATGCATCTACCCCACATCACTTATATTTGGAGTGACTAATCCACCACGCAAGTCAGAAGACCGTCCAGCTACGCACGTCCGGCGCGTCGTCTACACGCACAGCCGTGTCGGCTCTATGGGGACCCAAGGCACTGGACAACCTTGTTGACCTGGAGGTGGCGTTTGATGTAGAGAGGGACAGGGGTGCAGTGCGGAGGGTGCTGCAGAGGTGAGTGGCTTTTGCACTTTTACTATTTGATCGTCTGGACCTGATGTACTCCTCTTTTTCTTTCTTCCTTCTCTACCTGCAGTCAATCTGCACTGTCCGCCGATGCCGATGCCGTACCCGTCACGGTAAAAGGTCTCATATCAAAGTTTACTGTTGGGGCTGGACGCACGGGAACTGACCGGCAGTTTTTCTATGTGAATGGACGGCCGTGTAACCTCCCCAAGGTGTGTTGGTGACGTTGCTCTTCCATTCAATCAGTTTCAGTTCTAATTGCCATTGGACTCGAATCAGATACAGAAAGCGTTCAACGAAGTCTACCGTTCCTTTAACGCGACCCAGACACCATTCATCCTCGCTGACTTCAACATCCCCACCGGTATGTATGAATCATCTTCCGATTCGTCCTTTGATATTAAATTATGATGACGAACAGAATCGTGCGACATCAACGTCAGCCCAGATAAGCGAACTATATTTCTGCACTCGGAGGGGAACCTTATAGCCAAGCTCAAGGTACGCGTATATTCACATATACACCGTCACTCCACCACCTATTTGATTGTAACTTACATCACGTATGACAGACTGCGCTAGAAGAAACGTTCGCCCCCGCCCGGTCAACGTTCGATCTCACGCAGACACAGCGGATGACGCAGAGCATGCTTACCACCGCTGCCACTCCTGTGAAACGGAAGGCACCAACTCCAGCTCAAGTGGCACTACTCAAGTCAAAAGACGATTCGGAGGACTCAGAACAAGACGAAGGAGAGGTGCAGCTCCAGCCGAGATCCGATGCGATACGGAGCAGCAGTCCACAGTATCCATCCTCTCAGGTGGACCTCGGCATTGACTATAATTCAGAGCCGCCTAGTCAAGGAGCTCCTGCGCCGTCTAAGGAGATGGAAGGAGATGCTTCCATGACAGGTTCACAGATGGTAGATAGGCGTGAAGAGGAGAAGGAAGCCCAGGACAAGGAAGATAATGAGCAGCAGGAGGAGGATGCCATGCAGGTCGAACCCGGCGGCGATGCTGCCATCGATGACTCACGGACCATAGGACGTATACGTGAAGGGTGGACATCGGTCACGCTGGACACATCCCGAGCTATTTGGAGCCAGGCTGTGCCTGGTCATCCTGAAGCGGATGAACCCAATGTGCAGAGGGAGCTACAGGATGAGGATGAGGATAAAGACGATGAGGATAAATTTGAAGAAGAAGAGGGCCCCGCGCGCAAAAAACGAAAGTCGGACCTGGGTAGCCTCATTGCCAAGGCGTCAAGGAGTGATGGCAAGAACACAGGGAAGCGGAAGACCCCGTCTGCATCTGCCTCTACTGGGACTACCAGAGTCATTGCCCAAGACAGAATGCGGAGCACGTTGGCGGGATTTGCGAGGAGTGGGAGTCAAGTTGCGGTTGTAAAGCTTACTGAGGAGGAGGAAGACGAGGACGAGGAAGAAGAGGAGGGGGAGGACGAGGAGGACCAATTGGCTGATCAAAGCTCTGACGCCGCAATTGAAGAGCGGCAAGACGGAACCCGACCGTCATCACCAATCCATGCACCATCTTCAGAATCCACAAAAACCATAGACCTCACCTCCGAGGACGACGGGTTCGACGAGCCGCGCATCCCGCCCATCTTCGACGTCGATAACCCACCCCCATCGACTCTGCGCTCCGAAAAGCCTGTTTCACGCCCTGAGGTCATTCGCAGCGGCTCCGGTTCCAGCTTCAGCTCTGGAGACATTGCGCTGCGCTTTGATGTGATGAAAATCGCGGAAACATGGCGGCGTGCTAGACATGACAATGTGTCAGTTGGAGGTGGTACAGAAGCATCCGGCGAAGGGGGGATTGTGCCGCCGAGGGTACCTCTGGCTGCGGGAGTGTCGAATACGGAGGATGATGGGAGGGCTGTGGATGCACTTGCGAGGGTGATTGAGAAGGCGGATTTTGAGAAGATGGAGGTTGTGGGGCAGTTTAATTTGGGATTTATTGTTGTTAGGAGGCAGAAGGATGTGGTGCGTGGAGAAGGTGGAGAGGAAGGAGAGGGACGTCAGGGCATCATGGATGATTTGTTCATTGTGGACCAGCATGCTGCGGATGAGAAGTACAATTTCGAGACCCTGCAGGCGACGACAAGTATCAAGTCGCAGAAGCTCTTTCGGTGAGGAAGTTTCAATTATGTCTTCATTATGGTGCTAATGTGATGCAATGGGTGTAGACCGCAGCCGCTAGAGCTGACAGCGTCCGACGAGCTCCTTGCGGTTGAGAACATCGATATACTCAGGCAAAATGGGTTCGAGGTCGAAGAAAGCCAAAGCATGGAGGGTGATTACGGGCATGGGGAAGGAGGGGCTAGGTTCAAGCTAACTGCACAGCCTGTGAGCAAGAGCACTGTGTTTGACATGAAAGGTACGGCGTTGGCATTTACGCGTTTTCCATTCCACGGCCTGTATTTACCTCTCGCTTCTCTGCTTTCTAGACCTTGAGGAGCTCATACATCTGATGCGGGACCGCCCGACAGGGCAAATGGTGCGCTGCTCCAAGGCGCGTGCAATGTTTGCGATGAGGGCCTGTAGGAAGAGCGTCATGGTGGGTATGCCGCTGAATAGGCATCAGATGGGCTTGGTATGTTCTGTTGGCAAGGTTTTCGGAAACGGGACGGTATTTCGCTGACAGGTCCTTTGTTTTGATTGTACTTCTCAGGTGGTTCAGCATATGGGAACGATGGATCTTCCGTGGAACTGCCCCCATGGGAGACCGACAATGCGCCATTTACTGGATGTGACGAGCGTCAGCTCGTACCGGAAGAGGGTGGGGAAGGTCGATTGGTCGGCGTTTGACGCTTGAGGGTTGTGCTTGGCGAGATTTTATGTATTCAGGTGATCTTTTTTGGTATAATGCGACGAATTCGACCCCACATATGGTGTTGCCCTCTATCGATGTTTCCATGCCGGCCGAGGAGGTCAATCCCATTTGGCGCGCGACATCAGTCCTGCATGCCAGAATAAATCCAACGGTCCGGCGGGAATAGGGAGGAACACAACCGCTTTCCGGTTTCTCGACATCTTTGGAGTGTTCAAGATCCATCGCTTACTTTCCCGGCGCCATGGCTGGGAACTTCTCAATGAGGCATGGGGTCCAGAGAAGTCAATGCCCTGTTTTGAGCGTCAGATGACTCGGGCTTGTGGTGAAAGCTTGTTCTCGCCCTTCTGTCTTCCTGACTGATCATGGGTGTTCAGGCGTTGAGGATTATGGGATGAATCTCACGGATGTCCCGCGTATTTTCACAACGTAATGCATGTGGGATAGAGTGGGTCGCTGGCTAGCCTGTGCTCTTGACATCTTGGCCCGATCTGCATATTTGAACGCCAGTATTTCAGGTTTCTAAATTCCAACACAACCAACACTTGAACCATCCATTCTACCATGTCTATTCACTCAGTCCGTCGTCACCAATGCAATCTGGCTTGGGATAACAGGTATTCTCTCTTGTCGTTATCTATGACGAATGGGCTGATATGGACTGGTTTCATAGCATCGCACCCGTCGCACACGTCGAATCTGGAGACACAGTAACCTTCGACTGCATCGACGCCTCCAACGGCCAAGTTCAGCGCAATTCCACTGTTGCCAGCATCTCAAATATGATCTTTGAGCAGCTCGATCCCGTCCACGGACCCGTCTTCATCAAAGGCGCTCTCCCCGGCGATACCTTGCAGATCGACATCCTCGACGTGGAAACTGCAGGCTGGGGATGGACGGGTTTGATCCCGGGATTCGGACTCCTTGCGGACGAGTTCACAGAGCCTGGTCTGAAAATCTGGAAGTTCACGGAGGATAACAAGTTCGCGTGGTTTGACGAGGCCAAGGGGATTAAGGTTCCTCTTCGGCCGTTTCCTGGAGAGATTGGTCTTGCGCGTGGCGTGCCCGGCGCGTTCTCGACCATTCCTCCCTACAATACGGGTGGGAATGTCGATACCAAGTTTTTGAGTGCCGGATCAACGTTGTACCTTCCTGTTGAGGTTGAGGGTGGCTTGCTCTCTGTTGGTGTATGTCTTGGGCTGTGTTTTAGATGACCTGTTGCTCATATTCTCGTTATGTACAGGATGGTCACGCAGCTCAAGGAGATGGAGGTAATATCCGTGTCTAATTTTACGTTCAGGAATCGCTAAACTTAGCAACATCGGTTCACGAGCCTAGAAGTCTGTGGTATGTCAGCAATATATATCGTCCGGGATATTGCTCAAGACCGACTGATTTCATTTCCGTCTTTTGCAGGGACCGCTATCGAAACGCCCATGAAGCTGACTGTGCGTGTCACAGTTAGGAAGGATCGCCCTTACACGAAGACACCGCATTTCAGAACTGTAGTTGGACAAGAAGATGCTGGCGATTACTATGCCACGACTGGGATTGAGCCTGATATTCGCGATGCAACGCGTTCTGCAGTTCACCACATGATTGAATTCTTGGTGCAGAGATTTGGGATTGACAGAAAAGAGGCGTATATCTTGTGCAGCGTTGCCGGCGACCTACGTATGCACGAAGTGGTACGTTGTCTCGTGGTCACTATGAGTGTGTTGACATCTCACACGTTCTCATGCTCTTCAGGTTGATATGCCTAACTTTGTTGTGAGTACTGTTCCCCCGATCTGCAAAGCGAAGCGACGTGACCCTTTCTGGCAGGTTGGGATGTTGTTACCACGGTCTCTCTTCCCCGCAGATTCCGATTAGTTGCTGTCGATGACGCATAGCATTGAAATATAATAGCTGTGGAACTTGATGAAAACGCCAACAATTCACACCAGCGCCAGTACTGGCATATACCATTGTTGCTGCTCGCCTCGTTGCGTTGTTCTTCTCACTGACTGTGGTCGGGAAGCCGTTGGTAGCAAATAACCAAACACATACAGTCCATCCGAGTCCATGATCCGGCCCAAGTGCCGGCTAGGCCAAATCAAGCTCGTCTTTCAGCCGACATACCTCCGGTTCCGGGACTGCCAATTCAAGGAAAAATTCTCCCACTCTTTGCACCGAGAGATCTGAACATACGGGCTTGAAGCCACAGTATAGCACTATCTCATCTTGCATATCCTCAAGGGCGTTCGTGTTATATCAGTACGTGCACATTACATAATAGTTAGGAATGGGAGACTAGGAGCCAAACTGTACACAGGTGGGTGATGGTCGTCATCCGATCTGGACTCTGCAGTGCTCCTCTATTTTAAAATAAAATGACACCGAACGAAATTGTGATGAAGAAATCTGCCGTGCCTCGTCCCGACCCTGGCCAATGCCATGGGGTCGGGATTAACTATCCTTCAGGCCTTGTGGCCACAACACGCTGCTGTGCAGCGTCTCAGATCTGCAGTGTTCTCGTTTCTGCTTTTCCACGAAACCCCACTACAACGATGGTTGAAATGCCTGGCTTCTGGGGAGAAACCGATGGAAGAGGATTCTCAACGCCGGAATCCTTGCGCGCTTCGCAGGAAATCGATGAGCGACTTGTGGAACACAAGAAAGTTTTGGAGAAGAAAAAGAACTCTATCCAAATCCTATTGCTGGGTAAATTCTGTCTTGATATTGTTTCTTATCCTGCTCATTTCCTTTGGTCAAGGGCAATCCGAGTCTGGCAAAGTTTGTTCGATGTCTTGATCTTGACGCGCAGCTACTCACCATATTCTCTCAACAAGAGCTCGGTTTTGAAAAGTTTGTCTTGATTTCCTCGATCTTGTCTAATCATATTAACCATTCGCAAGACTTCCAGCTGGCTTTCGCCCCGAAACGGTTCGAGGAGGAACGAATAGTATGGAAAACTATTGTGCAACTCAATTTAATCAGGTGGATTTCTCTGTCTCTTCTGTGGGAATTCGCTGACCATAATGCCAAGATCGGTCAAGACGATACTTGAGAGTCTACAATCGGAATGGGAATCGACTGATGATCCGGAGACATCGCAGTTGAACCGCAATCTTCGACGTATCCGCCTTGGGCTATCACCGCTTCTATTCGTCGAGTCAAATATCCTCCAACTAATATCTTCCGGTAGTCATAAATACCGTGATGTCTACGTTCGCCCGGGATGCGACTGGAAAGCAGTTCTCAAGTCCAGAGTAATGCAAGCCGCTGATGGTGCTCGGAATAAACGGCGATCCCGGAATCCAATGACGAAGGAGTATGATCCCACCTCGATATTAGCAGCATCCAAGGATGATATCATGTTCCTTTGGAACGATCCCGGTGTCCAGGCGGTGCTTAGAAAACAAGGCATTCGGATAGAAGACATGCCAGGCTTGTGGGTACTTTCTTCGCATTCCTTTTTTCTATTTAACGAAATTCCTAGTTTCTTGAATGACATCGCTCGCATCGCCGATATAAATTATGTACCTACAGATCGTGAGCATGAACTACGGTTGTTTGCTAATACGATTCTTATTGTCTGCCACAGGCGACATCATGCGCGCGCGAATACGGAGCCTTGGAGTCGAGGAGCATCATTTCATTGTAGAGAAAGGTAATGTTCTCAGGACGGTAATCTTGTACAATAGTTCACCTTAAGCAGGTCTCGGTGTGGGATCGGACATCTACGTTACAGATGTAGGAGGGAGGCGAAGTCAAGTCAGCCCTACCTTTTGTCCGGTTGTAGTGGCTTTTTCTGATATATTTGACAGCGTCCGAAGTGGATATCTTATTTCGAACATAGCGGGTGTCCTCTCACATTTAATGCCAGCCTGCATCCTAATAAATTGCCGTGCAGTTCAAACGATTGTTTTTCTCGCACCTCTTGCCTTCAATCAAACACTTGAAGAAGCTCCCGAAGTCAATCGTCTGGTCCGTGGCTCTTCCTCTCCGCTGGACCGAGTCCTTTGATGAGCGCTATCGATTTCAGGAAGATAGCCTAACATTGTGGCAAGATATCTGTAGAAACAGGCTTCTCGCGAATGCAACATTAATAGTCTTTTTCAACAAGGTACTTCTCGCTTATCGTCACAGTCCCTGCTTTCTCTAATGACCCCCTTCACAGAAGGACATCCTGAGCGCCACCCTGGCTACTGGAGTCATGGTGAACAAATATGTTCCTAGCTTTGGTGATCGCCCAAACGAAGTGGCCGCAGTGACCAAATGTATAGAGATGTGTCCCTTCCACTCCCGCCGCACCTTTATTCATGATCGCTTCCCAGATTTCTGCGATAAATTTCGTGCATACCACGTTCGCCCCCAGTTCATGACCTATCTTCCTTGTACTGAGCAATAATGCAGCGCAAACTATCACCTTTTCCTCGAACATTCATGTTTTATGAGACTTCTGCTATCGTAAGTCTTCCTTCAAGATTCCCTTGCCTGACCCTCACGCCCTCGTTCGTTCACTCTCAGGACACTTCGTCGATGGCTGCGCTCCTTGTGAGAGGTGAATATTCTTGTTGCCTTTACATTACTTTCAAGCTCATCCTCCGTTTGATAGTTCGGGAGACAATTTTGCGATTATACATCCAACAAGGATCCATATCTGAACTGTGACCATAATAGCATTTACGAATCGTTTAATGTACTTTCAATCATTGTATAATCTAACTTATACTACCACTGATACACGAACTTTACGGTACGAGCAGATGAACCTTTTGCCACCGCAGCCAAAAGTGACTGTGGACTCGGTTTGTCGTCGGGAACTGTTGTTCGGCCGATCGAACCGAAGTCTGGGCCCGGATTGGAAAGGATCGCGATTTGCTGATTTCGATTTTTATCTGATAAGGACCTTGATCAAGCAGTCCAGCTTGAAGTTCTCCTCTCACTCCTCATACTGAGGTGTACGCCCATCTAGGATGATTTCAACCAAAACCGTGGTCGTTCTTGGATCAGCATATGGTGGTAAGAAATCAGATGGCTCCGAAGTCTTTGCTAGTTCTCAATTGGTATTTCTTAGGTGCTCGAGCTGCCCAGCTTCTAGCTGCTGGAATTCCTAAGGAGTGGAGAATATTGCTCATTGACCGAAATTCGTGGGTTTCCCTTCGTCTACATAAACTATTACTGCTTGACAGGGGTCGAAAATTGTGCAGACACACAAATAGTCAGTATGCGGCAGGTCACACGTCGATGACCCCTTTCTAATGCCTCAGCGTTTCCAGATGCGTATATCTTACCTCGCCTCTCTGTGCTACCTGGGCATGAACATAAAGCATGTAAGGAAACCCCCTATGCTCTCTCTTTCACCTCTTCTAATCCCGTTCAGTCATCCCTAATACTAAGGTCTTCATGACCGACCAACCACCTGAACTACATCGTCGCCTACAGGCTCACATTACCTCGTTCAGTCAGAAGTCATTAACACTTTCCCAGGCCTTTCCGGAGCATGGTCTCCCCACTCAAACTGTAGATTTCGACTTTGCCATTTATGCACTTGGCTCCCAACTCCCAGCACCTTTAAACTTGTGGGGAACGGACGCGTCCGGCAACCCAATCCCTCGAAAGCCTTCGAAAGGGCGACAACTGCCTATATACCGTGGTCTCAAAACG
The DNA here is from genome assembly GCA_013433165.1 of Hypsizygus marmoreus. NCBI lineage: Eukaryota > Fungi > Basidiomycota > Agaricomycetes > Agaricales > Lyophyllaceae > Hypsizygus > Hypsizygus marmoreus. Next base: position 294,550 of record CM024093.1, on the reverse strand, counting down.
GAAGGAATCGCATGGCTACAAGCGCACCAGAAGTTGATCGAGGAGTCGCCAAGCGTCCTCGTAGTTGGAGGCGGAGCCCTCGGGATACGTATGTTTTGCCTCGTACTTTGCGCACATCTGGAAACCTAACTAAATCTGTAGAATTCGCAACGGATATTGCTACCGTGCACCCCACGAAACCGGTCACGTTGCTTCACTCCAGAGATCGTCTGCTTCCTCGATTTGATGAAGGCATGCATGTGGGAAGTAAGTTTAGCCCTAATGCCCGAACAGCTCAGAACTGACTTTTTGATAGTAATTCAAGCCCTGGAATCCATAAGTAATGTGGATGTGATACTGGGAGAACGGCTGGATCTGTCCTCCGTAGATGAAAAACCTGGGAAGACCAATGAACGTGGTCAGCGTATCGTGCGGACCGTCAAAGGTCGAGAGATTGCTGCGGACCTCATAGTATGTTTTATTTTCCTTCAGACTTTCGGGTAGGGCTGACGTTAGACTAAAGCTGCTGTGCACGGGTCAATCTCCGAACACAGAGCTTCTGAGGGAGATGGACCCCAGCACCGTTAATCCAGGTGACCGCCTGGCTCATGTTCTACGAACGATGCAGTTAGGCGTGTTACCTCCTCAAGACATTCCGACAACCGAGAAACCTTCTCGTCCTGTCGGCGTTGTGGTCCAGGAGAACCAGACAGCGCATGAGCCAGTCAGTCCGGAGTCGACTTCCGAGCTAGCATCTGCTGTGGAGAAGATCGCTCTGGCGGACGCCGAGGCGTCCAATGACAACGGCGAAGGTACTTCTCCTTCAAGTAACGATGATACACAGCCAGAGGAAGTCGCAGTCGAGGAACCTCTGGCGAAAACTCCATACCCTAATATCTTCGTAATTGGAGACGCGGCGGACGCGTTTGGAGCCATTCCTGCTGGACATAACGCATACTACCAGGTGAGTTTTTTTTCTATGCATGAAATATCGGCCATATCGAAGTTGTATAACAGGCCGAGATTGCCGCGAGGAACGTCCTCCATCTCATCAAGCGTGCTGAAGGGGTGGAAGGTCTTGAAGAACCACTTGAGCGTTATCAACCGGGTTTGCCTGCGATTAAGGTCTCTCTTGGTTTGGTGCGTCACATTCTCCAATCCCACATCATAAAACGAATGCTAATTTCGAGCATATGTGTCAGGGCAAGAGTATCTACCAATCTCGAGGTCAGATCGGACATGTCTCCAATGTTCCAGATGACCTTCAGGCGGCATCGTTGTGGCCATTCTTTGGTATCATCATTACAAACGATGACCAGATGTACGAGTAAGATAGAAGATATCATTCCACTATCGTACTGTAGAATAAAAGCGAGACAATCAATAGAGTTAAATACGTATTATTGCTAACTTGACAACAATGGATGGATATACAGTAACTGGCTGGGATCGCAAGCAGTAGAAAAGCGGATGCAGAGTTTACCTTGAACGGGCGAGTACAGACATTTGGATTGAGTATAATAAATATGTGAGCCAATGGAGATGAAAGGAGTGATACAAGATAGAATTCCAGGTGAAGTGACAATGAGATGCAAATTGAAATAGATAGATGTGTAACTGAGTGATGAAAGATGACATACTGGATAGGTGGGGCGGCCGTAAATTCGAATTATAAGTGGGAAAAGGAGTCCGCAAGAGAATCCATCTGGTTCGTGGGGGCAAGATTAAGAGGTGGGGGCCGATGGCGAGACTTTAGCGGATGAGGAGAAGGGCTTCTCGTGCGGCGCGCAGCCGGGTACGGCGTCGAAGGGCGTGGCTCGGCACTGGAAGAGCGTGTGTGGTGCCATGCCGGCGGGTGAAGATTGTGCGGCAGCACGGGCTGGTGTTGCTGATTATGGTCGTAATAGAGTGGTTGGTGTCGACGAGACATATTTCGCTCATCATCCGACTCCAACTCCAATTCCGAGTCAGAAGTGTCGTGGCCAAGCGTGAGCCACTTCGAGCGCCGGTCCTTCTTCCTGGCTCTTGAGCGGTCTTTGTCGCGCAACCTGCGCGAAGCCTGTTCCACCGTAGGCAGGTCGTTGTGGCCTAGCATCGTGGGTGGCATTCTCCGACTTTCATAAAGCATGCTTGCGACTGAACGATCGAATCTCGCAACCTCGGGGTCTACCTGAGGATGCCAAGGGGTCGGGCCGCGAGAATTGGGTTGTTGGGGGCTGTCGAGCCAGGGATCGTCGGGGTCGGGTATTGTCTCGCGATCGCGCATGCCATAGCTCACGGGACCCCGGGATAGAGGACGCGTAGAAGTACTTGTATTGTCGACGTAGGACAGAGGTTGTGGAGGTGTAAGCGTTTGGTTCGCGAAGCCATTCCTTTCACGACCCGTGAGGTGGGGTATTACGGGTCGTTCCTGCCGTGAGTCCTCGTCCCAGCTGGAAACCATCTGGATTGCGTGGTATATACGAGACCTCATTTCGTCTAACCTCTTCAAGTCATAGGAGGAATAACCCATGGGCCAGCATTGGCTACGTAGCCAACCCTCGAGTGTTTGGGTAGTCCAGAAAACATTTGAAAGCTTGGTTCCGTTTCTGAGGTTCAAAAGATGTTAGCTTGCGAATAATAGTCACAGAAGGTCAATTTCGAATCCTGATTGTGATACCAAAGCGCCATCGTAAGGCCGATGCATGGTGCTCTTGTCTGCACGTTGGAATGACGTGCATCTTGTTCTACAAGATTTCGAAAATGGTCAAGAGCAACATCGAGACACCGTATCCCGTTGCTGGGTAACATTCGGAATAATGGGGAGCGATATAGAATAACGACTGACCTCAACAAGAGACATATATCACCAGGATCGAATTTCGTGTATCGTACAAGCTTAAGCGCCACAGACCAAAAAGGTGTGACGCTTATTAAAGTGAGCATGCCGTTGGGGGCAGAGAAGATAGTATGCAAGTGGATGTTGTTCGGTTGTACCGCAGCTGCGTAAATAGGATCGTATTCCTTTCCAGCGGGACTTTGAAGGAGAAGGAATGATGTTGAGCGTGAATTCCACGGAAATTGGATTAGACATGGCTCACTCTCTTGCCATCGGTAACGCTACATCAGCATCACTATTCATCCAGTCCGCCCCAAGACCAAAATGCTTTGCAGTGATCCTGATACAACTTTGCAACCTCTCCGCAGGGTCGGTAACTCCCAAACTATTCCATTCCGTCACGAAGGATCGATGAATGTAATCGACGTCTCGAGTTGATGTCCGACGAGGAAGTGCGTTGTGGGGGGACGTAGATGATGCTGATATAGCCAAGTGATGTTGCTGTTGGGCAAGAGCGTACAGGCCTGGGTGGAGGAGCATGCACGCCCCGCCGTGGACAACAAGGCGAATCGGACGACCATTGAAATGCGACGATATCAGGGTCGAAAAATAGGTGAGGATTGTGATGAGGGATTCCCTCGATAACTCCTTTTCATTCCGGGCCGGAACAGGTATGTCTGGGGGCAGAGATTGGGGTGGAGGTTGGGCATAGTGAAAGCGAGGACGTGACGTTGGAAACTGGTAACCCTGCCACGTCTCTGTCGCTGCAGCAGCCATGGTTGAATGCCAACGGATCGCAAGGAAGTCCGAGAAAACAAACTGAGTTCAAACTCGTGGGGCACGGCGGGTTGGATGGTGGATGCAAGCACCCAGGGCTTCAATATTTTGTAGGCAAAACTGGGCTGTGGCCAGAGGTCAAAGATATCCTCTGGCGAACGTTCCTTATCTCCTTTCTGCTGTGGAGGCCGTAGCAGGGTCTCCAGATTTCTGGGAAGATGATAATAAGGCCTCAAGGCCAAGGCGTGTCCACCCCGTATTTGGAACGTTGTGAGTGGCCTCAAATTGAACACAGCCTTCGGGAAGGGGGATGGAGAGAATAAGTCCAAAGAACAACAGGCCTTTATAACCTGGTCATGCTGTGGCGCAAGGATGTACCAGATCCTTTGGTGATTGTCTTTCAAAGAGAATAATGACGAGCTTAACAGCTCCAGTCCAACTTCCGTTTGACTCGATCTGGATTGTAGGGTCCATGTGGCGGTGCAAAGTTTCCCATAGTCACCATGTGACCAAACAAAAGACCTGTTTCCGTTGTCCAAACGCGGAACCGTACGTTGCAATCCAACCGCCCAATTTTCTGCGCGATCCTCGACGACGGACGAACTTTAGACTCGATAGAGCGACATCTAGGCTGTAAGTAACCTCTTTCCAAATCTATGAGATGATAATTAAGGTTGAACAAGTTGAGACTCGTTTAATTTTGTCAGTGGACATTCGTTTACGATTGTCCCGATTTTCCACCACGCCCAGTGGCGGCGTAGCGCCAGTTTACCGCGATAATGCACTGCTGTTAACTACCTACGAGCGAGTCGCAACCGAGTCATGTCCGAAGGCGCCTGACAGTACCATCATCCAAAATCCTCACGGCGGTTCATTTGCTGTCCAAGCACTCAAAGGCTGTTGAGCCTCATCCTGCTTTCTCTGAGGTACCAGGAATTTAGATACTTTCCTTCACCTTTCTGTTTGCCAGAAGCCCTTACAAGTGAATAGCAATGCAGCTTGCCTGACTTCAGTTTTCACCTCATCAAGCTGAAGTGGCTTCTGTGTGTTCTCGGTGATTTCGGGAATATTTCGAACACAGGAAATGCCGCGACATGCCTCGCATCCTGAAGCACGGCTCACGTCACTGGGCTACAACATGACGTTGAATGGCTCAAATGGAGTTTTGCGGCACCGTTGGCATCTTTTCTCGTGGTCTTTAGTAGACGCCATCGACTCCTCTCTCCCTCGCTGTCAACAATCCAAGAGATACCGTATCATCGGAACGTCATTTGCATGTCGAACTCCCCAATTACGGACATGGGCCTTCTCGATCTTGTCAAAACTGCTGTCGTCAATTGCTGTTGCAAGGAACTATGCCGGGTGCTATGTCAAAGTTGTCGATGATGTCTTCGGCTCCGCCGAGTGCACGTCTCCAATCGCCCTCGCCGAGCTCGGATCAGGCGTGGTCGAACGCTACAATCAATATATTTTGCAGAGGGTGAAAGGATTGATTCCTCGACAGGAATACCAGCATGATCCTTAGGTTTGATGACGCGACTGCGAAGACGATATACGAACGGCTACTTCCTCGTGCGCACTGTTCAGAAGTTGCGTGAAGTTAGGCCTGGAGAAGAATGGGAGACAGTGGTTGGGCCAAGCGGGGAGTACACGAGGTCTCGAAGATGACAAGTTTTCGGCAACGGGAAATTTTTTATAGCGGCAAGGCTCGGCAAGGAGGTGCTGAAAAGGATGAAGCAAGTACACGTTGCATAATGGTTTCCTATTCACATAGACCCCAGAATGATCCAACCATCGCAATGATAAATTTCTAATTGTCCATGTTCATTGTCAACTCCCATATTTTTGTTATAACAGGGCGTCGCGAGAGGTATCTGTGTTTCCGCGGTCGATCATGCGATGATGGGATGTACATTGCGCTATCACTGCTGCCCTTAAAAAGCCTCTTTAAAATTTGTGCCTGGGATGTGCGCATTCTCGCCGACATCTCCAGAGTTCCTCCATCACAAGATCATCAACTAAAATTGCAAGACGCGTCCGATGTTGCGCATGCCACTTTGGTGATAAGATCGCTTCGAACTCCGACGACGCCACGAGGACAGCGCGAACACCATGTTGACCAAAAAAAGGTCTGATTGGCACTCCCAATTGCTCCCACCTCATCTGCCTGATGAATTTCAAGTGACAATAGCTCGTCAAATCATCTCAGTGGTCCCCGAAGGACCAGTCTATTATCGCGGTCATGATGTGGCAACCAGGGTTCGTGAGGCCATGGTCGTATCTACCGAGCGTACATGCGGCGAATGTGTTCAAACGTACTGGTTCGGACATTCACCAGCGCCCAGCTTTCTGGTCAACACGGATTCCAGAACACACTTCCTCCTTTATCAGGACCTGCCCAGAGCTGCATGTTGATGTCATTCTTATAATTCTTAAATCGGACCCACCCACCATTCCGTGGCCCCGGAATACGCGCTTATCCTTTAATTATGTCTTCCTCATTTTTTGCTGGCAAAAGTCCGTCTCCAGGTCCCGTTCGTTCTTCATACCATCGCGCCTGAGACCTATCAGAAGCGCACGAAGGGACCGACTTATTTCTGGTCTCGATAACTGACAGGCTTCACACGCTGGCCCCCAAGATCACATCATCACCATCCGTGGAAGCAAGAGGACTGTCATTGCTGGAGGTTCTCTGTCGAACTAGAAACACGCAGCTATAAGCTTATCGTGTGGCCCTTCCCACCTCTTCGCTCGCTTGGTTCTTAAGAAGTCCACAGCCTCCCAACAAGCGATTCCCCATCCGATTTTACTAGACTCTCAGAAAATCTACACAATGTCGCAAGACTCCAATAGTGACGCCTTCTCAATCTCGGACTCCCAGATCGAATTCGCGTGAGTGTCCTCCATCCATTCTCACCCTGAGCACAGTGCCCCGTTCTAACCCCGAGGTTCCTCTTTCCCCAGCGGGGTTTTAGCGTACGCCGCTACCGTACCCGGAACGATCGTGTGCGGCCTGGTGGTTATCGCGTACGCGGTCGCGGCGCTTTCACCATTAGCCAGGCGATGCTTCGATCGAGTGAGCTTCCGGCTCCTTGTCTACTCTCTAGTGTTCAAGTAGGAGGAATTTTTTTACTCTTTTAACGGTCAACTCATGGATCTCAGTGTGCTCTTTGGTATTGCTTATGCGGCAACACCTACGAGCGCTAGTACAGCGTGTAATGTTGGCGCTTTCGCTGTCAATGTAGGTCGGCCGTCATTGACCTTCATAGAAAACAACTGAAGTATTCTCTCTCCACTTCAGCTTACATTGACCTTCGCAACATTTTTCACGACCTGTATTGCTATAAATCTACAGTTCGTTTCATGCTTGTCGATGTCTGTCTTCACGAGTATCGATCCTCCCACTAGGCTTGTCTTGGTCCATGGCGTCAACGGGAAGAAGATGGAAAAGTACTATGTGATCATCACGATACTACTTAGCCTCGCTTTGAACGTCCCAACCTTTGCTCTGGGTCAATTTGGGTACGTTCCACATCCCTACCTTCTCCAAGTTATTCTCATATTAGTTTAGATGGAACGATCAGAGCGCTACGTGCTGGTACAGTAACGCGGACGATAAAGTACGCCTTCGGTGGATCATCGCCACTCAGTCATTCTGGATATCCCTGGCAGCAACCATTGAGACTATTTGCTCGACCGTTGTTCTGTTTTGGATGTTTCGCTTTCAGGTACAGCGATACATTCTCCTGCAGGCCAGTTATTGATCATTGTCTGCAGAGGAGTATCAATTCTCATATGAAGGCTGGGGCTTCGCTATCCAACGCCCAGAAAAACTCCCCAAGACATACTCAGAGATCCTTTGTGTACCTCGGGACCAGCCGGTCCTCGGTATTGAGCCAGGATCCCCGATATCGAAAGATTATTCTACGAATTGGTAGCCTTCTCTTCTTTCTGTGATGGATGGCACCTGACCCTTCCATTCTTTTAGCACTGTACCCTATCATATCTCTCTTCATGAACTACTCCACCGTTGCGCTGGATCTTAATGTCACTATTGTTGGAATGAACACACAATTCGTAAGTGGAACTCACGATATAAGTTCAAAGGGTTTATTATTAGCTCAACCGCTCTTTCCAGGATTTTCGATTACTTGTTCTGGGTATGCCGTTGTTTGCTGTCGCTTTGGAAAGTCGACTGACAGACCGGTGCACAGACCTAATTCTGTACGGTGTGCGCACTCTTGCCTACGGTGTCCTTGCTGCCGGTGATCCAGTATGTTATGTAATTCTCATCTTGTAACCACAGATACTGACCATTGTCGCCAGTCTTTCGTTAATGCCATTCAAGAAATCAGGAGCGCCAGGAGGAAAACCGCCAACCTCCGCAGTCGCACCATAACAAAAATAGACTTTACACCTGGTACAATCCAGTCATCCAGTACCGCCTCTGGTGCAGACGTGAGCAAGGTCGAAAGTCAGGTGCCGGAGGAGACACATACAGATATAACGATTGTGACGGCGACACCAGAAGCTCAGGATCTGGAGAGTTCAAGACAGGCAAGACGTGAGATCGAAGCTGACGAGATACGAAACCTGGAGAGGCAGTTGTGACGTCTGGGTTTTTCTCAACCCCTCGTGCTTCATGGTTATTTTTATTTTATGACCCTTGTACTTTAGCTGCTTATCAATGTACTAGATGTGTATCGCTTAAGGCTCCCTCTGACGAATGTGCCAAGCGTGATCTTTCGAGTTAGAAGGTGTTCGATGCGGCGCAGTGGAATGTGAGGCAATCACCAGCTGACACGTAGAGAATATGGAACGGAATACAGCGAGGCCATTGATTTAATACAGGGAGAAGCCGCAGGAGATGCGATGCACTGAGAGAAGGCAGTAAACCATGAACTACCGACCCTACTGGGGGAATTCAAACCCCACCAGCAGCGGCAGTGTTTATCATGTTGGCGTCCAGGTTACGTTTAGGCTCCTCTAGCAATGTCCATCATGGAACTCGCCCGATATACTTATGTATAGTATCGAGCCTGCGTGGCGTAGATAACGCCCATGAGTTGTCCTTCCACTCGCACCGTGGCTCAGCACTGAGCCAAGTGACAGAAGGCCACAGTGATAATTTGTCCACAGTCAGATAAAAGTTCACTGTGTAGAGGATGTTAAAGGATTGCTACATGGGAGTAGAGAGACCAACAACGACACAGGTGACAGTCACCAGCCACGAGAAAACGGGAAGTGGGACATCTTGCAGACATAAGGCCAAGAGGCGCACTAAGACAACACTGACTTGATCAGGTTCTATTACAGAAGGTTTCTGGCGCACTAGCAGTAAGAAACCCAGAAGCTGTAGATTTTGATACAGCAGCAACAGAAAGAACGGAACGTCCAAGTGATCGAGATTTTGGAGATATTTCGAGATTGATGTACATACGCTTGGGAAAACCAAGAAATAAACCACACGAAATATGATATCTTGACCCAAGAATAACAATCCGGAGTTCCTGATCGTTCCCTGTCCCTGCAGTTAGATATCCTCCGGAGTAGAGACCAATAAATAGCCTGGACTGATTTCACAATTAGCCACGTTCAAAGTTGAGCCCCAACTTTCGTGGTTGTGGTTGTGGCTCATCACATGACGCTAATTTTCAGAGTCCGAATGTGACGATCTGTGACATTTCCCAAATGGGAACACGCGTCGAACCATCGCGTCCAAGACGCGTCGCGGTAGTTTGACTTCAAAGCACTCGCGATATGTGCGAGGAGGTGTGCCTTATACCAAAATAACATTATAGTGAGTTCTCAACGCTAGGAGAATTTTGTATCAATGTCCAGATATATATATTCCTGCATTGACTGATGACAGAGATGTGGATTACAAAACCGGCTGGAACGACAGCTCCGGCTACGAGCGAGGGTGTAGGAGATCATTTTCAATGCTTTTATCTTGAGACCCGTCAGAAATTCTGGGACGGGTGTAGAAATTAGGCCATTAAAATGAATGATCAAAACATATTCATGCAACAAGTCATTGTAATCTTGTTTTCAAAAATGGATTACAAGCTTATTCGTTCAAAGACTGGAGGACAACAGTGAATGGAGCTTTTCCCATGGTTTCTGTGCGAGGTATTCATGAAGTAGTATGAAGTGTAACGCCTGTCGGAGGCGTTACATTCGGACTCTGAAAATAGCGTCATGTGATGAGCCACAACCACAACCACGAAAGTTGGGGCTCAACTTTGAACGTGGCTATTGTCCAAGCCCGAAGCTGGTTACGTCTCCAGGGCGCTTGCTCCTGAGTCGGACGCCACAGTCTAATGTCCCTTGCCCAGAGGCCTACAGAGACCGTTGGCGATAGGTGATAGTTGTCGGGAGAACGGAAGCAAACCTTAAATAAGGCGCAGGAGTCCGTTTTATCGGACTCGTCCCAATTTGGAAGTCCGGGTCAAATGGAAGCGATATCGCAACGATCGGCGGGCTTGGCAATGATTGCAACTTCGGACTGGCAGAGTTCGATTTGCTTCCTCACCTTTGACGATCTCCAATGATCAATAGAAAAACGTCGTTTCTCTATTCGTCGATTCTCTATTCTCTGAATTTCTTGCGCTCCATTCAACCAACCGATCTCAAAGTATCTGCAGAACTTGAAACCGTCGCTGAAGTCATTTACAATGACAACCCTGGGAAAGGCCCGCATTGGTCAATAACCGCCCCTGTTCGCCTCTCCTGAGGGCTGGATTTATAAATGCTCAACACGATACGTGGTTTAGTAGAGATGTTCCTACCACCATGTCGCATTCTGACGATGACGCTTTCGAAATAACGGAGGCTGAGATCAACTTCGCGTGGGTCCTTGTCCTATGAATACCCAACCTTTGTCTGACTTCGCTCATTGTAGTGGCGTCTTGGCATTCGCTTCTACGATACCGGGGACAATCGTGTGTGCACTCGTGCTCGTTGCCTATGGAGTCGTGGCGAAGTCTCTAAAGGCCAGAAAAGTCCTGGATCGCGTCAGCTTCCGTCTGCTGGTCAGAACTCTGATTTTCAAGTATATTTTCTATACTACGGCCCGAGTGCTTGTTGATTATGACCAGCGTACTTTTTGGAATAGCCTTTGCTGCTACTCCAACAAGTCCGGGTAGAGGATGTGACTTCGGTGCCTTCGCCATCAATGTATGTTAAGTGAAGATCTTTCGTGAAAGGCAGAACTGACGTGGGGAAATACACAGCTCACGTTATGCTTCGCCACGTTCTTCACGACATGTATTGCAATAAATTTGCAGTGAGTCATATAAAAACTTCCAATCAAACACTTCTCATTTTGGATCGAAGGCTAGTTTTGATACACGGCGTCAACGGGAAGATAATGGAAAAGTACTACATAATTGGGACTACACTCCTTACATTCGCACTCAACATCCCCACCTACGCTCTGGACCAGTTCGGGTATGTCTGATTCCCACCCAGCTTTCCACCTAACAACTTTCAGGTGGAACGACTTGAGCGCTACATGCTGGTACAAAAACGACGATGACAAAACTCGGCTTCGCTGGATCATCGCCACGTCCGCTTTCTGGATATCCTTGGCTGCCACTATCGAAACTATTTGTTCCTTTACCGTTCTGGTCTGGTTGTATCGCTTCCAAGTACGCCATGAACATCACCTCTGGAGCTTGTCGTCTGATCTTTTCTTCTTGAGAGGACCATAGAAACGTTAACGAAAGACGCTCAACCGATTTCTTTTACGGCCACAGGCTCCAGATCCTCCGCTTCATTCCGGCACTCGCGGCGAGTGACGATTGGCCACGATCCCAAGTACCGTAGGATCATTCTACGAATTGGTTAGTATCATTGTGTCTCCCCTGTTCTAGCCGTTCATCTCGTCATTCAGCCTTATATCCTATCGTATCCCTCCTGATGAATTTCTCCACGGTGGCTTTGGACCTTCACATGAGCATCGTTGGGATGCACTCTCGCCTGGTTTGTCTCATAACTTAGTCGCGAAACGTGAAGAGTTGATAATTTGCTGCAGGAGTTTCGATTACTCGTACTTGGTAAGCATCTCTATCTCATTGAGTCCAATTCAGCTCTTGGTCTAACACCGAATCGCAATAGACCTCATTCTATATGGGCTTCGCACCCTCGCGTATGGCTTGCTCGCTGCTCGTGATCCAGTGAGTTCTCCTTTTCTTCGTGTATGTTGCATTCTTGACTGTCCCCATCAACTAGTCATTCATCAACGCAATTCATGAAATCCATGAAATCCGTGGTTCCAGTCGACAAGGCGCCCCAGGCGATGCTCAAACTTTGACACATCTTGATTTTGCGACGATGCATTCCCAGGCGACCACACATGGGGAGAGTAGCAGGCTTACTGTCGACATCGAGCTGCATCCAGTTGCCTCGGACTTTTCACTTGGAAAATCCACCGCAGAGGACACACACCATGTGACGACAACGTCAAAGGCTGACGACCTAGTAAGAAGGCCGCAGATGACCACAAGACCCTCACTTGAAATGGATCCGGATGCAATGTGGAGGCTCGGACGACAGCTTTAGTCGCTGTCATTCTTTTGAGGATTTGTGGCTCGGCATGGTTGGGTCGCCTCCCGGTGTCGTTCCTCGTGTTGTATTTAAGTTGTACTCCACGATGTAGTGGATATTGTATATGGCCTGGAGTATATATCCTCGTCTACACTGGACTGTTTATATAAATCGTAATTGTGTACGAGTAGCAGTGATAGAATAGTACGGTTGAATGCATTTCCTCTCATCCTCAGGATGACAGCAGCTACTATCGCAGCATAAATAAATCGAAACCAGGACTAGTAGATCGGCTGTCGAGCGAATATTTACAACCTCTATTTAACTGCTGCACCTCAAATTGTGGCAGTCGGAAATGGCTGTAAACCGCCATTGGATTTCGAATGCCACCAAGAGGAATGGTTGAGATTTGAAAGTGCAGACAATTGAGGTCTGGGTGGGTTTCGAGGTACATGAATGATAAGAGCGGACAATAAGTTCTTACGAAGGGTAATTCAGAGCATTTGTAGATGACACCAAAGTTTTGAATGCTGAAACAGAAGCAGGTGGGAAGAAAGGCGCCGCGTCGGGGGTGGGCTGCATCATAATGAAACGACTGACAGCACGATTTGTTTCAGCAGAGCAGGTGGCGGCGATACTCTGAGCTGGAGAGCACCTCCCCTCCTCGACCTATGTGTTTATTATCTACTATTCCCTGGAGCTAGCGACGACACGACAGGCATCCATGTCGCAGCAAGGTGGAGAGGTGCAGGGAGAGCTCACCTGAACGCCGAGAGACAAAACGAAGGCGCGAGGATGGTTTCCGCTGGCTCAACAGGACCATGTTTGACGTCATTTTATGATAGGAACACGAAGAACAAGTAGAGAGTCACAAGTGTCCATCAGTAGCATAAAAGAATTGAGCGGAAGCAGCATCCACGCAAAGAATCTGGAGGCCACTTGTGGCCCTACTGTCGATAAGGTGGAAGAGTTGATAAACGAAGTCCTGTGTGCAGGGACTGCTTCGCTGGCAGCAGTATTTCCCTACTTAGAGATGGTTGGAGCGATCCATCGGTTGCTCAAAGGCTAAGATTTTCACTAGTACTTATCTTGTCCTAGAGGTTGTGAAGCAATATCGATTGCACGATGAGCAAATTCTCCTGCCGAGGTTTCTGATAAAAGTCGTGAGCGCAAAAGAGCCTGTCCTTCGACATTATGATATGCCTTTTCAAGGACACAGAGGAAGCTCGTACAAATCTGGGGCCGTAGAGGGCCGTAGCATGCTGCATCCGACATCTCATCGATCGTCGCGTCCAAAGAAACAAAAAGAAAGTCACGACAGCGCGTTTGTCACAATTCTGTCACACAAATTTCTATCCTCTGAACAATTGCTCAACAGGTCCCACCGACCGCAACGCGCACGCCTGTTGGGCTGAACGCGAAGTACCCTTGTCCACTGGCAAATTCATAGTACAAGATCTCGAAGGGGACCTCGAGATCGTCAACGACGATGTCAGACGCCCTGTACGTGTCATGCGCTGAGGTTCTCTCGCTATGTCAGTCTATGAAAGATGATCTGGCTGCTCTGCTTGATCCGGAAACTGGTTTTGCCCCTCGCCTGAGGCAAATATGCCGCGATCAGTGAGTGCTTGGTTTGAATGGCGAGCCGTATCTATTCAAACGCAGTGTGTCAGGATAGCAGACTATGAAGAGAACCCCAGTACACGAACATCACAAGAAGAAATGGACCTTTTGCGGATGGAACAAAGCACTTGGGGACTGCTTCAAGCGGTTATGCCGTGAGCATCTAGATTACAACCTAGCCTTCGTGTGGTTGACCGTTTTTTAGCGCAAGAAAAACTGAGCCTCTACCCCTTCCATCGGCGCGGGACTTGTTGGGAGAAAATCCCTACACACCAACTTCAACATTAGCGCAGGCAATCATGAACGCTTCCCCACTACTGTCGGAACTCGTTGTCGTGAGGGAATGGTTGCAGGAAACGGCACCGCTTCCTCAACATCCAGAGGCGACCACGGGGTATTGGAAGTTCACGAAACACAGCGTAATGCAGTCGTTACGGATGGGTGCTGTGCATCGAGACGGCTTGGTGAAGAGAATGGACCCTGATGCAGTGAATAGAGATGAAGGGAGAGGCCTTGCTTCTGACGACGCCGTAAGCTTTGAATTTTACCCGAATATACTCGCGCCTCATATCATTACCAGAATTATGAGAAGAGCCTTGTGCAATCTCTCTATGGGTACATTAGGGCAGGAAGGCTCGAGGAGGCAATCGATCTGTGCAGAAAGGCCCACCAACCATGGCGAGCTGCAAGTATACGTGGTTCGAGTTTGTTTCAATGGCGAGCAATATGTGCGTTCTCCTTCTTTCCCTTTGCAATACCCGTGAGCTTACACAGTTGCAGCTACCGAACAGCAAGATGATGTGATGGATGCTGATGACGCTGAGACGTGGTCGGGCAACCGAAATCGAAAACTATGGAAATCCGCATGTGTGCGAACGGCGCTTAATGTAGGTTCCTCACCAAATGTCCCGTTAAAACCATGATTTATGAGTTTCAGACGAGCCTTCCGAACTATGAGCGTGTACTCCATGCGGCTCTTGCTCCTTCACCCCAAACATCGGCCATTCTCAAGTCGTCATGTCGGACATGGGAGGATCACCTCTGGGCGCAAATCAGCATAATGTGCGAGGAGAAAGAGAGCATGGAAATGTCGAGGTTGGGCGGCTGCTTCTGGGAGGGGGGATTGAGTGCTGTAGAGAAGGGAGTTCGGGAGGTCTCCCAAGAAGAAACTGAGGCGGAAGAAGAACAGTGGTCAAAAGAGGTTGTTGGGACACTGGAGACCCTTAAAACCGTTGCTGTCGCAGAAGGGTGTGTTGCTTTCCTTGACGAACCCCACGAAGCACTCACGTTCAATGTCAAGGCCGTCCGCAGACCACGCATTTCACTTCTCACAACTACATATAATCTTGGACCGGACAGGCACCCTGCTTGACGTGTTCGCGAATGGCCTTCGCGACGGGTCGTATTCACAAACATCCTTTGAGTGGGTTTGATTCTGACCCCGCTCTTGTTCTCCCCGCTGAATAGAACTCTGCGCAGATACGCCACCATGTGCCGCTTCTTCGCGCACCTCTGTCTATTCCTCCAAATGATCGACATCCCAATCCCCCCAATGGCAACTCAGGTCATCCTTGAATCGTACCTCCAAGTTCTTGAGGTCGGTACTATCCACCTCTTCACCATTTCCTCTGCTCACATATTCAACAGGCTGCTGGGCAACGTGAACTCATAGCCATGTACGCCAGTGCCCTCGGAGACAATGCAGTGGAACGATACGCAATGTTCTTGGTCTCCCTTGAACTCTCCGCTGACAGCACCGAGCGGCGCCTGGCTCTAACGCGTGCGCGAGACCACGGGCTCGATATGGACCGGGTGGCAATTGCTGCGGCTGAGCGAACGATTGAGAAAGCGTTCGAGGTCTGTGTCATGTTACGGATGTCGTTGACCTGTTTTACTGATGCCCCACTCCGATAGCTCCTACCACCCATGAAAGGCCCTCTTCCCTCGATCATCGCGCTGCAGCCATCACCGACTGATGCTGAGCTCTTCCTACTCCGCTCAATCGAATGGACGACATATAGTGAGGTGACCTATGACACGGCGCTGGAGCAGGCGAATGTCATCCTGCGATACTTCCTTGGTATGTTTCATTCTTCCTTCGCTCCTGAGCGATCCTAATGTGAATGGACAGGCGCAGGGAGGGTCCACCTTGCTCAGACGCTCCTTGGCATGTTGCCATCAGAACTGGCTGCGATCGGAGAGCCGGAGGAAAGGGCGACGGAGTACCTCCATTATCGACAGTTTTTCATTATATGGGAGACACTGGCGCGGATTGTGGAGTGTCAGGCGCTAGAGATTGCTCATATGAATCGAGAGACGAGGTTGGCGTGGTTGAATGATTATCGCGTGAGTTAACATATTTTTTTGTCTATATCCTGCGTTTGGGTTCACACTGACCTGTCATTACTTGCAGGGTGTAATTGACCAGGCATATGACCAGATTACGAAGCTATTGACGTCCGAGTGGTTGGTAACGGATGTGGAGACGGGTGGCGGTAAGCCCTTGTGTTTTGTTTTCTAGGGGAAGGCAACTAATCGGAATTTACGTAGGTGACCGCCGGCGTCGGGAGCTCATTCGGATTCGTCAGATGTTTGTTCCAGAGCTGATCATCCGCCTCCATTCTACGCTGTTCGTCTCACGGCATCACATCCCCGAGTCAGTACCCATGCTGGCTTTTCTACTTCGTAACTCATCCTGACTCTTATTCTTATAATAGAAACTTGAAACGAGCATTGGAATTGACGAATATCGTCGCTGACTCGCGGTACAAGCTGTATGAAGACTTTGTGAATGAAGACGGAAGACGGCTCGGCGATTACCTGGGCGCTGTTAGGCAGGCCATACTCGGCGGATTGGAGGGCGGGGGGTCGGATCCATTCAGAGTGCTCTCTGTGTAACATTATCAGTGTTGTTTGACTGTTGTTTTTATAGCTTTGACCTTGGAGGTTTGATGTTCGTTCAGCTGAACGCGTCTCACCTGCATTCCACGAGGACCGAAGTAAGAGGTTGTGTGAGCAAGTTATGATACTCAAATCTCTTGGAAATCAAACTAAAAGTAGATACAACGAATTTGGAATAAGTACGTGGCCGCATGTGTGAGGGTGTGCCTGGGGGTGCTCTATGAATAGACGCCTGCTGTGTTGGCGTGTTTTGAACGAAAGCCTTTGGTTGATCGTTGGCAAGCGTTGGCATCATGATATGACATTGATAGCTCAGCTGTCGTTTTCTTCTCTTGGAGAGAACCATATCACTCAAGATACCTTCTATGTTCACCCATGACTCGCAGAATCTAGCCATCGATTTAATCCTGAAAAGTGGCAATTGTTAGGCTTACAGGATTCCCGTTTTTATCGAAAAGTAATGCCAAAGTGGTCAGTCCTGGTCAGTCGACGTCACTTTCTCGCTTCCTCAATTGGAATTCTGAATCGTTCAATCGTATACCACCCGTAAGAAGTCGGCGGACTCGATGTCGATCGCCATGGTTTGCTCCCAGCAATTTCTGCAGACTTCTTCATCGATCCGCTTGTTGTCGGCTGCAGTGTGCTGTTGACGTTTCAGTTCTGCGTCGTATAAATACAGCCCCACAAACTGCCACGCTTCCAACTATTATCGCAGGCCGTCCCTGTGCTCGAGTACTTGCATGATGAGTAAGTACTCGTTGTTAAACGGTGAGCAAGCCCTCTCAAACCTCTCCTTCATTTTCAGCATTTTTATCCTTATCTTTGAGGTGCAATCGCGCCATTCATTCGGCCACTGACCATTACGATGTTGCCAGTGGAAGAAACAAGAGGAATACAAGACGCGCAGTTCGGCCAAACGTAAAATGACGTCATCACGTGATATAATATGCATTTCTCTTCCGAGTGTTCGAAAAACTTCCACCTCGGCTCGATAAGCCATAATTATAAAGTCCTCAACCAACTTCTTTCCCTCAACCCCCAAATCACCCATGGATACTGCGGACCTTATCTTTTGGACTCTTTTTGCCTATTAAGCTGCCTTTCGCCGTGTCCTTGAACCAATGTGGGTGCAATTTCTTCCGTTTCTAGCAATGCACTGACTTCAACTGATATTCGTAGAATCATGTCGCCTCCTAAAGTACCTCCGTCTAATGAACTCCAACCGCCTCCCAATGTCTTTTACACGCCCGGAACGAAAACACCACGGAAAGTTCAATGGCTCGTCAAAGATGACAGCCCACATGCTTTGGATGAAAAGGGCCTGGATGTGAGTCTTCTAGATCATAATACGCAAACCCTGGAGGAAATCGTGTTGATGCGATGTCATCTTTAGCCCGCAGCCTTCCAAAGGCTCAC
Organism: Hypsizygus marmoreus; assembly: GCA_013433165.1. Classification (NCBI taxonomy): domain Eukaryota; kingdom Fungi; phylum Basidiomycota; class Agaricomycetes; order Agaricales; family Lyophyllaceae; genus Hypsizygus; species Hypsizygus marmoreus. The sequence continues at coordinate 276,486 of CM024093.1, read as the reverse complement.
ACAGGCTCTCGAAAGACATCGCTCGACTACCCCCGTCCGAGTCCACCACTATCCTCCACAACCGGAACCCGCACACCGGGTAGATATCGGAGAGGAGGGCGACAACGTCTCGCGCTTCTTAAGCAGCATGTCCACCAGTCAAACATCCCCCGCTGTACTGAATGATTCTGGATCCTCTTCCATGTCAGAATCGCCGCACCATGTTCCAGGCAACTTTATCGATTCCGCCGAAAACGCAGGTCTTCCGGGGACGAATGACTCCGAAGGCCACGCGAGTCGGCAAGCAGAGCGACTTGTCCGTGCGCTGACAAGGAAGAAGTTTTTTGGGATCGGCTCGCACTCCAAAGTTGCTAGGAAGAGATCGAAGGGTAAGAAGCTTGTGGCTGAGCGTGGTAGATTGGTGCCTGAGAGCGGCGAGAGCACCGACATCGAGCACGAAGCTGGAGCGACTCCACCTCCTTTACTGGGCGGTGGAGGAGTTCTTTCCGCACTGCTATCATTGTATGACCAGGAAGAAACGGCGCCGGGATCAAGTGCCTCGACACCCCCACGTATATCTCTGGCCGAACCTCCTGAACGACCTTGGGTACATCCGAAATCAGAACATGCAAGAATACCTTCAGTGGAGGAGTTGCAAGGGCATCGGGAACACACCCAGTCCCATCTGGCGACGGAAGTAATAGCGCCTCCAACGCCCCCGGATTTATCAAGGACTGGAAGCACTGAAGGGAAAAGGCAGCCGAAGCTCTCGTCGTTCGCACCGCAGTCCTTTCTTCACCGTCGAAGATTACCGGAGGCGAGAAGCGATGCAGGGGTGTTCGGGCCCCTCATTGCGAGCACTGGAAACCTTTCTGGGATCGCTGCTCCAGTGCAGAGTCAACTCCAGCCTGATATCTCTAGACCTGGATACCGGCTTTCACGGTTCGTTCGTCGCGTCACCAGTACCGTTGAATGATGTATTCACTTTCCTCTGTCTTCCTTTCAGGTACTCCCTAGAGGATAAGCCCAAACCCGCATCAGACCCCACGTTAAAGACACTCAGCCGCCCACAAACCATGTATGACTCCACATACTCCTTGCCTGCATCTGGTACTGTCTCTCCCGAGTCCCCTCCCTCGCCAACCATGACGGATCCTGGCTCTTACAAGAGCCGATGGGTCGGTGCGCTTCGGGATCTGCCATACGTTGGCTCTGTGCGTAGTTTTGGTGGCCGAAGTGGGACCAGCACGCCTATAAGGAGTGTGTCTCCTACGTTAGATATCGATAGCTATTTTGATTTGAGAAAGCCGACGGAGGAGGAGAAGAGAAGGGAGAAGAAGCGGAAGAGGAAGAAGGCGCATATTTTTGTGAGTATTTGTTCTCTTCCTCTTTGCTTCCTTTTTTCTCTTTTCTTACTTCTTTCGATAGATCACTCGCCATGTTGCGAAGATTATCGAGCGGCAGGAGTTTATCATGAAACTGGGCCGCGCTATGATGATGTTTGGTGGCCCTTCTCATCGTCTCCAATCGCAGATCAAGTCCACTGCTACCGTGCTCGATATCGAACTCAGCTGCATCTATATCCCTGATGTCCTCTTGTTGAGCTTTGACGACACCTCGACGAGCACAAGTAATGTGAAGTTTATCAGACAAGGAAGCTCACTCGACCTAGGGAAGCTTGTCGACGCATATGCACTGTACACCAAGGTAATGCTCCTCCTTCCCTCCCTCGTCATGCTCCCTCCTCATCTCCTTGGATAGGTCATTTATGATAAACTATACGTCTCGGATGCAACTGCGGAGCTGGATTTACTCATGCGTAGACCGCAGTTCTACAACTGGTGGAAGCTGATACTGATTGGCGGCATGTGCTCTGCATCGATCTGTACCGTCAGTTTTGGCGGAAGCTTCATTGATGCTCTCATCGTGTTTCCGCTTGGAGCGCTGCTTGTCCTCATCCAAATCCTCAGCGTCCGGAATGAGCTGTACTCCAACGTTTTCGAGTGGGTGTTTATAATTTATGAACTTCGCACCGTCACTGATTGTGGGTTTTTCTAGAGTGACAGTTACTACTCTTTTTAGCTTCCTTGCCGCCGCGCTAGCGTCGACGCATCACTTTTGTTATTCAGCCATCGCATCAAGCTCTGTCGTGCTTATCCTCCCCGTAGGTCACCACCTTTGCAGCTTCTCGCCCTCTTACTCACGACTCAATATAGGGGTTCATCGTTCTGTGCGGATCTCTCGAGCTCATGTCCCGTAACATTGTTGCTGGATCAGTTCGCCTGTGCTACGCCGTCATGTACGCGCTCTTCCTGGGGTTCGGACTGGCGATGGGTGCCAAAGCGTTCGAAGAGATCACTGGAAAACGGGTTGTTGGATCGGAAGACTTCGTTTGTGCACTTAGCCACCATCAGGATGGGCCGTGGTACCAGAAGACGCCGTCGAAGTTCTGGGGTATGTTCCTCTTTCTCTTACTCCGAATGTGTTTCTAATTCGCTGTCATATGGTAGCATTTCTCACTGTGCCGATGTTTTCGCTGTTTTTGAGCATGAAGAACCAGGCTCCGTATAACAGGAAGGAACTTGTAAGCTCTCAAGTCACTTGTTCTTGTGGCACTGTCTGAACCCTTGTCACAAAGCCTTTGCAGGTCGGCATTGCATGCATTGGATGGGTGACGAACTACTTTACCGGAACGAAGTTTGTTGGCCAGGGTGACATCATTGCTGCTGTGGGCGCGTTCGCCGTCGGCATTGTCTCCAACCTCTACGCACGTCTATTTTCGGGGAACGCGTTCGTGGTTATGGTATGTGGGTCTGCCGAAGCGCCTTCATCCGTCTGATCGCGTTTTATATCCAGATTACCGGAATTTTGTTCCAAGTGCCGTCTGGCCTTGGTACCGGAGGCCTTCTGAACTACGTGTCGCAACAGACGGCAGGCTCGTCTACGTCGTATTTGTCTGGATTCCAGACGGCACTGAAGCTCATCTCGGTGGCGATTGGACTTACTGTCGGCTTGGGCATATCGCTTGTCATCATGCATCCTATTCAGAGCAAGCGCCGCGCTGCTGGGATCTTCAGTCTTTGATTTATTTATATAAGTATGTATACTTGTAGCTATAGCGCATCATCTCTCATCACATCTCGCCATTCACCACATTCTTTCTGGCCGTCATCGTCTCTTGAACAATCTAGTTAGATGTCTACGTTATCCATAGAAACGCACTCTGTAGCAATTATTTAGTCTCACCTACTACTAGACGGACACCATCATTTAGAAGTAAATCTCTCTCATTTCTATCCTAGATCTAGTATCATGCTACTGTACTTTTAGTGGTTTGTTCATCTTCTCAATAACTGTGTGTATAAGGTACCAAACGTTGGCTATCGATGCACGCTTCTTTCGTTTTCTCCTACTGTCGCGGTGTGATTGATTCTTGAGCTTTGAGGCTTTTGGTTACATTTACACAATTTGAGATTATCTTCCGCTCGTGTTTTGACCACAACTAAGTAGTCTCCCAAAGTCAGACGTCGGAATTCACTTTTCAACCTTCTTGCCTTCGGATATTCGTGCCTGACACCACAACCGCCATCATCCCTATCGCTCACCATTTGCCATCACTCACGAAATAGTTAGGTCTGGTCAGGTCGAAGCCGTCGTTATCATCAGAAGGACCGGATAACCAACCCGTATGTTCGAGTTCGTGCGTATCCGTCGCTGTCGCGAGCTCACTGTGCTCTTCTCTAGCCGGGTCTGATCTTCTACGTAGGTCCCTGTAGGTCCAGCGGCCTTCAAATCTAAATCAAGCATCGAACAGTGCCTCGTCCCCATTTTTCTGACGCGATAATCTAACAAGAGTGGTGCTACTATATCGATGAGATGTTAGAAACCCCCCCAGAGTCTCAAGCCAAACGCAGGCCACGATTTTGCCAGTCCCATTTCCATGCGTTCGCAGAATTTTTGGTGCGTTTCTATGACTATGATACCCAGAGGTACGACTCACCAACAACTTGCCAGATAACTACTGTTTGAAATTGGAATTGGACGGAACAGCAACTTCGGGCGACACGGCTCGTCAGTGGGAGTGGACTGTTGTGAGGGAGATGTAACGAAGGGATCAAGTGTTAGACATTGAGGCAATACATAATATAAATAAGTTGCTGGTGCGTTTGAATCTTGGTCCAGAAGAGTGAGACTAGTGGCTGATACGTATGACGCTTACAGGAAGCTACATAACATACTGTCGACTTACTTCCTTCTTCGGTGCTCCGGTGTTCAATCGCTCGCGGTGCCATTCACTGCTTCATACTGAATCTGATCTGTAACAAACCATCGTCCTTGAATCATGAATCATGTCGAATCCTCGAGCTGCCCAGCCACCCTGAGCGCCTCCCCTGCACGATAGACCCAACCTCTTGATGGACCCTTGTGAGATCTCAACTTTGCACTTTTAATGGACAAGGGAGCCTTACTCTCAGCAGGCAGATATAGATGTCACAAGAGCAGACCAGCTTGCCTAATCTTGAATCGCAGTCCTGGTATCGCCGATAAAGCACTGGCAAGGGGAAAGTACCTCAACTGTGAAGCTCATCGAATCGAGATTCACCTCCCATCAACTTTTGATGTCGTGATTGGAACGACATAAAGACCCAATGGTTCGCTGGAGTAACGTTAGGAAATCGAGTTGGCAGATGCCATTTCATGCTGGGGTTGGGGGCTGGATGGAATCTTAGTGCCTCGCTGTTTCTACCACAATGATCGACCTGCATATTCGCACGAGATTAGAGCTGACCAGCTTGCGCCGCTCGGTCAATCCTTGACCAGGTGAACTCGAGAACGCTACCCGGTCCTTGTTGCGGCCATATGGTTACAGGACCTCCGGTACGGCATGGGACGACGAATCTTCTGGGAGGATACATATCCAGAACTTCCCTCGCCTCGCCAGCGCTTTCCATCGCTCCGGCCCACTTTTCGATCTGTCTTTCTCAATGAATAGCCGCTCTGCTGCTATCAGCCACATGAATCCGTCCCCCGGCCACTTGGCTTTACTGCACTTCAGACGTTGCGCCTCTGCCGAGTGATGGCGTTATAGTATTGCTTTGGCTGTTCCAACACGGCCCATCACCCTCCGTCACTCCTCTAGTCCTTCGTCGAATCCTTTGCAACATAGAAGATTGGGATTCACGTCTGCCGCACGAGGCCTATCTCACACCGGATTTTTCCTTCCACATTCATAAGGATCTTTCTGAAGTTCCACCTAATGCCCAGCCTAGGGAATGTCTCCTTGATTCCATTGGATCCATCTTTAGAGTCCGCGGGTTCTTGCTACTGCATCTCAAAACCTCGAGTCGCCGAGTGCCGCTCGGCGCTCGTAAGGAGAGGCGTGCTTCGTGGTTCGCAGCCAGTGTATATGAACGTGTAATTTCTGAGGGACAACTATCTAGTTATCCGCTTATGTCACTCAGTGTATATCAAACCTGGATGATGCTCAGGAGGCGGCGTATAGAAGACCGCGTACCCCATATGCCCGTCATTTTCACCTATTCGGAACCTCGAACCTGAACCTTCAGCTTCTCTTTCCTTTTCATCCAGCTTTTCTTGGGCAGAAACTTGTCGTTCGATGCCTGACAAGGTTACTGTCTTGAATCCAAGCTCAAGATATGTGTCAAGAGCATCAGGGATCTCAACATCCACTTCCGAAAAATCGACCATGAACCATGTTCCGACAGCGCTATCACCAGCAACCACCAATCGTCGCGTGTCGCGATTCCACCGCCAACTTCGATGGAGGCCGGTTGTCGTCTCTACTCTCGGTGGAATCCAGAGGATCCTTTGTCCCTTGTGATTATATATCCAATCCTTTCCAGATGTGATGACGGGATATTGATTGAGGTTCGTTAGGTGGGCGTACAAGTCTTCATCAATTTCAGGCTCCACCTTGGAAAATGCTGGCTGAATACTGGGCGCTTGTCGTGTCTGGCTTTCCTCTCCCAGAGGGGAGGCTGGCGCCGCGGACGTGGGGTCGATGGCGGACAGCTTAGGATGATGAAGTCTCCACTGACCCTCCGCACCGCTCTGATTATGGATTCTCAAAACTGAGCCGGTTTTATCCGCTTCGATCCATTGGTATTCCTGAAGGAAATCGGTATGATACGGGTCTTTCAACCAACGCCCAAAGTCGGTCCAGCCTGGAGGCGATTCGCAACGGAGGATTTCGCCACTTTTCGCATCTATAAGTTCAACCTTGGTCCTCATTGCTTCTGGCTTATCCGTATTTTTGACAGCCTGAGTGGAGTTTCCGGGATCTGGCACACCACAAGCCTGTGCGGACAACATGACAGCAGTGGATTCATCCAGGTAACAGAGTGTCCTGTGAAGTCCAGGAAGGCGCGACCGCAGCCGATGAGCTAATCCTTCCATGGATTGTGCATCGGAAATCGATAAGCTCAAGACTGCGGTGGAGTATCCGCTTGTCGATTCATGATAGACATGATCAAGGTCTGGAAGGATAGGGTCACAGGCACAGTAAAGCAGGTACGATGTGCTACCTGGCGAGAATGCTATGTTTGAGATGGGGATAATGGACTCGTTCAAGATATCCCCGAGTGCTAGATGGGTCAGCCAGTGGAACTTCTTGTTGTCGTCATCCACTGATGCTCTCACAAGGTCTCTAGGGGAAATGAGCATGCTAAATTCACCATCAGGGGCGACATAGAGTTCTGAACCACGATGGGAGTTCCTAAACCAAGTCAAGTTGCCATACGAGTCCAAGGGTCTACTATGGAACGACCAGAGCCTGGTTATCGTATCCATCGTAACTGCAAGGTGGGAAGAAATAGGCGAGAAGTCCACCGTTACATAGATATTCTTGTTGGTTTTGAATGATGTAGAGTCGACCTTCAAGCCACTGTCTATGTCTGATGCACGAAAGACTTGGTTGTCCCAAAAGAGCGTGATAGCCTCTGTAGATGGGGAGAATGTCACAGGACTCTCCCATCGCCCACTGCCGAGAGGTGCAATGTCGGACCAAAAAGTCTTTTTCCACTCGAAAGAACTGGAATCGTAAATCTTAAGTTTTTCTGGCGTCGCACATGCAATGAGTGAATGCTGAAGAGATACTGCGAAGCTATTCACAGGATCTCCGTGGATTACTGTCCGAGTTTCAGTGGAAACATTCCAGAGTTCAACATTGCTTTTGGAGCCATCAACTTCCCACGTTGACAGACCAGCAGGGAACGTGTGAACCACAAATTGCAGTGAAGTTCCCTCTGAAAGCCAAGCCATGCCAACCATGCGAACGACACGCGAGTTATAGAAATTCCGCAAGACGCCCGTCGATGCATTCCAGATGCAAATGCAGGTACAACTCCCCATAGCTATCCAGTCACCACTCGGCGAATATTGGACATGGGCGTCAAAGCGATCAGCAAGACGAGGCAAGTGATAAATAGGATCCGGAGGCATGTCGAGTGACCTCACGAGACCGCCCGTTTGCATATCCCAGATGTCGACAGGGCAGCAGTATCCACCTGAAACCAATGAAGTGTCATCTGGTGAGAAGTCCGCTGAATGGATATCAACCTCTGCTCGAAATACGTGGCGAAGTTCTCCTGTTATTGTGCTGAAGACTTTTACAGAGCCGTCGATAGTCGCAAAAGATTCACCGTTTTTGGAGTATTTGACCCTTGTAACGCGTCGCTGTCCATTGGAAATAGTAATAGGCCAGTCTTTATACCGATCTACCACTTGTGCCTCGATTTTGAGGTCCTCGACATACGTCTGCTGGAAATGCCCGTGGCCATGAGCAAACGGTAGCGCAGAATGATACAAATGCCACGCCGATTGCTGTATACACGGACGAAACCCAAGGATTAAGTTTAAACCCTCTGTGACCCATGCTATGAGCACTTCGAAATGGGTTTTAAGTTCACGTTTCGTAGGTCGCTGAGACTCCAAGTATGTCTGAAGCCGATAAAGAGAGTGAATGGCCGCTCCGACGTCTTCAACCAGACTGAGCACTTCAAACCATTCCATTTGTTTCTCCATCAGGAATTCACAAAAGAATGTGCGGGATGCAATCCTGTCTTGAGCTGAAGCACTTGCCAAAAGGAAATGATGTACCCAAAAGCGACAGGCATATTCTAACGGCCACCCAATGCGCTTCCGTCGTTCGCTAAGTTCCATCCCCGAGTTCATGGAGTACCGAGGGAGTGAGCAGATATTCTTGCACAGCCCATCATGCATCACCCTCAGACATGCTGTGGTCAGCATACCATGGCGTTCACTGCGACTGAGATGGAAGGCTTTGTCGGTGCAGCGAGTTTGATCGGTGATGAAATCAACAAATGACTTGTGATAGACACGAATCGATTCGTCGCTGTCCTCCGGGATATGCAGCACGGCATGTAGACGTCGAAGCATGGATGCCACAGTAGAAGGTTTGAGCTCCAGGATTTCGGCGATCGCATTTCTTGATAATGGGTTAAAGGCAAAAACGATGGAAGCCATAACCTCCCTGAGAGTATTGCGGTATTCTGCATCTTCTTTCTTTCCGTATCCATCTTGGAGAACCGTCAAATACAATTGGTCGATTCCGATGTTAGTTTCCGGAGTCTCCACCAGGACGGCGAGCCGGTCACGGGGTTGGTCGACGGAGGAGGAGATGTAGGAAATGGCAGTGGCAGCGAAAATAAACAGACCCGCAGATTTTTCTGTCAGGACGCGAACATCTTCTTCTGACGGCCATGAGACTGAGACATCAAAATCGCTCCTTTCCCTCACCATCTCTGGGAGACGGATTTTGAAAAACCGTGAAATGTCGTCATTAACTGCTGTCTGTTCAACGGAATGAAGGACGAAGATTGACGTGAGAGGCTGAAGGGAACGGAGGCGGAAGCCATTGCGGATAGGTGGCTCCGGCCGCCCAGTGACGAAAAATTTAATCCTCGGAATCGAGGCGATGTGACGGGCAAGGAGAGATAGGATGGCGGATGCAGGCTGGTTGTCCTTCTCTTCCTTGCACTCATCTAATGCATCGATAACGATGATCGTTGAGATCCCTGTCATCTTCAGTGGTTCAATGAGAAGTTTGGTCAGCTGGTTGTGAAGGGATTCCTGAGCGATGTCCGGTTGATGAGTTAAGATTTTCACTATGTGTGTACGGAACGCGGGGAATTTATACGCCAGCTGGAAGGCTAGGGTCGGGAAGACCATACACAGGTCTCGTCGATTAGCATAATCCCGTGAACAGAAAAAGCTTGCGCCGAGTTGCCCATCTGCGAACGCACGGCGGCAGAAGGTCTGCGCGATGGTGCTTTTGCCGCTACCAGCGTGACCATTCAGCCAATAAACTGGAAGCGACATACTGTACCATTTCAATCAATTCGGCAGTCACGGGTCACGGACCCTTCGATTTTGCCGAATTTCGGTGGCTGTCACGCGTCCCAAGGGCAATTGTCGAATCCATTTTGCGGAACTACCCCCAAAAATAGGTGCCTGCGGCGCCGGATTGTCGAATTTTGTGTCCAGTCACGGCATTCTGAGGGATATGCCGGATCCAAAAATTCGGCATGGCAGTCACAGGTCACACCCCATGCCGAATTGATTGAAATGGTACAGTAGGATCGTTGGCCCAAGCACCGATCTCATGTAAGATAGCCGTTCGAGTGCCTGGAAGACAAGTAGTATGATGCTCCGACTTATGACTCGCGTCTCGCGCATGAACCAGCGTCTGTAGAATTCGATCGTCATCTGGGAAAGGCTTATCAGTATCGTTACGGGGATGGGTGAATGTACCAACTCGTTTCCTGTGTGACACCTATCAACGGTAAAATTGGAAAGTGGAAAAGAGCAACCCACCACTAGCTTCAAGGCCTGTTCGAAGATTTCAGTTTGTACGGCCGTCTAAACAACTTTCGCATCAATGCATCACCAATCGATGAGCCGGATACGTACCTGGTACTCCACTATTGCATCACGAACGTCTTCTACCAAACTAGAAAAGACTTCCTTGTCTGAAGCAGCAGAAATGTAACTCTTCATGCTGCCCTTACTCTTGAGCGCATCAAGAGTGCCTGAAATTTCCTGCAGTTTCCTATTCGTCGATGGTACATTAACAACGGGCATTGAAAAAGGAAGGGATTACACGTACTCCAACAGCTTTAGAGTATGTGTATTTGGGGTATTGACATTGTCTTCTCCTGCTTCATAAGTTGATCGAAGGGCGTCGAGATGTTTGACGAGCCATTCGAGGTCTTCTCTATTTGTTACCCATGTCTTTAATGAAATGAATTTGGGTTTGTCCGTGAAATAAATGAGCAACGTACTTCATGATGTTCCAGCACGAAGAGAAGCCCCCCAACGATACTTTGTAGCGGTGGAAAAGCGGTAGAAGCTTCCTTCACAAATCCTATGCCTGACTTCGCCGCACTGAAGATGGTAGTTGTAGTGTTTGATCTTCGCTGGTTGGCATCATGGAGCTTGGTGCGCATCTTCCCATCTTCATGTCCTGAGTCGGGGACTTCCCCTGCATGCAAAGTGACTGGTGAATGTACGAGGGGCACGTCAGTGACCATCTTGAGGGGTGAAGCGCCTATCATGCTATCCTCCCGAATTGTCTGTATCGTGGTTACGGGCGTCTCGACACCAGCATTTGATGAGAGACCGTTTGAAGGTTTAGCCTTGGATACCTTGGAGCCTCCAAAGCGAAGGAAGGACTTCAGGAACTTCCAAAAGGACCATCGGAGAGGTTTCATCGGTGTCGAAGGAATTGATTATCGGATGCGTGTTGAAAACTGCAACACCATATATACCCGAAAACAGGACGAGGCTATGTAGGTGATTCGAGTCCATCAGCAAAGGCCTCTTCGACTGCAATCACGGGACGCACCTCATGTTGACTGTCAACTGATAAATCAGTTTCTGTGAATGCCCGATTGCCTTGATCGACTTTGCCTCAAGGCAGTTTTTCCAGTTTCCTGGCCGCAATTGAGACCGTCATATCTTGACAGGAGCACATTGAACGTTGATCGCTGAACCAAGCATGGCGAGGCCATTCATTATTTTGTGGAATACGATTCCGTCGAGGTGATCATGACTCGCTCGCGTAGCTTTCTGGGAACGGTGTAAGTAATTGTGTATTGGTTGTGTGGTGCAATGGTGGTAGAGGTCAACACTGTGGCCCGGCTTCTCGGTTTTAAGTTCCTGTTTGGTCATGCTTAATCCGGATAGTGTCGGATGCTCGCGTACGGTCATGGTGCAGACAGTGCAGTGTACGATTAACAGGACAACAAATGTTGGTTCAGCTCAAGGGCTCCCTCTTTCTCTCCTATTCATGACTTTATCTACCGGCAGAATACCTGAGGACGTAATTTGCTCTATAATCGATGAACTTCACGATGACTCTCAAACGCTGAAGCGGTGCTCGACAGTTTCTCATGTTTTCGTCACCCCTGCCGCCGACATTTGTTCCGCGTTGTAAGCCTCTCTGTAGGGTCATATCCTGGCCCACGACGTTACCTTCGCCTATATGATCTACTCAAAAGTAACCCCACGGTCGCATCGCACATTCGGGAGGTTCACCTCGAGGTGGATTATTGGATGATATTCTGCAACGATAACACTGTGGCACAGATTCTCAGGATGCTAGGTGCTGTACGGACGTTCCTCCTGAAAACCACAAAGCCATTCCCTCGATGGGACTCAGATCTCATTCCTTTGACATCCGCGGTCCTCGATTTGATCTGCTCAACCGCTGTCCAATCTCTCACCCTTTGGTGCTCGTGTTGGTGCACTTTGCCGTTCAACAAAATGCAGCTTGGAAAGCACATTCGGCACCTCACATTCTCTGGAGACCAATGGAATACTTCATGCAAACATTTCGAAGGCTCTTCCAATGAAAGCCCTCCCCGACCACTGTTTCCAAGCCTTGCATTAGATTGTTTGGAGATGGGCGGCCTGGGGTGTAAGTTGCTGGTCGGAGGTTTGTTGAAACAGCCTTCCTCCTGTGCCCTTGCCCAACTACGGGAGCTGTGCGTACACCTGTACCTGACATACCTTTGCAAACTGGACTAAGATAGTTGTAATGTAGGTTTGCATAATATACAGAAACTTATCGAGGATGCAGGTTTGCAAACTTACAACACTTGTAGTTCCTTTGCAAAGTGTGATGATCATTCTGTTGCTACGCCACTTGTGCTCTCCGCCTGCTGTTCCCGCTCGTCATTCCACCCCGCCGTTCCCGCCAGTCTTCCCGCCCCGCCGCTCGCGTCCTCGCGCTTCCCGCCTGTGTTTCCGCCTTGTGTTCTATGCGTCCGTCCGCCATCCGCCTCCCGCTTTCTTGGCAATTCTTTTTTTGGTACTCAGGGCGCTTTTCTCACACAGGATCACTTAAAGCCGACTCTCTCGGGCCAGGAAGAACTGTCAAAAATGGTCTCTATTCTGTCGATTCTGTATCCTCACCAATCGTGTCTAACTCAGTATCGAGTTCGGGCGGCACTACGTCAATCCCAAGCCCAATCTGTACATACTGTGGGACGAACCGCCACACATGTTGGCAACGTGCCTTCATGGCACGGAACTGCCATGCTTGCTGGGTGGCATACGCATGAAGGCCACGTTCGATCCCCTCGTCCGCGGCCATCACTACCTGCGCACGGCGGTCCCACTGCTCTGCCCGACTTTCGAAAAACTGAGCGATCCTTCGCATCTCCTCCAGCAATAACTGAACCTCCTCCGACCAGCGATCTGCCCTTGCCTTGCTCTTACACCACTCAATGCGTAGAGCTAAGTAGAAATAAGTACAGTAGTGTAATAATGAATATAGTCTCACTTACCATCTTGTAATCCGACTTCAGCATCAATCTGCGAGCCGTCGCCGAGTCGGGTCCAGATCCAGGAAAGTTCGCGATGACCTTCAGACTCGTCACCATTGCCTGATAGTTGTTTGATGTCGGCATCTGCTAGGACAGGATACGGTTTCTCCCATCCTACCTTCGTCAGCGGAGCGGCCAGCGTCCGCAGTGCTCCCCGAGCCACCCGATACTTTATGGCAGCGGCATTGATCTTGTCCTTAACGCGTTGAATAATACCACGGGATCGGGTATTCTGGTGCTGGCCTCGTTGGAACCGATCCTTATCGATGTACAGGTATGCCTGAAGGCGAAGACCGTTTCGGAGCTCGTCGAGAGCATCGTTGGCTTGAGACGAGCGCAGCTGCCACTCCAGTTCACGCAATCGGTAATCACAGTCTCGTCGCGGCGGCATCCCGGATGGAAGAAGGAGTTCGATTTGCTCTGCTTTGATCTCAGCCTGGTCGTCTGATTCTTTCTCGCGGTCGGATCGAATCCTGCGGAGGATAGGAACGTAGAGGTGCTGGATGTCGATCCACCTCTCGATCTTCCGCTTCAGAATGTTACGTCGAACCTGGATCCGTGTGACTTGGAGGTCAGTGGAGTGTGGACCGAGCTCGGCTGCATCGACAACAAGTCGCCGCCTATTGACAGTGAGCATGGATGGGAACAACACGGAAGGCATACGTACTGCTGCTCCTCCAAGTCCAAGCCAGTAATGATCAGCTGGCTTGCGGAAACTTCCTCATGGAGGACATAGGCGTCGCCATTTGCCATTTCAATTGCGTCTTGTTCAGCAAGTGCGCGGCGAACTGCGTCCAGGGTTAGGCCTTTTAAACAATCAATACATGAAGCCTTATTACAGTGAACTGAAGTAGACTTACTTTTGTAGCGTGTCTCGAAGGGATTAGGGTTCCTGTGATCGTCCTCCCATAGTTTGAGCTCTTCCTTCCATCGATCGACGTGATGTTTGGGAATTCCGAGCTCGAATTGGTGATACCGGAAGACTTGGTCGCTGCGGTCCGAAACGGCGTCTTTGATCTTGCGTAGTAGAGATATAGCTACAGGTAATTTTTAGCTCGGAGGTGCCAGAATAGAGATACCACGTACCCATCAACGTCGTCTTCTTCCAGTTCCAGTCACCGAAGTGGTCATCCAGCGTGTCTTGTCGAGAACCCGGCCCCATCTCCCGCGTGCTCGTGGCTACTGGATTGATATGTGACCAGCCACGCTCCGGGGCTTCGCCATCCGTTCGCCCGACACCAGTATTGAAGTTGAAGGAGAATACTGTTTGACACGCCATGATGTGTGCCGGAAGGTGAAATTTAGGGATCAGGAACACAAAATTTCGGCGGCCCTCATGGTCGACATGCATATGATGCGGGTATTGGCGCATCCGATCCCAGACCTTGACACTCCACTGGCAGACGATGTCATATGAAACAACGATCTCGACCAGCTCTGTATCTTTGATGCTTGAGAAGAAAAGATAATCCATATTAACATATCTACCCATGACCAAGTCAGTGGCTAAGAAGGTGACAGATCATGAATTATACGCACCGTTCTCCCTTTTGAAGGTCGCCGACAGATGAGGGGCGTTTGATGTCGTGGCGAGCACAGTCAATCGTTCCCACGCCAGTTGCTGCAAGGCCTTTCGTTGAGCGTTCCGCATCCACTGCCTTGTGGTTGGAGCATGTCGAAGGCTTTGAGTGCACCATCAGCCAAGGCATGGGAGTAATTTTGAATCTCTTACATCTTGTATAATCAGTGTACCGTATGTGTTCAGAAAGTCTCTGAAGTTCGAGCTCTGAACAAAATAGGCCCAGCCGTCTCCAAGTGCAGGATCTTTGATCCAATTTGAGACTAATTTTCTCTTGAGGCGAAAATTGGCGTCAATCCCAAGGAACAGTCGATAGAGCCAGCTGGCACAAATAAACGTGTCAGTGAGATGCGACTGTTTTCAGAGAACTAGAGTACCGTTGATGAGATGGAGCATCTTCCCATCCTTGAGGAAGGTTGAGTCCCGGTTGGGGACACGCAGGACATAGAACGGCGCATTCACCTGGCCGAGTATTCGAAGCGCCGGTTGGATCGTGGCCTCGCCCGGCTCGTTTGAGCATCTTGACATGGCGATATTCTCTGACCATGGTCAGCAGTGAGGGGTAGCGATCCTACGGTTCAAGGTATGTAAAAAAAAAAAGAGAAAAAAGATGATCTGATTTCGCACCTTTTGGGCTCTCAGCCCTGTATTGTCCGTTAATCGTGATAATGTTTGATAGAACTCAAAAGCTGATGCTTTGGACTCGAAGTTTAGTAGCTGAAAATGTTTCAGGACTGAGAACGTCGCAGCTGATTTTGGATTGCCGACCGTTGCTGGAAACCAGCGATAACGAAGGAGTTGGATGAAGGGATGCTGGGCTGTCTCGCAATCGCAATAGTCAAGCCCAACCTCATGAATACCGTTGATATGAATGACGACGAAATCATCTGCGGGCGCACACTTTGGGCGCACGCAAGACTCGCCGATTCGGTGGCCGAGCTGGATTCGTAACCCAAGTTCCTTGAGTGTCACCTTCTGAAAAAATACACCGGTCCATTCCTGAACATGTCTGTTAGCCAAGCTGGTATAAAAATGTTAACGCTCGCTCACCTCAATTCGATGGAGGCACAACTGTGCGTGCTTCTCAACAAGACAAGCTTTACATAACAGCTGGCCACCGTCGCACTCTTCGCATCGGAATCTGGGTGGATGGACTCCACAGCAAGGGCATTCTATCATCGTGTAGTCGCCCAACCCGTCCCATCGGATGTCTTCAGCCACGAATGTATCTCGGTCTTGTATCCAACAGAGCAAAGGGTTATCCTATGTATCAATTGATTAGGAAAACAAAACAGGTTCAACTTTACAAAAACTCACAGCCGGACGCCTTCGCCTTGGATTGACCACAGTCTCAGCCAGGTTTTCTAGATATGCAAAGTCCATCCATGACGTGTCGCACAGGTCAGGATCACCAGGTGGCGGCAGGTGCTCAACGTCATCTTCCCTGTTCTCCGGTAGTTCCGGCATGCCATCGGCGTCTACGAAATGTTCACGACGTCGTTTTACGGGTGAGGCAGAGACGGGATGATAGGTGGTTGACCAACCAACGTTGCCATTCGGGAGCGGGTGGAGTCGGAAAAGAGGAATATTCTCAGTCTGGTGAGGAGGGGTGCAGCATCCAGCATCGGAGTCAGGGGATGCTGCTCTGATGTGTAGGTTGGGGTTTTTCGCCCTGCGTCGCCCATGCATGTCAGAGCCTGAAGAGTTGGTGTCCGGAGGAAATGGTTGAGAAATTCTTTGGCCGAACGTGTCTCAGAGAAACGCCACGGAAAAGATGCCAGGACGGTGGCGCACTCAGAAAATGGACGGCGTATGCGGTGAACTTGTCTTAGTACCTGAATCACAGAAAATGTAGTCAGAGAAACCAGTTCGAAGTCCTGAATCAGAGAAATACGTACCCGAGAACATATCGAGCATGCGTCGCACTCAGAAAATGCCGAACGGACGGTGTTCGTGACGAAACTGTACCTAAATCACAGAAACGTAGTTAGAGAAACTGATTCGAAGTTCCTGGATCACAGAAAACATACCTGGGAACGCATGGCGCACTCAGGAAAACAGACGGCGTGTGCGGCGAACGGTACCTAGATCACAGAAACGTAGTCAGAGAAACCACTACAAAGTTCCTGAATCAGAGAAATACGTACCCGAGAACATACCGAGCATGCGTCGCACTCAGAAAATGCCGAACGGACGGCGAGTGCGATGAAACTGTACCTAAATCACAGAAACGTAGTTAGAGAAACTGGTTCGAAGTTCCTGGATCACAGAAAACCATACCTGGGAACGCATGGCGCACTCAGGAAAACAGACGGCGTGTGCGGCGAACGGTACCTAGATCACAGAAACGTAGTTAGAGAAACCACCACGAAGTTCCTGAATCACAGGAATACGTACCCTAGAATACATCGTGCACGCGGTAAACTTATCTCAGTACCTAAATCACAGAAACGTAGTCAGCGAAACCAATCAAAGTTCTTGAATCATAGAAAAACATACCCGAGAACGCATCGTGCATGCGGCACACTCAGAAGACGAATGGCGTATGCAGCGAATTGGACCTGAATCACAGAAACATGGTTAGAGAAAATAGTCCAAGTTCCTGAATCACAGAAATACATACTTTAGTTTTCAGAGTGCATGCGGCGTCTGAAAACGCCGAACCGATGGCGTATGTGACGAATTGTACCTGAATCACAGAAACGTAGTTAGAGAAGCCAGTATGAAATTCTTGAATCACAGAAATACGTACCCGAAATTAGATCGTGCATGTGGTGCACTCATTCAAGTACCTGAATTACAGAGACGTTGTTAGCCTGGATTGTAGCGCATGGAGTTTGAGGTCGCTGGGTTTGAAGTTTCAACGATGGAGAGCGCTCACACCGCACAATGTTCACGCCGGGTACAGAGGGACCTGAAAGATGTATTCTTTATTGGCATCAACGAAGATCTATCCTGTGAACTATGTGTTTAGCGAAGGTAATTAGCGAGAGAATACAGAACGTTGATCTGCTGCAAGGTCTGTGAGCTTCGAGAACAACCCTAAAGCCTCCTTCGTCCGCTCATCGTTATCCCCGTCGAACTTACGCTTCTGACTTTTACTGATATCCTTGTCACCCTTGAAACCATACCTGACCCATCGAAACAGTCCGCCGGCACAGTATTGGGCGATAGAACGACGAGTCTCGCCATCCTGAATACGACAGTTACCATGCCGGAGTACGCTTGATGGTAACAGGATGGTGGAGCCAGGAGGAAATTCGATAATCAGGCCCAGGTCGAATAAAATCAGATGACCACCAAGTTTGGGGTCGTAGTCGCCAAGTGCGGTCAAAGCGCAAAGTCCGTACGCGACGTTTCCGTGGTCCGTGTGTTCCAGTGTGATCGTAACAGGGCCCAGGTTGAACGTTGTCGCAGGAAAAATGCTGTTCGAAAAGTTGGCCCGAAGAGTCTTGTCATGGGTAAAGAGTGCATCGAGATTGGTCTTGTATACCTCGTATACCTTGGGAGCACAATACGCAAATGCGGCTATAGATTAATGTGAGCAACGAATCGATATTGGACTGAGGCTACGTACATGATTGGAATCCAGCAATTCGGCGTATATCCTCATTTTCCAATAACAAGTCCAGAATCTCGCGCCGATCGGGCTGGTCGTGCACAAGATTACCTGGCAGCTGGGCAGACGTGGATCGGTCAGAAGAATTGGGATAGATGGAGTTGTAAATAGTACCCTCTGCCCGCCACCATGGGAAACACCGCAAGCCAATGCTACAAAATCACCTCGGCGGCCCGCCTCCTGCTCCGGGGTAAACGCGGATTGTTCGTGGCCACGCAAATGCATTTTGTTCATGAATTTGTCCGCACCCGAGGTGACAGCGGGCCATGAGGCATCGCCCTTTGGGATGCCCGCGAAGTACGTGATGATTCGGCCCTCGCTATCCGTAAGGGCATGAGGAGTGCTGGAATCATCCATTATCAGTCAGATTATCTCAAGAAATAAAGAACAACAGTACTAACATTCCATCCCATGCAAACAGTTTGAAGCCTTTGTCTTTGAGCTCCTCGAGCGACGGCATATGGTAAACGCGCTTCTGCAGTTTTCCAATCCAGCGACCACCGGCAGCAGGAAGATCCTCTGATTCAAAGTCCATCCGTGATGAAGGCAGGTCCGAAACTTGAAGAGCCGGATTGGTAACTTGCGGACGGTAGTTGAAGGCAAGGGTTGGTGGCGCAGTCGCGTTGTGCGAGCGCTTTATTGAGCGGCGATCCTTGCTCTTCGACTTGTTTCGTGTGACTTCCTGCGTCCTTGCAAGAGTTCGGGGTCGAGGTTCAGGGGGAGCCTGAGGTTGAGAGGTTGACGGAATAGAATGGCGAGCAGGTGATTGGAGAGGTGAAGGTTGTGTCGAGTGAGAGGTTGAGGTAACGGAACCAGGAGAGAGTGGATGTTGGGTCACAGAACGCGTCGAGGCACGCTGAGGGAGCTTGCGTGTTGGTCGCGACGGCCTGGTGTCAGGCGAGGTAGAGAGAGGTGCTCCTTCATTATCGCCCTCGCCGTTTTCGTGACGCTCAAACTCGGCGCAGATAGCCTTATGAAGAAGCGGTTGGACAGAGATTTGCGTTGTGACACCAACGACAGAAGATCCGACGTTCATCTAGAGAGATATCAGCATCAAAAATAAAGGGGACAGGACACGCGACGTACCATATCCAGGCCCATCCTGACGCGTCGTATATAGACCTGGATACAGCCTTGGGATCGTGAAATGAATAGTCAGCTACAAATGGCTTGAAAGCGATGCGTGAACGTTCGAACAAAGCAGAGTTTCCAGCGTGCCCATGGGTGGGGCTCAACTGACCATTCTGCTCCGTTGGTTTGAAGGAGGGGGAGTGGGATTAAGACAAGGAGAACCACGACGTACCGGGGGGGTCTGAATCAGAATTCACGTTGGTGCTGTGTTGAGTTGAGTGAAGGACCGTTCGAAAACGCGATAAACAAAAGATCAGATCGCGTGACCTGTGTGATGTCATTGTCGCCCAATTGTGGCAAACCGTCCTCGATCAAATCTGATCGACTTGGATCTGGTCGCAGAGTTTCGGGGTAACGAAAAGGTCACGAACGGTATCAGACAGGGTAACGAAAATGAAGAAACTGGTGGTTCATGGAGTTCTGGTACCTAGGGAGGCTCCCATATCTTGCAATATCAATACAGTTAACTCAAAGACCTTAAGTTTTAGTCCACAAGCAAATACATTTAACAGAACATGTATAGAACGAAGTATGAATCTGATCAGGCACTTTAGCAAGCTGATCAAACACATCTTGTTCCAAACCACGTCTCTCATGCCTAGGGCTATTGACACGGACGGCCCGCTCAAGGAAACTAAGCAACAACGATATCGTCGCAAGCATGTCTTCACCGTACAGGGTCGTAGTTGTTATTTACCTGCATTGATGATAGGAATAAAGCACAATGTAATGAGAGGGATCGTATACGGATGCAGAAAAAGAGAGCGCATCAGTATGTGTTTCCTGCTTTCTAAACCTTGTGTGCCTTTTAATTCTCTCACTTGTCATAGGAAGGAGATGGAGGAGTTATCAAAAGGTCTCGAGGAGAGACAGCGATTGCGGGAACTGGCTGAGATGAGGTACGAGACTTGACAGGTCCGTGTTTCCATAGAATACTAATATATAACTCAGAGCAACTACGCCGGAGTCCAAACTAACCAGCTCAACACCAATGGTCACGCCTGAAGGACACTGTGTGGCCTCGATTACTCTTGATTCAATCGACCAGCTGCCAGACGACTTCTTTTCGTTTTACGACGACGACGATCTCTCTTCCCCGATACCGAAACGGAAACTCAAAAAACTGCGAGCTCCTCCTAAAGCCGACATCGACTTTGGCCCCTTCACGACCTCACCCATCCGTCTCGCGATCAGCGATAGCGACAACGACAACGAAGCAGAAATTGACCAGTACACTATATTCAAACAGCTGAAAGCGGACGTCGACGTTTGGGCTACTGCATTTGGGGGCCAAACGAAATGGTTCAATTTGGGCGACAGTTTTGAAAAGGCCCGCGAGGAGGACACTTACACAGAGTGGACGAAATCTATCTGGAATCATGCAGCCGAAGGACGCGCATTGCTTCGACGACTTCAGAGCATGGACCGAGAGCTACCACCGGCTATGTATCTTATCCGGGAGCTTTGGAGAATTCAGGTGGAGCTGGTAGAGGTCGTCGTTCGAGGTATAACCTGCCTCGAGCTTCAGGCTAATATTCTTCGAGATGGACCAGTCAATGTTTTAGCAGACATGTAATCTTATAACGCGATCCAATAGAACACAGTTAACACAGTATATTGTCCATTGCGAGAGGCTACGTTATGCTACACTAGGCGGGAGCCAAAGTAGTGCGAGTCACGATAAGCGTAACCTGTACAACTTCACCTCTCTGCAACGCCGCGTCGTATGCTGCCACAGCAGCTTCTTGAGTGGGGTAGTTGATGGCGACGTTGCCACTGATACCGCTGCAGTTGGCAATAACGTTGTCACTGTAACCTAAACTTAGTGACATGTTTAAAGATGATCAGAAATAACTCACGATCCTTGATAGACGCCAGGAACACGTCCGACAGTGACAGCATACCAGCGTTGGCTGGAAGGGATGCTAGTGCTCTCACGGAAATGGACTGTGATAAAAAAAATTAGAGAAACCAAGATATAGAGCAAAAGATTTACATACCCTCTGGAGTTGGCGGGCGGCTAGGCGCGGACATATCCCACACCGACGATGTCTCGGACAAGGTGTCGACGACGACGGGATGTCCAGAATGAGTCGAGGGCGCAGATACATGCACAGCCGGTGCACTGGTGTCCGTGGCCATTGGCTGGTCTGTGAGATACGTTGAATAAATGTATCACCTTTGGATAGAGGGAGCACAGACCTGGAGCGGCGTGAACGGCCGCTAAGGCCCTCACTTCTTCGGCGGATGCAACGCGCGCACCCAGGGCTGTCAAAAGAGCATCTGGATATGTGTCAAATGGGGAGGTCAGATGTGAACCAATCGACGTACGCGTTGGGATCGGCGTAACGCGCTGAAGGGCTGAAAAAATAAAAGTAAGATGGCAGCCACAAGTTCAAAAAAGGATTTCGAACCTGTTTGAGCCGTGTTGATCGCGACTTGCGCGGTGTTGAGGGCGGTAGCGCATACTGAGAGAGCCTCGAATGCAGCAACACAGGAACAGTCGCCCTGTTTCTGAGTGTCGATGTTGGAGGTGGAAAGTTGCGCCATGAGCTTGACGAAACTGTGACCAAAATGTAGAGTATTTAAAAGAAAAAGGAACGGTGAGAAGTGTGACAAAAAAGGAAACAGGATGGTGCTCACTACGATCTTGATGAGGCACCAGAACATTGGAATTCCACATGGTTTCCAGAATTCGAGTCTTGTGTGATAGGAATGAAAAGAGGGTGCCAATTTACGCGAGGATGTATCGAAGCAATCATGGAGATAGGGTCGGTCGATGGTGGTAAGTTGTGCGAGCATCGGATTGGAAGGCTGAATATGGTCGAACGAAGATCGCATTGAAGGGCTAGAGTTGGCGATCGACGTTGCATGAGGCTCGCATTGGAAGATTATTGTTCGCGGCCGTAAATTACGCGAGATGAGGTGAGATGGTAGATTCGAAGTAATGACGTACCTAGTCTAGTTACGCGAATTGGAGAAAACAACGCGCTTGGTGGCGTGGCGCGTCGAGCACTGCTGCCGCGTGATCGCGATCTTGAATAGTTTGCATAGCGGACAGAAAATTACCTTCAATTCATGTTTTGGAGGCATCTGAAGAATGCACTGAGTAACGCAAATCGTTGAGTCAAGCAAATGAGATGAAAGTACCTGCGACGGGCGAGCTGCGGAGGAGCACAGGCAGATCAGCTCTATACCTCAAAGAGAAATAGTAAGTTGTTATTATCAACTTCAATATGCCGTCGTAACCGACAGATTCGGTTTGCCTAGATCAAGGTTGGATAGAGATATAAATATTGAGAAGATTCAAAGAAAAAAATAACCACCCATACAAAGTCACTACACTGGTCCATATACTCTCTATGCCGGCAATCTGGACAACTGTAGAACAGCGCGAATGGCTCCGCCAGTGCCTCCCCGATTTCCTCGAAGCCCAGAAGACAGGAAAGACGGATCGCTTTCACAAGACCGCCGCGGAAGCCTGGTTCAAAAGGTGGCCTGAGCCTATCGACCCAACGCTCACGGGAGCCGTCTATGAGCTTCAGTTCTCACGCGCCCTTGGAAAGCGCAAGAAGGTATGTAGTTTGAAATTGTTTCGAAGTTAAAAAATAAAAACTCACGGTCATTGTGTAGCAACTTGTGACTTGGTTCCTGTGGAACTCCAAGGCGGCCAGGCGTTCCACGGCATCGAGTGGCCATAATATATTCGAGGCAAGCGAGAAGGACAAGCTCGTTCGCGTCCCTCGCGCCGTCGACGCGTACCAAGCACTCTACAGGGAGAAGACCCATCCCGCAATAACCAAGGCCTTGGACGACGCCGGAGAGATCTCCAAGATTGAACGTATCCAGATCATTCGTGACGTTCCGGCCAGATTGTGGAAGGAGGAGACGCAGAGCGTAAAAGATAGGGTGAACACGTACGTTGCCGACCACAGGAAGGAGAAAGATGACCAGATAAGGGAGCTGAAGGTGAAAGCAAAGGGGAAGGGATCCAGAGTTGGAGGGCTGCCATCGGTCGAGGGACTGCCACTGGCGGCGGAGCCTCACGATATGTGGGAGGGGAAGGTCAGCGATCCGCAGGTCCGGTCCGATGGAGAAACCTGGCATGTGACCGTGGATGGTGTGCGAAAAGCTTTAGATTACCACGGGTATGGACAATGGTTGCAAAGTCTTGTCAATGTGTAGTTAATTGTTATGGCGTTGAATTCAAACAGGGCCATCCAAAAGCTTCCTCACGCACTGAACGAGTTGATCACAAACGCATCTGAGGCAACTGGCTGGGTTTTCGTTGTATTGGCGGCTGGTCCGAACCCGCTTGCTAATGGTGATATACACAGCCTAGAGTAAGTTTTTTTTACCTGTGTTGTGGATGATTTACTCATTGCTTCCAGGCAATACTTTGGGCCGAAGTCCACGACAGGGCATACATTCCAAGAGGCACACGCGAAGTACAAAGAAGCCGTTGAAAGGCCGTTCTTGGAACATGTAAAGGGCGTTTTCCGTGAGTTCTTACACTATTTGCTAGCATGCTTTGAACTAATGCAACATGACAGCCTCTCATATTCGAAAACTTCGAGCTCTTAGTTCATCTGAGCTGAAAGTAGTCAATGCTCAAAGCCGGCGCGACAAGAAGAAACCCAAGTCGACACTTTTTGTCTCAACAGATGACGAATCGGTTCCCTCAGTGTCGGACCTGGACGACCTCCTCCCTATGCCAGCTCCCCGATCTACAGCATCTCCAAGCCCTGGTCCGGACATATACGGTGCCATGTCATCGTCATCACCCTTCTCCCCACGCAAGCAAGCCCGTGAGCGATTTGAGCGCGATAGGGCTTCTAGGATGCCGGCGATGGATTTCGAGGATGATGAAGATGGCGACGACGAGTACTGCGGTCCAAGATCCAAAATGCCTAACCCTCGCACACCCAACTTGGATCACGCGGCAGACAGGATCGACGAGCTGGTGAGGGAGATGGATATCCTTATTGCCGAGGAGGACGCTGCAGCTGCCAAGAAGATTGTTTCGAGTTCGCTCCATGATCAGCTCCCTGCGCTCCCTGCACCCTCAACACCTGTCCACTCCCGCCAACCTCCACAATTATCGCCATCGCTTCAGCCGACAGTCCCACCCCCCGACCTCTTATGGAATTGGAGATCCCCCTCTTCTGGCCTTAGCTTCCCTACCGTTCCCGCCACCACACCCACCGTCGCTCCCACCACCACACCCACCATCGCTCCCACCACCACACCCACCGTCGCTCCCACCACCACACCCACCGTCGCTCTCACCACCACACCCACCGTCGCTCCCACCACCACACCCACCGTCGCTCCCACCACCACACCTACCGTCGCTTCCACCATCACACCTGCTGTCGCACCCGCCGCTGCACCCGTTGTCGCACCCACCGCTGCACCCATTGTCGCACTCACCGCTGCACCCGCTGCATCCGCCTTTGCACCCGCCATCGCACCCACTGCCATACCCCCCGCTGCACTCGCCACCGTACCCACTGCTCCATCTGTCACTAGGCCCACTGCCACATCCCCCGCTGCTGCACCCGCTGTTGTACCCACCGCCATCACAGCCATTGCACCCACGATCACCCCCATTGCCGCGCTAGACTATCTCGTTGCGGATACAGCAAACCTTGCTTTAGCCGTCCACCCCCAGCCTAACGGAGGAACAACTAAGGCACAGAGCCGTAGTCAAGAGGCAGCAAAAAAGCGAGCAGAGACCTTGGCGAGGAAAAGGGAGGCAACATCAAAGGCAGCAGCAACTCGTGCCGACACATTGGCAAAGAAGAAGGCGGCGGCAGGAACAGGAACGTTAGTGGCCAGTCCGAAGAAAGTGCCTGCTTCCTCGGTCGTAATCGGCTCTAAGCGAAAGGTCGTAACGGACGACGACAACATAGACGCCCCACTGGCAGAGCGCCGAGTTCGATGAACAATTCGTGCACCACCTCCCCCCGATTCCTCTCCAAAGAGGCGGTCAAGCCCGCCTCCAAAGAAGCAGTAAGTCTCGTTTTGTATTTTCTTTACGTCTCCTTATTCCTTATTCCTTTTTCTTACAGACGTAAAACCCGATGATTGACCTTGGAGATATTGATGACTATCAAGTTTTTAAACAGATATCTCTTTTAGTTACGAGCTTACGTAGATATAATCAAATGTTTATTGATTGAGTCTGCATTATCAACTTTAAGTCATGTGTAAACGGTTCAGTAACCTTCAGAAATGAAGTAACGAAACGGTCGCGGACAAGTCGCGGACAAGTCGCGAACAAGACCGCACAGACGTGCAACTAAGTAACGAGACGCATAGCCGAGTGAGGAGAGACGAACAAACGTCTCTCCTCACCCAACAGGCCTGGCAACATTTTGCCAGGCCTGTTGCGGAACAAGGATGACTCTACAGACATCAGTAGAGTTGGGACTTAGGAAATTCTGAAATTGGAACAACTAATGATGGGATCATTTTGAGGGACTTACCTTGGCACTGTTCGTAACAGCGATGAGGGACCGAGGATGCCATCAGCAATAGCGATCAGAGTTTGATTCCAGTGAAGGTGTGTGCTAATATTCCATCGTATCTGGGCACTGCTTCTGACAATGACGGGAGGTCCTGGACGCCATCAACAACAGCGATCAGCAAATTCTATTTTCCGCATAACAACTGATGGATAGCCGAAACGGATTGCCGGAAGCCGGGCTGCTGTAAAAGGAAATTTCCTGATTCCCGGAGCATCAATAGTGTTTTGCAAACCGTTGTTCTACAATGGTTTCTGTCAATTATGCAAAACTCCATATCAATGGTTATCTGTCTGTCTATGCAAAGTATTGACAGTATTGCCTGGTGCGTACTGGGTTGGAGGGATGATTCCTTCGAAGCAGCGCTGGATGTCTTTACTGTTGCAGCTGAATCGATAGAGTCGGTCATGTTCATTGGGCCATACTTCCCAAAGTGTATGTTGTGCTCTCATCTTTATGCGGCTGTTCTGAGTAATAATCTAACTACACAGATATTCCGCCCGAGGATCGCCCACTCAGGGTGATGGACCTTCATATTCTCCGCCGCACTCGTTCTGTCGTGCACTCGTTCTGTTGTATTTTATGTTCACCACATCTGGTCAGAGGAGCTCAACGGAATCGAATGGTGGGCGTGGATGGCCCCGATTTTCAATACACGAGCACTGCCCCAATGCCTGGAGGAGCTAACGATCATTCTGGAGACAGAGTATGACCAGGAGTGGCAAATGGGCCCCACAGCGGAACAGGTCATAGACGATTTTGATTGGATGAAATTTGATAGGGTCGTCAGCCACAGTTTCACTGGGGGCAGCTACACCAACTTACGCAAGGTCCACCTTGAATTACTAATCCACGAACCCACAGATGCAGACGAAGATTTCGCGCGGCACCGCCTTTTCTCGAACTGTCCCTGGTTAGCAGAAAGGGGACTACTGTCCTTCGGAGTCAGCAGGTCATGGGGCGAACGGCTTGTACTCGAGAGGTTTTCAGTAGCGAAAGAGATATAGATCGAAACATGCCGCACCACTTGAATATGCCAGCTATCACTATTTTCAGCCTTCTGTAAGATTCATGACGGACCTTCCGGACCAAGAGTACTATGAAATAGGACCTCTTCCATCGCATACCCACTCCGTTTAAGTCCAGGTCGTAGAGTGATCGAGATTGGTCAAAGGGACTACATGTGGGGGCACAACTCATGTTTGATGGCGGCGGAAAACTGATAACGCATCTTCCATGTGCACAACATGCTAGGCACCGTCATGTCAAGCTCCAACGGCTTTCGACCCATTCTATCCACGTCAATACTCATATTTATTTACGATCCAGCCTCCGCATGTGGCTATCTTAAAATCACTTCCTGCTCGGCCCCTCTCGCCACAGCGCATTGACGGGAGCCAGAGAAACGCTCACCCATTGGACGATGCTCGAGTCCAATTGGACGAGAGTGGTTCCTTGGGCGTCAATTGCTTTGTCCTGTGGCCTCGTAGTACCTGGAATCCGTCACCCCAGAGACGGACCTATCTCCTATCATTTTCGAAATCGTTCAAGATCGTGCATCAGGCGAGACTGTCATCGCGTGTCACATCGCGTCACCGGATGGATATATCTGATAAGTGGTACCTCCTCTGCCTCCGAAAATCTTCTCGTCTACCCACCCCAGTCAGTTATCCGCGATAAGCCATCATGATCCCTCGTCTCTACATGCCACAACCGTCTATTTAATAGTCCAACCTCCAGCTGTTACGTCCCACGCGAACCATGCAATTCAGGCTGCTTTCCGCTCTGTTTCTCCTTCTTGGCACTTCGGTCTTCGCTGCGCCTTCAAACCTGGAGTCGAGAATCATCATCAACTGTACGCAGTTTCTCGATGCCTCCTGTACTAGGTACTGACGCAACATGTAGGTTATTCTAGCTCCGTAAGTAATTCTTCTAGCACGTTAAATTCGTCTTGTCACTTATGTACGATACTTTACAACAATTCGTTCCGAAGGCGTGTAAGACACCTCGTCTCTTTCTTCAGGAATCAGTCTGCTGACATCTTACTTCCAGGCCCTTCTGGCTTTGAATGCTGTGGCCCGCCCACCGACTTGGGTGGAATGTATGTCCTTTTCGACCTCAACCATCCCCTCCTCTCTGATGTCGTGGATCCCAGATGCAAACGCATCGGGTCATATTGCCCCGCACCTTGAATATTCTTCAAGCACTGCGTGTTGAGGTAAATTTTGCGCCGCCGAAAAGTCATCAAAAGTTGAATAGGTGATGACATTTCTGCCAGATTTCAGTTGAACTATTTCCAGTGTCCGAAATATAACTCAAATGCTAAGGCCTCTGATTTCTCTCTCCTTTCCTCCAGAAAAAAAGAAGGGACCTGCAGCGAAAATATCTTAAGCCCCAATCCTGAATTGTAGCGGAGTTTAGAAACAACTTGTCTCCGACCACCATCTGCATCCCCCCAACGACGCGTCAGTTCTCGTCGATGGTACCGTTGCCATCTCCAGCCCCGCGACCTCGATAACAGCAATACCTTTTCGACCTACATGAGTCTAGAGATGCCCAGTCAAGATCGATATCGTCTGTCCCCAAATGTGGGGGTTTTGTCACTTGTGATGGGTCGGAATTGGCGCGGCGAATCTGATCGAAGACGGCTGGATTCAGGTCCAAATTTGAGGCAAGTAATTCGTGTATTCGCATGATTTTGGTATACTGATACTTCTCCTAGGTAAGCGCATGTATAGGCAACTGAAGGTCGCTATGTGACATCGGGCATCACACGGACACTCCTTAGCGCCAATTACACGGTGCGTACACGATCTAAGTATCACTATCTATGACTCTGGTATCCAATTCTAGTAGCCCGGTCGCTCGAGTCCAAAGGTCATGGATGGGGTGCATATATGCACGCATTTGGCCCAATAATTTGGTATTTACTTCACTTGTTTCATCACCTAGCATGACACGTAGTAATGACTATATCACAGGCATCACGACCATATGCACAGTCTCAAATCCCAACTCCCGACGCGCTTTCGCCCCATCATGATCAGTGTTATCCCTGTACTGTAGGGACTATCCTTGTTTGCGGCGTCTACTGGGGAACTAGCTACTATTTGTATTCTTGCCGTACACTTCTAATATACATATTTTTGTTCATTCACTGGTCGTGAGAGCCCAAAAACATGACCATAGAGCGAGCCCAGGAGCCAGTAATATTATCATTCTGAGGTTCAAATTTATGTCCGCCGAAATGAAGCAGAAATTTTGTTGCCGAAATCTTGTCGCAAAGCTATCGTAAATGGAGAAGTTCGGCTGCCTTTTTGCGGGATGCAAAGGTTGCACAGATCTGGTTCAAAGATAGAAAAAATGCAGTAATTCAGCCATCTTTCTTCCGTCCAAAATTTTCCTCAACACGCAGTGAAGGGAATAACAAATTCAGCGCATGATATATCTCGATTTTTTCATGGTATAAATACAGTCAAATTAGGATGCAATAAGTTATTCTTCCCATTTTAACATCAGCGTCTTTCGTCTTTTGGTGAACGTTAGGCCATCGTAGTGATTCTGCGCCTGTTGGACAACTCTCAGGGGACGCACCCAGTGAACCATGCCAATGCCAACTGACGATTTTGAACACACAGTATCGCTTGCAAAGTAAATGAGTAAACGGCGGCCTGGTGTCCGGAAGGTAGAGATTGAGAATGCGACAAGATCCTGAATAGATTGACTGTATTTTGTGGTGGGTAAAAAGAACTGAAGCCGATATCAGGATAGCACTGACATTCAATGAGGGACCATCGAAGGCTCAGCTGACATACAGTGAAAGGTTCAAGGACGAGAGCTGGGCATATAAAAGCATTCCTTCTTGAATTCCGTTCATGAGGAGCAAGGAGCCACAACATAAGTACGAGCATAATTCAAAGAGAGCAGGTGAATCAGGAAGAGGAACACATTATCGTAGAAGTCAATTGGAAGGAAATTTAGACGCGACATTTAGACAATGATCGATGAGGATTGAGGTTACGATGGACTCCCGAGTCTGATGAAAGAGCGGAGACAGCATCAGAAGTCGTGAATAGCGAAGCCAGGTGGTTACACAGCACATACTTATTGTTTCCATCTCGGGAGATGGGGTGCCATTTCCGCCGCAGCAGGAAGGCCCATGGTGACCCCGACTGTCGACCGTGCTTGTTATTTGCACCCGAGTCGTGTTTGCGTCGTCCTTCAGAGAAGTTTTCCCACAATAGAAGTCCTGACGTCGCCACTGTAGGTCGATTGAAGCTTCGTGTCCCGAAGGTCAACATTCATGGTCGTGGTGAATGGAAGGAAGTGTGTTTGATCTCGTTTGTCAACAATTTTGTTTCCGGCAACTTTCCTTCTTACCACGACATCTTGACTATTCTGCGCACCACCGACTCTGTATCATGACGCCAATGCCAACATCCACAGACCTTCAATGGATTGATGGGCCGCTGTGCAGTGAGTGTGATGCCCGTCTGTCTCAAAAATTCAATCTCAATGATGGGCTCACCTAGTTGATCTCAACAGGGTTCATCTTGGTCGGCGACGCCCCCATTCGTTGTCGTGTCGGTGACTTCTTAGGCACACGCCAACCATACACGACGTCTATCACCCAGATATCAGTTTCGTGATTGATAAGCCCATGATTGCAATGTGTACGGGTTGAGGATTGAAGGGAACGTGTCCAGCACCCTCGTGTGAGTCACATACAGCTCTTCGATTGCTCCAGTCTCTCGAATTATACGAGTTTGCTAACGAGAAAAATGCATCGGCTAGAAATGGCCTATTCTCTCCAAGCCCGACTTTGGCTGGCCCGTGGCACGTCAGTCTTTCGATTTCCCGTCATTCAATCAAACGGGACCCACGGCATCGGCAGTGGTATAAGATGTAGGAGAGAGAGGTCAAGAGGACGTTGCCTCATCAACGATGATTGAACCTGGGGACTCGGTATCATGAGTCATGACAGTCGTCAATCTGGAGTACAGCAGGCAGGTAAGTGCTCCCTTGAACTCCTCTCGTACGATATTGACTTGAGTCTGGCATCAGGGTACTCAGCCTTATCTTCTGCCTTTCGTTGTTGGGTGGGCTGTGGCCCTTTTTTGTCGATTTTACACGACAAGATCTAGCTACGCTACAAGCAAAGCCAATCTATTGGCATACTGAATCATACTCGCAGCCGTTATCTCTGGTTTAAAATTCGTAAGTGTCATGGTCAGCTGTGACTTGCATTCGATCATCGCAACCCAGCCAGACTAAATAAGCTCTATTATAGGCATCTCTTCCTCTCGCAACCCATACACACGAATTGTGCACCCAAGCCGACCAGTTCGAGCTCACGGCTTATGCATATCGTTGGCATTTAATATCGTGGAGTGGATTCGAGAAAGGAAGACACAAGTCTTTACGCAATTTGAAAACCGCTTGTCGAGGTGAGTGCAAAGTATGAACTAGGGCTGCGTTACATATCAGGCAGCTCAAGATGCACGTCACAGTGGGCCTCACGAACCTTTGGATCGCCAAGTGATGAGCCCGCATCTCGTACTTCTGAACAAAAGCTAGTTGTTCGATGGTGTATGCCCTGTCACACGTGAGTCATCCTGATTCCTTTGTCGTCGCCCTGAAGATCATCACGCTCATTGGTCCAGTTCACCGCCTGAATCACGTAGACATTCCGAACGCTTTGATCCAGTTCCTGAACTATCTCCATTCACATATCAAACACTGGCTTTTGGAGACGTCGATGATGGCTGCGCGATCATCCGTGTGATGAACGTCATTGCGACTAGCATCGGTATGAGAACTCTTATAATATACCGCATCCAGGAACTCATCACTCTTTCAATACTCAGATCGGCGCCATCACCACCTCGACCTTCATCTCTTGCTTTTAGGCAGGGTCTTTCCTTCGATGTCCATCCTATCGAGGAACGAGCGAGCTTTTCTCTCCACTGGATGTTCAACACACCCCCTCCTTCGGTCGTCAAAATGCGTACGTATTGGTGTAAATTTGGTCAACTCCGCAGCGCAAGGAGCCAAGGGAACGGATCGTCGGGTTCAGGGCGGGGCGCGACACCGCTATGGGCTCTTGGCGCAGGGGTAGCGCGCACGCTTCGCATCTAGGTTCAGAACGTAATTGCGTGAGGTCGTGGGTTCAATTCTCAGTGTCCAGCTTTTTGCGCTACTGGATATGTTCTGGGACTGTATGTGATGCGGAAAGATATCGCGCAGTTGAACTGTCCTGGTTTCCCTACCAGGCCGCCAGACTTAATTGATTTACGATCGGTGATTTACGCTATGACTGGCTTCTTCGCGCTGTTCAAGTCGCTACGAGACTCTTCCCTTCCTCTCAATCAATAAATCTATCATTCCAACAGCCTGTCGTGGTCCAAAATTTGCCATTCTCATCCGTGCTATTCCAGAGGATTGAGAAGGGAGACTTTATAGAAGAAATCCTTCAGATGCGGGCTGATAGCATATCGGTGATGGAGCAAATGCTTGACGGTGTCAGCGACAGTGAAAAATCGGCGCCTTGTTAGCTGATAGAAAGGTCTGCCGCTGCAGAAGTTCAGCGCCATGTGTGTCAGCGTTAAATCACCGTCAGACCGGTTTATTGTCGGGCAAGCCTTCTGCCTAACAGCAAACAAGCAGGAACAGTGAAGTACTGGAAGCAACATTCGTTCTGTCAATTGAAATAACTACATATGTATCGGTTGCACTGGTGTTGTCCACGCTGACAACAGGAATGGAATCAGTGTTCTTTCGTTAGCAACTCATCATCTGCCGAAATGCAACCACGAATAATGCAGAACAGAATATTATTGATGGAGACTAATGTAACGACGCTCAACCTCGTTGCAACGAGAGGAATACGCTATTTCGCAACATCGAAACAGCCTTAGAGGCCGATGTTGATGGGTGTGCAGCCAACCACAATGAGGCCCTTCTATAACCGGAAGCAATGAGCATTCGTCACGCATCGTCTATTGAAACTATTACTCACGAAGCTGTTTCCAGAGCAGCAGACGGGCTGCTGGGTGCTGTATCGTTGTGTCAGTAACATAGAAGGCTCAGTAAAACATTGATAATTACCAGGAGTTGCCTCCAAGGCCGATGGCGGTGAGAGGAGAGCAGGTCACTGTACGCAATAGAAAATCAGCTGCGAGAGGCTTGCACAATGCTAGGATTACTTACCGCCGACTTGTCCAGTGATGGCCGAGAGATCAAGGCCAAGGAGGGCAGCGAGGAGACCAACATGCTGGCTGTCAGCCTACAGCAACCGAGAAACGTGTTAGTACCATTCAACGGACAAGATAATGAACACCTCACGTTCTGGACGGAGTTGCAGCACTGGACGGAGCCGGTGTTGCACTGGCTCTCGTATTCACTGCGGCGGGGGATGGCGCTGGCAGTGGCGTAGAGGGCGAGGCAAAGGAGGGTAGAGACACGAGCGAACATTGTGGATTAGATGAGAAGGAAAGTGAACGAGTGTGAGTATGTGGTAGTTAGCTGAAGACTGAGAGGAATTCGACTGATGAACTTGGTGGTTCCCTGTGGGTCTTTTATATGTCGTAGGACCTGCGGGTATGCCCGTGCCGGAAGTTTGGGTTGGTTTGAAACGGCACGGAGAGGGCCCATGTACGTATTCTGGGCAAGGAAGCGAAGGAAGGGCTTCGAAATTGAATATGTCAGTCACTGACATATTCAATTTCCGGCGGACGTCATTTAAGAGGAAGCGAAGAGTGGAGTACGGTTCACCATTTGAAATTCCAATCCTCCCCGCCTTGAAGTACACATTTCCGGTGCACCAGAGGAGTGCATTCGCGTGAGGTGCCATTTATCTGAGGTAGAGTTGCTCCTCTGGTTCTCCACTGAGGAGCGGAGCCGAATAACGAGGCGTTTCGAAATTCAAAATGATCGTCAGAGAACCGAAGAAGAGTTTGCCGCACAAAGCCGCAGAACCGCCCTCGCGTTTCAGGATATTTAACCCCGTGGGTAGAGTCTGGCGAGTCCAAGTCTCGACTCTTAAATGACAAAAGCTTGAGACGGTGTTCACCAATAATAATCGAAACAGGGTACAGTTAGCATAAGGAAACATTCAGATCTCCATGAGGCAGACTGCAGGGGCACTGCACCGTAAGTGGGCATGGGGTGGAAAACTGAGGAGACATGAGGAGATGTGGAAATGGAATCGCGTGCCAACGGTGTGGGGGAGCGGATTCGTTGTCCAAGCTTGGACATCTGTACTAGTAGTATCTGACTCGAGGCATGATTAGAATGCTTGAACTACTTGTTATGGAAATGTAGTCGCACTTGTCCCATATCCTATCCACATCGTTCGTGCAACGAGGGCGAGCAAATATCGCGAATGGAATGAGAGGATCGACGTGTAGGGCTGCCAGCGGCACGCCGTAGATGACGGTGCACGGCCTAAAGGCATCAAAATCTTCACAGCAGTCCTTGAATGTAGTAGGGTAAGTATGTAAGTATCGATAGGCAAGCTGGAAAGAAACGGTCGGGAATATCATGCGGATGTTGGTCCTTCCACCGAGTCCCTCGAAAAGAAGAAACTCGTACGAAAGGGTCCGTCCAAATACGTGTGACAGAAGCTCTGCGCGAGCGTGCTCTTTCTGCCCTTGGCACCCATTAAACTGGGAGTGCGCCTGTCTCCTCGGCATATACATCTATGGAATGGCGCGTGGTTGTCAGTGTACCAGAAAGACAAGTGCTATGGTTTCATAATCCTCTAGGAACACGAATCTGACGCCTAAAAGTCAATGTTTAATAGGATTTCCAGCTCGAGGGCTAAGGATACAACCAAGGTACCATGAGTTTCAAAGCCTGGTCAAGAACTTGGTTGGTACGGGGGTCTAACGAAGTCCGAATGAAAGCGGCCTCGAAAGACATGCTTCGGTTACGCACCTGATACTCCAGGATCACATCGCGAATATCTTCAACAAGACTGGAGAATGCTTCCTTGTTCGATGCATCAGAGACGTAGCCGTTTAGAGTACCCTTGCTCTTCAGCATTTCGAGGGCGTCTGTGAGCTTGCGAGGTTCTCTATTTAGGGGATCCAAAGTCGATCAGCTGAAAGATAAGGGAGAGCACATGAGTTCGTCGCACCGAGTCAGTTTCTCGACGTGGACGTTTTGCGTATCGTTGATATCAACCCGTGTGTCGAACGATGATTGAACCGAAGCTAGACGTTTGGGAGACGTTGGACATCGTCCTTGCTCGTGACCCATTTCTTAAATTGAGTTAATCGTCAATCATCTGTGAACCAAGTGAGAAACGTACCTCGTGGTGTTGCAAGATAAAATGGAGCCCGGCAGCAACACTCTGTAACGGCGGAAACACAGCAAAAACCACTTTCACAAGACCAATGCTCGACTTCGCCACGCGCTGAAGACGATTGAGGTTCCTTCAGACCTTGGCTTTTCGACATCGCGGTTGTTCGCATCGATCGTCTGGGCTTGATCAGAGCCGTGCCTGCTGGATAAAAAAAATCTCATCGGTTTACCCAGCTTCCACTTGAGAAGTTAAGACGGGAGTTCCGATAGAGACTGCAACGAGTGTGTCGCTGTCGAGATGCGGAGCCCTACGGTGAACCTCGACCTCGACCTGCGTCGTTGGACGGTGCTAATGGGCTCAGGCGAGGACTTGGATGTCTTACTAACTCTAATCCGTCGCAAAAGCTTCATAAGTATCGACAGATGTTTTCGAACAGGTTCCATGAGTCCTGTTATCCAATGGGGCGGTCGAATGAACAGACATGGAACCAGATGCAAGGTGAGGCTATGTTTGTGGGTCGAGTCAATCAGGAAGCGCTTCGACATACAACCACGCTATTCACCTCATGTTTGCTGTCAGCGTCAGCTTCAGCCGATGCGAAGGAGTCCCCATCATAGTTGCATTGCTTCGAGGCAGTTTCTTTTCCGTATTTCCGTTAGAGATTCAGAGCTGCATCGGATTGTCGTGCACTCTAAGCAGACGTTTGAAGGAGGCTCGCCCTAGTGCGGATAGATATACATGACCGCGAAACCGTGTTGTGGACATTCTCCCATGCCAGACAAAGTCAAGCAAGGTGCAAGGTAGACCGGTGACCGTTCCCTCTATGAGTCTATCGAGGCTTGGTTCATGAAGGGATTGGTTACCAGTCTAGGTGCAAGGACGAGTTCCGATGATGGAGGGAGTCCGGACCGATTTTGTGCCGTGTTGTGATTGGTGGTATTTGGCGACAGCCTTTGGGCCCAGGCCACGGACTTGATCATCCGACTTCGGGTCACATTCGCACCTCGCAAGTACTACAGTATTCCTAAAACCTGCTGAATGTCTCCACTCTCGATATGGTCAATCAAATCTTTGGAACCTTTGCGCAAAAACAACGATACAGTCCTCAAATCCATGTTTCACACGATCCTTCTAGACGGATGTCGCGCCATATTTTTTATTCGATAGGAACACCTTTTTCCAAGAATGAGTCGTACTCTGTGCTATACATCTGTCGACGTCGCCTGTTGCTTCGATTTTCAATGGCTTTGTTATCCGGCGATGACCTCAAGGGAAGAACAATGGAATGGCTGGATGGCCGTGGCCAGAAAGCTCTTGTTGGTTACGATGGCCTACGTCGTACTTCTATCTATATAAAACCCCGTCGTAGGTTCAACGTTATCGTTAGCTCTCTCGCCTTCTACCTAAAACTGAAACTTGAGAATGCCATCGACGAATCCGACACGGAGTGCTACCCCTGTGAGCGTCCAAGTTTCAATGATCATTGACACATTTACTCAGCTTTATGGTTAGCAAGGAGCGTTCGATTGGCCTCTAAACCCGATCTCAAGTTCAAGTGGGTAACAAAACTCTCAGATATTGCTGAAACTAATTTTTCTATCATGTATAGTTCGCCGCCGCCACACGACGGTCTACGCTTTACCCCCTGAGATCCTTAGCATGGTTTTTATTTGCTGCCTGCCGTGCCTAAATTCGACATCCCATCATCGCAACGACGCTCCTTTAGTCTTTCTAAGCGTCTCTCACATGTGGAGGGCATGCGCTATCTCGACACCTCAGCTCTGGGGAGCGCTAAATATCACGCAGGGGTGTGAACCAAGCAGGCGACGCATCGACGAATGGCTCGCACGCGCGAAGGCATCCCCTCTCAGCCTAAGGCTCTCGTACCGGGAGGATTCCCCAGCTCTCCATGTTCTCGCCACTGTTCTTCGTCGGAATAACTTGAAGCGCATCGAGGCTCTTTCCATTTGCCTGCCGTTCCACAATTACTCCTCCATAGCAGACCACATCAATGGCGAGATTCCCCTCCTCTCGACTTTGACCCTGGAAGTATCAGAGAAATCGGGCGTCGGCACCATTTCCCACACTACGCTCGACTTTAGTCAAGCTCCTAATCTTCGTGAAGTCACGATAACTGTACCAGAAAACGTTACAGCTCGTATGCTCGCCTCATCGTCCGTCCGCATGCCCTGGGCGCAGTTGACTCACCTCACCGTCGAGGAAAATGCTTTGTGTCCTGATAACGCGGCCTCCATCCTCTCTCAGTGCATTAATCTCGTCGTTTGTGCATTGGAGATTGGAGGGCATTTGGGCCGGGAAGATGAGGCAGCACTCATGGACTTTCCAGTAACGGTGCTCCGAGCACTCCACACCCTGAACATTGTCGATAATGGACTTGGTTCAAGCAATCGACTTTCGCCTTTACTTCGACGCTTGACGCTCCCCGCGCTGAAGAGTCTCGAGATCGAGGCCCCTGGGATGTTGTATGGCAGGGGTTTCGGAAGGGACTTGCTCAACCTCCAAGCCCGCTCTCGTTTCGCGCTGGAATCGATGGAACTCCTCTTTGTCTGCTTCAAAATGGAACAGCTCGAAACGTTCTTGCATAGAACTCCCAGCTTGCGTGCCCTCCGCCTTGAAGCCAGATCACACCACTGTGACTACTCGCGAGTGCTAATAGGTATCCGGTACATACCATCGTCGGCTCAGAATGTCTTACCGCGGCTTCAGAAACTGTTTGTCACGAGCAATTCGCCGGATGACGGCGCCGCTAAACAGGGAGTGGTCGACTCTATCGCTTCTAGATGGTGGCCCAACGGGCAACACCCAGACAATCATGTCCAACAAAATCTTTCGCGCCTAGAACAAGTGTTCGTGCAATGGCGGGATCGATCGTTCGTCATATACAAGAATATTTCTCGTCGACTTCTCGATCCAAACGATGATTCGCCACCAACGTATATCGTGGACTGACAAATGGCCAGTCACTGCTCGCCTCAGGGAAACGTTTCACTAAGGCGAGTCTTACGGTCGTGGGGGAATCTTGAGTGCAGGGGAACTTGTTTGATTGTCCCGGCAATTTCTAAGTACTGACACATTTATGTCACACACGACGCTCTTCAACCATGACTCGATGTTAACACATGTCCCTTTCATATCCAGCCCCACCAGGAAGCCAGAACTGTTACGTCGTGTATATTATTATCTTAACATGGGCCTGCTTTCGAATTTCTGAATCATGATCGACGAAAGAACCAGACGCGCTCCTGCAGTGATGATGTTGTGAGAGTCATTATCCGCAGAACACTGGCCAGAGCTCAACGTTCAACACCGACACATTCCCCGACTAACGTAGACTGTCAGCGTATCAAAATATAATTCAGTACGGATGTCTTCGATTTTTCTCCTTGAGACGATCCCCCCGCACTGCCCATCTCTTCCACTGTTGTGGGAGTCGGGCTGTACTCTGAACTAGCAGATTGGACTTTCAACTACCAGAACCGACTCCGCCGACATTATAATATTCGGCGTTGGTGAATCCGGAAAGGAAAACAGGTTATGACAGCGCAGGAACCAGGGGGAGGGAACCTAGTATCGCATAGACGCTGGAGGCCCTTGACATAAACCCTTCCTCAGGCACAACTACGCCTTCCAAGCCCACCGTCCCTTGTCTCGCGCATCGAGCCACCGAACATAGCTGACACAAAATCCAGCAGCCAAAAGCAAAATTCCAGCGTAGACAGAAACATTATTGAACCGAGTTTGGAGGATGCTTGACCCGCCAAAGATATCGGACTTGTCGCCATTCCTCTTGTAGCTGCCAAGGATGACACCTGCGAGAGGCGCTCCAAACAACGATCCCATACCGCGAACGAAGTAGACGAATCCGTTCACGCTTGCATAGTTCTCGACGCCGTATATCTCGGTGATTGTCGTAGGGAGCAGAGCATTGTAGCCTCCAGCGTATATGGCGTAAAGCACAACGAACGCGATGAAGCGAGCTCGTGGAGCATCATACCACAGCGCAAACACGGAAAGACCCGAGAGGAAAACCTATGGTTTACGGTGAGACTCGAGCGAGGAGGAAGGCCGATGATGAAAGCTTACGCTGGTGATCATTGTGTTCTGCCTTCCGACTTGGTCCGCCAGGATCCCCATCGCTATTCTAGAGAGACTATTGACCCCACTGTTGACGGCAAGTAGTAAACTTCCAGTTGACCTCGAGTAATCTAGGATGGAAACCGAATACGAGGTCAGATAGTACGTTGGAATGACGTTTCCAGCAGCCTGCAAAAACGCCCCCGATGCCTATCCATGAAATTAGACTTATGCAACGCAGTCGATCCACAGGAAGGCTCACCTGGTAAAGGAATGTTCCTCGTTTAACCAGGCCCATGTTCATTCGAGTACGCCCCCTCCTCATACCAAACCCAGAGCGATGCCGCACTACGCACGCGACCGGGATGCCGATAATTAGATTCCAAATCCCCAGTATACGAAGAGCCCAACGAACGCCGTATTTGTCAAGCAGTACTTGAAGAACGGGGGCCAGAACGAGTCCTCCAACGCCGCTGCCTGCGAGAATGACTCCCATGGCGAAGCCTCTGTGTTTGTCAAAGTAAACTGGGGTGATGGACATGATCGGAAAGTAGTACATCGACGACCCGATCCCATACAGGAGGGCCTGCGTGAAAAAGAGGTGCCAGAGCTGGGTGAAGTGTGTAAGCAGGGGACAGGGAGGTCAAGAAGATATATGCGTACTTTCGAAGAAAAGCTTGCGAGAATAAGACCAAGGCTCATGATCACGACACCAGTCAGAGTGATTAGCTTCAGGTTCTCCAAGCGAGCGATTAAAGGGTTCACGAAGATGCTTCCACTCCAAGTCAAGCCGCTTCCAATTGTGCCCACAAGAGACACTAGGGCGTCTTGCCTCTGTGCATCAGTAATACTGGTCTCAGGCGACGTGTACAACTCCTTTATGACTGGTGTTAATATTGTTTTGGCGAGATGACAAAAAGACTGTACCTGGAAGATTCCGTAGAGAGAGTTGATTCCAATTACATGAAAAGTCATGAAGAACCCTGACACAAGT
Source organism: Hypsizygus marmoreus (assembly GCA_013433165.1). Classification (NCBI taxonomy): domain Eukaryota; kingdom Fungi; phylum Basidiomycota; class Agaricomycetes; order Agaricales; family Lyophyllaceae; genus Hypsizygus; species Hypsizygus marmoreus. Next base: position 236,383 of record CM024093.1, on the reverse strand, counting down.
AGAAGAACCTGGTATCTCCTCGTCGGCCGTGTCACTGACACAGTTGGCTGTGCATCGTCAGGCTCAACCACCTGATGTACCTCGCCGCTCCTCTCAAAAGTTTTGTCCCGAGTATGAGATTTGATGATTTCTAAAAGATGAGTTTCAGCATCCTTGCTCGATGAGCCTACTAGGCTCGCCATGATGCAGCTTGGCTGAAGCGCGAAGCGCGAGGTCCGTAGTGGTTGCAGACAAATTTCATGGTTGATCACGAAAAAGAAGACGCGATTTGTGTTGCTGTATTTTGTCGGTGGGCGGTAAATACGGGCCGGGTACGGAACTGGAGCTGAGCATCATCTGCCTGGAATACATTTGTTGGTACCGTAGCAGACTGCCGTTCTATACGTACATGAGCTCGAAAGTTACTGAATAAGTAAAATGCTCCTTGGTCAATGGTACAGAAATCTAGAGCCTCGATCGGGCAGCATGGCGAATTGGGACGGAATCTAAAATCTCACAGAGCGACATTGCGAGACGATCCGGCTGTTCTTGTACAACCTGATAACAAGCGTTAAGATAAGAAGCTAAACAGTAACACCAAAGAAGTACCATATGTCCTGCTCCCTTCACTCTTGTAACAGACGCAACAAATCGGCCTTCAGCGGAGTCACTCAACGAGTCCTGTATAAATTCGGGTCTACCAATAAGGACCACAGTAAGACGTCACGGAATTTTCAGATGTGCCGCGATTTGACTCACATTAAATCGCTTCTGGTTCCCCAAACGAGGTGAATAGGTAATGCGTAACATATCCGGCCAAGAATAGTTGTTGATTCGAAATGGCCTTCGACATCCGGATACGAGACCGCTTCTTGCCTCTTGTCACATTTGAGGGTGACGCCAGATGACGATTCATGGAGGCCGTGCTCCTACATCAAGAAGAGATGTGTCAGCGACCGAAGTTGCAGGGGAAACTATATCACTAACCGTCAATATACGAACAACGCGAGGATCCCAGACATTCCATGGGAAGCGCTTGCTGAACCATGTGAACGCGACTTCACGCGAAACCCATGTGTCGCGTCGAACAGATGTCGCGCTAACTGCAAAGTTCATCGAAGCCATCCGATCCTCAATGTGGGCATTGAAAAGCTCTCTTGTCACCATCGCTGGCTCGATCAGAACGATCGCAGCATAAGGGATCTGCGATAGAGCGAACTCCTTCGTGGTGAGCATGCTGAAAGGAACGAAGGTTCGCACATGAGCACATCTAAATCTAGGTGCCGATAGGACTCACATAGCTCCGGCGCCCGCCGAATGGCCTAAAGCGACCATACGATGTCCATTCATTCTCGGAGACCGGACGAATGCGGCTATCGGAGGCGCCCATTCGTATATAGCTAGGAGACGGTCAGGTGAGGGCTGGAGAGATGATGTGGTGCTGCTCACAAACTCCATCAAGGCGAGTCTGCAAAGCTTCCCGATTCAGAATCGCAGCATCACCGTGGTTCTGCCAATCAAATGACCATGCCTCGCGGATACGGTGGCACTCGTCTTTGGTCTCCTGTGACTTGAAGATGTGTTCGATCGTTGGCTCCCATTGTTCTTTATCTGAGAAATGAATGGAATGAACTTCAGGCAATACGTTCAAGTTACAGAGAAAGGGACATACGTGCGCCAATACAGTGGGTGAACAGTAGAGTGAGGCCGCTCAGATTATCTGCTGAATTTCCCTTCGTGTAGCACTTCGCAGTAATCTTCAGTCCAGAATCAGACGCGTGTTTGGGCGTACAATCGAGGACAATCTTGGTGGTTTGAAGTATCATAGTGAGGTTCGAGTTTGGGAACAAACAAAAGGGGTCATGAGATGTGATGGGGGAATGTAGTCCAATAAACTGAGCATGGTTGGCATGACTAGCTTATAAGGGCGCCATTCGCGATTCTGCTTCTACTCCGGATTTCGAGGCCGTTGACGTCGATGTCCAAGGTTGGTGGCGTTCCGGTTTTACGACGAAGTTCCACCCGGAAGATGGCCACGTGACGACTTGACCTATATCCGCCAATTCCCATCCAACCACCGAATAAAGAACCCGGAATACCCCTCGCTGCATGGAATTATTCAAGACAGATGAGCTAAGGAACCTCAAAACCAGAGGACGCGTTCAAAACCATTGCAACAATGTTTATTGTCGAACGCGAAATCCGACTTTGGACTAAAAGAACCTCCTCGATCCGACGCGCTGAAAGAAGTAGAACCGGTATGCAACCCCAGGCGCGTAAAAGGGCTTCCAGAGATGGTGACTCGGTCTCGACGTGCGAAGAATGCCAGAAGGGATTCAGATATACTCGGTCTGTCAGTTTGATACGCCGCCGTCGCTATGCATGTGGGATAATGAAGTTCAAGAGGGACACGTGTGATAGGGATGATCTGGACAGCAGTGGTGAGTGAGGATGAAAGTAAGATACTTCGAGACAAAAATACGTACGTTTTTCTTGATACGTGGAGAGCGCGCAGAAGCCTGTGGAGTTACGGGTGCAGCGCCAACTCGGAGATTCCATATCGCCGACACTTCGAACTCGAAGAAAGAGAAGATGTAGAAAGGGCTTCGCACACAACGTATTTCAGGTCGTCGCACTGGTCGAACCATTTCGAACGATTCTACGGGGTTGCAACTGTAATTGGTAGGGCTGCTTTGAATTAGGCTGAGCCAAAATTCTAGACGTCTGCCGTGGATCGGAATATCTTCATTTCTGGATGGTGCACATGTTCTGAGATCGGAACGCGTTATCATTTTGGGATGCAGAGCGGATAAAGTTGAGGTTGCACACCTAGTACGCAAAGCTTTGGTAGCGTCTAACATTTATTCCCCTTATTCTCGCCAGAACTTGGAAGCTTCATGATCAATTCCCAGGTCCTTCAGCCATAGATAGATCTGTGCGGTGATGGCGCATCGCAGTCCTTAATACCGCTAGAGCACCCACGTATGTTCAAATGGCAAATGGTGATTGAGGCATGATAGACATACAATTTAGCCCGTTTCCCTAAAAGATGCGGTCGCAGCACTTCTTGCAATTTGAAACCCCAGCGAAGAGTTATAGCGCAATAGTCGTAACACTGCTAGCACATGTTTCGTTGAACTTGACAAGAACGTGCGGAGCTTCCCGGAATACGACGAGTCAGAGGACAGGGTATGCATTGGGCATGAAGAAAGTCATTCAGTTAACAAGTAAATAGCTTTGCTGAGGTTTAGGGTCGCCTTCTGGGCTTCATAGTGCGGCCTTCAAGGTTGAGAGAGAAGAAGAAAACGGTAGTCTCTCCGTGCCGTAACCCAAGCACAGAAAAAGGTGACAGAAGCAGGGCCGTGAGTGAAGTAAAAAGGACGTCTTGCATTATGTCCGAACGCGTGCCTGATGATACATAAGATGAATCTCAGCAAAGGCTTCATAGAAAGTAGAGTTGTAACATACTGTATCATCAGCTGTTAGTCGGGAAGCCTAGAGTCACTTCGGCGCATCAAAATGTCGAAAGGTGAGGCTCGTGCCATAGACGCCTGTCGACTCCTTATGGGAAGCTAGCGATCGTACTAGGAGAGGTCCTCTGCTGAGTGCTGATGGATGGCAGATATGAGGGTCGATAACAAACTTACATGTACTTAATTCCCATCCAGTCGTCACTCCAAACGTCATGCAGCAAAGCAGATTACTTCCAGGTGTTGAGACCACATATCATAACAAAAGGTGAACTTGCTATTATCTGTTGGCGAAAGAAGTTCAAGGACCAACGGGAGGTGAGAAACGTACTTTCAGCGCCTGTAGACTAAGTCATAAAATCCAAATAGATGCGCCTTTCAATACATAATCAATCATCGCTTGTTTGCAATTGGAGGTGGAGTGCGTCAGAGCGCATCGTCGTCTTGGAGCCGGATGCAGAATAGAATCTGGTTGTTCACGCAGAACCGTAACAAAATTGTTTGTTTGTTTGGCGGGACGTTGTGTAGATAACACATAAGGTCTAGGCCTTCAATGAGGCCTTCACTGTCAGTTGGACTCCTTCTCAACTCACCATTACGGAAGTAAGTGCTGATTCTGCAAGCTGTTCGTCCTATTAGCTGTTCAAATTTCCCGCGGATATCTTTGCGCAAAATCATTCCATTATTGAGAGGTATGTACCTCACTATTAAGCGGACCACTTTCCTCAAGCATAACGCATGAAAGGTTTCCCTTTTCCTTTCAGACGTGTATTGCAATCATTTCCAGTTACAAAACATGACAGGAACCGCCCACCGACCCCGCTCAGGCGTTTCACTGCCCAGTGCTTTAAAGATAAAGCCGCGCCTGGCGTCCTAGTGACAAGAATGTCGTCTCGTCGTGTCCATGGGAAGGAGGAGGATGTTCTAGTGAAGACGGAATGCGTTATATTTCTGGAGGTGAGTTATTGATCTCAACTATTCTGACCTGTCAGCTCACAACGTACCAGATGAGATGAGTGCCACTGTTCTTTGAGGGCTTATTCCGCCGCGGCGATCGTCCGTGTCTTGGGGACACTTTGTGGCCATCCAGCAGCATTGAACCACGGAACATTCATGAGCGTATCATGAGCATCGGGAATCCACGAGCCAACAGGCCCCGAGCGTGAATGAACTGCTCGTCTCGTCTGCACGGCATCCAGCTTCATGGTCATCATGAAGCTCTCTGAAGCACCGCTGATTCTTTGAAGCGACAACCCTCCAGGTACTCCAGGTCCTTGAGGTGGATTTTGGATGCTGCCGTTGCATGCCTTGGCCTCGCATGCTCGAGACGTGTCTCTGCTATCGCTTCCATCGGTGGAGTCAGAATCGCCGTTCGCAAATGCACCCAAGGTACTTCCGGTGACACTGCCCCAAGTTCGAGCCTTGGTTTCTGTCGAGCTCACGCATAGGACGTGTTCGCTTCCTTGGGCGCCTATATAGCCGTCGGGCTTTATCTTCATTAACGTCCCTATGTTTTTCTTTGTCCACGGGATAAATCGTACCTTCTCATTGGCTATCTGTTCAATGCTGTGGTGAGTCAGTCCCACGTCTGACACACCATTGGTCTTCTCATTCGCAAGGAGGCAGATCTGATCAAAGGCGTTCTTTTTACCCATGGGGTTTTTCAGCTGCTTCTTTGTCACGCCGACCTTTTTCGCACCGCTATCGGATGGATTCTGAACCTCGGATGGTTTTCTGGACCGCTTTCCTTCCCGTTCCTTTGAATCATGATGTTAGCATTGTTTATCCCACATGGTGTCGAGGCCAACGTATTGGCGATTCTCTCACCTTTCGTATCGGCTTTCCCTCGAGATACTTAATCATGCGGCAGGTATCCCGGTGTTTGTTCCAGAGTCCTGGATAATAACTGTAGCGGTTATCGAGCCTGATGGTCTTCGTGCATGCGCCACACTCGACCGATTTTTCCTTTACGTTGACCGCCCAGGGCTCGTTTTCGAGCATCCTTTTGCGAGCGCGCGCGCTCATGATATTTTTGCGGCTTTTTTTCTCTGTGATTTCATCCCTGGTCGCATGCACGACCTCCACATAGATCTCGAACATGTTTGGATCCTCGACCATAATATTCTTGCCCGAGCATGGGGGAACTTCGGAGGTTGCCTTCGCTGTGTTCGCATTCGAGTCGCTGTCGTTAATGGTTAGTTATTAATCTCGAAATTATGTCTCATCTGACCTGATTCCAACTATAGATCGCCAATCTCTTCTTGGGCTATGGTTTCCGAGACTCTGTGACGACATTGGCGAACTTGAGAAGCAGTGAAATCCGAAACCGTGCTGTGCCGATGTTGCCAGTCCCAACGCGGGCGCCATGCCACTGACAAAACGGATGTCACCGTCCTGAGCATTGATCATGTTCCTTTCAAAGTCACTTTTCTCAAAACGAACGGCCCAAGTTTTTTTCCCGTTGGTGCTCAAGGGCGAAAGCGACGAATACTGAGGGGGAGATTGGAGAGCTCGAGGAGATGTTGAGCGTTAGAGGTCCTTGTATTTTCGCACGTGACGGAGTATTCAACAGCCCATTGTCTATGGTGCCACTGCCTAGTCCTTCCATTTATGGTTTCCATCGTTATCGAATCAAACCGCCAGATTTCACCGCTATGGAGCAAACATGTCCTCGAATATTCAAAATTCCCCTCAAAGACTGTCGTCGGGTGCTTAATTTTAAACGTTTCTCCGACTCTAGTCATGGATGGTCATGGGAGCGAAGCATGAACCACACGTTTGAGCGATAGGTACGTCGAGATCATTTTCCTCATCGATCCTCCTTGAAAGGCTGACAGAGCCACTTCATTCGTTCAAGCCTCACTGCCCGGGCTACTGCGGGACACGCAAGGAAGCAGCGATATCTGCATGATGCCCTATTGCCCAGTCGCCAACGTCTTTTCTATGCCTTCCCTGGCTATGAACCTTTTGCCCCATCTGCTTATCCTCCCACTATGAAACTTATCTGACCTCACCCAAATTGCGGAAGGTGTTCCGAAGCCCTGACGTGAGTGACCCATATTCCAAGTACCTCTTCAATGTCCCACCATCACTCCACGGTTGAGCACTTGCCATAATTTGGCATCGACCTTAACGATTAGTATTTTTCTGGCAGGTGCGTTCTAGCCTCCCGAACATCGCCATATTAAGAATCCTAATTGCTCCTCTAGTAGATATCACCTCACGTATTACCTCTATTGAAGACTGCTTTTCTTTCTCGCCTCTTTCACGTCCATTAGATATTCATTGCCTCGATCACTCTCGCCCGTCATACCGAGTCATGGCACAAACATCGAAACAAGCTCTCTGCCAGCGCAGCCCTGTTACCGCCACCATCAACGCCCTTCCCCATGAACTGTCTTGCGAGATCTTTCTCTTCCGCATCCCATCGCACTGAGACCTGTTTCCCGGCATTCGTGAGGCTCCGATGCTCCTAGCGCGCGCATGCAGCCGTTGTGGCGAGTCTCTCGCCCTCCCACAGCTGGAGTGTGTGTTCCGAGCCACATACGCCAACAAAAGGGTGAACGAGCATCCGAACAGGCTGTGGCCCCAGCGGTCAGCGGCCCAATCGCATACCTTGAAGTTAGACCCTGGGGCTCTCTACTGTCCATCGGTGGTACAAGGTTTCGCTACGGTTCAGTCATGCATGGGATACTTTGTGGCCAATGCTTTTTGGGATCATGGATGTGTGACCTGTGTTCGAAGTCTTGTGTCGGATGCTTTGCAGAATATTCCCTGGCATGCCGAGGCTTTCGCTGAATTGGAGTAGGGTGAATAAGTCGGATCCGCCTCTCAGATTCACCTAATTATTCTGGGGTATCAAATAGAGCCGCCTGGAGAGGAGGAGGAATGAGACATGGAGAGAATCTCGTTGCTCACGCTTCCCTTGCTTGCTACATTTGACTTTGCGCCCAATCCCACACCTAACTCCTGCAATGAAAAAAACGAGTTCCTCGACTTCCTGATGCTGCCCTCGCCCTATACACTCAAACTTCGTGCACAATCACTGTCCCGGGGGTGAATTGAGCGAACGCCAGTGGCCGCCTGTTCAGCTTGTACACTCGAAAAGTTCTACATCACAGATCGCGGTGTATCGCCTGAATGTGTGCCTCGGTGCAATACCGCGCATGAAGTCTGTTGGCGAACTTGTCGTGTGCCTAAGGAAATTATGGACATTGTCATCGAGCTGTTGATCAATCCCGCAACTGTGCACCTTCGTGACCGGGATCATGTGAATGTCTTCAAATTTTGATTACTGATGGTGAACGATATACGAAACCTAAAGCTGTCCTCCCACTGCTCCTGCGATGCAGCGAACTACGGATGACACTGATACGAGAAGTTTCCGGGCAAGATCTAATCCATGACATACAGTAATCTAATCTCCCATCATTCCAATACCGTCATGATCGTTGAATCGATCACAACGCTGACTCACGGAAAATCTTCTCTCATCACCGTCCACTCTGCTGAGGTCTGCTTTCACAATGCTGCTCAACTTGCCCCCTGAGATAATCATCGACATTCTCTGCAAGCTGTCTCTTCGCGACATCGCCTCATGCATGCTCACGCACTCGTCCATTCACGCCATCATCCGGGACCACCAGATAATCCAGTATCACATTGCCACCCAGGTCGCCGGCGTTGACGACAACGCCGCCAACGGCCTGGCCGTCTCAGAGCGGCTGGCACTGCTCAGGAGCCGTGAGGAGGGATGGGCGAAGGGACTTATGGACTTCAGGAGGACTGTGCCCGTGAGACATGTGCCTTCGGGGATCTACGACATGGCGGGCGGAATATACTTGCTCGGGGACCAGGACCGCCAGGCTCTACACTATTGTGTATTGCCATCGAAGCCCACCGACGAGGTGAACTGGACACGGATCGATGTGGACCGTCCATTGATTGATATGGGATTGTGCATCTACGAGCACGATCTCATCGCGGTTGTCACCACGTATGTCTGCTTCTCGGTTTCAAAGTAATATTATTCTGACCTGAAACTAGTACCCCTCGTACACACATGCACGCTATCGAGATCCAGTTGCTCCAGTTTTCGACAGGCAAACCTCATCCGCTCGCCAGTAACCCACGGATATTTGTATCTGAAACCCGGTGGCCGCGCCCGTCCATAGGTATCGAAATCGTGGGAGACAACCTCGCCCTCGTCACGACCCACTTTCTCAACCCGTTCCACCCCCACGACGAGTTCTATGTTTTCGCATGGAAGACCGGCGACCTCAAGATGGTGCGTACCTATCAGCTGCATTTCGTGTTCGAAATCTCACACCCTCTCTCTATAGCATATCACAGCCGACTACCACACGTACTCCGGCCTGGTATTCCTCTCCCCCGACACAGTGGTGCTCCCCAACACGACCAACAACTCGCTCGACATCTACCGCATTCCCTCTACGCCCGCCGCTATACACAAGCCTGCCTGTGTTCTCGGCCTTCCCCGGCTCGCGCCTGGTCAGAACATCATTACGATCTCGTGCCGCGGTGAGCCGAACCCCTCGTTGGGTGGCCAGACATACTCGAGCCAGCCGTTCAACGTGGCGGCGGAGGATGCGATTGTCATTTTTAACGTACGGGTGGGTGTGGGATTTGCGCTGGGGAGCACGTTCTCCATGTACGTGAAGAGGAGTGCATTGCTGGGGCTTTGTCCGAAGGAGGAAGTTGGCAGTGAGAGTGCCGCTATGGGCATCATTGTGCCATCGGGCGGAATTGGAGGTGGGGCCGGGAGTAGCGATGAGAGTCATGGTGGGGAAAGTCACGAAGACGAGTCGCTGATCCAACCTGCGACATTTATTCTTGCGACAACGCCCACCTCCCCTCCTGTCATCGTCACACTCGAGCCACCCCCTCCTCCAGCATCCGCCTCTAGCTCCCACGTACAATCACTCGACGCCCTAGTCGTTGCCACGCTCACCATGCCATATGCACAATGGGGCCCACCTTGCACTCGGTGGTTGGTGGCAGACGACATGCCGACACGATGGATCACGACGACTGCGGGACAGAGATGTGTTGTGAGCACGTCACCGGACGTGTGGGGCGGAGACTGGGACGATGAGGAGGAGGAGGATGATGTTGGTGCAATTGTGCTTGATTTCAATAAGTGGAGTGTCCGGGACGAGGGCGAGGGTGGGAGTGGGGGAGACGAAGGGGACAATGGAAGAGCCGTGGCAGTTGTGACGGACTATACGGCGCTGAACCACGAGGCGTTTGCGGATCCGGTGGAGAGTAGGTTGCCGTACCGCTCGGTTGCGCTGAGTAGGGCTGAAATGAAGGGGTTTGAGGGCGTGCTGATGGACGAGGAGCGGTTGGTGGGTTTGAGGGTGAGTACTACGCTGATTTCCTCTTGGCTTGCTGTTCATGATTTTCTTTTTAGACGGATGCTATGGATATGATTAGGGAGATTGAGGTTATGCACATCGGTGCTGTATTTGAATCGGCGATGGGTGGTGAGAATTGAAGATATCAGAGTCGAGTCGTGATGTAGTGCGGGGTGTCTGCTGTCGTTTACAGGGTGCGTATCCTCGATCAGCTTTTTTATAAATACTTCTCCAAGATATGTTAGCGATTCTGATGCACGTTGCCGATAATTCAGGGCCACCCACATCATTGCTCAGAATCCATGATTTTAGATAGTACCGGTGTAGAGTCGACCGCTCGAAGTTTACGACCTCGAGAAGATGTGTCGGACCACCGTCACTTCTCTGCCCCCTACATAGATCGTTCTTGTTACGATACGACTGGCAACAACACACATTGAACTCAGAAGCCGACCAAGTGCACAGGAACCAAGTTATGGATTCCGCCGTCCTTGTATGACACAGTTCGGCACCTTGTAAACGTCAGTGATGAGGTTCAGGCTTCTCGACTCAGAGACAGCCACCATTTTACTCTACCTATCGAAGATGAAAGATATAACACTCATCCCGACGCCCAAGCTGTGCTTGATGGATAATCGTGCTACCCTCCAGCCTACCACATACACCAATCGGCCCAGCTGTCTCGAACCTGGGGCCTATAAGCGCCAGACCAACGTGTACCGGGCCAATGGCGACTGGCCTAGTTCAGGTGCGAGATTCGGGCAGTCAGGGACTCAAGGCCCGCCCAAAAGCGTATAGTTTCACTGTTCTTGTTCGGCAGGCCTTATCCAGCCTGGTCTACACGCCTCAAGTCAATTGCTTTACGGGCCAGAGGAAAAAACTCGCGGAGCTCTGAGTACTGTAGTACGGCCTTGAATCCTCTTTCCTGTGCCGACAGAAGAGAGCAGGTTGTACGAGGGCGTGACTGTGATGCACTGAGGCCGAGAGTTCTCGTACAGAACACGTGGCTGTGCCCGGTTCGAATTTTGCTCGCGAGTACGCGGCTATTTTCGAGGGGTTAGGGGAAACCGATTCGCTTTTAGGCTCGGCGACGCTTGCATTTGTGGTGTTGTCTGTGGCATTGCGTCCGGGTCCAAGGAAAGGCATGATCGGAAGTTGCATTTTTCAGGTGGTGCTCACTTCAGGTCACGAATGGCTTCCGCGACCTGGGATATGGAATAGATGAAAACAGCAAGGGGCTGCGCGACAGGACAAATCAAAGCATGCAAGGCCCTGAAATCTAGCAGGTTATTGGGCTGGGTTGCGAGGGGGGGGCGAGTCCATCTCACCTCCTGACTGGCAATAACGATATCGAGATTCGACAAGTTAATCCGACTACCAATGCCGGCGAGTGTGGCGCCTCTCCGCGGAATAGTGTAGGTCCTAGTTGGCACAGCGATGGGACATTATGAAAGGAGTGCGACGACGCAAATGAAGATTCCGGTTTGTAATGCAACTGTTACGATGCAACTTGTCCATCGACGAGGTCAACTTTCGCGACATGATTCTTATGAGTCGGAATGACCAATTCGTGAACAGCGTGAGGGTTTGCCGGCCATCAAAATGCTTTACCTTCCCGGTCAATTATTTTCACGTGTCGCTTCTTGGTTGCTCACCAGCGCTCACCACCACCGATGTGCTCTGAAAAAAATCCAAGCAATGGCCGACTCCACAACCAGACGTGCCCTCGACATCATTCTATTTGTATCTATCATAACTGAGGCTAGCTCTGCCGACTCTAAACAAATGGAGCCACACGTATGTCGCCTCACGAGTCAGGCGTTGACTCTAATGTGGGGAAACCTCAATCCGCCCTTGCTTCCCCACATTTCGCTGGTTCCAGCGGCGTCTTGAAGATTCAGAGCCATCACAACGATCAACTCCTTCGGTCACATGGTTTCTTCGTCTGCTGAATCTGGTGACTCTGCTCTCACACCACCCCTGACTCTGATCCTCCAGCCAGCATCATGGGTCAGATTCCAAAGAGACACGAAAAACCTCCGGTGTCCATGTTGAAATGAGCGCATAAATCTTCATCCTCATCTTTCCACATCGAGCGCTCTGCAGACTTGGCGTTGCCGGGCCTGCCCAAATTTGCATGGCTCCGCACCGAGGCGGGAAAAAAACACGTAACCTCGCGTTGCCTTTTCGGCCACCTGTCCCTGAAATTATCGACAGGAGGCCCCTTCACAGGGTCCACAAACATGGTGGCGGCAGCGAGGATGAAGTTCAAATAACTAAGCCATCATCAGGGTGCGTCAATTGCTTGCGCTTCCCATCGCCATGTCCTCTGTTTCCTCCGTGGACATCCCAAAGACGTTCGGCGCGCTCCTCCTGGGGGGCGTCTTCGCTGCTGTGTATGTTGGTGCTTGCTAGTCCCAGAATGATATTGATGATTGAATCGTTCGATCTTTACAGTCTATCAGGAGTGGTTGCCATCCAGGTTGTAATCTACTACAAGCTATACCCAGACGATGGCCCTCGTCTCAAATCACTCGTGTGTCAGCTTTTCTTCCTCCCTCTTCCTCGTCATTAACCCAACTTTAATTCGCGGAGGTACTCTTCGTCTGGTAATGCCTTTTTATGTCATCCGGGCCTCCCACCATCGCTGACGTTCGGGCCAGGTTCCTCGATACATGTCATACAGGCTTTGTTTGGGCAGCTCTGTGGGACTACCTCATCGCATATTATGGAGATTTGTCCCGGATAGATTTCATTCCCTGGTAAGCGGCTTTCACCATCTGCATGGGACAACACGATGTTCATAACTTCTTCGGGCTTGGATAGGCATTTGGCGGTGTGTTATAAGCTCACATTTCCGTTATACAATGCGCTGCTTACAGCGTGAATCAGACGACCATCGCGTTTACGGTATGTCATCAAATATGGATTGAATTCTTGCCCAAACTGATCTTGGCTTGAGCACAGGCTGTCCTCACATTCGCAGTGCACTGGTTTGTATTCTGCTCTGCCCCTCCCTCCCAACTGCATCACTCACCATTCCATTACAACAGTTTCTTCGCCCGCCGGATTTTGCTCCGTATGTTCCTCCGTCGCCACAAAGCCTAGACACATTCCATTGATGCCATGCCCTCCCATGATCCGACAGTCAGTCATCGGAATTGGTTTCTAACAATCGGCATCGTGCGTCCCTGTATTCCGTTCCATCCGCGCCGTTTCGCTCACTTTCGCTGCTTCTGACAGCTCATCCTCGCTGTCCTGCGTCTAAGTTCGTCTTCTCTCCTTCTCCATCGTTCTGAAGGATACTTACTGGTTGATTCCCTAGTATCCGCCTGTGGTAAGCACGCCCTTTCCTCCCTGCACGTCTCATGACATATTGATTGATCGTGAATGATCTGTATTCCCAGCCACAACCGGAGAAATGTAAGCCAGTATCCCCCCGCACTTCATCTGATGGTGGCGTGGATGAACCTCTGCGCCACTGGAGACAGGCGCTTGTAGTGCGGGGTAATTGACTTCTGATCTGTTGGTAGGATCAATCTCCATTCGTTCACGGAGTTCAAGGCCAAGTTCACAGTGAGCATTTTCGAATTCGCTTCCGTTCGTAAGGGTCTGGATTCTGGACATGGGCCACCGGAGCCCCTTCTGTTCCACCGCGTTTGTTCACTCCTTCGGCTTCCATAGTCATCCCTTGATTTCTCCCACATCGATCACGGACCATCGTGCTAATTTTTGTTCGATCGTTCAGTGGCTCTTCACCCTTGGCCTTTCGCTTTCCTCTGCTGTTGATATTATTATTACTGGCGCCCTCTTCTTTTTCCTCCATACAAGCCGTTCCGGAACCACAAGGTGCTCCCTTTCTCGCCCCTACTTCCTCTTGTGTAGGAGGGCAACTAACATTACTCTACGGACAGCCTCAACCTCGTTATCGACTCACTCATTCGTTATGCTTTCGAGACCGGATTCCTCACAATGTATGTCTCCTTCATGCTTATATCTGCCGATTAGTGATCATATTTTTCTTATTACTTGATGTCGACAGGGCGGGTACAATCGTTTCCATGATCTGTGTAAGCCTCTGGAGAAGACTGTCAGAAATACAATCTCTGAACCGTGATATAGTGGGTCTCTATGCCCAGTAACCTCATCTTCATGGGGCTTCACTTCGTCATTTCAAAATGTACGCTCCCTTTCCTTGATGTTTATCCTCAACTTACGATTGCTTCGATTCGTAGTATATTCCAACTCACTCCTTGTCACGTAAGTAACACTCATCCCCTTAATCCTGCAAGCGCTTCACTAGGCCAAATAGCTTGAACATGCGTGAAAACCTGCGGCGTACACGACACCAGCCATCATTTGGCGACCGCGACTTCCCAACTATTTTACGGCTCGACACTCGCGGGAAGAGGCTTCCTGGATCAGATCTCGAAGAGGGTTCTGTTGTAAGTGTCTTGCTCAATTGTCACTACACCTGATGTTAAGACCTGGTATTTAACTTCCTGTTAAAGCAATCGCCGGTATCTCATGACTACCAGGGGCATACGACGTCGAAGGGGTTCCTTGGGAAGGTCAGAACCTTCTCGTGATTGATTCACTCGCCCAGCTGACATACCTCACCATCATCAGGTCGAGATTAGCGTAGAGCGCAGCGTCGAGCGCGACACGTCCGATGGATCTGTCTTGTTCAAAACATCCCGGGGGTAAAAGCCAGGACCAAGAAAATTGGAAGTGTTTGTAATTCCGACGTATGTTTAACGTATCATATCATTATTGACGGCCATTGGTGGTTTTCCTTCTTTTGGTGTTGTGTAATACGAACAAACTGTTATTGCTGTGTACGAGAATGAAAATCGAGGGTACTTACTTTACTGCGAGTAACAAATGGAGGATTCAATGCTCACCAAGGAGTGTGTTCGAATACGGCCAGATACAACTCCTCCGTATCCCACTTCTCCATGGTCTTACTGCAACGAGCCTCCTCTACGATGAACTCTTCACATCTATCATCTGGCAGGATGACGCCAACTTTCGCCGTCGTAATCCTATGCCCGTCTGGACCCTCTACCAAGAGATATTCCACCAGCCAGTCCACAAATATCTTCAAAGCATCTACACGGTACACCATTCACATAGCAATCAATGATTTGGAGCTTGGGTGCCAGCTGTCGTGTTGCAATTCGCTTGACGACGGTGGAAGAAAGCGGCGAGAAAATTGCTAGATCTCTGATTTTCAGTACTGCTTCCAACAGACGTTCGAGGTCCTGGTCTGGAGCAGATGAGCCCTTCATACGTAGCTCAATGATTTCGCAGCGTCAGCGACGGATAAGGGATAGCAGGGAAGAGTAAGAAAGACCCCTTTCCTCTAGGCTACCTTCGTCCAGTCACTGCGTTTCCGGCTAAATGTCTGGTAGAGGATACATAGGTGGATATCCTTGGTTTCTTATGTCGGACACACCATCAGGTACAGGGGGAATCTTGCTGTGAGATATCTCTGGGAAAGGTCTAAAAGTACCAACTATCTCCTATGTAGATATCCAATCTGTTCCACTTATCCGTAGCATCGCAAGGAGACATGTTCCCTACCAGAATTGTGCGATAGGATTGGAATCAGCATGCGGATATCCCGACATCACGGAAAATCTCCCTTAATATCCCTCACGATCTTTCTCAGTTGGCTGGGCATCACGATCACGATCCCATGAAAAAAATTCATTATTCGGTAATACGATATGATGTCATGTAACACGTTGTTTTGAGAGGACGCGACGCGTCCTCCTCCCAAATACTTTGACAGGATGAGCACTACAAGAAACCACTGGTGGGTGAAAGTGGGTGGCAATGGGAGTGGGAGGAGCTAGGCCATGTGAAAGGGAAAGAAGGAGCCATGTTAGCCCGCCCGAAAACACGCAATCAGATGACAATGAAGAGGAGCCCGCCTGCAATTTCGTATGGAAAAAGAGCTACCCATATGAAATAGGTGGTCGAGATCCTGTGATAGGGCACTGCCATGGCAAATGAGGCACCGTCAGCATCTGCATTCACACAAATAAGGAGGAACGAACGAGGACTTATCTCCCCAACCACCCCACCCATCACCTTCGAACCTTCCCAACCACGGATGATGTCTTCCACCAATGCACCTCTCTGGTCTGATAATCCAATGGTGTCCCCTGGTCATAACGTGAGCATCATTTGAATGTTCCGTGATCAGTGAACTCACCAATACGACAACAGGGACAGTTGTCAAACACCACTCAGGCTAACATGAATGTGAGCACTGGTTTCATCACCCTTCATGAAATGTCAGATACTTACCATCATCCTCTCAGGCGAGCCAGTTTGCACCCTCGAACACAGCTCAGTCTACAGTAATGTCAATGTGAGTCTTTAGACCAATACTATTTTCAGAGGAATAACGCGCCGTAGATTGGAGCATTCGCAGCCCTAAACATGGGAGGACAGCCCAATGGAAACGTGAGATAAATCATCAGGTCGTGAAGTCAATTGTTCACCTACTTCCCACCAGATTGGTACATTCCCAGCGTACGGGGCTCAAAACGGAGGACTAGTTGGCGCATATCCAATGCAGCAGTATCAGCCTGGTTTCTTTCCGAATCAATCCATGAACCATTTTGTTGGTCAAGCCTCACCTGTCCCTCAAGCAGATCATAGTGGAGCCGTCCTTGAAGAAATCAAGAACACAATCACGGAGCTGGAGGCTAAGGTCTGCCGCCAAGATGAGCTTCTCCAAAGGCAGTCCATGGAGCTTGCTGGGCAGAGGCCTGATCGGAGCCATGGAAGCCTTGATGGAAAGAGGAATCGCAAGCTCATGGTTAGTCTTTCAACCACGTGGAGATAACTATACTGACCACATTGCAATAAGGCTCTCGTGCATGAGGTTGCTCGAGATCTTCTTGGGATCGACAGTGTCCGAGGCGCTGATGGAAAACTCAAAACTCCTCTTCCTGACCCACTGCCTGAAGGTTCACCACAGCGCGTTGCCACCGATGGGAGGACACTGTTGTGAAACCCCATCTGGCAACAGCCACCAACCTTCGGAGTCAACTCTCTGTATATCAACACAATCATTGTGATCGTGTGACAGCGTGAAAAGGTCAGTACGAACAAAAGTCTCTTGCGAAATAAGCTGCTGACCTTCACTACAAGGACCGCCCATCCGTTGGAATTCCAATCGAGGATGTGAAGGATAAGGCAATCCGATCCATCGCTCGCGGGTACTTTAGAAGCCAACGCAAGAACTACGAGGCTCAGACCACTCCTCAAGGCTGGCAGCGGAAGCAGAGAAAGAATGTTAACTGCAAGCGTCGCAACCGCAAGAAAACTGTGAGTAGGTGTGATCATAATCCGCTTACTTGTACTCACTTGTTCAGAAAGAAATGCAACAATATGCGCAAGCAAATCAATGCATTCGAAGCAACATATGGGGAAGAGAATACCGCCGGATTGTTCGAGATCGTTCACACAGATTATATGTCATCCGAGCACTCTGACTCTGGGAACGTGTCCTCGGCCACCTATAAGAAGCATCGCAAGACCTTGATTGGAGCAAACCTGGGGTTGGAAGTCCGCAAGGAAGAATGGCGATCTGGACAGGTATGTTTGTCAGTATGACATTGCAATCAGTGCGAAAACTTACCGCCACGTAGCTCAATCGTATCTATGCAAGGCTTCGCAAGTTCCACCGCGACAGTCTTGATACGGCTAGCAATGACAAGGAGAACAGTCAGTCGTTCAGCGGAGCAAAAGCGCGTCTTCTGCGTTATCCTGGATTACCACAGAACAGTAATGCGCGCATGCCGCCTGTGCTTAAATCTGGAACGGTCCGTCCTTACAAGTCCTGCGTCAGTGCAAAATGGGCCGCGAAAACTGACAATCTGGACATCGTGATGGAGCAAGATCCTGAAGCCTACACCATTTTCTCACTTGATATTTCAGACACAGACCTTGATAAGGAGGACCTTCAGTATCTGGGTGACGACGAGGAGGACTTTGAAGAGTAGCTGGTAAATTTTCATTAGTATTAGAGAGGCCACAAAAGGTGACCGCCCTCCAAGGGTCCCGGTTCAGTATAAATTTTGATTTATGTGTTATCAGATAATGGCTGGATGTAAGCATTCTAACGAAACACAACATGAGCACAAGAAAGATCTGGCGAGGATTATTACGTACATGGTCAAGGAGGACAGTCACCCAATAGGGCTGGTCCCGGATAGTGGCGGTATGTCGAACGACAGGACATATGATTGAGCGAAGATCAACCAACGGACCTGGTCCAGCATCCTCAAGGTAAGCACAAGCCTTCCATACTTGGACGTTGAGAGTTTTGCTAAGCGGTACATAAGTAAGCCCCTGATATATAGCGAAATCTCTGAACGCGCACTATTTTTCCCAAGTGGTTCCACTGATATCAATGTGAGCGGGACAGAGCCATCGGACATGGCCAAAGTAGTGCTGTCCAACACTTGGCTGATCAACAAGGAATATGTCTTCCAATTCTCCAATCCATAGATGCCCAGCTGGTGAAGGGCGAACAGCAACCAGGGCTTCGGCCTGTGCTTTTGACCAACGGGAAGACGAGTATCGGGTATTGTTTATAACAACATAATCAAAGAACGTTGTTAGTGGGAAGAAGGGCTGACTAGACGGTGTTGATGGGACAGTAATATGTGAATGGAGTGAGTTTGGTGGAAGGCGAGAGGAGAAGTGGTGGAGGACAACATAGTACAGTTCTTGTGGCATGTTTGTTGTTTCCGAGCTGTTGCTGAACTTGAAGAGTGTTCCCTCTAAAAGAGAGTATTAGGAACTGCGCCATAACGAGGGGCTATCACAGTTTACCATCTTCCTGGGCTTCATCTAACTCTCGTGAAAGAGCTTGGACAGTTCCACGATCATCAGCGGAGGCACGGTACATAGCTGCAACAGACTGTTGAAGAGCTGGATAGGACTTGTTGGAAGCACCGCATGCCAACTTGAACGAAGTCAATACTATGACGCTCATGATATTAAGGTGCGACTCACAAGACGGGAGCTCTGGACTGTCCGATGGAATTCACGAAAGAAAGATGTTTCGAGTTCGCCGCCAGCATGATTGCTTGTTTTGTAGCTCTTTAAAACCTTGTTCAGGTGCTCGAAAAGAAAGGTCCAAAACTCGTGCAAAGGCCCGTAGTCACGAACGGATGCTGCAGTATGCACAGCGTAGTGGTGATTAGGCCGAATGACGGAAGGGCCATAGAGCTGAATACATTTGAAGTAAGTTTCTAAGACTTTATCCCATCATTGGAAAATGATAACAAACCTCAACAAGCTCAAGACAATATTGTCGGAGCAACCCATCTGCCTTGTCCAGGTCGGCCTCAGTAATTATACGTGAAATGAGAATTCGGAGAGAAGTGCTAAGCTTCATGAAGTTGTCTGGATCCTGTGCATGTAAATTAGACGGAGTCGCTTCATCTTTTGCTTCATCCTCAGCGGTGGTGTCCAAATTCTTGCGACGATGCTTGGGTGCAGACCCAGATGCAGGTGCGGAAGCATCGTAGTCATCAACGTCGTCTTCGATAGCACCGGCATCCAGTCCGTTGTCATTTTTGGGATTGACGTCCATGGCCTAGGGTAATGTCAGAAATACAGCTGAATCCGGACTGTAGATGAACATACTTCTGCTCGGGCAGTCCTTGTTCGTTTGCGTTGTGGATGAGAACGGGCTGCTGGGGTCTGCATAGGTTGTGTGCATTGAGATTTGGCAGCAGCCGCGGCGGCTTTTTTGGCGGTGGCGGCGGCTTGTTTCTCTGCCTGGATGGCAGAAATTGCAGCCTTCCGTTGAGCAAGTGTGATCGCGTGCTGTTCTGGGAGGTAATCATGCCAGATTTGTGGAATCTGTTCATTCTTTCGGTTTGAGTGTACACGAGCCATAACACAATCAGAGCTTACCACGAGAGGAGCAACAACAGTGGCAAAAACCAACCACTGGTCTGCAGTTAGGGACCCACCAGCAGGTTCTCCTATCAAGCTTGGAAGACGACCGAGCTTTGCCGGCATATCAAGCTAATGAAAGAATGAACAATATACTTATGACTCAAAATCACGAATACAAACCTCGGCTAATATTGCGTGTAGGCGACGGAGTTCTTTCGTTTTTCGGAGGATGTTGTGTTGAACCCAAATGTGATAAAAATGTGTTTTAACGACACCTACTGTACTATTACGACCGGATGTTCACGCCTTGTGACGCGTGACACAACATGTTCACTGCAATACATGTTCACGGCTTATAAATATGGCCTAAAAAGGGAATTTCGGAGGTTTCCGGGCATTCTGGGACCCAAATTTATGAGATTCAGCCATTTTTTGGGCCTGTGATGCATGACAAATCGCGATAGGTTCAGTTCAGAGGCCTCTGTGATGCGTTACGTGAACATGCGGTCGTAATAGTACAGTAACCTAGAATAAGAACAAGTCTTGAGAACATAAATCAGGTTCAGACTCACCAAGAAAGAGGTTATGCATAGGATCGATGACAATCATGCGACAAATATCAAAGTATGGGAGGCGATACAGCTCGGACCATCGTGTGGCATGCGCCTTGACAAACTCAGCCTGGTCCTTTTTTGTCTTGCATGCCAGATATCGTTCGTGTAGTTCGCGTTGTTCCGTGTTGGTTCGGGGACGAAATCCTACCACGATCTTGTTGAGATAAAGCCTCCCAAATAAATTTTAAAAGAACATACCATCTCGAGCGAATGACGCAGGTGTGGCCTTTGCCTCTTGCGTGACCCAGCATTGTGTACAAAAAAAAGTATGTGAATGAGCGCCAAATCCTCCAAGTTTATGTGCGGCGGGCTTGTCACAGACAACGGCAACCAGAGCAACACGAACAAGACGACCCATGGGATACTTTGGTGTGACGATCACAACACCATCCTCCCAGAGTCGGAGGAGTTCATTGATAAGGACATGCATGAAGTGATGAACTTGCTCTACATCAGCCTCCTTCGGCCCCGGCATAATGCCAGCGAGAAGTAGGTTTGCGGTACGATAGCTACATCACAGGCATGAAAGATTAGACTATTGATTGATATTAACAGATATGGGATCATACCGAAGGTGTGGCGGGAGGCTGATCACACTGTATGACATTGGGCATGAGGTATGTGATGGTGCTATTTGACTTCGAAGATATGAAAACCTGGAATGAGATGAGGATTCATATTTAACAAGATAAATGGGCGAGATCATACCAATCAACCCCGAGTGACAGTCCAATACGAAGCTCCCCCTTCTCAATGGCCTCGGGACTTGGAGAAAAGAACTTGCTGCCGTCCTTGCATGGTAACTCCCGGCAAACTTTTCCATCAAAGATGCTGGTATAAACGCCATTGACCGGACGCTTGACTTTGTCCAGGGACTTTTCAATTTCATCTTCAATGCCAGGTGTCGCAAGCATGGTTGCGAGCTGTTCCTCTAAGGACTTGTAAGGAAACTGGACAAAAGGCTTAGGATTCTCGCGTGTTGTCTGACCACGGCGTTGTTGAGCGGGGGTTGGATCCTTCGGGAATAATGGTGATGCACAGTGAGTACATACGGCGTCTGGTTTCGTTGATGGTGGAAAGACACGCATGCAACGTGGACAAACCGGTGCGATCTGGAAGACCGGATCAGCCCCGAGAGCCGTCATGACAGAGGGGAGCGTTGAGTACATCGGTGGTTGAATCGCGCTCCCGGCAGCTTGGAGGATAAGAGCGATACATGCGAGGACAGCGTTGCATGCACGAAAGGGAAGATGGCACTGGGAATGCAGCCAGAACACCAGCAGGTACACCAGGTAGACAATGCGGTTTGGATGCACGTCTGCCGGGGTAGGGAGTGCCGCAGTAGATGCCGGGCAATACTGGAAGGGGTCAGTGGGTGCAGCAGGTGCAGCAGGTGCAGCGACACTGTTCGGATCCCCTGCATCTGCCTGAACAGGCACCTCAACCACCGATACCGCAGCAGCGATATTCAAAATGATTGGTGACTGCTCTTCGTTTAAACCCTGCTCGCCCTCCTCATCTTCGTCACCAGCAGCCTCCCAATCATCAAGGGAGATCGGCTCAAAAGTTTCACCGGAGGCGAGAACATCTTCAAGATACTGCTGACCGCGCTTTTCAGCGGCGTGCACTGCCGCCGATGTCAAGTGCTGAGTATGGGGGTATGGGGGTGGATCATCGACAAGAGATGTGGAGGCGGCGGGAGGTGAGGCCGATCTACTGATTATAGGCGGCGAAGCAGGCCTACCAAGCACTGGGGATACATGAGCAGTGTTGCCAGAAGATGGCTGGCGTGACGCAGATCCACGGCCGCTGCGAGGTGCTGAGACAGAGGGGCTACCAAAAGTCACCAAAGTGGATCGGGCTGCCGATTGCGCAGGACGTGCGCTCAGCTGACGCCGATCTCGAGCTTCATGCCGTTGGCGCTCTCCTTGTGTCACGAGAGCACCGCTGCAAATCCTGCATGGGCACGGAACCAACCGTGCATTCGAATTATTAGCCTAAAAACAGTGGTAAGTATCAGCGAATGAAGATAACATGGCGCATACCATTGTCGAGGAGTTAGCTTTCAAGGGAAACTGAAGGGTTTGTCTAAAAGGAAATTTTCGAGGGGTTTCAGTTTATCGGAAGGTACTTCGAAGAGAAAATAAACTCACGTGTAGCTGACTCCAGACAATTTGCAAATTTATGATCGGACGGGAAAAAAAACAATGTTGGGCCATGTTACGCTAGATAAGGGATCTCGCCAGTAATTACATATGCCCCGAGTCGTGACGGTGTGTCCGCGAACTCCCACAAGCTTCCATTCAGCTCCTTGTTAAGGATCTCCGGGTCCCACTTCCCCTTGTGTGATTGGCTGTTCCACTTCTTGACAGGCTTGCGAGGTGTTGAAGGAGCAAGATCCTTACCCTCAGCCCATGTCCCAGCCTGTATAATCATGTTAGCTTCGACAAATTTGACTCAAAAGAGCGCGCCACACCGATATGTCCGATGCCCAGGATATCATTTCCGATGAGAGGTCCAGCTACCACAAACATGAGAGCCAACACTGACAAAAAGTTTGCGTGGCTTACGCGATTCAGATTGTCTTCCCAAAGCGCCATCCGAGAGAAAAGCGCGATAAAAGAGTCACGAGGCTGGCGAAATTCGAGTGTCCGACGTGTCCAACGCATCCATTCTGGTGTGCAAAGGTCCTCTGGTAGACCAATATAGGTATCGAGGACAGCACGCGGACTGACACGCGAGGTCGATGTCTTGATTTCGAGGTCTGTTGAGACGGTGGCAGTGAGATAGAGATTGAACCGGTTGGACTCCGTAAAAATTGATTCGGGATCGTCAATGGCCTGAACTGGTATAAGTAAGCAGATAGGGAAGAGAATCATAGCCACATACCTGGGTCTCTTCCCTCTCCACACGACAGAAAACCTGAGTTTTGCGTACATCGGCCATCATCAGAAAGCCGTGGAGGAAAATATCATTGGTCCAAGCATCGCGTGCGTTTGCAGAAAGCCAACGATCAATGGGTCCTGGAAGGTCTAGAAATTTGTGCACATATTCACTGCGACTGAGTTGTCGCATACGAGGGAGCGGTTTGCGATGCGAGAACTTCTTGAGGGAGGTGTGTCTCGTGGCAGGCATGATGGATGTTGAACTTGATACTTAATTCTATGCGAAAGGACTTATATAAACCTTGTAGAAAGAAAAAACGGGGAGCCATGTTGGGCGAGAAAAGATATGCTGGCTTGGAAAGCTGAGCAAGAAGAACAATCCTGCGGTAGGATACGATGTGGGGATATGCCACGTATTTTGATGGGGGCATTGTGGTCTGTTTGTGGCTATCTCAGAAATCAAGCAAGGATACACAAGAAATCACGCCCCCCAAGATATTCAAAATTTCGTTCAAATTCACCCCAAGATTGATGTGCTACGACTGTGGATAAGGGCACTACTCAAGCTAGCGCACATATCCGACGCGTCCCCAACTTAGGGCAAAACGCAGTGAGTGCTGTGAGGGACGGAAGAAGAAGAGGTCGGATGAATTCGCAGGAAGCGCTGGCTGTCTCGACCTCAAACTGTAGACGACGAAGGTGCGGAAGCACCACGGTATCTGTGGGAACGACGCCGCGTTGACTGGAACCGATTTTGAATCGGCATTCCTGGAGGTTCGAGCAAACGCGGAGCAGATTGTGAGCGGTGTCGGTAGACATGAAAGCGAAGGCCAGCTCGAGATGCGTAAGCTGGGCCCAAGGCACAGGAAAATCTTGTGCAGAAGGTAAAACTGAAAGCGGCACATAGTAATGTATGGACTTGAGCAACAGCTTGCGCAGACTTGAGGCATTCACAAACATCCTTGTTTCTCGGAGTGTCTGTTCGATGTTCCCATCACCCCAAAACTCAATGACTTTGAGCGCCGGCGGGGACACTGAGACTTCAGAGAGAAACTGACGTGTGGATGCGGCGGATACGAACAAAGATAGTGTTCTGAGGCGATGAATGTATGGGAGGATCATCGTTGGAAGAGGATTCTCGTCATGGGGGCCATTGCAAGATGGGTAAGAATAAATGCTTATGCTCAGAGACGCTTCCGCACTGCGAAAAAGGGCCTCCTTCATCATTGCTGGAATGTGAGTGCTGTTGTGATATGTAATAGAGATGTCATTCCACAGTGTGGGTTCCTGGAGCACGATCTGTCGCCACCTCGAGCAGATATGGCCCAGTGTCCATGGCAAAGATCCTGCGCACTGGGGAACGGGAAGGATTGATCCACCAAGTTCGTCTTCCATGCAGTGGATGAATATTTTCGCAAGTAGTTCCGGTGGAAGAGGTGCACCCGCGATGTCGGTGACTTTCTCAGCAGGCACATGAAGGAGCATGTCAAGGGCTGATCGCGTTCTTTCGACTTCCGTGTCAACACTGCCCAAGTCCTCTGCTGCATCAGGAAGGAGATTGTGTATGAAATGACGCTCGGCGTCTGGCAGCAAATTATTGCTCTTCCCTGCTGTTTTGAGGGCCATTTGCTGCAGGGTCTCTAGTCCGGAAAGCACGTTAAAATCACAGTGTTTCAAACCAAAGGCTCATTAACATTGACTGGTCCTTCACGAATCAGAGTCTGGACGATTGCTGGACGAGGATGCAACTTGAGGGCCGCATCCGAGCACGTGTATTTTATTTGTACGTATGTATGTCCAGGGACCAGCATCGGCATCGTCGCAAACAACGATCAATGTCTGTGCTCGCTGTCGTGCACAACGATAAACATCCTTGATATTTTTCTAGATCTCGATCCGCCATTGAAAACTCCTTGTCAAATACATGGCTTCTGCCTGCACCTCTCAAAGACTCCCCGTTCTGAAACTAGTCCTTCAATGTGGTCTTCGAATTGCTTGAGCCTTGAGCAGTGGGCGCACCTGCTGAAACAACTTTTTTCAACAGGTCATCTTGATTATCCTTTCCCTCGTAATCGTGGTCATGAACGCTGAACATTCGAACAGTCATCATCGTAGTTATGGCTAACGATGAAGCAACCCTCCTTAAACGCCTCGACGAGCTTACAGCCAAAGTGGAATTCCTCACTGTCAAGCTCGACGCGCACTTGCCGGTGCTGCCTGCTGCTATCTCGCGGATCCGAACTGCATTCGCCACTAACAACCATCCTGTTGCGATGAAACACAACAGTCACCAATCGATCCCTTCACGGCTGCGAAGGACTGTAAGTCTGCTACATCCCTCATAACAATAACCTCTGACTCGTCTTCAAGTGGCCAATTACGGAGTAGACGCCTGTAGCCTAATTGCCTCCGAACACGGAAATGCGACGACTACGACACCACTCCCGGACCCACCTACCCCGGGATCAGTGCTGCTCACGAGCTGTCGCTCCCCGTTTGGGTTGGAACACCAGGATATATAAGATCTGATTGTGTCCTACGACGAGCCGCTGGGGATCTTCGCGTGGACGACATGTTCCAATGGCGGGAGAAATTGCTTGATGGAGGGGTGGAAAGACGAATTTTGTTGTACGTATTGTCTACAGATGTTATCTTGGTGTACTTATTCAATATTGTGACATTGTCACGAGACTATTTTCTCTGTGATCTACAAGTTTTACGAGACGGGCAGGAGGGACTTCCGGTTCCCTATTACTCGATCCAAGCTTCAGCATTGCACCACTGAATCCGCGGCATTCTGTCTCAATTGGTCGTTGATGCTCTCTCGCTCCATTTCCTTCGCTTCGTCCTCTTTATTGCCCACCCACAATTGCTCGATTTCATTGTCGCGACCTTTTATCGTGACCCCAATATCGTCTCTCAAAGCCTGGCGCAAACCCGAAATGAAGGTCGCATGTTCAATTTCTTTCCTGCGAATGTCTTTGACACCAGCTCATTGAAGGAACCGCCTCCATCGACAAGTTGTCAACATGTATGCCTCCGCTGTATTTCATGTTTGTTCTATTCAGAATATCACTCTTCTCCCATTGGAACGGGTTTCTTCTCGTTTCCTTGCTGTTCCTGTTCTATCCCGCTACCCCATGTCCTCGTAGTGGCATAAGCGCGTCTATATAAACAGCGCAACGATGCGCTACGAAAACGTTGGCACCAACACTACTGTAATAATGGCTCCGCAGGCCCTTGCGCAGGACTAGTTCGTATGATGGGCGAAGCTTAAGAGCCGAATTGACTGGTAACATGATTGGTACAGTACTTGCACTAAAGATAGGGCTATATATAAATGCGACTCGAGCTAGTGCAGTTTGCATTCGAATATTGATCGGCCTTTTCTCTGATCTCATGTTACTATGTACGTTACGCCGCTTCAATAGATTCAGTCCAATGCGCGCATGACCTCTCTGGGCGAAACCCATGGTGGTTACTTCGAGATGCTGGCTAACTTACGGCTGAGTGGTGATTTACTGTACAACAAATCTAACTTAGAAAGATCAAATGTGCGCCTCTGATCTTCCTCCTTTGACCCTGCTGTGTTCCACTCATCGATAACGAGATAGGTACGGCGGATCGCTGACCAAAGTATCTCCTGCGCGGGGGCCGCGGAGGCGTCATATCGCATCAGACTCTCGTAGCGCTTCAAACGTTGGAGGACACCGTGAATTGTGTCCGACCAGGGGTTTAGTGTGGGAATTCGGTGGAGGACGGTAATATACAATAGGATTTTTTTATCAAGGAATTCAACAATTTTTGATACCATGTCGAGGGGTTTTCGTTTGAAGAAAGGTGCACTATCTGGCTGCACGTGGTATCCCCAGTTGAAGCATGAATATTTCAAAACCAGTCGGTCATATTCCTGCTCACCAGCCAGGGTCCAGCAGCCATCCTGTAAGCGGTAACTGTCCTCGTGAAGATGATCTGACATAAATTGAAGACAGCGTTTGGCAAGCAGTGTATGACACACATCATTGTCGATGTAGAAGGTTGGGTCTGTGCATCGTGCAGGATCGGTCATGTAGTCGCGGAAGGACTTGTGGTAGATATCGATGGATGTATGAGTACTCTCGGGTATCTTCAAGACAGCATGTAATGGGCGCAATACCGAAGCTACTTTGCTAAGAGTGAGACCAAGGAAGACAGAGAGGAAGTTCCTTGGCTGGGGATATGCCAATAACAAGATCGAGCCAACAATTAATCGCCAATGAGCCTGGTATTCAGGATCCGTAGTTTCTGGGTAGCCGTGCAGAAGCACCGTCCTGTACAGCTGATCAATGCCAGTATTCTTCTCAGGCATTTTCTTGAGAAGCGCGAGTCGTTCCGCTGGATCGTCATATGGTGAGGTAATGAAGGCTGCGGCAGTGGCAGCGAAGATGAATAGCTGGCCCGATTTCTCCGTCAGGACGTTGAGATCCTCATCGGATGGCCAGGGCGAAGGGAGATCAATGTCACTTCTGCCTTTCATAGCATCAGATAAACGAGTTTTGAGGAAGAGGTAAATGTCGTGGTCAATAGATGACCGCTGCACATCGCCAAGAACAACAACCATGGTTAAGGACTGAAGTGATTCGAGGCGAAATGCGAGCCGTATAGGCGGTTCAGGACGAGCTGTCACAAAGAATTTGACAGAAGGAATTCTCGTGATGTATTCTGGGAGGAGCGAGAGAACTGCGGATACATCCGCCGTCTCCTGACATTCGTCTAATGCATCGATGACGATGATCGTCGAGACCCCAGTAATTTCCAATGGCGCGATGATCAGCTCCGCGAACTGCGTCTTCAGTCGTTCTTGCGCAACGTCCGGACGGTTCTTCAAAGTTGTCACTAGGTGCTCCCTAAACGCAGGGAATCGACGTGCTAGCTGGAAGGCAAGAGTCGGAAAGATCATCTGAAGGTCGTTCCTGTCTGGGTAGGTAGCGGAACAAAAGAAACTCGCGCCGAGACGGCCAGCTGAAAACGCATTCTGACAGAAGCTCTGGATAAGAGTACTTTTCCCGCTGCCCGCGTGACCGTTGAGCCAGAGTATCTGTTGGGAGTGTGGATCTTCGGACCATGCTTCAAGATCGTCCAAAAGGCTCGTCCGAGTGCCTTTTAAACAGCTTCTATGGGTTTCGCTCAAATGGCTGGCGTTCGGTGCGCGTGGTAAATGCGAAAGCAGGCGATCTTCCTCTACGATTGTCTATTAGTTATAAGTTGGCTATCAACTGTCGAAAGAATTACCAGCAGTCTACAATACGTGGACGGGGCGGTTTCAATCCATTGCAAATCATGTACAGTGATTCTACCACGTACCATGAGAGCTGCAGTCCGCATGTCAATTTCAATTTGCATAATGGTCTAGTGGGAACAACTTAGTGGAAAGAGTGGGTTGAATATGCCCTCGACTGACCTGATAGTCCACTAGAGCGTCGCGGATGTCGTCTATCAAAGCGGAGAGTATATCCTCGTCGGCGCCAGCCGCAATATAACGTGATAATTTATGCTTGTTCATAATCGTTTCGATTTCGTTCGCAATATCTTGTAGCTTCCTTTGCGACCGTTCATCCAAATTATATCGTAGAAATTTATAGACGACACGTACCTCAAGAAAGCATTCCGTCGTTCGTTCTCCTTGTCGCTATACTGGCCACCGACCATCCTCTCAAACGCGGTCCGCAGCATTTCAACTCTGGTTATCAGTCGTTGAATTACAACCTTGTTCGCCTGCCACTTCTGCCAGAACCTTCAGAAATGAGACCATCAGAAATCTAGCATTATCTGGTACCTCATGGTGGTCAAAAATGAACGTCAGGCCACGTACGACGCTCTCGAGTGGCCCGAAAGCAGTCGACACCTCCTTCATCAGTCCCATTCCCACCTTCACCGCATTATAGATAACCGGCGTTCCAGGTGGAGAGGCATGCTGATTTGGATCTCCGTTTCCCAGTTGACGCATTTCCTCCTTCTCCATGAGGTGTGAAGTACCAGGTTCTGAGCCTGTGGATTCCGTCGATCCCATCGATCGAGCGTTCACAACACCGTGGATCGCCAGTGTCTCAGGCGCAGTGACATCCTGACTCTGTTCTCCAGTCCTCTCATTTGACGGTTCTGCTTTAGGGATGTGATGCGACACGGGAGTTTCGGCGTGAGCCTTCGATAGACGCTCGGTAGCTGCCGTGGAGTTTGTCCGTTTATGGAGTTTCAATAGCGATCGAATAGCCTTCATTATGAATGCCATTTGTTCTGAAATAATGCGATGCAGCTGTGCTCTCAAAGGGATGCCTGAGAGGTATTGAAAGAAGATATGGCAGTGCATCGATAAGCGCTAGCCATAGGTACATGTGTGTTGTCACGTTACCTGTCAACGAGAGCTGATAAGCGAATGCATGAGGGTACGAGAGTCGAAAACGAGCGAGGGGTAGCGGAGAGAACGACATACAATATGGGACGAACATGGAGGTGGTAGATGTAGAATCAGATAACCCACGTCCCAGTTCTTGGGTGCGATGAAGGATTTAATGCGAAGGGAGATTTTGAAGAATGAAATCTCTTCCTGTCCGCCAGGGGAGCTCACATGAAACCCGGGTTCAGTTAGAGGGTCGTATCGTGTAACAGAGATTCCCAATGTTTGATTCTGTGTGCAAACAAAGTAAAACTCCGGACGGCCAAAATTATGATCATGGGAACGTGAAATCGGGAAGCGTTCGGGATGTCGTAGAAGTAGGTTGGGGGACATAGAATTCCACAGTTCAGAGTGTGATTTCGTCTAGAAGGAGCAGCGGATCGATATCAAGTTATGCCTGACTATGCATGCATTTTGAACAGCAGCGCTCGTATTCCGAAGAGAGGAATACAGGCGAGAAGAGTATGCTGGACGGTTGGGAGGAGAGGAATGCTGACAGCGGTGTGAATTTGTCTGTTTGTCCTCTTTAGAAGGTGAAGATGATGTTAGTCCTCGTCTCATAGTTGAAACAATGTACGTACCTAGGCCTCTCATGACCTCTACGTTCTTGGCTGGTACGTCCTCGCAGATTGCTCTCATCCATCCAGTCCGCAATCCACAGCCCATATTGCTACCTATCACTGTCGAAAACTTGAGGGCCGTGCATACGGCAGGTCTCTCTCGCAGTTCTAGTATACGTCCCGATAGGTAGCAGAGCTTTGGGCTTATATGGGGCACGAGCGCGACCGCTGTTTGGCTTCGACCTCGAAAAGTGAGATAATGTGCGGTCGCACTTAGACAATGTGTGACCAGGAGGAGTGTGTGTAATGGAGTGTCGAAAATGATAGACGCACGACCATATCACGTGGCAACGAAAAGAGAGCTCGAAGTCGCTTTGCGGAAGAGCATGAGAACCAGCATCTGCTAGGATTATAGTCATTTGGATTTGCGTGCAAGAAATATACGGGATTGATTCCGTTCTTAGGCCCCGAAGCTCTAGGAGATCGATCGTGAGGTGGTGAGCGAGTCGTGAGGAAACGAGGTTCGAAGCGGTCTCGCGATCATGTAGCGCCAGTGGGCTAGGACGGGAGAGGTAGATATGTACATCATA
Organism: Hypsizygus marmoreus; assembly: GCA_013433165.1. NCBI lineage: Eukaryota > Fungi > Basidiomycota > Agaricomycetes > Agaricales > Lyophyllaceae > Hypsizygus > Hypsizygus marmoreus. Next base: position 205,539 of record CM024093.1, on the reverse strand, counting down.
TGGCTGGAACGCACGGTAAGGAGCAACTTTGGCCAACAGCAAGTATATCTTGATTATATCTATGGGGGAGACCTTTCAGTCACGAATGACAAGTAGAGGTGTAGACCGTACGTACGATTCGCCAACCAAGAAGTCTTCTCCTGAGATTGTGGACTTATCATCATCTCGAACAATTCTCATTGTAGAGCTTAGTCGAATTCACCCATGTGCTAGGTCCAACCAGATGCCCTGTCGAGCAAAAACGTTCGCGTGTCCCCATTTGGCTGCAATAGGAATCAAGGCGAAAAATGCCTGATGCTGGGGGCTTGAGGACAGAAACAAGTATACTAGTAGTTGACCGTTATAGGATTCGTCTTCTACATGGTTCGAAATTTTTAAAAGAGCGGGAAATAGGTAGGAAATCGTGGTGTTTGGTGCAAGTACTTACTGTGAAAGTAAGGATGTCATATTTCGAGGTGAGCGCGTCGAGAATGCAGGTGAGCATGTAGACATTTGAGGTAACCTCATCAACACTCGCGGGTTGGCTATGGAGGATGGATGCTTCGTTCACGGCGGAGAATGAAGATTTTCGTTTTGGTCCTTGGACGTTTGGTGAGAACATTGTATATCACGTGCAGACAGTAACAATGACTCTGGGTGAACCGGTCCGACGCCATGTCCCTTTTGGTCACCGTCACGAACGATGTTGACGGCTCAATCCTCACTCGCTCAGCCGTCGATGGCGCGGAGTGGGCATATCACCTGGCTCTATGGAATACTTTGGATGCTTTCTTTATGGTCCCTTGTTGTCATCAGCGATGCTTATGCTGTTTCGATGTTACTGCGGGTGCTTAGGACTGCGTGAAACTCTGGGATTGTGGCTAGGAGAAGCCCTAGGCATGAGACCGTTCCTTACCTTCCCGCTTTAACTCTCCTTCTTACCACTCTCAATGCTCATGAGTCACGTTCCAGTGACCTTTCTTATTGAGTGCGGTGCTCAATTCAGTAATCCAAGGTTCTCTCCTCGTTTGAGACCGTTACATACATATCCTAACTTTGATTTAGAAGATCCCGGGTGCTACAGTTTCTCCAACATTGATTTGACACTGGGACGAGGCATCAAAAGGGGTTAGAACCTCAGGAGTTCTTACAGGAGCCGGATGAACAGGTCAGCAGAATGTATAGCACCTTCAGTATAGTTTTAGACCTCACGTTCTCTCCGCATCACAGGCGAAGTCGACATCTCATTGCAATTCAAACCAATTCTTTCATCTATCCACATGCTCAGCTGTCGTACAGTACCAGCCTACCCTGTCCGAACGACAGTGATTGGTTTTTGATATTCGGCTGCCACGAACATCTCGAATTTGCCCTGATTCCATTCACCTCGGTCAACATTTGTAGTACTCGCCGGGTTACTTGACCGCTAATGATTTACGCCACGTCGCGTTCACCTCCGTCATCGGAACAGCGAATGCTTCAGTGCTAGCAATTCTATTCAAAGCGAACATCCTATTATCAGCAGCGAGCGAATCCGCAGAGTAGGAACGAACACGTATCCAGCGTGAGCCTTCTCAACGTTCAAGGTTCATTCTCTCACCTTGGACTGGAGCTCAATTAGCAATGAAATGCGAACCATCCGCACTTCGCCGTGATAGCGCTTCTGACTGGCATTCCACGGTCACTCCACTACGACTCCATCGATGTTATCGTCCTGCTGCGAAGATGGTGGCCCTTGAAGTTTCAATCTCAGGAGAGATATAACGTCGAGAATGTTCAAGATTTTTTCCTGCAGTCTTTTGTAGCTCTGGTATATCGCCCATTAACCTCCGAATGCTGAAACCGGTCCGTACTCCTTGTTGAAATGCACATACGATCACATCTCACCCGCATCAGGAGTGTTCAGACTCCCAATTGATACTCGATATCTGCTGCCGCGATCTAGCGAAACAAGTGCCCGGTATAAAACCCCACCTTCTCGCATTCTGAGACCCCAGGAAGGGCTGCTCCGTTCTCGTCTCGAAAAACCCGAAAACCCGTCAGAAGATCATGCGTCCCTCTACACTCTTTGCACTCATCGCGCTCTTCTGTGCACCAGTTGCACTTGCGCAATCCTATGACGATGAATGCTTCTACGAGCGCGACCTGAGCATGGGGGACGTCGCTCTCAATGCCCGCGATATTCTCGACGCGCGCCATTCCGCAATTGAGAGGCGTAAAGGTGATGACAAGGTGTGCATGCTGTTACGAGCCTGTAAATATTTGTGCTCACGTTCTCTTTCCTTCTCTCTCAGGGTCTCCAGTTGCGCATCGCAGACTCCAACGTGTGTTTCGACGTACGAGGCTCCTGATGTAGAGAGTCGAGGTGGTTGCCATAAACGAGTGATGGGCCACCTAGCGTGGTCAAATCGTGACTTTTCCTCATCTGGGTACAGTTACTACCCGTCGTCGGGTAGTTTTCACCCGTGTAGCCATGTTAGCTAGTAAAGAGACACCATGCACATCAAAGTCAAGCTTTTCGATGTCGCTGATGACGGCGGCAGCAAAGAATACCGTCCGGGCCGCATCACCGGGACGGGTTTCCCACACGACATTCAGTTGACTTTATCACTTCACCACCATGTCTACCAACGTCGCAAGGCTCCAGCAGTGTGTCGACGACCTCTCCACCACATGTGCTGCCGTCTCTGCCAACGTAGGCCAGCTCACGACACATCTCGACGCGCTCACCTCTACTATCACCTAGCGTCACGCCTTCCATTGCGGCCAATAGCCGCATTCTCGCGGTGAATTATCGTCGACCCAGCCTGCCTGCCAATTTGGAGCCACTACAGAAGATGGTATGTATCCTTATTGGAAAAATAATAGAGAATTCACTTTCATATCAGGTCTTGGATACGGAGCTGAGCTTGCTCGCAGTCTTGTAGCTGTCAGTGTCAGTCACCAGAACACGAAGATGCGATGATAATTACACCAGTGTTCGATCCACCATCCATTAGATCTTCTGCGTTTCGGCTCCCCTTGGAAGTGGGGCATGCTGGAATTATCTCCCTGGTTGTTTTCTGCAGCGAGACGCTTGGGGCCATTCGCGATGATAAGTTAAATGAGAGGAGGATAAAGGTGCATGCATGGATCAACCCATGAGTATTACTGGACGACAGAATGATTATGGCCTTCCATGTGTTGAACCGCTCTAGCTCTCGCAATCGTCGAAGCCTCTCCTCCTCACCGCTTGCTATCCCTCCGAGCTGCAAGCTTCCACTATCGCCTCTCACCAATTTTCTACTGCCCTTGAGCACATCCAAACTTCAGTCCTTCACTGTAGGTACCGACTCCCTCCTTTGGCTTACACCACCACCTGGTCCAGAAGACAAAGATGAGGTCCTGCGTACATCGCCTCCTCGTGTACAGACTCTGGGTTTTAGATTCCTTCAGCGCTATTTCAAGATCCCCTTTTCCCCATCGTCGTTCGCTTCGTGATTGAAATCATCCCAATCGAAATGCGAATGACTGACGATGAACATTCCACCTGTTATCCTCCACCCATCACCTGCTGTGTGCTAATCGTTCTATTCTCTCTTCTTAAAGAATTCAGGCACTCCCCACGTATTCTGTCTCGCGTTGACCTGTAAAGTCAGAAGCTATTGATCCTTCGCGCTCTTGACAGTTGGAAAAAATGACGATCTGATGAATCCGCGCATCCTTTACTAGCGGATAGACCACACATGTAGACTCACTGCACGACGCCTACGTCTCCTTTCCCCTTTGTATACTTGTATCAATCTTAGAGCTTCGCCGCATACTTCGTCTCTCTGCGACGGTGAGCTCATCGCGGTTCTCTGACTGTGGCGGACTCGAGAGTTTCCGAATTCCCGCTCGACACCCCCTCAAATCCGCGTGCCTCTGAGTGTATTTATATTTGACCAAAAGGGGCAGCGTTGGTGCGCTTCTGGTGGAAGAGGAAGAGCAAGAGCAAGCAACACAAATGCACATGCGCAAGAATGGGCGGACGAATCAAGCACAGAGTGGTCACTAGCATATACCAACATATGCGTCTCACGATGAAGGCCTGCTCATTAGTGATCCTTCCTCTTGCTTTCCGTGCCTCATCTCGTGGTTGAGTGTCTGCATGTCATCTCCATCCATTCAATCTCACCACGCCACCAACATCTCGTCATTTGCTACCACTCCAAGGCTCCCGTCTCTGTACTTCACCTCGCGTCTCCGCTTTCCAGGGTCCAGTCGCCCTCCGAGGTCTCCGTCTTGCGTCACAGTATCAACTACTGCTAAAATGTTAATCCAGATTAACTTTCAATTTCATTTCTTCTCCTTGCCACCTCTCCATGAAGTTGTCGCATCGCGCTTTCTGTACGAGAAACGCATCCTCCACGGACGCAAACCCTGATACGACAGTGACAGTAATTTCCTTGAATATAGGCTGCTTCTCCGGTGTCGCAAAGAGGGCATCCTCCAGTCCGTCAACGAACTTGGCGAGGATATCTACACTCTCTACGCCAAAATCAATGACTTGCAGAGCGGGATTAAACCGTCGCACAGCTATGTGTTCAACAGCACGACTTGGAAGAAGTTCACATATACGCATCTTTTTGAGATGGCATAAGACTTCAAAAAGCGGCACTACGTCCTCGTCGCATCCATTGATATCAAGTTCGAAGAGTTCGCAATGAGAACGTAGGATAAATGATGCTAAAACGGAGTAGGATAAACGGGCAAGAACGCCGATTGGTTGAATTAGGCTGTTCAGAGACGGACAAAGGACAGCTTGGAAGAATTCAGAAGCGGCGGTGGCTGTTTCGGGGTCGAGGATTAATTGTTGGAGTTGTGGAACAATAATTGGGCTGCAATTACGAACATACATGGATGTCGGAGTGGTATGTGGAACGGCGCTATCGCTTATACTGATGTGGCATACACGAAGGTTATGGCACTTAACGAGTAAGTCGTGAGCGGCGACGGGAGAGATGTATCCAACTGTGAGAGTGAGATGTGTGAGTTGAGACCATGGTACCTTGAAGTCTCCAGGAAGTGCGGAAGATCGTGGAACAGCCAGTGGTGAGTACAGGCCATAGAGTGTAAGCCGCCTCAAAGCCAAGGCTCCCTCAAAGACCCCAGCACTTCTTAGAGCTGAATCAATATTTTGGATGACCATAATGGTCACTGATTCAAGCGCCTGCGCCGTACCCGACGGTTGGCGAAGAAAGTCAACGACATGCAATGCTGATGTCACAAATAGATCTAAATGTGCAATACGCTCGAGGTATGGTCGGATGAGAAATTGAAAGGACCTCTGCGAATAGAGTTCGTCATCCTCCATTGCAGAACGAATGAAGATCGTGAGAGGGATACGAGCACTGCGTGAAACGACTAATTCCATCATCCTCGAAAGCGGTTGAACCAGTTTTTCGAATTCGTCCATGTCGTGGGCATAGAAATTGTAGTCGATAAAAATGCGATTCCAGAGGCGCGGCTCATGGAGCGCCACAGATCGCCACCGTGAGCAGATGTGTCCCAGTGTCCATGGCAATGATCCAGCCAATCTGGGGAGCTCTACGGCAGGTCCAATGTTTCCCGAGTGTTCATCAACACATCCATCCCCTCTGAAGCAATGTACAAATATTTTCGCGAGTAGCTCAGGTGGAAGGGTGCTTTGAGATGTAAACGTACATCGAGTTGAGATTTTTTGTTCACTGTCCACTCCAGTTGAATTATCCACATCTATGGGATTGCGATCCATAAATCAGCCGTGATCTGATAGCAGGTTGGACTGTTGTTGCGTGGTCGATTGTGAATTGAGAGAAGACCACAGTGTGCCTGAACTGGGATGAATTCGGCTGCTAGATCAGAGGAAGACCCTACTAAGTAATTTCGGAGGCACATAGAAAATGTATATTCACAGGTCCGATAAAATTTTGGAGCTTTCGCTGAGAACCTGGAAGGGTAGGGAGTGTCCGCACTTCAAATGTTGCAAGTTGGTTGTAAAATGATGTTGTCCGATATCCGATCCAGACTTTGTTGACATCGGGCCATCGGGCCATGGCGCCATGGCGCATGCAAGATGCATGAAAGTCCAGAAAAACCTGTCGTCGTTACAAACAATAAGCCAACGTCATCATCGCTGGCTGACAACAATAACAACGACAATAACAATTCGTTGATCTTCAGGCAGCCAACTATCGAAGCTGTACATTCGTTCGTTGCTAGTCTCTAGATGCGAACAATCTTGGAGGCGTAAGCCTCAGATTCTTTGCCCATTGCTGCCTGCCTATCCTCAACATAAATATGACGACCCTTTGCACTGCAGTGACTGCACTACACTCAATCTCGGTAGCTTCCACTATCGATAACCATGCACGTCATCCATTTCCAGACATCATGCCCTTTCGCCCGCTTCCTCTTCCTCCCAGATCCACTCTCATTTGCTTTGCCTTAATCACCGCTTTGAGATGGACGGTGGTACCAGCTTGTAATTACTCGCATGCGGTGATCCGCAGTCCAGACTTCAACTGTGCTCGATGTCTCTCACACTCCGCACCCCGATCTCGTCAGGCCAGTGTCATGCAGCTCCAAACATTGAAGATTACCTTCTTCTCGTCGGCTCGAAGTTGAAGTCGGGTAATCCAGTGTCCTCGGGATATTCCTGGCTGCAACAGAGGAATGCCTCGAAGGCGTTCTCCAAAGCAACGAAGGAGGCTCATTAGAGTCCAGAATATTTCTCCAATTGATGGGATGTGGGTGAAGGGTGGCGGTACAGTGCAGTGGATGGATGGGCGGGGCGGATAAGGAGCCACAGAGATGCATAGCTCACAGGTGTAAATGGGGACAGAGGGAGGGAGGGATAGGGAACGGAATGGGTAGAACTGAAACAGGTGCAGAAGAACGAGAGACGGTGGTATAATTGTTGGACGGTTACGAAAAGATTCGATTAGTGGTCGTCTTCCATTGTAACGCCAAGTGTTATTCTTTCGAGGCCGGTGTACTTCTGTGGTTCCTTGAACAATCCATCCTCGAGCGCGTTCACAAATGTTTCTAGGACATTTACACCATTCACGTAGAATTGGAGCATTTTGGCATGTGGGATGAGGCATCGATTCGCCATTTTTTTGACAACGGCAGTTGGAAGTGACACATTACAGGAAAAGTTTTTAACATTGGGGATAGCTTCCAAGAGCAGCTGGATGCCTTCGTCAGCATAGCCAGTGATGGCTAGGTCGATTATGTTGCACTGAGAGCGACGGATAAGAGATAATATCTGAGAGTATGGAAGGCCATCTGTTTCCACATTCCATTCTTCAAATACTTTCAAAGATGGTAGACTGAGCGGGGAGATGAATTCGGAGGATAGGAGTGTGGTTTCGGCATCAAACTGTAGAGAGTGGAGGTGTGGAAGCACAATGCTTCCCGCTGCCAGGGTAGAGGATCCTATCGTGGAATGAGTGACATCATCTATCCAAAAATGGCACTCTTGAAGGTTCGCGGATTTTCTGAGAACTTCAGGCACAGAAACGGGAGACATAGTCGTGAATGTGAGATTGAGATGCGTGATCTGCGACCAGGGTATTGAAAGATTCCCTGGAAATGACGCCGGTGGTGGTGGGACTGATATTTGACCTCTAAGGATTGATAATCGACATAACTTTGGAGCCGCTTTGAAAATAGGACTCGCTTCCAACACCTGGAAAATGTCACTCTGAACGCGAAACTCCAGCGATTTGAGCGCCAACGGATGCCCTGGGACTTGGGCCAAAAATCTCCGAATCCAGAATGAAGTAGAAGACAAATATAGTTCAGTGATGCGCTCCGTGCAGGAAAGGATCAGTGCCAACAAGGGATCGTTGTCGGGTATTGTGGTATGGGGACCAGTGATAAATCTGATTGAAATTGGGCCTTCGGAAGTGCGTGAAAGAGCCTCCTGCAGCATCGGAAGTGCGATGGGGTACAAAATAGCTATGCGATTCCAAAGGCAAGGTTCATGCAATACGATCTGCCTCCACCTTGAACAGACATGGCCCAATGTCCAAGGCAATGATCCTGCAGAGGTACGAAGGTGAAGAAATGAAGGCCCTCGATTCTCGTTGTATTCCTCTCCATCGTCATTTTCCATACAGTGAATGAATATCTTGGCAAGCAACTCAGGTGGGAGAGTTTGTTGTGGTGCGATGGCGACGCGTAATCGTGCTATCTGTGCAGCTTTCCCGGCACGTCCTTCTGTGAGATCACTAAGTATTGCTCGAGTGCGTTCGATCTGCGCGTCCGCTGAGTCCAACTCCTGCTCCGCACTCACAAGCAGATTGCGGATCAACCGTCGTTCAAACTCGGGTAGCAAATTGTTATTTGTTCCAGCTAATTCAAAATCCATTTTGACGCCCTGATAGATATTCAGCTACTGGTTGAGAATATGAGAGTCGACGTACTGCTGGTTGAGATGGTGGCGTTCGGACAGCAGAGACATCGGTCAATGACTCCAGAAACGTCGGACTTTGGCGCAGGCTGTAGCCAAGCAGAGGCAAATATTATGAACAATTTTCGAGTTTCAATAAATCGTTTCATGCTTCTGAAAGTACTATGTACATTCGTTTTACTGTGCCGCCCATTTTCCTGCCACGGAGAAAGATCTCAATGGGCCCTCCCTTGAAAACCTGCAGTGGCTCGAAGATCACCCTGGAACAAGCTACTTATCAGATTTAAACCGCAACATTGTGCATTCGCTGCTCCGTATAAGGGACACGCGCTCCAGGGATACTCGATCATTCAACATGGGCGGATTGGCCAAATTTCGGAGAGTCATACACTGAACCTCGCTCGACCAGTGGTGAGTCGCGGATGTTCACGAAAAACCAAATACGTGACCATTCGATCGAGGGAATAGCGGGGGACAAGGCATGCCAAAGACATCGATGGGAATCGAGTTGCATTCGAGCCATTTTATCTCCCAGTTATTTCGAATCTCCAAGCCAAATAGAATTTCAGGAGAGTCCAGCGGAATATTGTCACCGAAACCCAGCCGACGAGTCTAAGCGAGGTTTCATGCCGCGCTCCTTCTGCCGCTCATGTTGATACTACGTTCCGAAGACGCGAGGATGAAACGAAAGAACGAAGCGAAACATGTGACACAGTGATATGAGGCTTCAGGTCCTGCGATGAAGTAGAACGGGGCGGAGGGTAGGAGGGTCTCATTATTACGAATTGGGATGCGGTTGGGTATATGCGTGAAGTTTTTGCTCGACTGAGAGCTTGGGCATATAGCAGACATCAGCGAATATACGGTTCGGATGCGGGGGAAATTGGGTGGGTGATTGAGAGGATGGGAGGGCTTGAATCGATGTCTGGCTCTTCCCCCCCCCCCCCCCAAAAAAAAAAAAAGGAAAGGTGGAAGTGATGCGTGTTTCGATTTTCGAACAGACGATCAAGGGTTGGAGATATACTGAATGACAGCACATCGAAGCGGATGGACCTTGAAACGAGCAGTACGTCCACCAGGTCCCTCACCCAACAAGAGCCGACACTGAGCTCAGCTCACCAGAAGTTTGACCATCCTCACCAGGAGCTCGCGCTGCATGCCGTCGAATTCGATATTCTCACCAGAGTCAAACCCAGCTCCGCGGAAGAGTGACAATTGAAAGAGCTACTTACCTCATGTTGAAATACACGACGGTGTAGGTTGCGTGGAGGGTTCGATGTGAAGGCGTTTGCATAATGGCAGACTTGATTTCTGTGTTCCTAGTTAACGATGAGGCAGTTTTAAGGAGAAGAACAGACGTACGATGGGGCAATGTCATCCTCCGGCCTACTCTAAATTCGGCGAGACGTGTGCAGAAGAGAGCAACAATCGTATCGAGCACGATGGGGAATCCCAGCTCCAGTATCCGGAACACGGCTATTCCACAAAGAGCCCCGTATTCGAGGTGGAGTTGGGGCATAGGACCAGAGCGGGGGTAGTAACTACAACTGCTCGTAGGATCTGTGATCCGTCGCGAGTTTCTGTCCCCGGCTTAAGAGGAGAAATCCGTCAGTTTATCAGTGAAAACGTGCTACAATTAAATTCTCAACACCTCAATTAGTCCGTTGAGGCGACACCAGCTTAAGGAATTGAGTGGTTGACCTAGGATGGCCAAATGGTTAGTCCACCCTGGCTTGAATATTTAACGTGGCATAGCGGACAACTGGACAACGATTCACGAGCTCGAAAAGAGATGTAGGTTACGAGGGAGGCAGAAGCGTTGAAACAAGTGTTTTTGCAGTGGAGAAATGATCGGCCCGATCCGATCCGAGAGATTCGGCTCTGTTTGCATGCCTCCGCGCCATTGCAAACAACGATCAAATGTCGCTGATCACCGTCATGCACGACGACAAGCTGATGTTTCTCGAAGTGTCCGTTTTTGGATCATAGTGTGCCTTGCTCCTCAGTGGTGAATACCTCGTATGCATGAACGCTCTTGCGACGTTTTCTCGCCTCTGTCCCCGGTGTCGCTGCCTTTTTTCTGTTGATGGTTGGTCTGCCTGCTGCACTTTCAATATGCCGTGTTCCCACTTTTATATGTCACACTTCAGTCTAACTCCTTGTTATCTGCTACGGCGTCTTTGATTCTCTATGGCTTCCACTGTGGCATTTTCTTCTCTCTGATTTTGCCGAAACCGGTTCCTTGAGTCCGCCACATCAGGAAAACTGCAAAATGCCATAGTTTAGCACTATTTATGTAGACTACGGTGGTCACGTAGGTCGACGTAGGTAAAGAAGTGCCTCTGTAGGCTGTCATAGAGTGAAAACTCAATGTAGTTGTAGTGAGATCCTACAGAGCGGGTACGGGCAAGGGTAGAATATTCCATGGGGTCCGCCATGGTAATTTTAAATCTCAACGTATGGTCAAGAATGCGGGAGAGCACATACCAACACTTCTTGCACCTGTCAAGAAGAAATTCCTCACGCGGTTGAAGATCTTGTAGTGTGTGCGCAAGACGATGTCCATCATCTCTTCAAATCCGGCAACAGCTAGGGCAGAAGAGGACACACGGTGACTTTGATGGCAAGGCGCTAGAGGACGTTCAGCTCAACGTCGTTGAACCCTGCGTATCCGAGGTCAATGAGTTTCTACAGATTGGTGTAGTTATGTTAGATGCGCTTCCAAGATGATATCGTTCTGAAACGCACAATGGCATGGTAATAGAACTGCTTGAGGCCCTTGACTTCACAGATATCACTGACGGCGATGCAGATCGCATCATGACTAATTTAAAGTTAGCTCGATGCCCACTGTTTCTTCATGTGCTGAGCTGATGGTGTCAACACCATACTACATCCAGTTGCAAGAGACTAAGTAGTTTGTGGTCAATCAAACGTCGAGGACAGTGGAGATTGATATTACCATGCAGGTGGCAAAAAGCACAATCTTCATGGCCGAGGAGACGTGGAGGGCATGTACACGAGGAGTTGAACAAACTTGCTATTAAACAAGGGCTCAGCAGTAACAGGGCGCTTGCAGTCAATGAGGGTCAGCGTTCGGATTCCACTTTGGAATTGCGAACAAGGTTGACTTGCCGGCCCTCAACTGCTCACGTGCATGTTCACGTTCTCAAACAGGCAACTCCGCGTTACTCCGACCACCTCTCTTTCCCATTCCTCAACCATCCCTCCTTCATTTTCGACCCCCTACCCCCCAACTTTGTCTCGGCATCATAACAATAGCTCCAGCGGCCGTCGCTTTGTGCACAAGTCACAAACGCGGTGAGTGTCGACCAGTGGGTATGCCGTTTTCGATTCCTGACACACATTCTCCAGCGGACAACTCGACATTGACCTCATCCCCTATGTTATGCAACGTTGAGCGGGTAAGTACATTCCATCCACCCAGCTCTCCTGTATCGTGACCATGCACCAGCGCCTCTTTCGCATCAGCTTTGCCTTCTGGCACAAGTATATTAAACCCACTCTCACTGCCTAGCTAGCTCAAATATAGCTGTGTTAGCACGCTTGCTCGCAATGATTGTGAGAGATATTTCCTTCCAGTTCCCTCTAATGATATCTGACTAACATTGAACTTCTCTCGTCCAGGATGGTATCGTGTTGCCTACTGCGTACATTCACAAAACCCATGCAGCGCTGTTGAACAGCCAAACCCTCGTCATCCCTCACATCTGTTCAGCTGTAATGCTTCTACCAATGCATCAAACCTCCCCCACCTCATTCGCTTTGACTACCACTGTTGATCTCTGTCAGTATTCCACATGTATGTATAATGTATGCTGTCCTGTGTCGTGATGCTGATCTTGTTGTGCCTTTCATACATGGCTTGATCTAGGTGTATGACGAGGGGCAGGACAAGGGTAACCTGGGAAGCATTGGTGGAGCTCAGGGGAGGGAGTAACACGTCTGGTTTACATAGGTTCACCTGTAGTATCTACGGCTTGCAATAGAACATATCTCGTTGCATTATTTGTGTTTTTCATTGTGTTCCGGCTGTCTACATACCCTACAAGGCTTTCCCTATTGCTACCTAACTGGACCTACCTAGTGCTTGCAATGGCCTACAATGTCCAATATTGGAGGGGGTTACCTAAAATCCTAACTGACCTACAGAGGCTCCGTAGGTCTACATAGCCATCCCGCTTTTTCCTGATGCATATTCCGCGATGCAGGCAGGATGCTCACCCCTCAATAGCTCACAGTTCACATCACTCAGAAAACGTGAAGAGCATTTCTTGTAAAGAGGGCGAAGTACCCGTTGGTCTAGAATTACTCTAGGGGGGCCAGAATGGTTGAAAAGTAACCAAGACTTCAACCAAAGAATGGCGAATCTTCAACCAGAGTTTGACTAAACTCCAACCTAATAGGTTGAAATTTCAACCTATTTTTCGATAGGTTGAAAAGGATCCGAAATCGTCCACTTTCAACCTAAGGCCGTTTGGGACCGTTTCTCCAGATCTGAGGTTAATTTTAGGTCGATTATCACACTGTGTCTGGTTGAATTGTATAGGTTATCTTGCAGGTTGATTCTCAACCATGTTTTGGTGCATGGTTGTCCTTGTACTGCTAGGAGCATTAAATTGTAATAATTGCATTGGCACTACGTGTATTGGCCAGGAAAGCAAACGAGAAAGGGTATAGCGTATGGGATCCGGAAGAAAGCCCACGATTGTCGATTACATAAGAGAATTCCCGGTGCCAGCCGATCGCGACAGGTCACGTTGGGTTCATCGATTTGATTCCGCGGAACCAAATTTTCCCCACCCACCCACGACATCCCTCTCAAGCCAGGCGTATCCGGCAATATGATGTATCACGATACTCTAATGAGAACATTTTTCGTGATACATCAACCCCTCTAAGTACAACGCTGAAATGATATATCATGGCTCCTGTGCTGACCCGCTCCTGGGTTCATTTTCGGCACCTCCGGCAGCCCACACACCATGGCAAACTCCGTCACCAAATCAAGCTTGTCGATGCGCACGGGCCATTCACATTACCGCCACCCGCCGCCCGCACCCTGCTTGACCGCCTGATTTCAAACCGCCGCCACAGCGCCTCGCTTGACCACACATTTCAAATTACTCACCTTCCCCCGCCATCACTTCTCACCCCTTTGGGGCTGCCCAGCTTTTGTCATTCCGCCGTAATTCCCTTTTTGGCCATGCGTAGCACCTCATCCCCGCCCCGCCCCCTGCTTGGTTCCCTCGTCCTGCCGTCCTCCCATTCCCGCCTCCAGCTGTCGCGGCCTTACGTTCCTATACATAGGTGACCATGCAGGCTATTGCCCTGCTGTTCACCCGGTGCTCTCCTTGCTGCTTTTCCTTTTCCCTCCACTTTTTTGTTCCCACTACGTTTCGACACTTGCCGTCAGTGTGATTCTCTTTCCTCTATCTCACGCTTTAGATACCTAGCGAGGTGCAGGAATTCATTTGTCTCGAAGTAGTCGGGTACATAGGTCTATATGCAATATTGATGCAGTGCCATTTGCGCCCTTGTTGAATTACTAAGTCTAAATAGGTGAGATATCACTTTTTTGAGTGTTCTATGTTCTTAAAAACTTCATGATATATCACCGGTTGAATTTTTATTTTTCAAGTTCCTTGTGATATATCACAGTGGAGCTTGGAAAATTCTCTAAGTCACCGTGATATATCACAGTGAACGGTTCACATTATCTAACATCTTACATGGTCACAGCCAAGGAAAAACTCTGGTATATTGGACGATAGACTTGTCTACAGTTCACTCTTGGAATAAAACAGTCAAACGTATTACTTCCGTCGTACCCTGAAAGATAAGTCGTTGAGAAAAAGAAGAACACATCCATTTGATACACACCTCTTCGTTTTTGTAGTTGCTGAACCATCCGGAACCTCCTCTGCAGTCGCCGTCGTCTTCCGTTTACGGCTCACGGATACCTCACTTGACCCCGCTGGCGTAACACGAGGCCCACGCACTCCCTTCTTCAGTCCAACGACTGCTGATCCATCTGGATTCTTCGAGCGAATGCTTTCGCGCTTCGATCTTGGTGCAGGGAAGGTCACAAGTGGATATTCTCCGGCAAGGTTTGGCATAGTCGAGGGGCTGAGGACGGGTGCTGAAGCTGAAGCTCCAAGGACATTCACTTTCTGCACACGTTTGCGCACGCTGGGCGCGATCTGCGTCACTTGGTCGGGGTTGAGAGGATTGCTGTTATTCGTGGACTTTTGCACCTTCTTTCGACCACGAGGTTTCGTAGTAGCCTTGCTCTGAACATGTGTTGGTCGTATAATGGGTGGCTGGGTGGGGGGACACGTCATTGGCAAAGAAGGTGTGGACTCAAGAGGTACAGGGTTCGCAGTGGCCTCTGAGGGCGAGGTGGGCAAGGTGGCTGGTGGAGGCGTTAGAACAAGCATAGGCTGTGTGGCGGTAGTCGTTGAAAGTGATGGCGTTGGAATGGGTACAGGAAAAGTGGCCGTTGGTAATGTGAGGCCAATACCACGCGAACGATGAGAAGAGATCGCGGTAGTGGTACCTGCGGGAGATGAGGGACACGCTCCAGGTGTAACAGTACCGGCGGCGGGTGGAGAGATAAAGCTCTGCACCGCGGGGCGAGAATCCTGATGATCATCGGTGGTGGGCGAATTTGCGTCTGGAACAGGCGGTCCGTGTGAGATGAAGGAGGTAACAGAGCACATGGCTGATACTCCCACACCGGCGGCACCAGCGCCGAAGGGCGACGAAAGAAACCCTCTGGATCCCTGGGCAGCGGCAGACTCTGCGAGGAGAGCTGGGTCGATAGGAATCCATGGGAGCGGCAAATACGGAGGGTGATTAGTTGAAGTCTGGCCAAGGGGTGTGCATGATGAAGCGCCGGAGCGAGGTTCGCTGGAGGGAGCAGACGAGCTGAATGGGTGAAATGCATTCGATACCAGCTCAGAAAGGCCGTCTCCACCATTATTGTCGACAGGCTCATGGGTCGGAGTGTGTGGGGTTGTAATGTGCAGAGCGGAGCGAGGAGGTGGCGTCTGGACTGCGTCAGGTGAATTGGAGGTGTTGTCCATTAGGGTTGACGTGACCGCGTCGTTCACGGACAGGTCAATGCCCCAGTCAAAGTCATCACCCGCCGTAGGATCCATGTCGGTAGCGAGGGCGTGGCCAATTCCATGTTCTGTTGCTGCATCTGCGTCTTCGTCATCGTGCTGATTGAAACTGATCAACGATGTATCATCCGCTGGAGGGTTGGCGGGATTAGGTCGGCGAGAGTCCTTTGCTGTTGAGGAGCAGCATCAGGCCACCCGTGGTGCACTCCGAGTCCATATACAAAATACTCACGGTATACTTTTTTAAGCCAGCGGACGTACGGGCCTGCGATGAGCTCCTCGAACTTTGGATATGACGTCAAGAAATCATTACCCAAAGGCGTTTTCCCAAAGGCCACTCTGGAGCTCAAGGTCAATACCGTCCATTACAAATAGAAGCAAACTGAAAGAGCGCACGTTTGCAAGGTGATCTTCCCATCAGCGGCAGGGTTCGGGCCGCCAGAGATCACCAGCGTCGACCAACCAGTCAAA
Organism: Hypsizygus marmoreus; assembly: GCA_013433165.1. Taxonomy (NCBI): domain Eukaryota; kingdom Fungi; phylum Basidiomycota; class Agaricomycetes; order Agaricales; family Lyophyllaceae; genus Hypsizygus; species Hypsizygus marmoreus. The sequence continues at coordinate 189,522 of CM024093.1, read as the reverse complement.
CGATGTATGTCGGCGCAAGTTGCATCGAGAATGCCAACGAGGTTCTGTATGGCCCTGGAGCATTACGGGTAATGGTCAATATTCATCTTTGACTCGGTCTGATCAGGCACCCACAGTTTACGCTGCGATTCCGGGCGGTCAAGCCCCTCTTCGTTCCCAGTACGCAACGCAGCAAACTCCTCCTTCTCCTGCTGGGCCAATGCGAGGATTTCGTCTCGTACCTCCGCAGACTCTCCCTCCCATGCCTTGCGTAATGCCCTGCGCCGGATTTTCATACGCAGACGCAATATCTTCGACTTCTTCGACTTCGACTTCCGTCCACTCCCACTACTCTCTGTCGAATCGCTGTCGGTATCGCCTTCGCTTTCGCTGCTGTCGCTGTCCAATTTGTCAGATGAATCGCTTTCATCGTCACTCCCTTTGTCCTCAGTGCCTTCCTTGCTCTCTGCATTGTGCTCCTCCTCTCCCATGCCGGTACTGTCGTGCTTCCGCTCATTGAGAGGCAGACCATGCTTCTTAAGCAGCTTCCTTTCCTGGATGCTGACCGTCCCCTTGAACTTCTGGTAATAGATCTCCTGCGGCTGGTGGCAACGGCGACGTTTTTTTCCAATCCCTATTGCCTCCAGCATGCCCTTCTGTGTCCTCACACGTGTCTTTGCACCGTTAACTTTCTTGCTCTCGTTACGCATCCATGTTATTAGACGCTAAGTCCACATTAGAATTTTGTGAGAGCAGCACGACACATTGGCCAACATACCTGTCGACGCACATCAAGAGCTTCCTGGTATATCCCTCGCTGCTCCTCGGACCACTTGAATATTTCGCCATCATCAGACGCATCAGACGGGAGAAAACCACCTTCTTTCAACGCGTCGATCTCCGGCCATTGCAAAAACCAGTTCTTCGACAACTCCTGAAAGAACTTTGTGATATGCTTCTGGGAGCTGCCTTTCTGCTTCTTACTCGCCAGAATATCGACATATCTGGGAAGCTGAGAATTCAAGAAGTTGAACTGCTCGGTCGTTGTCCATCGACGGGGTGCCATCACGGTGGAGATTATGGGATGCGTTCGAAGACTATGGGACACGTCGAAGATTCTGGGACGCGTCGAAGATTCGAGGATGCGTCGTGTTGTATGCGTCAAATCCTGAGGTCCGTAGATCCAAATTCTCTATGACCTCCCGTTCCTGACCATGCCCTTGTTATCTGGAGATAGGCTGGAACCAGGCATTATTTCCAAACCCACTTAACGGGGAAAGATTTCGGGCGCACTCATAATTTTGATATATTGCGGTGCGTTTCAATGTTTTCCCATTTGTCCTGCACCAACCACTTCAAAGGAATTAGACCCCAGTATGTCCAGTCATGGAAGACATGCTCGCATTGTCGTACTCGGATGCTCAATCCTGTTCCTTGCTTTTTTTTTTGAGTTGTTCCTTGTTTCGTCCATGTCTTTACTCCATCTGCTTGTACCAATAAAACTCAAGTGAAAAAGAATTCAATTCGAAGTTCAATGTTCCGGACATCACAAAACATAAATCAATTGGAGATAAGACACTACATAATATATCCACCACTGTCTACGTGCAAGGATGGAACACAAGCATGCACGCGTAAATCATCCAAGAGTAAACTTTCAACCTCCATCTCCTCGAGGAAGTTCTCCACAGCTCTGAAACAACTTCGGTCAGTCAACTGAGAACGTTCGTGGATAACCACGTACTTGACGTCTTTGAGATAATTCGTTTCGGCAGTATCACTCCTGTCAGAAGTGTTTAGGGGTGACTGCATATGGCTACATGTGGCGTAAGGTACACGCACCATATCACATCTTCGTTTTGTTTCAGCCGATATTTGAGTGGCATAGAAACAGATGGGGATTGCGGGCTAGGGACGAAGCCGTTGCACTCAATCATTTCTGGCATGTCCGATTCGGCAGGACCAGTGACAAGCTCCTGAGAGGCAAAATTGCACTCTTGGGGATCGGTCACACTATAATCAATGCTAACGTTTATGGTCAGATTGTTGTCCACAAGTAGGGTGCGACTCACGCGTCGTCTGTGCCTTGGTCATCGTCGTCTGAGGAACTGACATCCCCATCGATCGCGGACGTGTTTTCCTGTGGAGTTGTTGCGCTATGAAAACGACAGACGTTCAGCATTATGTACCACATGGTGCATGAATGAGCTTACCCAGGATTGCGTTTCTTCCGCATTCGAGTGCGTGCCTTCTCTCGTTCGTTTTCTATGTTTCTATTGGGGTGGTTGTTAGCGGCCATCGACCTGAGTGACTGAGAGGTACGTACTTCCTATAGTACTTCTTGGATGACTTGCAGTTCGTAATGCGCTTCTTCTCCTCGCGGAAAGACTTGTCGTGGCTGAATTGAACAAATGAGCCATGAAGTGGAAAAACCTTATTGGCACATACAATATATATGAATCGTTCAGGAAAGCGGGCAGACGGCGACCAGAGATGGGCTTGCGGCTAGCGTAGCGAGACGACTGACTTGGAATCCAACTTGACATAGTGATTGTAGTTGAAGGAGAGTGCCTGTGAAAGCACATGTTAGCTTTTATACCGTAGACTCGAAATACAAACTCAGTCAAATTTTGATGCGCACAGATTTTGATCACATATCAGTGGAACTCCCAATCGCATCTGGGCGGCGCCACGCCATGCAATGCTGAAGCTCAGAGATCGATGGTAACATACGGCGCCCAACAATGTTATTACCCCAGTAGTAAAAACGACATGAGTGACGCACCTGCCGTCAAGACAAAGCAACATAACCCTGAGATATCCAGGTGAGTCCATCAAGCCCGGTGGAGTAGGAGTGTCTGGTAGGTGTATATTATCGATGTTCTGCTCCATACTTTGAATGCATCCATTGAAGGTTGTTATCACCGCGATGCGACCGAGGTAGAAGTCCGTAACACGTCCCGATCGGAGTGAAGATTCGAGGTTGCCAAGTCGGTGTACGTCGAGGGAGTTGAACCCAAAAGAATTGACCCAAGTGACGATACACAAACAGAAGAATCAGGAATCAGAGGCATTGTTCTGAGATGACGCGAACCCAGCAAGACGGAAGCAGAGGTAGGGTCCATTCAGAAAGGATTCGCACTGTTTTACACAAGTGAGTCAACGATCATTACAGTTTCACGATGTCACCCCAGAAAATGTCAATCTTGGTTCGAGTGTACGAGAGATGGCGGCGACTGAACAAAACACGAAGCTGTGAACCTGGGTTTAAAATCAGGCAGAAAGCGCGAAAAAGCCACTGATTAGAATGTCACAGAGGACGTAGTGCCGTCTAACGCAGGAGATGTTCGTGATTTGTGTGTCGAGTTCGTGATGTTTTGCGCCCGTGTTCATGACGTTTGAGATTTGTTCGTGATCGGTTTTGTGACGTAATCGATAAGATCTCGTTGAGTTTGTGGTCGGCCACTTACCTGTTAAGTTCAAATTCCACTTCTTTTATTCAGAGTTCGGGCCACCGACAACAATGGCCGCTGAATCTCGCTTGCGTGGCCACATATTCTCGTTTTAAAAGACGCACAAGCTATCCACGGCTCTACAGTTACGCCCACAATTCTGTGAGTCGCCCTTCCTCATTTCCTGACTCTCTGCGCTCCACCCTGCATTGTAGCATGCACACTCCGATGATGCCGTGCGCTAGGTCTCACCCATAGGCCTTATGGTGGCTGGGACCACTGTGTCTTGTTATGATGCTGGTGTGCTGGCGTGTGCCTCGATGTCAGCTGCATGAAGGTTTCATGTTCCAATCAACATTGAAACAAGCCCACCCCCTGCAATGCCGTGTAGTGTTTAAAAGTCCGGTCCAGTCCGGTTTTTTGGCTCAAAATGGAAAGACCGAGACCGGGACCGGTCCCAGGTATACCCAAGATGTCAAAAAACCGGACCGGACTGATCGGGACCGGTCACAATCAGTTACGATCGGTCTTTTAACTGGTTTAGACCGGTTTAGACCGATTTCCCGGTTCCGACCGGTCTTTTTCGGTCCGCGACCGGTGGCAACCTTGTAGAGGAATACGTACGCTATCATCTGAGCCCCGGATCGTGAGAAACGGACACGAATTGACTGAGTTATGGTCAAAATACGGTTGAAACACTAATTTGTTTGTATCTCAATCAAATCTTAACCGTTTTGGGTGACCCAGGTGTCATTTCGAAGCCCTTTTGATGGCGCATCTGGGGTATACACCGATTTAGCCGAAGACCGGTCTACGACCGGTTACGACCGGTTTTTGTCCGGTCTCAGTAATTTCAGAATTCTGAAAGACTGAGACTGATGACTGGTCCCTCCGAGTTAGACTGAGACTGAAAGTCCGGTCTCGATCGGTCCCAGTCCGGTCCGGTTTCGGTCTTTTTCCAGTCTACGTGACTGGACTTTGAAACACTAATGCCGTGCGCTAGGTCTTACCCACAGGCTTTATGGCGGCTGCATGGGGGTTTTCTTGTTTTGATGCTGTATGTCTGGTGCGTGCATCTACGGCGGCTGCACGAGGGTGTGCACGCCATACTTTTCGTCTTCTCGTACATTGCCTGTATCTCGCAACTTACACTATTTTTTCCGCAGGGCAAACACCACGAGAAAATGGAGAGAAAGGTATGTAAAGTTGTACTATTTCTCGTTATACCTCAAAGCTTTACCCCATCGGCCCTTGACAGACACGCTCTGGTCACAGCTTCTCCCCTTACAACCATTTCGACGTGCCCGTGCAGGACTTGGAATCCGTCGCAGTCCCGGTGGAATTCAACGACCTCGTTGAGCTTGCGCTTGCACTGGAGAAGGCGCTTGCACTGGAGAAGACGCATCTGGACACCCTCGCAGACGACACCAAAGGTATTGCACTCGTCAGCAAACCCACCGCACGACAACCTCAGAAGCCAATCAAAAAACGCACTCACGCACTCCCCAGCGCTCCTCCTGCAACACGTGGTGGTATCGAAAAGAGGCAGCGTGCAGACTATAGGAAGACGAACCGGCGTGGCAGGCGTATCGCGATTGCGCAATCAGGATCCTCAGCCGAGAACTATCGACCACGTCAGTCAACGGTCCAGGCTCAAAATGACGTTCCTGTCATCAATGCGTTCATCGATGCGAAGGAGCTCCCAACGACGCAGAGTGGTGCATGGGTTGGTCAACACCATGAACCAACTGGCCAACCTCCGCCATCTGTTAGTGAACTATTGAAGGATGGCTTTACGTACGTCAAGTGGGATGGACGGTTGGTGTTTCTCTGTTTTTTTTTGCTGAGGAGACACTCAATATGTAAGCATCTCCATCTTAGGCGGATTAAGCACATCGTCGATCACCAGAATCGCATCATCGTTGCGCTTGTGGGAAGGCCTCCTGGCGCCGATTGGGATCACGCAATGGACGAAGCGACGGACAAGATGGAGGATATACAACAGCAAGGGGAGGACATGGGTGCATTCGGGGAGGGCATTGAGTCCAGTCGGCGAGGAGAGTTTGTTGCACTGCCAACTGGTGTCTCGTTTGGTGGAGGACAGAAGGTAAGACCAATCTCACGTAGCCCCTTCATCATCATAATCTGAAACCCTTTCAGATTCCAGGAAATCTCGTCCATCCTCCAGCACGCGAAGAACTTATTGATGAACTCCTCGCAGCTGAGAACATCATCCGTATCGCAGGTTTCCAATCCAGTATGCACTCCCTTCGAGAGCTGTTCTGTTGCCCAGCTTATTTCTTCTTCAGGTGCATTTGCGGCCACCGCGCCTAAACTCTACGCCTACTACACTGAAATGTCGAAATCGCTCTTCAACCATCACCCCGATCTTCGACGAAACTTTTCCAATAGTATATTTGCGGCCACTTCATTCAATTGCGGGCCCCGAACCATCTCATTTCGCCATTTTGACTCGAACAATCTTTCGTTTGGCATGTGCGCCCTGACCGCACTGGGAAGATACGATCCTCGGCGGCCATCTAATTCTTTACAACCTCAAACTCGTGATCGAGTTCCCCCCTGGGGCAACGATACTTCTACCATCAGCTGCTATTGAGCATGGCAACACACCCGTTTCCCCTGATGAGACCCGACTTTCAATCACGCAGTATACCTCGGGTGGCTTGTTCCGTTGGGTCGCATATGGCTTTCGTACAGTGAAATCCCTTACCTCGAAGAAGAAGAAGAAGAAGCAGAAGGATCAGCTGCGTCGGGAATTCGACTTAGGTGAAGGCGAGCGGTGGGGGAGGGGGATCAATATGTTCTCGAAGCTTGGAGATCTGGAGAAGGATCGTCAATCATTGTTATCTGTTGCTCGTACCTCTTAGTTTTTCAATTACATATCGTAGCACCTGGTGAAAAAAAGAAATTGCACCCCTAAAGTATTATAGCAGCCGTGAAGCTCAGGTACATTGCGAACCACACGATACGCGACGAATGTGGCACGCCCCCTGAACACGAAGATCATGTGACCAAAAACTTGATGCACTGATTGTGGACACTGTACTACAATTCTGAAACAACTACGGTCTCGAGAACTCGTTCACAATGTAATTCACCCTTTGATCGCTCATCATGGGAAAGCGGAAAGCTGCAAGCTGCAACACTACGATCTATGCAGACTCAAGCGACGAAGACGACAATTTGTTACCTCAGGAACCTCGGACATCTTTCCATGCTCACACGATTTCAGTTGCATCCGTTTACCACGGGAAGGAGACTCGAACAACATCAGTCGCTACCCATGCTTCTCCTGAGAAGAAGGCTCGCAGGACAGGCCCAGATCTCGTTGACCAATATTCGCCACCTGAACTTGATAGGACCGACATTTGCGACACAATTCATGAATTAGGAGATGATCTTCTTGCCTGGGATGAAGAAGACATATCGTCGGTGAAGAAGCGGACACGGTCTGCCTCAGTAACTCATATTTTTGTCCTGCATGAAATGCACAACTGACTTTGCAATAAAGGATCATCCAATGAAGGAGTGGCTTGACCATGATCGCGAGTCGTTTCTTTCAGAATTACTCCGTCTCGATGGACGTGGCATCTACACCGATACCGCATGCCCCGATTGCAAGAGCTTTCCGTCTTCCTTCTACCGGTGCATCGACTGCTTCGACCTCGCACTGTGTTGTCAAGGATGCACAGTTGACCGCTGTAACGACGGGATACTGAGGTCAGGGGACATGCCCAAAGGCCATGGCCAATAGTACCAAACATACCTTAGTCATCACCATATTTAGCCTTTGTTTGTAGATACCAAATACATTGCATAACTTTACTCTGAATTACTACAAGTCGTGCGTCCTGAGGCTGAGTGAACCGACGCTCCCCTGGGTAGGGCGACAACTCGCCTCTCCTAGGCTCGCAAGGACCCGGGCTGGGAGACAACCCACCTCCTCTAGGTCGACAAGAGCCCGCCGCCGGGTGACAGCGCTCCTCGTCTAGGGTAACAAGACATCGCGCCGCCACAAGCCGTGCTATCCCCGTAGCGGGGAACTCATTATATTCCTTCTCCTTCGACCTTCCGGCTCGAGACTCGCACGCCCCGAAGTCCTGCCTCGAACGACGGCTTCACAATGGTGGGGGCACCGCGGACTTCACCATGCCTGCAAGTCTCGCCTCTTCGAAGATCTCGACAAATTCATATTCCATTCCTATACGACGTCGCCCTCGCCCTCTCGCTCTTCGACAGGTTCAACCCCGCGTCATCACGTCACTATGTGTGACGCGTCCTCCTGCTTTCGAACACGCTGAGCGCGATTATCCGCTGCCGCGTCGTTTCGACTTCAAGACTCAACATTCTAATTCAGCATACCACTCGACGTCGCCCTTGCCCTCTCGCCCTTCGCCAGCTCCATCCTCGACTCATCCACATTGCCACGTCACCATGCACGACGTGCCCTCCTGCTGCCGAACACGCTGAGCGCGATCACACGCTGCCGCGTCGTTCTAAATTCAAATCTCAATCTTCATTCTCATTTCCTCTTCCCATACGACATCACTCCCGCACTCCACCGCTTCGACAGCTCCAACCTCGAGGCATGCACGTTGCCACGTCACCATCCACGACGCGCTCGAACACGCTGAGCGCGATTTATCGCTGCCGCGTTGTTCCCACTTCGAAGCTCAAGATTCTTGTTCACATCTCTGCAACGGTACTCTCTCACTACGACCATCCCAATACGGAGCCATCTACATATCCACGTCATCTCACGGGATCCTATCTCCTTTTGTCGTACACGCTGAGCGCGATCCCGCTGCCGCGTCGAGGTCACCTCCTCGCATCTCCTACTTCATTCGAGATCTCAGCTCTACTCGGGCTCTAACAATCATTCACTCTCATGTCTGGTTGTGTCCCCGGCTCCCTTCGGCGTTGAGCGCGAAAACACGCAGCCACGCCTCGATAACCTCGATCTTTCAATTTCGTGGCAACCGTTTGCGATTCTTCACCACCGTATCGTGCACTCCGTAGTCTCCCGGTGTCATAGCACCACAGTTCACCGCTATCGAGTCCTCAACGTGCCATTCGAAGTCTCTCCGAATCCACTCTCTCGATGCGGCCCTCCTCAGTCTTCATCTGTCGGGTTCTCGTCCCCAGCTCGACACGCTCTTCATGCCGCCCTCCTCAATTACACACTCGTCGGGTTCTCGTCCCATTCTCGGCGTCACCTCATCTCTCGACGCCGCCCTCCTCTGTCTTCAATCGTCGGGTCCGCCACCTCTTCTCGACACCCCCTGATAGTCGCCCTCCTTAACTCCCATTCGTCGATTTCCCGTCCCACGTCGGCATCCCCCAACTTCGCCTTCCTCAATGTCCCTTCGTCGGGCCCTCGTCCTCTGCTCGACACCCCTTTTGTGCCGTCCTCCTCGAATCCCTTTCGTCGGGTTCTCATCCTCAGCTCGACACCCCATGATGTCGCCCACCTCTATTTTCATTTGTCGAGCTCTCATACCCATCTCGACATCATCTCAACACCCTCTTCCTCAATCTCTTGTTCGTCGGGTCCTCATCCCTTCCTCGGCGCTGCCTCAACTCTTCTTTGTCGAGTTCTCGTCCCCGCCTCGACGTCACATCATCTCTCAATGCCGCCTTCCCTAACTCTTCCTCAGTACTCATCCGTCGAGTTCCTCAACCTCATCTCGGCTTTCCACTACTTCACCATCCTCAATGCTCTTTCGTCGATTCCTCTTCCACAATTCGACACATCCTCAACTTCGCTCTTTTCGAGAGCGCACATTCGGAGTCCACCGCGTTACGCGTCGCAACCTGCGACGCATTTTCCTTCCGACTCCTCGCCAACGCTGTTGTACATGCTGAGCGCGATCATCCGCTGCCGCATCGTCCTTCAGTTCGGAAACCGTCGTATTCATTCCTACAACGTCTTTCGTCGAGTTCTCGTCCCATCCTCGGCACCACCTTATCTCACAAAGCCGCACTCATCAGTCTTCAGTTGTCGGGTCCTTCTCCTCATCTCGACACCATCTCAACTCCGCTTTCCTCAATAGCCATTCGTCGAGCTCTCATCCCCGTTTTGACATTATCACAACTTCGTCCTCCTAAAATCCTTCGTCGTGCCCTCGTCCACAGCTCGACACCCCATGATGCCGCTCTCCTCGAGTCCATCTCGACACGTCAATTAGTTGGCTCTTCAACTATCGGGTCCTCACCTTGCTCAACCTCTCTCATTCATGGTGTCTCGACTTCTAACAAATCTTCGTTGTTCAGGGATGCCGAGCGCGTAACCGCTGCCACATCCCTGTCTACTCCTTACACCTGTGAACGTTCCGAGGACGTCGAGTATGATACTCGTAACCATTTCATACACACGGCGCGACGGCTCAAGGATGTTATGTCTATGCTACCTAGACACTTCGCCTGCTCGTTACTCGAACGTCGAGCCCTCGGTTGTGAACTACATCCTCACTCCACGCGTTTTCGACTTGCGGCCTCCTTACTGCCAATCGTCAACCCCAATATTTTCCTTCAGCCAACCTCACCAGGGAACACTGAGCGCGTTTACGCTGCCGTGTCTCCATGCTCATCCATGAGATGTCGCCTTTATATCGTACACCTCAACATGCGGCCGATTCCCTTCGTCACCTCGAATTGACCTAACACACATTGTCACGAGACGGAGAGCGCGTACACGCTGCCTCGTCTACGATTTCATTCGTTCCCTGTCTCAGCCTCAACTCCAGTCCGTCTTGCAAGCTACTCACCTTCTCCCGCTTATGGTGATCTGGTACACTCGACGGCGCATCCAATTCAATCCGCTGTCGACCATTTATTAGCATGTCATGACCTCTTACGAGCTTTCTGATGCTCATTTACCTTGCAACTCGGTTTCAAGATTTCGTCCCCGGAGACGGAGAGCGCGAATACCGCTGCCTCATCGTAGAATTCCGATTCTGGTGTACGCGTTTTCACCGCTAGTTCGGAATTACTCGATATCAAGTAAAAAAACCTTCACGATTCAGTCTGCCCCTGTGATTGCCCCGTATTCAATGAATGGTCCTCGTTATGCCCAATTTCGAATGCTCGTCAGTTGTCATAAACGATTATTTACCCAGCATGGAAGCCCTCACGATGCAACGAACCAATGCCATGTCAAGCTTTAAGTCAAAAATTGTAATGAGGATACTGAGTACCAAAGTTGTCGTCTTATGACTATGCCCTCTAAATTCTTTTCGAACCTCGACGGAAGCAATGAAGTTTATAAAGTCCTTGGTATTGCGAGTTTCAGTCTCGGGTGTTGACCTTCGGAGGTTCGACACTCACAGCGACGTCGAAACCGTGGGAACGCGCTCGACGTTGTCTTTCACGATGACAACGAACCTCTCACTTGACTCTCATCACTCTCGCTCTCACACGATTGCTTGGAAATTGGTACACTCAAGACGAACGATTAATTCGATGGGCTCTGCAGTAGAAGGGAGGTAGGACCTAGGACGAGGTCGCGGAACGACTCCAAGGGAGTCGAGGTGCGTTCCTCACCACACGTTCCGTTCTCCTGGGCTGGATTTGCTCGTAAGCCCTCCAACGAGGCCGCTCTATACATTCCAAAACGCGTTTCGGCCTCCTCGGCGCTTATCGAATCCTAGCGCGTCTCCTCATATGGAGCTCCCATCTGGATTACCCAAGTCAACGCCGGGGAACTCCTACATGCCTTTCACGCGTAAGCCCTCTAATGAGCTGCCTTGCATGTTCACAGGGCTCTTACGCTTCAAATACTGGCACAACACGAGTCCCCGTACTCGTTTGCACATTCCTCCATCCCTTCCACCCCAGAATGTCTGAGCCTATGCTGAGCGGCTCCTTGTTGCTCCTCGCACCGCGTTTCGGCCTTACCCCAATGTCAAGTCATAGCGCACCTTATAGTGGAATTCCCTCTGGCTCACTCAAGCTGGCGCCGGGGAGCTCTTCCCTCAAATTCAATGTTCAACGATAGGCGCCCCGCGTTTACGTCGATGCCGAAACAGTTGGAACTCGCTCGAAGTCGTCTTCCGTGACTATCACGACCTTCCTCCGATCCACGACGCTCGGCTCTCTCATTCTCGCGCTGAGCCCTTGAGGACCCCAATAGGTCGAACAACCTAGAAGAGCTGAGAAGTAATAGGGAGGTGGAACATAGGACGAGGATATGGGAACGATTCTAGGAGTCGTGGTACGCTCCTCGTTTCTTCCTCAAGATCCCCGAGATGGAACTTCAGCGGTGTAAGCCCTCCGTTGAGGCCGTTTTACACTTTTCAAATAGTCCTCGACAATTTTCGGGTCCTTCCACGCCTTCCACGAGTCTCTGTACTCGTTTGCGCCTCTCATGCAGGGCATCACGTGTAGGCCCTCCAAAGAGGCTGTTATTCGTGTTTTGAAATCGTTATGCGCCTCCTTACTCCTCCAATACAGCGTTTTGCCAGTCGTTTCGCTCATTGCGACTCGCTGAACTGCTCGGATCGACGCTGGGGGGCACTTTCCCAACCTTCTCCATGCAGCCGTCCATCACGCTGAGCGCGCTTGTCTGCTGCTGCGTCGAATCATCCCTACAAGGAGGCCATTCTATGTCCTGTCGATTCAACGTCGGCCTTCATCCTCGTCCTTCGCACGTCACATACCCTTCAACTCTCTCTGTGGAGCAATTCGATCTACTGGGAGGTGCTCCACCTCGGTGTAGTAGCTCAGTTGGATTGAAATCTACGTCGTGGCTCCAACATCATCCACGCGCCTCCTACGATGAAGTTCACGGCGCAGATGCCCCATTCGATGGATCTTCCCAGAGGAAGCTGGCGAGGTCCGCCTCGCTCCTATTTGAAGTCGACGCTAAGGGTTTCCTCGCACGTCACCGTGCACGAACCCTCCTACGAGGCCGTCGTACGCATTCCCAAGTCGCGTTCGTCCCCTAGCTTACTGAATTACCTCATTGCCGTTCCGCCAAAAATCTGCACATCATCCTATGGCGAGCTCGCGAGTCAGCGCTTCCCCAACTTCGTCACGAGCCTTTGTGCTCACCGATTCCATTTCCCGCTCACCATCAATTGTTTCGCTCATTGCACGTTACTGAACCGCTCGAGTCGATGCTGGGGGGCACTTACCGATCTTCCCCTTTCGGCTGTCCATCACGTTGAACGTTCGGGATGGACGTATGATCACTTTGAGCATCGTGTCCCCTGGAAGGTGCTCCACCCCGGTGTTGTAGCCCTCCTGGACTGGTAACACTGCTTCGTTGCTGTTCTGCCAACACCTGCGTGCCATCATGCGGTGAGCTCGTGAGCCGTCGCTACCCCAGCTTCTTCACGAAGCGTCATGCTCGCCTGTACCATTCCCTGCTAGCCATAGGATATCAGTACTGCTTGCGTGAACAGCGCACTCAATTGCGTCACGATCACTTTGCATGTCGTCTCCTTGGGAAGGTGCTCCACTTCGGTGTTGTAGCCCTCCCAGACCGGCAAACCTCCTCGTCGCCATTTTGCTAACCACTACCCGATGTCCTGCAGTCATTCCAGATGATGCTTAATGCGACGCCGGGCCTACGCAGGCTCTTTGCTGCTCATACTGCGTGCATGCCCTGCAACGTGGCCTCCATCCTCGTTTCGAGTCTGTAAGGCATGTTTATCGTCCTGGAATAGCTCAGCAACAACGATGTCAGCTTTTTATCGAGGCCGTTTCGTGAGTCTTCGCAGGACATGCTTCACAAGTCGCTCCATTCCCGTGCCGCATCTGCTTGCCCAAGAGCGATTTTATCCATAGGGAGGAGCTCCACTTCGGTGTTGTAGACCCCCTGGACTGGAAATTACCTCGACGTTGCTTAGCCAACTACTGCATATCCTGGTGTGGTGAACTCGGAAGCCAACGCTGCCCAAGCTTCTTCATGAGCCTTCATGCTTGTCCATTTCCGCTCATGACAGGATGTCAGCTGAAACCCTCCCTCTGTGTTTTGAGTCTCCAAGACATGTTCATTGTGCGGGAATGGCTCCGTGACAATGTTGACCATTCAACGAGGTCATTCTTTGTGATCTCAAGCCACCTAAAGCCTTAATTTTTGTGAATGAGTAATTTTGGCAAAGACTCGAGAACTTGAGTTGGAGGTTATGGCATCTCCAGAACCTCATGGTCGATGCCGACAACAACAATCCTAAGTGTGAACCCACATGCAGGAACATGGAGTCATGATCTGCACACCAATCCTCCTTGGAACCCATGTACATTTTTCCGCACCAAAAATTATATCCATGCAACTGTCTCAGAGCCTTGGCTCGTTTCTTGAATTTTCTTTCTTTTGGTAGATATCATAATATTATCAACATAATATGCCGGCCACCATCCCCGACCACCACCCGACAGTTATTTTGTCACCGCTCACAGTGGTACCTGCCCACACGTCTTCTCCAATCTCATAATGTGCACATCACATTTTTGGCCTTGCTCTAGCCCTCTTATCTGCCCTTCACACCACAACTCTATCATGACAATATGCCCATTGCTATCACTCATACCACGCATTTGCGATCACTTCCACAAATGGGTTTATCATGTCAAAGTCAGATACTTATCTCCCGCACACTTGATTTTTCCAATCAGAGTGCACGCGAGAGAAGTGGGGGGCTGTAGAGGGGAGGTATAGGTATACAGCTAGTGCTGTATACCTTCCATTATCCATATTATGGAACCTCATCCTTAACAGCCATTGATGGCTCTCCAGGATTGCACCCTCAGGTGCCTCTCTACCATTCGCAATGGAAGACACCTTTATCACATCTTGGACTCTGAAAGTACTTTCATATATCAAGATGCCTTCATTACACCATCCTGGAGACGCTACAAATGAGGCCAAAATTTTTTTCACCAATTATTCACCACTGGAGAAGCTGCATATCACATCTGGGGGGCCATTGTTCACCGTCTACTATTGACCAATACATGCCCTCTGGACATGGGGGGGCACTGTAACGACGGGATACTGAGGTCAGGGGACATGCCCAAAGGCCATGGCCAATAGTACCAAACATACCTTAGTCATCACCATATTTAGCCTTTGTTTGTAGATACCAAATACATTGCATAACTTTACTCTGAATTACTACAAGTCGTGCGTCCTGAGGCTGAGTGAACCGACGCTCCCCTGGGTAGGGCGACAACTCGCCTCTCCTAGGCTCGCAAGGACCCGGGCTGGGAGACAACCCACCTCCTCTAGGTCGACAAGAGCCCGCCGCCGGGTGACAGCGCTCCTCGTCTAGGGTAACAAGACATCGCGCCGCCACAAGCCGTGCTATCCCCGTAGCGGGGAACTCATTATATTCCTTCTCCTTCGACCTTCCGGCTCGAGACTCGCACGCCCCGAAGTCCTGCCTCGAACGACGGCTTCACAACCGCCATCGACAAAATCCACTTCATCGTGTTCAGGTGTGTGAAAGTTCTTGTTAAGTTTGCATCTTTTGATATATAATGAATCAGGAATGGACGGGAGCATATTTTAAATTCATAACACTCAAGGCTCTTGGTCTTCAAATCCAACTCAACCATCGCCCAGGGGAACGCTGCTTTTGTCCCAAACAGGCATCAAATGATGACTTCGTTATAATCGATTCTCATGCCATTCACGAGGTCGGATTGAACTTCTGTGGGTGTGAGGACGCCGAGCCCCCCACGATCCAACTCCTCCGTGCTCGGCTTTATCCTGCGACAGGAACGAACCCCAAGTCCGCAGCCACCTTCCGAGTACTCAAGCAATTTCACCTACTCTCGTTTGAGTCTAAGTGCTCAGGTTATGAATTTCTCAGCAGTCTTTCCAGGTTGACAGATAATACTGGTCCAAACACAAGCCGGGTACGTGGCTTGCTATCTTATTGTAATGTGAAGCTAATGATCAGTCTATGCACTCAATAGGATCGCTACGATGAGATGATGCGAATGATTCGGCAATGGAGGCACTTACGGATGGCCAAGCGTGCTGGACGTGGGCATGATCCCGGCGGTATCGCTGGCACTAAGTCAGGGCAATGTGCCCTTCTTTGCCCCGCATGTCCACAGCCTGGCATCAACCTACCACCACAATGGGAGCTGGCACCAGAGGATCGGCGGTACGTGCTTTCGCTATCTAATACTTTTCCGTTAAATTCATGGTGATATAGATGGCTATATACTCTCTTCGTTGGAATCGATGCAAATTTTCGTCTCAAGCGCAAGATGGTCTCATCGGAGGTGCGCGACCCGAGTCTAGGTGATGGATGGGCATTTTTTGTGGAGGAGAAGCCGTACAAGGACCATCTAGCAAAACACTGGGATCAGAAGCAGGAGGTGTGTGCCTATCGCCTATCTTAGAGTGTGATCACTAATTGACAATTACAGTGGAGTACCTGTGTTGCGCACGATGCGGTTGATAAACCAGATCGTGAGGCAAATGGTCTGGCGGCTTCAGGTGCAGGCACTGTCGACTGTGTGCGGCATGACCTCAAGCGACCAGGTGGGGTTGGGGATTTGCAACGAGGGGAACGGTAAGTTTTGACTTGGTGATACGATGGCATTCCTCAAGTTCATTTTAGGTACTTAAATATGGACTATATGTTTCTGTCGAGTCTCCGCGATACAAAAGTTCAACTCATAGTAGTCTCGTACGACATTGCCTGTCAGTGGCATAAAAACCTCTGGCAGCGAATGGAGATTTTCCCTCACGAGATGCGTATTTCGAACGGTGTCAAGTATATCATTTATCTCGTCCCAAAATTCCACCTCCCAGCACATATTGAAGAATGTAATATTTCGTTCTCCTTCAATCTCACCAAAGGCATTGGGCGAACAGACGGAGAGGCTCCTGAGCGGGGTTGGGCACACATCAATCCTGTCGCACAGAGTACAAAGGAGATGGGTCCAGGCTCACGTCGTGATACACTTGATGATCACTTCAACGACTGGAACTGGAAGAAAACAGTCCAATTTGGTGAGAACTCTCACATTGCTTCAGTTAGTGGTGATACTTATATAGTGCTTCAGGTGAGCGAATGCGTAGAAAGATTGAGGAGGCTGTTCCAGCACGCATTGAGCACATTGAGACTCTCCAGGAATTTCAACAGTCGATTTCGGCCGACATACTCGAGGAGTGGAGGACGGCAGTAGAGGCTTGGGAAGATGACTCTAGAATGCTGAATCCATACAAGACTGAGACAAAAAGTATGAACGCCTGTTTGACTCATTGAGAAACTAGAGCTGACAATTGCATATAGCGGTCTCGGAGCACTCAGTACGGCTACAGCTAGCGATGGAAGCCGTGGACGATGGTGACAGTGGAGATGATTTTCAGAACATCTCACACCCAACGGTCATGATCGCAAATGGCCTTCAGCTGGAAGATGATCAGTACGTCACCTTTCTCATCTCATCGCCATAAATTCAGCTAACTCAAAACTACCTAGACGGAGACTCGCAGATGATATTGATGCACTAGGACAACATGCTACCTCAAAGCAGCTTGCGACACTTGCAGAGCGATCAAACCAGCTGCGCCGGAAGATATCTGCATGGGCGGATGAGCAGGCTATCTATATGCCATCCGCAGCCCAGGAGCGGCTGAGGAATCAGCATTCCGATCATGAAGGCGTCGCTCCCATGAAGACCCAAGACATGCCGCTATGGCTTCCCTCTACATTCAAAGACACAGAAGCTGTTTCCAAGGACCTACGCACGTACGAGTGGAAGCTGCGTGAAGGCCAAGCTTACGATGCATTGGAGGAGATACGGCACGTTCTTCGCCTCCGCTCACACCTCTTCAAGCATAAGGATCGATTTGCCCGTGGTGTCCATCACAACACACGATCGAATGTAGCCATTGCGAACGCCGATGCAAGAATCAACCGAGTGGCAAAGAAATACCGCGTGGCTCGGGAGGCACTCACAAACCTCTCGCGTGGGCTGGAGCAGTCCCTATGTTGGGAGAGCTCACTCCGGGTTCTCGAGCACGATGATATTCGAGGACTTTCAGATGGGCTATTCGGTGAGACAGAGGGACGACGGCGGCCATCCTGGATATGGACAACAGCAGGGATTTCAGATGAAGGTGACGAGGATCCTGCTCTGAATGATGGTGAGTGCTTCATGGATGAAAGGTTTGATAGTATGCTTATATATCACGGTAGCCCTTCGCATTGAATGGTGTCATGCGAGAGCAAGGGCGATGCGTTGGGATGAGGAGGTTCAGTTGCTTGAGGAGGAGATGCGCCGAATACTGGCATTTCTATCGTGGCATGCACGGGAGTGGGATGCGAGGGGTGGAGAATGTATTGATGTACATGCAACAGTCAAAGAGGGTCGTCTTGCATATGCTAGGCGTCAGGCATCACTGCGATGCAGTCTTCGCGAACGTTTTATTCACGAATGGCGAGACCTCAGGGCATTGATTCTGAAGGGTGCCGAACAGGCAAGGATGGAGAATGGTAGAGTTATTCCTAGTAGGAGTGAAAGTACAGTAGTGTCCTAATACATTGAATATACCTTGTTGATAACGAGCTATGTGATAATGAGGCATATAAGAGCAGGAGGACGCGGTGTGCCTGGTGCACCCGGACATACAAATTACCTGATCGGAGATGGCCCAAAAGGGAGGATGCAGACTTTGATGGCGCATTCGAACTTTGATGGCGCGAGAGGACCTGGGGCATGCCCAGCACATGCATATTGATGAAAATGGAGCACAAGCTGAGTTTGAAAGGGAATAGGACATTTGAGGCAGTGGGACAATATCGTGATATATCATATAAGACTTCTACTTAGAGGGCTTGATGTAACGACCGGTTTGTTCTAACTACAGGTTGGTCATATATCACACTGCCAGGGAATGGTGCTCAAGCTCGATAATCCCAGAGCGGCCTCACTCGATGGGTGCAACGTCGCCGTCGTACATCCCATCATCATCGCCACCTTCCTGCTCCTCTTCCTGCTCCATGTTTGCCCTTCCATCCTTCGAGGATCTCTGAACGAACTCGGGAACACGTTCTTCCTGCTCGCGTCGTCGCAGCCTCTGTAAACGGTTTGCTTTCTTTGCTGCCTTGCGACGAGCATCACTGACGGCGGCGGCCCTAGGCTTCCGGGACTTTGACTGATCACGCTTTGCGGCATTGCTGGCCAGGTATGCATATTTCTCTGATACTTCGAGTGTTCCTCTTGTGTAATTTCGTCCTCTCTTGTTTTTGAAGTACTGGCGTACGATGGCCTCGGTAGCCCAGTCGTTATGGAACTGTCGAAGGAATGGATGGTGCTCGCGACACTGTACAATGGTATGTGATATTCCGTCTTTGAGATCAGTGCAAAAACAGCTCACCACTGCGAAGAACTGAGCCTTTTCTGCCGCCGACACATTGCTCCATTCCTCGTCCCATGGTAGGTGAGCGTTCATGGATATTTCACGGATTTCACCCTACAGATGAAAGACACTGGTAAGTACAAGTTCTTGCATTTTATCGAGGCATACCTTTAAGTAATTGTACTTATCTTGCTTTCTCTTAGTTCCTGCAAGACCCATTTCTACTGCGATCGACCAATCATTACCTGGACTCCCTTTTGGCCTGCGTATCTGGACTACGTCACATATGTTGCCTGGTCTCTGACCTTCCTCCGTACTGACATCGGTGCCGCTTCTATGAAGGCCTGTGATTCTATCGCAACCACGGTGATTGCTGTGTTGATGCCTTATTTCAGGCTCTTCAATCCGTCTTCGTATTCGTGGGGGTTCTCTTTCAGAGTTGCCTTCGTCCGAAGGCCCACCTTCGCTACCTTGGTGATCTGTTACCCGTCCTGCACGTGCTCCACGTGTTACGTACCCGTGACACGGATTCGGAAGTCGGACTATTATTTACTATTGTTTATCTGTAGCACTCAAAGGATGGGAACTTCGGTTGTTTGTAGCTCATCCTACATCCACCCAGAAGTTTACCCATCCAGCCCTATAATTGCATAGCTGTTGGATCAGTTTACTCTGAGTGCACCTTAAGGTTCTTCTACTCAACGTAACACTTTTTTAAACTCCAAAGACTTCTGTCGAAGTCATTGCAACTCGAATTTGTGCGCTACAACTTCAAGAATCAACTTACCCTTGAAGACCTCCCAAAAATGGACAAGCTTACAAAAACGCAACAATGTCCACAATCGCCGATAACCCTAGCAGCCCAACTCCACCAGGGATAGGCACTACGACGGCTACCAGTTCTTACGAACATATTGAACCCCGGCACGATCCTGAAAATCAAACTCAGTTCGAATCCGCCCGAGGTTCTATTCCCCCCCAAAACTCGCAAACTCAAGAGATATCTGCCGGCATCAGAGTCGCAATACCAGCTGGTCCCGCCAGGTCAAGCTCGAACCTGCCGACAACGCCACCCCCGGACCAACAAGGTCGCCAAGAACTACTCCGCGACCAGTTAGGATATTATTTCATCGATGCCGACTCTGGAGCAGAGATAAGATTCCGTGAACGTTGGACCAGCAACAGCTCGGGTCGAGCCCCATCTGTGCATACCCAAAGCTCACCGACACCATATCATGGAGGCCCCGAATGGGGACCCCCAATTGCCGCTCCTCAAGACCATGGATCTAATGTATCCGAACCGTCCAACGGGACGGGTGGATATTCCGACTTGGTCCTCGACTTAGACCCCGACTCATTAACGCCGGAACAACTGGCCCAACTTCGCGCTATTCGAGCACAACTTGGATTAGGCTCAGAACGACTACGCATATCAACCGCCTTAATGGCTGAACACCAGCGCGACATCGATGTCGCTCAGGATGCCATCCAGGTGCTGCGTGAAGAGACCGCCTCCCGTCTACTGTCAATAAACAACGATGTTAACGATCAACGATCCAGGCTGAATCGGTGTCTCGACGACAACATCCACGTCCTTCGTGATTCAGGCATGGCTGAAGCCCAGCTGAAAGAGATCATGAATACGCGAGGAAGCCAACCCATACGGGATGTGCCTCCTCACCTACCGCTCTCCAAGGCACCGGCGATCCCAATTCCTGAGGATATCCAATCGGATATGAATCGTACCATCCCTCCGCGTCGAGACAATGAATCCAGACAGGATTTCACTAATCGAGGCGAAGCCATGGGTCGTACTAAGAAACGGGCTCATACCACGTTCACTCAGCCATACCGTCAATCCAGCTCTGACCGTCGTGATGCCCGAGACCTACACTTCGATGTCCCATATAGGGGATTATCTCAAGGAGCGGATCCCGGTAGCATATCAACTGCCCGGATCCCAAGAGAGACTCGCCGCGCTCAGAATATTGGAATCCACCAAACCACATCTGCATATCGAGCAGGCATGAATGGTAACCCCAACAAGGATGCAGGTGACGTTATGGCGGACTTTGACGCGGAGACCTACGACGCTATTGTACGCACTATCGACAGCCGAGTAGGACGTGAACCGGAATCGCTTCCCGCAGGTGTAAGAGCTCCTCGACTCGATCCTCCAACCAAATACACTGGTTCCAATAACCACGATGAGTTCATCGCCTGGTTGGAAAAGTGGTTAGGATGGTTGAGGTCCCAGAACATTTGTGGACCACAAACGGAACAATACCGCATCACGCTATTGGGACTGGTACTAGACGGACCTGCCCACGACTGGTTCATCGAAGAAGTCGATAACCCACGAGCAGATGACGATATCGAACAGTACTCCTTCGCTGACGCACTATGCGCCCTTCACCGTCGGTTTGTTCATTTCAACACCGCCCATGAGTGCTCTAAGAAATTCGACGAGTGTCTCTACAATGCAACGGATGGCCCCGAAGGATTCTACAATAACCTCATGAAATTCGCTGTTCGCATGCGCGAACGGCCCTCCCAGTATAACCTCCGTAAACGACTCATGAATGGATATCCAGTCTGGATCCATAATGATCTCGTACGCAACCG
Organism: Hypsizygus marmoreus; assembly: GCA_013433165.1. NCBI lineage: Eukaryota > Fungi > Basidiomycota > Agaricomycetes > Agaricales > Lyophyllaceae > Hypsizygus > Hypsizygus marmoreus. The sequence goes on along the minus strand of CM024093.1, from coordinate 168,114 downwards.
AGGTATTACAGCGGAATTCTCACACCTCATGAGCATACGCACACATGCAAGGCAACTCTGGGAAAGTACTGCTTTAATGCGACGAGACGGTCGGGACAAGGACACTACTGTCGCTGCCCCGACTATGGCCACCACCCTTTCGACACCTCGCTCACGCCTTCCTCGCCCAGCACGGACTCAAAGGCCGGTACCTATTTCAACACCAAACTCAATAACGAGACCCCCCACCGCTACAAGGGAAGACCGCAGTTCTATCCCCAAGCTCCCTCTGGCACCTACGGCAAAAACCTGCTACACCTGTGGCTTAGTCGGTCATTTCGCCAACGACCCGCAGTGTCCGAAGTTCAGTGAACGCACTAAACCTCGATTCGCGGCTCAACGTATCGATGACGATGACAACGACGAAGAAAACGACAATGACGATGGCCAAGGATCCTGGGGAGGATCTCAATACACCTCTGATGACGACGAATCCATCACCGAAGGTATACCTGAGGTATCAGAAGATTCGACCATTCGAATTGGTGCTATGCGATCTGCACCCACTCCGGTGTTCATCCGATGCAACATGATGCGTATCGACGAACTCGAACCCTGGATGACGCGTCGCCGCCAAGTGGCTTACGATGCCGAAGGGAATATATTCGAAGCGCCTCTCCTGCAGCTGCCCTGCCCTACCTGCGGCTCCTGCACCCCCGTACTACGCTTCATTGACATCACTGAGGAAGATGCACTATTTGCACCCCACTGGATGCAAATTTGCCATCACCTGACCTATCTCGGCCACGCCGACCGCATCGAGCTCCCCGAATCCGGTTCGGATATCGACGACTCGGATGAAAACTCCACGGATAATGATGATGACAGCGATGGCCTCCCCGACCTCCAACCTCCTCCTATGGAGGACGAGGTAGAGACAGCGGTGCATCAACCCCACCAACTGCTACTAACGGACGGTGGTCGGCCCATCACTTCCTGGACCAGGACCGTCATCAATTACCGGCACCAAAATGGACCCAATACGACGACATTCACGGTCAACGCTGAGATTGTTCAGTATGTTGACGATCGTGTCTTCCGGCTACGCACAACCTCGGGATGGACCGACTGGTACGTCGAACAGCACGCTGTCTCGGACCCGCACCCCTCGGAAAATACGGAGGCACCGCTCAGCGAGCGTGTCCCCATAATATCGTTACTGACCAATGGCCGGCTGTTCACATCACCCACCACGCAGCTGGTCCTATTGAGCGAAACCGAATACACCGCATTAGCTCACGCTGTTGATGATTATCAACACCGTGTCCGACGTCAAGTATACTCTACTCGCATGGTCCATTCTAGCACGGTGCGCCGCCGTAATAACCAGGACGACACCCAACCGGAACGACTACCACATTCGTTGGCATGTCTTACCGCCGCTGTTCAAATCAACGGCGTATCCGCCTATGTCCTATTCGACTCCGGGAGCACGACTGACTCCATATCGCCTGAATTTGCTCATGCAACTAAGGCTCCAAGAATCACTCTCAAGGACCAGATAGTCCTACAGCTGGGCTGTGTTGGGAGCAAATCCAAAATCAACTTCGGCACACGCGTACCAATTAGTATTGGGTCCATCAAGGATACTATATACTTCGATATCGTCAATCTCGATAGATATGACTGTATCATCGGTACCCCATTCCTTAATAAATATGGTGCCTGCCTTGATTTTGGTAATCGATCGATTCGGTTTAAGAATGGGTCCATTGTATTGGCACACTCTATTGAAGAAGAGCGTGACTACGTTATCAATCGCACTGCTCACGCTCGAACCCGGTCGTCGCGCGTATCTTCACCACCCGCAGATAGCCGTGATCAACCCCCTCATTTTCGCGACCATCATAATGGGCAATTAAATTGACTGGCGGCTACTCCCCCCATCGTTTCAGATAGCGCTGTTGCTGAGGATGGATCTGCCATTACAATTCTACCAATACTACCGGCTCGGATCAATGTACAGAGCGCTACCAGTCCTGGTGATGAACTGTCATTGCAATTATACACTGGACACACTCCCAACTCCCCCGAGACAGACATCCTGCGAGCCAAATGGCTCGTAGAATATGCTGACCTCCTCGGGCCTATACCCAACATTTTACCCCCATTTCATGAGATAAATCATGAAATTAACTTAATCGACGACGACCTCGTCATAAACTACCATATGCCTAGGTGTGCCGATGTGCTTCGGCCCCAACTACGCGATAAGATCAACCGATATGTCGCTGCTGGATGGTGGGAGCTGAAGCCGGTGCCTCAAGCTGCCCCTCTATTGTGCGTTTACAAGAAGAGCGGTAAATTGCGCACCGTAGTAGATGCTCGTAAGCGCAACGATAACACAATTAAAGACGTCACCCCATTCCCGGATCAAGACCTCATTCGATTAGACGTCGCACGAGCGCCCTTCAGATCGAAAATCGACATGTCGGACGCCTACGAACAAATCCGCATACGCATGTCCGACGTCTGGAAGACTGCTTTCGCCACCATATTTGGCACTGCACTCTCCAACGTCATGCAGCAAGGCGATTGCAATGCGCCCGCCACTTTCCAACGCCTGATGACGTGGATCTTTCGCGAACACCTGGGCGCATTCGTACACGTTTACCTAGATGATATATTTGTGTATTCCAAAACTATGGAACAACACGAAGATCATCTCCGGATAGTGTTCAACATCCTGAGGAAAGAACAGCTCTACCTGAGTCGTGATAAGTGCGACCTTTACTCTCCCTTAATGGATTGTCTTGGACACCGCATTGATCACCAAGGACTCCATGCCGATTCGGACAAAATGGACCGCATTTGCGAATGGCGCACCCCGCGCTCTCATACCGAAGTACTCCGATTCCTCGGATTGGTTCAGTACATCGCCCAATTCCTCCCTGACGTTGCCAGTTATACTGCGCCACTCGAGGCTATTGGGCGACATGGTGCTCCCTTCCTCTGGCGGCCGTTCCATCAACACTGCCTTGACTGAATCAAAATACTCGCGCGCAAAACTCCTATACTGCGGCCCATCGATATCTCCCTGACCACCCCGGTGTGGGTCATATGCGATGCTTCAGTAGTGGGCATAGGTGCCTTGTACGGCCAGGGGGAGGATTGGCAGACCTGTCGGCCTGCTGGTTTTCTATCCAAGAAGTTTACCGCTGCCCAACGGTCATACAAAACTTACGAACAAGAAGGTCTCGCCGTACTTGAGGCGCTCCTTAAGTGGGAGGACAAACTAATTGGTTGTAAAATCAATGTCGTATCCGACCACAAGGCGCTAGAGGCAATAAAAACGGCAAGCCGTGATGGCAGCAGTGGGCGACTCATACGATGGGACGAGTACCTTGCCCGTTTCAACTATGATGTCACCCACGTCGAAGGAGCTCTTAACAAGGTCGCGGACTGCCTATCTCGATACTACGAGAATGACAGTCCCGAAGAAAATCACCCTGCCCAGTGCTATGTTAATGCAGACATTCGGCTGGACCCCGACCGAGAAGATACTCCCCGCGCCCGGATGGCAGAAATTGAGCGCGATCGTACTATCCAAGTATCGTTAGCTGCTCGACGCATTCAAGATCCCATAGAAGCTCGGACACTGGAGGCAGAAGCAATGGCCGACCATCTTGAAGCCGATAACTATTTTGAGAAATTTGGCATCGACGCTGATCCCATCTCATTATACGATGCACTACAACAAGGACCCCCGCTTCGCACCACGGTCGAAGGCGATACCTCTTTTATTTCCATGGTCAGGACAAGCTACGCGAGTGACGAGTTACTTGCCAAGGTCCATGACCACGTAGATGAACATCGCAACTTTCACCTAGTGGACGGACTCCTTTATACCAAGAATCGTGCCGGCATCGAATGCTTATGCATACCACGAGTGAAAACCAAGGATGGCAAACGTTCCCTGACGGGCATCGTTATCGATCAAGCTCACTCTGCCCTCGGTCATTTGGGTAGCCAAAAGACGTCAGAATATATACGTCGATGGTACTGGTGGCCAAACATGGGCACCATGATTGACAAGTTCTGCCTCAGCTGTGGTGCTTGTCAGATGTCCAAGACTTCCACCAAACGCCCAACGGGACTACTACACTCGTTACCGATTCCATCTCGACCATGGCAATCTATCGGCATCGATTTCGTCGGGCCCTTTCCCCGATGCATTGGATATGACTACATGATGGTGACAATCTGCCGGCTATCCAGTATGGTGCACTTGAGTCCTATGTCCGTCCGCAACACATCTTCTGATGTTGCATGGGTATTCGTACGCGACATCGTCAGGCTCCATGGGCTCCCCGAGTCTATCGTATCAGATCGGGACCCCAAATTTACCTCTAAATTCTGGCGGGAATTACATCGACTACTGGGTACCAAACTCTTAATGTCCACTTCGTTCCACCCACAGTCAGACGGTGCATCTGAACGGGCTGTACGCAATGTGTCCGGGGTACTCCGTGCGCTAGTCGAAGCGGACCAAAAGGACTGGGTCTACAGAACTCCCATGGCCGAATTTGCAATCAATTCAAGCGTCAACGCATCCTCGACGTTTGCTCCATTCGAGCTTAATGCAGGTTTTGTGCCACCATTAGGAAATATTGTCCCAGAGACAGCAAAGTACAATGGAGTGCGCGATTTCGCAGACCAAGCCCTGGCAAGCATTGCCATCGCTCATGACGCGCTCATTGCCTCGCGAGTTCGTTCCACCTATAAAGCGAATCGACACCGATCCCAGGAAATACCATACTCTGTTGGAGCCATGGTATACCTGTCCACCCAAAACTTGAACCTTCCGAAGGGGCGTGCTCGAAAACTCGCGCCCAAATTCATTGGCCCATTCAGCATCACAGAACGACATCCAGAAATGTCAACGTACACACTGGCACTCCCTCAGGAGCTGGCAGATCGTCGTATACACCCTACGTTTCACGCCTCACTGCTCAGGCCCCACGAGCCCAATGACGATGCCGTGTTCCCCAATCGGGAGCCCAAACGATTCTACGACTTCGGCATGCCGGACGAGGAAGAGTGGGCCGTGGACGAAGTTAATGGGCATCGATGGGATGGTCGAAAAATCGAATTTCGTGTTAAATGGACAGCTGGCGATCACACTTGGGAACCTTACGCTAACGTCAACCAACTTATGGCGCTCGACGAATATCTCACTTTGATGGGTGTCACCTCATGGCGCGCACTATCCAAAGTGGGCACACGCGACTAATCATGTGATGCAATCCATCACATGTTGCAGAACTCAGCCCCGGCTCTCCGCCCACTGTCATTACCGGTTCAACAACGCCAAACATGGCGATCACATCAATTTTTTTTCTCTCTTCATTCCTGCCTCTCTATTCTCGCACCCAGTATACGCCCTCATTACATCGCCGCCCTGCCTAATATGGACGGCGGCCCTTATCAGGATACCCCCGAATGGATCCAGGCGCGTCACGACCCTAATGTATTCTATCCGCGCCGTGTAGCCGAGGGATATTGGCAAGGTCCCGACGACCGCCCTACGTGGGTACCCCCGGTGGGTATCTCACTGGCGGCCCCTGCCCCTCCCCGTCCTGCAACGCGCCGCCCCCCACCTACTACCTCGACGCCTCCCCGCGGCTATTCACCTGCACGAAGCCCCCTCCGTCGGCCGATGACTCGATCCCCACCCCGCCGCATGTTCTCGCGTCCCCGCTCACCCTCTCCATGGCGAGCCCGTTCCCCTGACCATCGTCGCTCGCGATCCATCACCCGGCCTCTTCCTCCCCCCCATTATCATCGCTCCCGCTCCCCTCTCCCTCCATCGTATCCACGTACGTCCCCCGGCGGGCGTCGTTCTTACATTCTGGGGAGGGAGGGGCGTGATGAATACACTGGATCTAGCCGCAGAAACGACAGCCCCACCCGCTATGGATACACGGTGTCACTCCCAAGGTCCTCCACGTCCAATCGTAGCACCCCCGTATCCCGTGCGTCAACCGAGGATAGAGGACCTACAGGATCATCGCGGCCTCTGAAGCGAAAGGAAGTGTCACCAATATCGTATGCAGGTCCATCGATCATCGCTGCCGCTCCTCGAGGCGAAGACGGTCATCCCCAGTCGGCTTGGCTCACTGAACGAATTCAGATGAACCCCAATGAGGCGATGGCCGCGGAGGAGGATTATGGCTCGGACTCTTCAGATGAGGAATTCGGCACTAAGGAGCTTCGTCGTATTGCGTCGGCCTCGATCAAGGCAGGCAAACGTACTGCCGACAGTTCTCGCCGGCCCCCAGTATCCAAGACCCCTACTCCTGCTGCACTAGGAGCATGGCACGGACACACTATCGACACCATACTCCAAGCTCGTAATCTCCTAGCTTGGGTTGGCCTCGGTGATCTGTCTTCCCGCGAAATGTACTCCTGGATACACGACACCTACAACCACAACCCCATCACTCGCAGGAGCGAAGGTGTCGCGTACATCATATCGCACCAGGCCGAGTTCGAAAGAGTGTGGCGTGAATCCACGGGCGCGGTATCCCTGTCGGCAAAACTTAAACACAAAAAGAAGCGACAAGATGGTGGTAGACCTGCCCCCACCATCAGTCCTGGCCAACGTCCATTCCCTGAGTTCCCCGCCACCGTGGACGCTCTAGTCGAGTGGTTTACCGGACGCATTACCTCTAACTGGGCCACCGGCATCCGCAACGTCACTAGACAACGGCCAACAAACTCGCATGACGTCCCGTTCATAGAAGATATCATCGGGTACAGCTGGGTTAGAGCGTTATCACCTGGTGAATCTACTTTCCCCGCGGGTTCACACCGTCACCATCTCTTCCTCACCGCCGTCACCGACTTGTTCTCCGTACCCGGGTATTTCCATCGCATCCTGCAACTCGGCGAGTTCCCTTCCGCGACACTCCCCATGGAACAATACCCCTTCCTGACGGACAACGTATCTCATGAACTCGTAGCTTCCTGGTTTGCCCAACATGGTGTTCACTCGGGATCCGAAGCAGCGTCGCGTATCGAAGGATTCACTCGTTCACGTCGAAACATCATGGAAGGAACGGCCAACCTCGAGAACACTGCATTCAGTATCGGACACCCCCGCAATGCTATTGATGTGCTCAGTATTTCAGCCATCACTCATTGGCGGGACCTCCATCATAGCGAACTTGCTCCTGGCCGCTCATCCTCATACCCTCGTAGCCCCAGTGGGCTCATCGGTAATACGGATGTCGCCATGGCCGACGCCACTACTCAAGCTCTCGCTACTCACCCACCCTCAATACCTTTGACTGTACCCGTTGGAATGGAGCTCGCTGTCACCACCACCACTCTCCTTCCTTCTCAAATCAAAACTACCCTTCCTGTCGTTACTTCGGCCGCTAGCGTTGAATCTGTCACTCACCCTCCTACCTCGTAACTTGATTTTATTCCCCACGAAAAAGTCATTCGATCTTGTGGACCACCTCCTCTCCTCGAAAAATGACGACACAAAATACATATACCGAAGTATATATATACCTTGCTTTCAGACGCCCGCTTTCTCGACGACTCATTGGATCTTTATACTTCCCCATGAAATATATCTCCTTTGTTACTCATAGCCACTTTCATATCGCCTTCAATCTGGACTGTACCTCTGTCCTGAGGGGGAGGGGTGTTACGTACCCGTGACATGGATTCGGAAGTCGGACTATTATTTACTATTGTTTATCTGTAGCACTCAAAGGATGGGAACTTCGGTTGTTTGTAGCTCATCCTACATCCACCCAGAAGTTTACCCATCCAGCCCTATAATTGCATAGCTGTTGAATCAGTTTACTCTGAGTGCACCTTAAGGTTCTTCTACTCAACGTAACACCACGTCTTCGTGGGGCTTCATCTTCAGAGTCAGGCTCATCCTCGGATGCATTCGTGGATGCCCGGCCATTCCCTGTGCTATTGTTGAATTCTTTTGAACATTTTCATTGATGGTGAGTTTATCGGCATCTTTGACACTCGGCATTGCATAACTTACCAGAGTTTCGTCCGCTACGTCTAGAAACTGCTCCATGATGCTCGGGCTCATCATGACTTTGCGAATCTGGACAGTATTCTCAGTAAGTGATCGTAGATGTCTCTGATGAGTATAGTCACCAATTGTTGCATTGACAGGGTTCCGAGAATGTGTTCTGCTCTCGCTGGATTCTCCGTTTGTGTTGGCTGCCTCGTGTGTGTCTAACATCAGAATTGTCAATGTAGTGATTCCGCTGGTTAGTGTCTCAATCTCTACTGACAATGGGAAATACTTACTCGCTTTCATCTCTGTTATGTAGGCCACCAATTCAGCTTTCGTCATTCCCGCTAAGCTCTTCTCCTTTTGGGCACCAGTTGACGATTCGGCTCCTTTTTTCGTTCGAGGACGACCCTTTCGTTGTGCCGGGGCTATATTGGTATGTTGTCCTGTGGAATCGCTGAGTGCTGCCATTGTACTTATGAATATTTGTTTTGGTCAATGAGGTGTAGATGCTGAGTCGGGAGGTTTAGGAAGTGCTTCGGGATAAACGAACCAAGGCGCGTCCCCAACGCCACCACAACGTGACCTCATTTATGGTATGTCATGTGCCTTTCAGTTGGAATAAAGTCTAAGTCGCTCTTCTCAGATCTCTATCCATGCCCAAAGCATCTCGTGTTCCCTGTCATTGCCCGATATGCAAGGGGGCATATGTCACTCAGAGACGGGCACGCGATCATCGTCGGAATGCGCAAACGCCTTACACTGCTGGACCGACAACGTCATCCCGAGTTCGAAGGAAGGTTATCGTTAGCGCAGTCTCCAGCGGCGAGGACAGCGGCGAGGCTAGTGTGGATTTTAGCAGGAATGATGGAGAGTTGTCAGGCTCTGATGGAGATCCTGGTGATGCCTGTCCTGCATTCTCTCAAGATGTTGATGGCGTTCAGGCTATTGCTTCGAATTCGGGTGCACTCGACGACAGTCCTACGATAAATGCTATTCATTCTGAAAACACTGGTGTCAATAGTACTGCAGTAGCGCTCGAAAACCTTTTCGATCTCGATCTACATGATTCAGGCATGGAATCAGATCTTGACCACATTCCACTCAATGTTGCCGACACCTATCGAGACCGAGCATCGTTTCACGCAGTCTGGACACCTCCCGAAGGGTTTTCGGATGATGATGATGTCGACGATGATGAGAGTGTTCAGCTTGAAGATAGCGATGATGAGCTTGGACAATTCAGAGACATTGACTGGGAAAGATTTGGTATGGATGGGGAGCTTTCTGCTTGGGACCGACTTGGTGAAGAATATAATAAAGAGTTTGCGAGTATAGGTAAGAATCCCAGTAAGATATATTGCGCAAAATGTCTAATTTTATTCATTTTTAGAAGAGAAGCTCTCTGCATACGATCTCGCTATCTGCCGAGCTTTTGCTTTCAAAGTCAAGACACAGACGACAGACAATCATTGGCCCATGACCTCCTTCGCATTTCCGCAGAATCCACCACTTCCGAACCTCGATGAAATGCGGTCGCGCGTAACATTCTTATCTGGCTTCAAGCCTGTTATATATGATTGTTGTCCCAACTCCTGCATCTGTTACACAGGCCCCCACAGTAACCTTGACTCTTGCCCTCACTGCCGTGAGCCCCGCTATCGTGCTGATGGAAAGGCGCGAAAGCATTTCACTTATATTCCTTTAATTCCCCGTCTTACTGCCTTCGCGGCCAACCGCCGACTCGCTACACTCCGAAAATACCGCAGCCAGTATCAGCATAAGCCGGGGAAAATAGGGGACATCTTCGACTCTCACATCTACCAGAAGCTCCGCTCTCAATATATTGAGGTTGACGGAAAACCGCTTTCCCAAAAATATTTCGACGATGATCGTGACATTGCTCTTGGACTTTCCACTGATGGCTTTGCCCCCTTCAAGCGGCGCAAGCATACAGCGTGGCCGCTAATCATCTATAACTACAATTTGCCCCCCGATGTTCGCTTCCACTTAGAATTCATCCTCTCCATCGGAGTTATTCCTGGCCCGAAAAAGCCAAAGGACTTCGACTCATTTCTATGGCCAGTCGTCCAGGAATTTATTCGTCTTGCCAAGGGAGTCCCAGCATTCGACATTCTCAGAAATGCTCGATTCGCTTTACGAGCTTTCCTTCTCCTCGTGTTTGGTGATATCCCTGCTGTTTCGATGGTAATGCGGATCAAGGGGCACAATGGATATTCTCCATGTCGTATGTGCAAGATAACTGGGCTTCCTGTTCCCGGCGCGGCGGGATACACCCTTTATGTCCCTCATGACCGTTCCACTCACCCGCAAGTCATCGCTGACCCTACCCTCATCAAACGGTTCGATCTCAAAAACCTTCCATTGCGTACGCACGATGAATTCATTGCACAAGCCAAAGAAGTCGATGCCACACGTACGAATGCTGCCGCTGACCGTTTATCAAAAAAATATGGAATCAAGGGTTTACCTATTCTTTCGCATCTCCCTACCCTCCGCTTTCCACTTTCCTTTCCCTATGACTTCATGCACCTCATCTGGGAGAACCTTCTTCAAAATCTAATACTCCTTTGGACTGGTGAGTTCAAGGGCCTCGACGAGGGTAACGAGGAGTACGAGCTTGCAAAGGCCATCTGGAAAGCTGTTGGGGAAGCAACAGCACGAGCAGGATCCACTGTCCCGTCTGCATTTGGTGTGCGCGTCCCCAATATATCTGCAGATGGTGTCAGTATCTCGGCTGAAATGTGGTCCTTCTGGACTATGCATCTTGGGCCCATCCTGCTGCGTCGCCGATTCCTAAAACAGAAATACTATGACCATTTTATTCGGCTCGTCGTTCTTCTGAATATTTGTCTTCAGTTCGAGATCTCTAAGGCTGAAATTCGTACTCTTCGGGAAGGTTTTATTAAGTGGGTTGGGGACTATGAAAAGTCAGTACCTTTTACGATCACTTCTTTGTAATTTCTAATCATTATCACTACCGTTCCCAGAATATATTATCAACGCGACCCAACTCGTCTATCTACGTGTCCTCTCACAGTGCATGCCCTCCTCCACATTGCACCTAGCATTGAAGCGACAGGCCCTGTTTGGTGCTATTGGGCCTTTCCGACTGAGAGATATTGTGGTGTTTTGCAACCAGCAATCCGAAGCCGCCGTTTCCCTTTTGCATCGCTGGACAGACATGTGCTCGAAGATGCTCAGCTTACGCAGATCAAGACCATCTATGACAAACATCGCGAGCTCGCCCTCAAGGACTCCCAAACCCGAGCACCTCCACGTGGATCATTTAACGATCCGGCTTGTAAGTGGGCAATGAAGTTTAAGAAGTCATCTAATGTATACTGACATCCACGTACATACCTCTGTAGATGAAACATGTCGTTTGCTCCCACCAAAATCACTGCACCGTCCAAGAGACCTGATAGCGCTGATAGGTGCGTTATCAACGCGCTTTGATGTGCGCCCGACTATCATCAAGAAGCATATTGTCGGTGCAGTTGTAGAGGAATGGGGCAAGGTGCAACGCATTGACTCAGAGGCCGGTGACACTATGGTGTCATCGACTCTCAATGTACGGCAGGACGATGCGCGTGATGCAAGCTTTGTTCGTGTGCGTCATCACTGTCGGCTCTTTAGAGAATGAAGTACTAACTGTAGATCAACATCGTGTAGTATGATGTCCTCGTGGATCGCAACGCAAACCGACGGAACATGCCTCCATGTTTTGAAGAAACGTCCCTTTTTGGGCAGCTTCAACATATCTATGTTGTCCGTTTTTCTCAACCGTGCGCTGATCTTGAGTTATCAGAACCAACAACAATTATTATGGCTGGCATTCAGACATGTAAAATTGATAAACAGCAGAAGATTCACGGCCTCGACATTCACTTTTACGCAGAATTAGGCGCTTTTCATGTTGTTGACATTGTGTGTCTTCAGTGTGTTGTCGCACGGGTGCCCGATGGAGTCAATAAGTGGGCAATTTCAGATAGAAGTGGTACCTTAGCTCGCTCGTTTTACCTTGAGGATGAATAGATTATTTAATTTTCGTCGACGTCATTTTCCTTGCTCAACATCAACCTATGTCCGAAAGTAACCAGGAGCAGGTTGAAGCCCAGGTGCCGAGATCGTTGAGAATTCTTAGGAGAAAAATCATCCGGATACTGGTTATTATTTAACATTGGAAATCAACCTATGGACTAGGTTGATTCGAAACAACCTACCAAACAACCAATGCTAGGTCACTTGATGATTTTCGACCTAAGCTTGGTTGCAACTCAACCATAGCGAACCCCATAGTGTTACCTCTTAATATAAGCCCACTCCCAGCACTGCCGGGACTCGAGGCATCGGCGTCGTGGTACGCAGGTCATATGGTTTTATATTGTGGCTCATTCTGAACATATGATCACAGTTAACAGTCTAATACCACTTCCCTCGTTTCGTCCTGTATCCAACTTATGATTTCGTTCCAAACAACCCAAGGCTATATATGGACACAATGATCATCTCCGTCACCACGTTTATTGACATTCACTACCCAATCCTTCTTCAATTCAGGCCCCGCCTCCGTTTCTCTCTCTTACTGTCCTTGACCTGGCCATGGTGCCGGCGCGATGTCGCGCACGATGAGCTCCCTTTGGACAGACCAAGAGCTATTGTCGCTGCGTTGATAATTCTGGCTCGGAGATCGCACTTACTTCAAGGACGGCAACGACCTCATAACTTTCCACCCGACCTTCCTCCTACGCCCTGAGTTTATTTCTGAAAATGCCGCTCTATACCCAAAGTTCATCCGGTCCTAGGCTTCCTTCTACGAAACCTCATCCTACCTTCGCAGAAGCAATTTCTGTGATTACCCAATCTCTACCCGATGCACTGGAGCCGTATGCTTTTTGAAGACCTATGTGCTGGACGGGATGGTCGAGTAAACCCTTTGAAGTTAGCGACGATAGTAGACGAGAACATCATCTCCAATGACGAGGCTACGCATACACAGAAACATAGGACATGTCAATAAACAATGGCTACGACGCGGCTCGGAGTCCTTAGACGAAGAATATAAGGTTTGCATTGTACACTTATCCAATTGCCCGACTTGAATTGAAAATGCAGCTATTCTCTTGATCGGTGGACACAACTTGGCTTCTCCGCTTTCAGAGCACCAGACGAGCTAGCCTCGTATCGGCAGTTCAGAACGAACTGTCGCAAAAACTTTACAGAGGGTATTCTCATGTATTCGAAATCCCGGCATTCGTCCAATGCATCTATGACGACGATGGTTTCAGAAATGCAAGCATTTTGGAAGGACCTGACGGTCAGCTCCACGAACAGGTCATCAGGGTTTCTTGCGCAACATTTAGACGGTCCCTCAAAGTTACCACTACGCCACCCCTGCGGCCTCGGCGTCGAACAGAAAACGCGGTTTAACGGAAATGATTTGGAATTGGTCCAGAAGCGCTTTGCAAGTACTAGCCAGGTTCATTCTATCGGTACATTGGCGACGGCGGCGGAAATGAGATGGAGTATGCCTAAAGATGAAATCAAACAGGAGAGAAAAACCTATCGGACGAATTTGCCCGATAGTCCCCCTCGCCTTTGAACCTCATTACCATCCATGCACAGGCCAAAATATATATCGGAACACCAACTGCTATAGCGAAAACAAGACGACTAAGAATTGAGGCATATAAGACTGACAACCACAAAATATTCATTTATTCCACCCAGACTGTCGCCTTATCCATTTGCTGCTATTGGTGCTATCATGGTCTCCGGACAGCCTTAGCTTCTCTTCCCAGCTGGAGGTCGTGCTGGTATGCAGTGAAAAGGACAGCCCAGATCTCCTGCCCCGGTCTGATTAGTCCTGAGGTATCGGACCATAAACAAGCGGTTTGAACCTAGCCTTTGCAAAAAAGACTTCAGAGGGAACCTAATATGGGGAAACCCGTCAACTATTTGGAACCTTGAGTCGGTGCACCGGGCTCCATCCGAGATGTAATCTGCAAAGGACTTGTGGTAGAACGTGATGGGACCATCAGCGCTGGTGGGTACGTTTAAGACGGCATGCAGCGGTCGGAGGATTGATGCGACTTTGCCAGGCGTCAGTTGAAGTAACTCAGCAAGCTCCTGTCTTGTGAGTGGATCTAGTGCTATAACGATACCGCTCATCACACGCCGCCAAGTCGCCATGTACTCAGGATCGTTCTTTTCGGAATCAGAATATCCAGCGGCGAGTATGGTGGTGTATAGTTGATCGATGCCCACGTTCTTCTTAGGAATTTCCTTCAGTAACGCGAGACGTTCTACTGGCTGATCAGCAGGTGACGTGATGAAGGATACGGCTGTCGCAGCGTAGATGAAAAGCTGACCACACTGGGCGGCCAGAATCTCGACGTCTTCATCAGATGGCCACGGCGTTGACGAAGGCAGATTGAAGTCGCTCCTGCGTTTCACAGCCGCCCAGAGGTGAGCTCGGAGGAATAGCTTGATGTCCGAATCAACGGATGCCTCATCGATCTCGTAGAGGACAAATATATTTGTGATAGTGTTCAGAGGCTCCAGGCGGAATCCATTGCGAACGGAAGGTTCAGGACGACCCGTGACAAGGAATTTCACCGATGGGATGAGGTGGATGTACTGGGCTATGAGGGAGAGAATGGTGGAATCTGGCGCAGTATCTTTACACTCGTCTAACGCATCGATAGCAATAATCGTCGAGATCCGTGTCTCCTCGAATGGTTCGACGATAAGCGCTCTAAACTGGCTTTCAAGCGCTTCCTGCACGATGTCGGGCCTCTGCTTGAGGGTCGCAACAATGCAGGATCTGAATGCAGGAAACCGGCAAGCCAACTGGAATGCCAATGTCGGGAAGATCAGCCGGAGGCTGCTCCTGTCTAAATAATCGCGTGAACAGAAGTAGCTCGCGCCAAGTTGTCCAACAGCGTATGCATGTCGACAGAAACTCTGTGCGATGGTGCTTTTGCCGCTCCCGGCATGACCGCTGAGCCAGAATACGGGACGTGAGGTCGTGTCTTCTGCCCAGTGTTCAAGCTCGTTTAGCACCTCCTTCCGTGTGCCTCTCAAGCAATAGCTATGAGTTTCACTCAGGTGGCTTGCGTGTGGTGCGCGTGGTAGCTCCCGAAGCAAACGATTGTCATCTACAAACAAGTATCGGTCATTTCGATCGAGACACGGAAAGTAAGCCAAACCTGCGGCCTAACAATTTAATCGCATCATCTTCAGTGTAAGACTTTCAGGAACAAATAAGACGTACCATAAGGTCGACTATTCGCTTATCGGTTTCCACTTGCGCAATAATCTGTAAAGAGTATCGCGTTCTGGAATGGTGGTAAGGGAGGAAGGGTAGGCTCACCTGATAGTCCATGAGAATGTCACGGATATCCTCGACCATTCCAGATATTGCGATGGCATCCTCTGCGGCGTCGATGTAGCTTGAAATACCGTGCTTGTTTTTAATAATATCAATTGAGATGGCGATGCCTTGGAGCTTGCTGTTAATCTGATTAGCTCCCGATGTAACCAGTAAATTCGGAAGAATCCACACCTTAGTAATACATCACGCTGATAACTCTCCTTCTTGCGACAGGCTACCTCTAGCTTGCCTTCCTCCGCCATAAAAGCTGACTTTAGTGCTTCAATCCGATGGATCAGTCGTTTAATCCCTTCCTTATTCTCCTCCCATTTCTAAGGCAAACGTCAGCCACAAGTCACTGAATCATCTAAAATGATGACCCACCTCGTGGTGTTCCATTATGAATTTCAGACCTCTGACAATGCCTTCAAGCGGCGCAAAAGCCGCTGAGACTTCTTTAGCCAAGCCCATACCAACCTTCACCGCATTGTACGTCATGGCGACCGCCGATGTCCCGTACGTTGTGCCGGGTGTTTCTCCCTCCGTTGTGCTGTTCAGAAATGAGGCACCCGCTGTCCCATTCGGGTGAATTTCGCTGGGAGTGTTCTCGGTTCCTTGGGATGTCGTTGCGACCTTGCGTTTGAAAAACTTAAAGCTTGATCGAATGGACTTCATTTCGCGATTCGTGCATGTACTATTACCGAGAGGGTACACAACACCACAGGCTGATATCGATGAGGATGGAGTAAGCTCAGATTGATGGACATGAGGCGCTGATCTGGGTCGTGTTGTAGATCATCACGTTACCTATGGACTTTTGGACAAATCCCTTCAGATCCGTCCCTCCTGGCAACGTACCTTAATCCATCGCGGGTCGAGCAAGGATCTGAGCTGAAGCATGTTTTTGCTCTGTCTTTGAGGGCAGAGTAAAATCACCAGAAAAGATGACACGAACGAGACAGATCCTAGACTCCTGGCCTGTACTTCGGTTCTGCCATCCTTCAACATAGCGGGAAGTCTGGCTCACCCCCTAGACAAGGCTGCTAGAGATACCGCGCAAGAGAGAAAATGAGAGCGAACTTATGGCGGTTGTGTCCACACCCGCCGATCTCTGAAGTGGTATCCATGACATTGTGATGATGCGGATTCGATAGGCCAATGCGGTAGACGGTGTAAGCCGAGAAAGAACCGTCGGCGGATAACACCTCTTGATTCTGCATTAGAAGCGAAATTTCTCATACAAAAGAAGTGGCTGGTGCGCATCGCGCGCCAAGCAAAGTGCCGCCATAGATACACAACCTGGCGAATGCACCAGACCAAGCCCGGGACTAAACGTCCGTCATGTCGTACGTCCACATGTCCCAAAAGATGGCGTCGAGCTCGGCCCATTTCCAGAGTCTCATGCTGCGCATACCACGGACTCTCATGGTGAGCATGGGCGTAGGTGGATGCAGTAAAGGACATGGATGAGAAAGCGGGAGCGTAGAGAAGAAGAGTATTCCATAGCAGCCGGGATGTGGAGGGATGTTTTTCCATGCTCGTCAGCTCAAGGGTACAACAAAGCGGAGCGCCAAAGGGAAGTTGACGCACGTCTCGAGAATGGGGATTGGTAATGGAGGAGCGTGGACGTGGAGGCGGAATCCCGCGATAGAAATGAATAAATGGCGCCTCCCCACCCTCGCCGCCCAAGTGGGCTAAGACGGAGTATATCTGGCGAGGAGGGGTGAGAGGGTATGAGTCGGAACGTACGGGAGAGGTTTCGCTCTCGTATTCGTATTGGGTATGACTTCGAAGCCGAAAGGAGCAAAACGGAGAAGACGTGTCCCGCCGCCAGGATGTGAGCTGCACCTTTCGAGACAGGCGGATAGTCAGCTGGTATGCCAAGCAATGAATCTGAGTCTCCGAAGAACAATGCTGAAGAAAAAATATACTGCATGTGATATTGCATGGAGGTATTCTCATATCACGTCTCCTGCACAGAAACCATCGACCCACATGGGCAAGGACCTTCACGCTGCATGTTCCTTGAGTTTTGCATTGCTATGCCCAGGACGCCGAGAACGGGTAAGGTACTTGTGAGGCGTTAGGAGCAATCGAGAGGATGCGAAGTGCGGAGGGACACGAGATGCTGTGGAGAGAACAAAGCATCGCAGACGTTGGTGCGGATGAGATAAACGGTGGTATATATGAGCTGTTGTGATAATGGGAGCGGTTCCTTGTGGTGCTCTGTGATTCGGGGCAGAAATGGAGGGAGGATACGTGTCTGCGGAGAGATTCAGTTGCTGACAAGCGAAATCCAGCGTCGAGAACAAGAACAGCGAGTCTGGTGCCTATCCGGCACCCCGACGTAGATCAGCACACACATTTGGCATTGAGCAGGCGTCTCGAGAGCCGACGTGACATCTTGCCATACCGGAAGAGTGGCGCATAAGGGTCATACTTATTGTGTGAAAGCGTCAAGTAGAATGAAGCGATGGGTGCGCCTGGAACCGAGTTCCCCCCTACTTCTTCTTGTGCGATGAGAAAGCAGTGGAGGAAAGAGGAGAAGCATTCGAGCATGGAAGGGATGGTTCATTTTCTACTGGGAACAAGACCACCAAGACGAGCGTCCAAGGCCACTAAGGGGGACATATCCTCCAATTACTCCTTCAATGACCTCGATTTCGGCGGAAAAGGGCTAATCACAATGGCGGTGAGTAAGACTCAAAGTGGTTATCGACAGCGATCGAGGTTTCCGCAACCGACCGATTTGCAGCCATGATATCTCCTCTGGTATCCCAACCAGAGCCAACTCGAACATAAAAGGGGAATCCGAGGTATATCGTTTTGAAAACTTTGAAAAATGCACGAGGAGAAATATCGAGTTCATCGTCACGCGCGATGACGAAGCACCGTTGATCGCTGTCCGGCAATTGCCGAAACGGTGTTGCCCTTCAATTTCATTTCGTTTTCGCTAGCTTCCTCCATCCGGATCAGTGCTTGCTAACAGTGCTCTCATAATGGGTAATACCAGCAACACTCAAGCCTCTCATAGTCCCTCAGCGAACTCTGGTTCCTCCGTCAAATATTAGGGGGACCCTCCAGCAGCGGCTTTACTCGCTTATCCTTCGGCTTCCACCCATCCTGGGAGGCGTTCACCCACTTCTAATCCTGACGTTCCAGACACCTTGCTCCTTACCAGTCGGATGACAGCGGCGACCCCCGATGCGTACTTTTTGTGCATTCGTCTACTCTCCGTAAACATGTCCCATCATGCTATGGATACACGCGGTGTCCATCCTCTTGCTCTGAATATCGAACGCCTGCTTCTCGCTCTTACCAAGAAGCCTCAATGCCCCGCTATTGCCTCGGGCACCCGGTGTTTCTTGAATGTGTTATTGCTGACTCCGCCTCGGTACAATGTTGTCTCTGCGTATACGCTCTGGAGGAATAGGTGCTGCGAGGGAGCGTGAGATCGAACCACGAAGCGTGGAGGGACAAATATTTTAGCATCGGAGTCTCGCCTTTCCATCTTCCCGTTGCCCCAGGGGTTCGGATTGTGGGTTCTTCTTCGTCCTTCGTCTCCAATATCCCCTCACAGACTGCTCCGTTTGAAGTAATTTTCGAACACGCACATGTGTTCCCCGGGCAAAGTGCGCATATCAATCTCTTCCTTTTTCCTGACCCTAAATCCCCGAACTCACACATCTACCCTCCGCATCTGTCCCTCACTTGACATATTAATGCTAATCCCAAATTTCCGCTCCTCTGAATGGTCCTCCTGTATACTACTCATTGTCTCGTGCACCTCAGATCGGTCTCACCTAAACTTTTGTCTACACTCTGGACTTACGGACTATGGATTCGTAGCTATCGTGGATTGTGGTTGAACATGGGCAGGGGATCCTCATTATTATTTGGAGGGCAGAGGCTTGATGTGCGGTGGTCAAGCCCGCGAGGTTGCCGGCGACTATCTTGAAGTCAAAATGTTCGACTCACCCACCATCACCGCCATATCCTACTGGCGATACTATGCAGAGAGAGGTAGGCAGTGGGGCTTTGCTGGAGTTTAAAGGCGTCATTGATTCCTGAGTCATAGCGGCACAAGGAATCCCAAGAACCGGAATGGCGATCAGCGTGGTGTCGTTTAGCGTCCTGGTTCTCAGAACACGCATTCCCTGATGACATCAGGACACTGCAAGATCTGAGCCGTGAATGCCTACTTGCAAGCTTGTCGGCTCAACCTGACAGGTAACGTGACGGTACACATGGGTGCATTTTCGGCGCTTATCGATACGGTGCATCTCTTCTTCAATACGTCTCAGGGATATCCTCGAGAGTACAGCCCGCCGTTCTCGTTCAATAAATGGCCTTCACAATGAAAGCTTTTCGATCGTTCTTCAAACTCCATAAACGGACGACCTCCACGGCGTCTACCGAGCGCCCGTCGAAGACCCGCACCAAAGCCCCCACATCACTTCACATCCGAAAGGCGCAACCATCGAATGAAGAAGCAGTAGCACAGACGCAACACGCCACTTCACCTGGGACGCTGTCGATCGACGGTGACGCGAATGCTGCGCCTACAGAAAGCCAAATGAACATCAGCCCAGTGCCCCCCGTACCACACCCCAAAAAGAACGCGGACCAGCCACAACCAGAAAACGGAGATGCCACTCTGCGCTCCTCCGTATCTGGAAATCCGACCATTTATAACGCGGTGAAGGTGGGAATGGGTTTGATGAAGGAAGTGTCGACAGCGTTCGGCCCACTTGAGGCTGTCGTACGTGGGCTGTCGTTCATTTTGGAGCACCACGAGGTACGAGAAACTGTCAAACATCTCGTAGTCTTATTCCTGAAGTTTTACTAGAAATGGGCGGCAAACAAAGGTGTGATAAAACGACTGGTCTGCAGAATTGAAACGTTGCGCACCGCCTTCGAGGAGATGGGCGAAGGCCAGTCAAACGACAAGAATACTCAAAGAAGGGATGCGCTGTTGAGGTACGCGTCATTTGAGACTCCCCGCGACGGGCTTTGATGGACAACCGCACAGGAAACTGCGAGCTATCGCCATCGACATTGAAACTATTTCGAACAAACATAAATTATCTAGTTATATTGCGGCTGGCGCTGATGAAGACACGCTCTCCGCTTTGGTAAATGATATCCAAGACACCCTTATCGACTATCAGGTCAGTCGACTTCTTGGTCAGCTAATTGGCTTAGCTTTAATAGTTTCAACCGCTAGACTATCACACAGATTGAAATCGACGCTCGGACTGCTCAACTCATTGTACGTGGTAATCGTCTTACGTTCTTTATATAGAACTGAATGAGTCAAATCCATTTCTTGTAGACTGCAGGTAGTTCTTTTTGCAGCTCATTGGAGATTTATGACTGATACAGGCTTGTAGAGGAGGATCGCCTACTTTTACAGTTACCACGCGCACCGGATGCCAGCCACTTGAGCAAAACCCATAAAAGCTGCTTAAAAGGCACTCGAACAACCCTTTTGAGCGACGTTGAAGCATGGTCAGAGGATCCTGAGTCGCATTCGATTTTCTGGCTCAACGGTCACGCTGGCAGTGGGAAAAGCACCATCATACAAAGCTTCTGTCAAGACGTGTTTTCAACCGGCAGACTGGGAGCGAGTTTCTTCTGCTCCGCCACCGTCCCAAACAGAAGCAACCTTCGGATGATCTTTCCGACTCTCGCTTTTCAACTGGCTCGACGATTTCCAGCCTTCAAGGAGCGCTTAGTGGCGACTTTGAGGTACCGCCCGGATGTTGCGCAAGAACCACTAGAGACTCAGTTCACGGAGCTCATCGTTGGACCCTTGGAAGATACTGCGATATCAACGCTCATCGTCATAGATGCGCTGGATGAATGTCAGGAGACGGAGTCTATTTCCACTTTTCTGCCACTCTTGCCCGAGTACATCAAAAAAATCCCTTCGGTCAAATTCTTCATAACAGCTCGTCCTGAACCACCGATACGAGCCGCGTTTCGTCTCCCACCCCTTCGGTTTATCACGAGGGTTGTTGTCCTTGGAGACTTAGAGAAAGCGTCTGTCGATCATGACATCTATCTATTTCTGAAGGCTCGCTTGTCTGATGCCATGAAAGGGAGAAGTGACGTTGATCTACCGTCGCCATGGCCATTCGAACACGACCTCAGGATTTTAACGGCCATGTCCGGACAATTGTTCGTGTTCGCTGCCACAGCGGCTGCTTTTATCACCTCACCCTATGACCAGCCAGCAGAACGACTCGCTCTTCTAAAGGCGATGCCTGAGAAAAACAGGGGTATCGACCAATTGTATAGGACCATACTTATGCACGGCTATGGAGAAATCATGGATCATGACTACCAGGCAAAGTGGCGCTTAGTTGTTGCATCAATCTTGCTTCTTGGGGATCCCATTCGCAAAACTCGGGGTGTTCTTGCTGCTTTCCTTAACCTCGAAGCCAGTAAAATAGCTTCCATACTACGCCCACTCCATGCCGTCATTAAAATCACAGAAGATGGCCGTGGAGGCATTTCGATCTATCACAAGTCCTTCTATGACTACTTGACAGATCCTGCCCGATGCACAGATTCGATGTTTTTTATCGATTATGGTGTCCATCATGCCTTGCTTGCTATGCAATGCATTTGGTTCATGAGCAATAGTCCCATCAGAGACGAGACGTGGCGCCGTCGATACCAGCGGGAAAGAGTTGACGAAACCTCGAACCATATGGTGTGTCTGTTGTACTCCGCCGATCATTGGTCAAGCTTTCATCTGCTGCGCCATGGTCAAATGCTGGACACGAATGTCCGCCTGCAGCTCTTATCAACAATCGAGGAATTCCTGGAAACAAAAATGGATATATGGGTTACAATCCAGGACCACCGTGGCTCGCCTTTGGGGTCTACTGGACCACTGAAAGATCTAGATCACTACATATCTAATATGCCGGAAAACCTCCTAGGGCGTGACAAATTTGCATCAGTCGTCGATCGTACCCTTCGTGTTACTGCTGACTTGGAACAAAAAAAGTGGGCTGCGAGGTCACGTAAAGGGCTAGAAGAACAATTCGCTACGTAGTGTCGTCGAGTCCCAGCACTTCCTTGTAGACCAATAAAGTAAGCCGAGTCCAAAACCACGCTCTCCCTGAACATTCATCTCAGTGCTTTGGATCCAGTCTCGCCGATTCAAACTCGCGATAAAACGCGAGTTGCGAGCTTCACTGAGGCTTGCTAATTGTGTACGGTCGCATATAAGACTCAAATTGTTGCGGCATCTTAATGATTAAACAAACCCACGAGAGTCGTCGCACAGACATGATTCGGGAGAGAACGAGGATAGAATAAGTAGAGCGAGCGGGTTCTGATAGGCTTGTAGTAAGGAGAGTCCAAGAATTACTTGGAAGAGGACAATAGCAAGCTCATGTTGAACGACGACAATTTCATCTTCATACCCTGTAGATCGAGCACGAGCCACTGAATCCCAGCGTCCACTCGTCGACATATCATGTCACCAGCCGATCACCGAGATATGGTACTACCCGAGAACCCCCACCGCATAGTGAGGTATCGATATCGTGCACGTTCCGCACAGGATGGTGGGATTCAGTCGATGAATGACTTGTGAGAGTGTGAGGAGTGCGAATTGTCTTCATCCATGATCTGGAGGCGACTCGGAGGAGCGCATAGGAAGGTTCATGCGGAAGATGGTTGCGGCGCTTATCCCTGAGCTGAGGTCTTAATCTATACTTCATGACAGCGGTTATAGGGCGGAGAAAATAAGAGATATTCTGAGCATGTACGTACGGAAGCGCTACATCATACTCTGCACTGGGTATGCGTAAGGCGACTTAAACGCAGGAAGACGTCCCGTCATCAGGAAACGATGAAAGAGACAGGCTTTCAAGGAAAGAAGAGCATGAAAGCAGCGGTGATCGGCAGGGAATCAGGTGATGATGAGCAACGAAGGTGCGTCCCTCAAGATGAGGAAGCAGGACCAAAGACAGGAGCGAGTGTTCATAGGTTTTCATCTCCGATGGGGTTGTTACCTGCGGTGGTTGGGGGCTTAAGGTTTAACTTAACTTGTAACCCTGACACACCGCAACTGTGCTTGGGACGGCCTCAGAACAGCTGAGGATGTCGTGGAGCGCCGGGAGACGTGCGAGTCGTTTGCCTAGCTAGCACCCAAGAAACGTGGCGGGAACGGCGGGGATTCACAATCTCGAAAAGGTTAGTATCACTCCTTAGATAGCCCCATATTCGGGGTGGAGTGCCATGTAGTCGCGAAGGCACTGACCGAGGCTAGTTTTTGACATACTTATCTGGTGTGCGATGCCTGGTCCTCGGAATCACGGACCCAAAGCCAACCATCCTGGATTCTTGGCCATCGCTGCAGGGGTAGAAGGATGGGAGATAAAACACAGAACCCTTCTAGAAATCGGAAGCCAGACGTCAGACGCCGTGACCAGGGAAAAAAAAGCGAGCTCATCGTCATGCCCGATGACGAAGCACCTTTGATCGCTGTTCGGCAACCGCCGAAAACGTCCTGCCACCGTCCTCGTAACCATAATGAGCTTTCGACCGCGCGATCTCTCCTTCTGCAATGCATCTAGTAACCCGGTGGCATCTTATTGGCGACTATGTTCCAAGCCACCTACAGTGGCTCGAAGCTCAGGAACTATAAATGATTCGCCATCAGGATCAGACCGGAATGTTGTACATTCGCTGCTCTCGCAGGTTCATAAGGATTTCAAGCGGCTCGAACAGGAAATCGCGCCGACAGGTTCTACAGATAATCTCCTTCAAGCGATTGCTTTTCCTTGACTCTTATGCACGTATGCTCCGAGAGTCGCGGTGGAGGCACGTAGCACTGTGGCGCACGGTGAGCTAGTCTGATTTATGCCATTTGGGCACCATTGCGCGAATATCAAGCTCGTCTTCCCGTCACGCGGATAAAGGCCTTCCTCGATCTTAGCAGCGCATAATTTGAATCACCAGATTCAGTAAACCGCATCATTTCTCTCACAGCCAGCTCCCTTCCCATTTCGAAGATTGACTCTTAGTGCGACACCCAACATCAGGATCTTCCGAGTGAGTCGGTGTCTTGCTTTGCTTTGAGCTTGCTATTGGATGGTCGTGTCAAATTTTAGCTCAACATCGTCAGGAACATGTCGCGTCGTCGCATACAATTATCTAATCACGGTCTTCCTGCTAATTGGAGCAACTTCGCTGGTTAGTCAAGTAATCGAGTGCAATTCAATACAGAAGTGTTTCCAAAAAGCAGATTTCTACCCGCTCTCTATTTCTCTCATCCTAATAACCCAACCCAGTCACGCGCTGAACGAGCATATGGATTTCGCGCTCCTTATCACCACAGTCATCCTCCGTGGATATACCATGCGCATCCAGGTATATCCCGATGTCCTCTAATCACTAGCGATTAAAAGTCACAATTTCGAGTATCAACTTGCATGAATTGACGATGGCGTACATGGATTTTGTAGATGGACATAGAGTATGGAAAGCGATAATAGAGAATAATTGAGTGTGACCTCTCCCAGCTTGAATTACGGACAGAGCTCGATCCGAATCGTCACTAGCTGTCGTGAAATATCGTCTTTTTTGAAGATGTATTCAACCTACCTGGATCCCATGCTACCATATTGACACCTGCTGTTTCTAGCTCCGAACAGCCGAGACGGCCAGAGCAGGGCTCATCCCATTCGAAGTCCCCGTTGAAGTTACAATTGTGTAGTGTGGGGTCATGGAAACGTATCAGCCGATATGCGCCATTCTTTTGGACGACGTTTCGTGCAGCGAACTTCTGTGGCTGTACGCTAACAGAATGGAGTTGCCCAAGCATGGTCATTATCGCACGCCTCCAAAATGCATGTCAATTAATAACAGCCTCCAACCTTGGGCGTCACGCACTTGTCTTCCCGGGGCAACGAAACGAAATTCTCGAGAGGCTCTCCAGCATATTCAAGCATGATACAGGAGATCCCGTTGCACAATCCGCTGGGTCGTTTTACAGGTCCTTCATATAACCCGTAACAAATGGGAACAACGGAGCCCCAAAAGCGCTTCAAACGGGCCTCGTAATGATCCCCTTCCACTTGTATTCTGGCCCTCGATGAGGGACTTAATCCGGGTTTCAGAACGACTTCGACCGTGCCATCCAAGAGTGCTTGACAAACCATGCTGTGTTCCGTGCGTTGAATGAGCCGTGTGACTGTGGCGTATTGGACTTGGGGAATAGTAGAGTCATCTCCCGTCAAATTACGAGTGCATGCCTCAAGTTGCAGGAAACCCTCAACCAGAGGATGGTGTAGAAGTTTTCCGTCATGATAGAGCTGTTCGGAAGCAAACTGAATCCTCAGGACGGCCATGTCTGGGTCTGGTACATGGGTAATTCTTCTCTATTTAAATACTTCGAGTTATCGCCACACGACAGTTGCAGCGGAACGACAAAAAAGTTCAGAATATAAGCTTACTGATAGCATGAGCTTGTTCTGAGTGTCAGTATAATAACGCCTTTAACAACAAAAACAATAAACTGTTATTCTTTAGTAGCATGGTATTGTATGACGCTCAAGGCATAATTACTTACATGAATCTTATTGTTTCACGATCGTGACTATGCGAATCGTGCCACGGTACAACGAAAACGTCGATGGAACACAATTTCCACTCTGTTCAAACAAGGCTATGCGTCCTAGTTCTTATTCAACTTCATACAAAATGTCGAACAAAAGAACAACGCACCATTCTTTCCGCTGTACGAACGATTCGTGCACTACATAGAATTACGATAAACAAGGACTGCCCGAGCCCAACGCTCATCGTAAACTGGCGGCTGAAGAGCGGAAGCCACAACCGAAGTGCGCCGACCAAGATTGCCCGACAAATGCCCTGCACAAATGAAGCCGTCCTCAAGCAACGAGTACCGGGCACGACACCTTAGCGTTGTTAGGGAGAGCATGAAAAGAAGAGAGAACGGGTATAGGCACCAGTCGCTACCATATAGCCCTCGATGGACAGAAAACAAGACGTGCGAGCGTCGTAGGCAGAGTAAGTCCGGGTACGGTACGGTGCGCTTGTTAGTTGGTTGCGCGTGCGAACTTCGAAGTATTTCGGAAAATTAATGCAGAACGTTGAAAGACGAAGCGATAGCAACGAGCTGATGGAGGGAAGGAAGAATAAAATCACAACCGTCATGTCGCGCAAGGGACGTCACGTCGATATCGAATGAGGTTGGCGCATGAAAAGGTGAGTCCCGAGGCAGGTAAGATCCGATCTGACATAGACGTAGGCGACAGATAAGACATCCCGAGAAGCTGCACTATCAAAGTACATAGAGGGAGCGGTGACGAGAACTTTTTTTGGAAGCTACGTAGAAGACGATTGTTTCAAGATACACGCAGACAATAAGAGCAAGGCGAAGGTGGAATCTCACCTGAGGTGTTGCTGTACACACGTTGAAAGTGTTGAAATACTCACTTGCAGAAGATGAACGGTAACTGAACGTTTGATCGTTTGATCGTAAGGGGCATACCTCGTGGTCGGACCGGATATGATATATCCATTGCGCCACGTGCTTCCTTGATCCAGAGTCCAGACAACTTGGTCTAGGCGGTCAATGACCCGCAGCCTAACACTTTCTGGAATCATTTGAAATTGGGAGTTTTCGGCGGCAATGGTCACTACGATGACATCATGAGACCATTCATAAAAACCCCGCAACTTCGAATATCATGCCCCCCCTGATATGATTCGCACTCGGGTTGCCTCCATCGTTCTCGAACCTCTTAGCAAAGCTGTCGCGACAGCTACTTATTCACACGCCGCGTTTCGCCACTCCAGTTCCACACCAGCGTCTTCACACTTCCTCAGGAGAAACTTCTCTAGTACTGGAATTAGAATGTGAGACTAATACTAATCTACTACTCGCTCAGACAACCGCATTCTAATCGTTTTGACAGGTCAAATACCATGAAAGCGCTCGTATTCGCTGGCAAAGGTCAACCCGCCCTCCAAGATCGTCCCCAGCCGACCATCCTCAAGTCCACTGATGCTATCGTCAAGATGGTGAAAACGACTATTTGCGGTACGTCTTCATTATCTAAAGTTTCTTCGACAGAAAACCTCAAACAAACTTCTATAAAGGCACGGATCTGCACATCCTCAAAGGCGACGTCGCAACATGCGACACCGGCCGGATCTTAGGGCACGAAGGCGTTGCCGTCGTGCAGTCCGTCGGTGGTGGCGTCCAGCAGTTCAAGCCAGGTGATAAAGTCATCGTTTCGTGCATTACCTCGTGTACGAGCTGTGAGTATTGCCGCAAAGGCATGCCGTCGCACTGTGTCGATGGAGGATGGATCCTGGGGAACACGATTGACGGCACACAGGCCGAGTACGTTAGGATCCCTCATGCGGATGGAAGCTTGCACCCAATGGTCAAGGGTGCGACGGCGGACGAGCAGGTTATGGTCAGCGATGTCTTACCGACGGGTTTCGAGTGTGGTGTGCTTAATGGAAAGGTATGTTCGATTCCGATATCTGCCACTGGACCCTTGGTCTCACTCGTAATTTGATTAGGTGTCGCCGGGAAACTCCGTTGCCATCGTCGGTGCAGGTCCCGTCGGCCTTGGCGCGATGCTCACGGCACAACTGTACTCCCCATCGAAGATTATCATGATTGACCTCGACGCCAACCGTCTTGAGATGGCCAAAACGATGGGTGCGACTCACGGAGTCGTTTCCACCGCCGGCACAGATGTCGTTGCGGCTGTAAAAGCACTTACGGACGGAAAGGGCGTCGACACTGTTATCGAAGCTGTCGGTGTGCCTGCGACCTTTGAGTTATGCCAGGAGATCGTTGCGTTGGGTGGAACGATTGCGAACCTCGGCGTGCACGGAACTAAAGTCGATTTGCACCTGGAGAATTTGTGGGATCGGAATATCAGTCAGTCGTTCATTGGCCACATCTAACCCGTACAATGCTGACTCTTGATGCTTCGAACTTGTAGCTATTACTACGAGGCTCGTGGACGCGTCGACGTCGCCGATGCTTATCAAGCTTGTGGACGCGGGAAAGCTCAAGACTGCGGGGTTGGTGACGCACACATACAAGTTCTCGGAGATGGGACAGGCGTACGATACGTTCGGGGCGGCGGCCAAGACCAATGCACTTAAGGTCATTATCGACTTTTAGCTTGGGAGGCACCTAAGTATGTGTAATGTTTAGATATGGACTACGATGATGGCGTGTAAATTCCTGTACCTTACTGAATGCTAGCATGGGTTCGTTCTCTTAGGTAGCACGACGTTTGCTTCCACTTAGTGTGACGCGCGAAGGCGTTGAGAATTTCGAAGATATCTGCGGCCATAGGGCGATCCGAATCGTCTGAAATGCGCAGCAGGACAGTATAAGTCGCTCATTTTGTGAACAGTGAGCGAAAGCCAAATGTGGCAGACGATGGGTGTCAAACACACAAGCGGCCGTTCGGAATCAAGCAAAGGAGGCTTGAGAGGAGTGGTCCGCGGCGTGGAAATAGCACAAGAGCGAGTGTGAAGCAGTTTCATGTCAGAAGTTCGGGATGGTTTATTAGCAGGGGGTAAAATGGACGTCCCAAAACGACATCCCGGCGTAGTTCGAGTCGGCCTGGGTTATAATCACGACTATCCTATGAATCGTCAAGTAAAGACAACTCGTGGCATCCAGGGACAGGAAAACCGCGGTATCCAGGTCCGAGTTCGAGCGAAGGAGGAGGCGAAGCGAGTGGGATGTGGTCCATGTACAAATATTTGGCGTGGTTCACCAAACTGAATCGAGCATTGTGAAGATATCATCCTCTGCGTTGATGCAGCCCAGGCGATCATCACCGTACCCAAGCAAGAAGACGATAGAATATGGAGTAAAGAAGGCACGGTATGTCTCGAGTTGGAACGCAAGGGGATTCCTAGCCCGAGTTCGAGCGAAAGAAAAGGGGAGGAGAAGAATACAGCGCATGTCCTGGGCACGAAAACGGCGTATAGAAGCTCGCGGTCGTGGTCAGAAAAGTTCACCATGTCGTTTGGTGAAGGACGTAGGGTATGAGATGTGCATGGCTTGGGTAACGCACTAGAACCAGAAGGGAGGCACAACAGAGAGAAAAGAGGCAGACACGGTACCGAGGGTGGGTGGGAAAATGGAGGTGATACCCGTCATGCTGGTACATCGTGCAGTGGTGAGTTTTCTTACGCTATTTTGTTATTCGCGACATGTAATTCCAAGAGAGAGTCATGTAGTAGATGGTCGATACGTCAGGGGTAGCGCAGGCGCAGAGGGTTGGGGCGTGGGTTTCGTGGAGAGTGTGCAATCCGGCAGAGCGGTGGTCATAGCGTCGACGCAGCATAGGGTATATATGTAGAAAGAGAAGATTGTCGTCGTTAAACTTGAGCGCAGTTGAGTTGCACGTCCTTATTCCCAAGGACTCCTGTCTTAATAACCACAAGATAGATTTCGCTATATGTTCCAAGCTTGGGGAAAGCGCCATCCTCTCAAATTATTTCGGAAAGGCTGAAGAATGGCTCTCAAGGCGAGAGTTACATCGTGGAGAGGTTCGCGTGCCACATGGACAGTGGTCGCCGGCTGTGGAGTGACTGGTAGCAGTGGGACTGGGGTGAGGCTTATCCAGGTCATAAAGTGGGATCGAAGACATTAGACGTCACGAGTAAAGCGGGATTTATGGCTGGGTCAAGCATGTCAACGCGAAGGACGTCAGGGCCGTGGATTATGGTGGTGGGAGGAAGAGGTCAACGAACCACGTGGATGGATAAGTCTCCCGGATGAATCGGTCCGGGCATTTTTATTTTCCCCTTTTTCCTCGTTCAAGTTGTCATATTCATATGGATCTGCTTTCTCAAATCGTAACCTGAATGCGCTCGAATTCGTCAGTTCGTGGCCTGAATTAGTGTCGCTCATGGCTCGTCCGTCCGATTGCACCCCAGAGTGGAGAGTCGCTGAGCTTCCTGCTCCAGTGAATGTGGCACGTGCAACTTCTGCGTTGGAATACTTCTCATCTATGACAGTCAATGTAACACCATCCACGATCCTTCCATCCTCCATTCGTATCAGCGTGCATCGTACCAACAATGACGACCAGAAACTCGCCGTTCCCCATTACTATTCGCCGCTTGTAACCGTGAAGGCCTGAGAGCGAACACAGTGGGATGGGGGACGATCTGTACATGTAAAAGTTATCATCTTCTCGACGATTCGCTGAAACTCACCATGAACATCACACATGGTCACTGAACGTCTAGGAAACTTTACGCTCGGCCCGTTTGATGAATGGGCGATGATTTGTGCGATGGATGTGAAAATGGTGGTATGGGAGGGGAGGGGAGGCGTAAGGTTGAGAATCAACAGTGAGATGCGTGGATTTGACGGATGTGTCAGGCAAGGAGCTCTCGCGGTCGTGGATATCATGATGGATGCTGATCCACACCGCTAGACAGAAGGAGATCACTCCATGGATGAGTGAAGTGTCTCCAACGCCACGATGAAGAGTGAGACGAAGAGACTTATGGTGACATGGATTCACGAGGGGAGAGGTTGATAGGCCAGAGGGAAGATGGGAAGTATCCACCACCAGCATATACTATGGGGTTCGCTATGGTTGAGTTGCAACCAAGCTTAGGTCGAAAATCATCAAGTGACCTAGCATTGGTTGTTTGGTAGGTTGTTTCGAATCAACCTAGTCCATAGGTTGATTTCCAATGTTAAATAATAACCAGTATCCGGATGATTTTTCTCCTAAGAATTCTCAACGATCTCGGCACCTGGGCTTCAACCTGCTCCTGGTTACTTTCGGACATAGGTTGATGTTGAGCAAGGAAAATGACGTCGACGAAAATTAAATAATCTATTCATCCTCAAGGTAAAACGAGCGAGCTAAGGTACCACTTCTATCTGAAATTGCCCACTTATTGACTCCATCGGGCACCCGTGCGACAACACACTGAAGACACGCAATGTCAACAACATGAAAAGCGCCTAATTCTGCGTAAAAGTGAATGTCGAGGCCGTGAATCTTCTGCTGTTTATCAATTTTACATGTCTGAATGCCAGCCATAATAATTGTTGTTGGTTCTGATAACTCAAGATCAGCGCACGGTTGAGAAAAACGGACAACATAGATATGTTGAAGCTGCCCAAAAAGGGACGTTTCTTCAAAACATGGAGGCATGTTCCGTCGGTTTGCGTTGCGATCCACGAGGACATCATACTACACGATGTTGATCTACAGTTAGTACTTCATTCTCTAAAGAGCCGACAGTGATGACGCACACGAACAAAGCTTGCATCACGCGCATCGTCCTGCCGTACATTGAGAGTCGATGACACCATAGTGTCACCGGCCTCTGAGTCAATGCGTTGCACCTTGCCCCATTCCTCTACAACTGCACCGACAATATGCTTCTTGATGATAGTCGGGCGCACATCAAAGCGCGTTGATAACGCACCTATCAGCGCTATCAGGTCTCTTGGACGGTGCGGTGATTTTGGTGGGAGCAAACGACATGTTTCATCTACAGAGGTATGTACGTGGATGTCAGTATACATTAGATGACTTCTTAAACTTCATTGCCCACTTACAAGCCGGATCGTTAAATGATCCACGTGGAGGTGCTCGGGTTTGGGAGTCCTTGAGGGCGAGCTCGCGATGTTTGTCATAGATGGTCTTGATCTGCGTAAGCTGAGCATCTTCGAGCACATGTCTGTCCAGCGATGCAAAAGGGAAACGGCGGCTTCGGATTGCTGGTTGCAAAACACCACAATATCTCTCAGTCGGAAAGGCCCAATAGCACCAAACAGGGCCTGTCGCTTCAATGCTAGGTGCAATGTGGAGGAGGGCATGCACTGTGAGAGGACACGTAGATAGACGAGTTGGGTCGCGTTGATAATATATTCTGGGAACGGTAGTGATAATGATTAGAAATTACAAAGAAGTGATCGTAAAAGGTACTGACTTTTCATAGTCCCCAACCCACTTAATAAAACCTTCCCGAAGAGTACGAATTTCAGCCTTAGAGATCTCGAACTGAAGACAAATATTCAGAAGAACGACGAGCCGAATAAAATGGTCATAGTATTTCTGTTTTAGGAATCGGCGACGCAGCAGGACGGGCCCAAGATGCATAGTCCAGAAGGACCACATTTCAGCCGAGATACTGACACCATCTGCAGATATATTGGGGACGCGCACACCAAATGCAGACGGGACAGTGGATCCTGCTCGTGCTGTTGCTTCCCCAACAGCTTTCCAGATGGCCTTTGCAAGCTCGTACTCCTCGTTACCCTCGTCGAGGCCCTTGAACTCACCAGTCCAAAGGAGTATTAGATTTTGAAGAAGGTTCTCCCAGATGAGGTGCATGAAGTCATAGGGAAAGGAAAGTGGAAAGCGGAGGGTAGGGAGATGCGAAAGAATAGGTAAACCCTTGATTCCATATTTTTTTGATAAACGGTCAGCGGCAGCATTCGTACGTGTGGCATCGACTTCTTTGGCTTGTGCAATGAATTCATCGTGCGTACGCAATGGAAGGTTTTTGAGATCGAACCGTTTGATGAGGGTAGGGTCAGCGATGACTTGCAGGTGAGTGGAACGGTCATGAGGGACATAAAGGGTGTATCCCGCCGCGCCGGGAACAGGAAGCCCAGTTATCTTGCACATACGACATGGAGAATATCCATTGTGCCCCTTGATCCGCATTACCATCGAAACAGCAGGGATATCACCAAACACGAGGAGAAGGAAAGCTCGTAAAGCGAATCGAGCATTTCTGAGAATGTCGAATGCTGGGACTCCCTTGGCAAGACGAATAAATTCCTGGACGACTGGCCATAGAAATGAGTCGAAGTCCTTTGGCTTTTTCGGGCCAGGAATAACTCCGATGGAGAGGATGAATTCTAAGTGGAAGCGAACATCGGGGGGCAAATTGTAGTTATAGATGATTAGCGGCCACGCTGTATGCTTGCGCCGCTTGAAGGGGGCAAAGCCATCAGTGGAAAGTCCAAGAGCAATGTCACGATCATCGTCGAAATATTTTTGGGAAAGCGGTTTTCCGTCAACCTCAATATATTGAGAGCGGAGCTTCTGGTAGATGTGAGAGTCGAAGATGTCCCCTATTTTCCCCGGCTTATGCTGATACTGGCTGCGGTATTTTCGGAGTGTAGCGAGTCGGCGGTTGGCCGCGAAGGCAGTAAGACGGGGAATTAAAGGAATATAAGTGAAATGCTTTCGCGCCTTTCCATCAGCACGATAGCGGGGCTCACGGCAGTGAGGGCAAGAGTCAAGGTTACTGTGGGGGCCTGTGTAACAGATGCAGGAGTTGGGACAACAATCATATATAACAGGCTTGAAGCCAGATAAGAATGTTACGCGCGACCGCATTTCATCGAGGTTCGGAAGTGGTGGATTCTGCGGAAATGCGAAGGAGGTCATGGGCCAATGATTGTCTGTCGTCTGTGTCTTGACTTTGAAAGCAAAAGCTCGGCAGATAGCGAGATCGTATGCAGAGAGCTTCTCTTCTAAAAATGAATAAAATTAGACATTTTGCGCAATATATCTTACTGGGATTCTTACCTATACTCGCAAACTCTTTATTATATTCTTCACCAAGTCGGTCCCAAGCAGAAAGCTCCCCATCCATACCAAATCTTTCCCAGTCAATGTCTCTGAATTGTCCAAGCTCATCATCGCTATCTTCAAGCTGAACACTCTCATCATCGTCGACATCATCATCATCCGAAAACCCTTCGGGAGGTGTCCAGACTGCGTGAAACGATGCTCGGTCTCGATAGGTGTCGGCAACATTGAGTGGAATGTGGTCAAGATCTGATTCCATGCCTGAATCATGTAGATCGAGATCGAAAAGGTTTTCGAGCGCTACTGCAGTACTATTGACACCAGTGTTTTCAGAATGAATAGCATTTATCGTAGGACTGTCGTCGAGTGCACCCGAATTCGAAGCAATAGCCTGAACGCCATCAACATCTTGAGAGAATGCAGGACAGGCATCACCAGGATCTCCATCAGAGCCTGACAACTCTCCATCATTCCTGCTAAAATCCACACTAGCCTCGCCGCTGTCCTCGCCGCTGGAGACTGCGCTAACGATAACCTTCCTTCGAACTCGGGATGACGTTGTCGGTCCAGCAGTGTAAGGCGTTTGCGCATTCCGACGATGATCGCGTGCCCGTCTCTGAGTGACATATGCCCCCTTGCATATCGGGCAATGACAGGGAACACGAGATGCTTTGGGCATGGATAGAGATCTGAGAAGAGCGACTTAGACTTTATTCCAACTGAAAGGCACATGACATACCATAAATGAGGTCACGTTGTGGTGGCGTTGGGGACGCGCCTTGGTTCGTTTATCCCGAAGCACTTCCTAAACCTCCCGACTCAGCATCTACACCTCATTGACCAAAACAAATATTCATAAGTACAATGGCAGCACTCAGCGATTCCACAGGACAACATACCAATATAGCCCCGGCACAACGAAAGGGTCGTCCTCGAACGAAAAAAGGAGCCGAATCGTCAACTGGTGCCCAAAAGGAGAAGAGCTTAGCGGGAATGACGAAAGCTGAATTGGTGGCCTACATAACAGAGATGAAAGCGAGTAAGTATTTCCCATTGTCAGTAGAGATTGAGACACTAACCAGCGGAATCACTACATTGACAATTCTGATGTTAGACACACACGAGGCAGCCAACACAAACGGAGAATCCAGCGAGAGCAGAACACATTCTCGGAACCCTGTCAATGCAACAATTGGTGACTATACTCATCAGAGACATCTACGATCACTTACTGAGAATACTGTCCAGATTCGCAAAGTCATGATGAGCCCGAGCATCATGGAGCAGTTTCTAGACGTAGCGGACGAAACTCTGGTAAGTTATGCAATGCCGAGTGTCAAAGATGCCGATAAACTCACCATCAATGAAAATGTTCAAAAGAATTCAACAATAGCACAGGGAATGGCCGGGCATCCACGAATGCATCCGAGGATGAGCCTGACTCTGAAGATGAAGCCCCACGAAGACGTGGAGCGCGTGCAGGACGGGTAACAGATCACCAAGGTAGCGAAGGTGGGCCTTCGGACGAAGGCAACTCTGAAAGAGAACCCCCACGAATACGAAGACGGATTGAAGAGCCTGAAATAAGGCATCAAAACAGCAATCACCGTGGTTGCAATAGAATCACAGGCCTTCATAGAAGCGGCACCGATGTCAGTACGGAGGAAGGTCAGAGACCAGGCAACATATGTGACGTAGTCCAGATACGCAGGCCAAAAGGGAGTCCAGGTAATGATTGGTCGATCGCAGTAGAAATGGGTCTTGCAGGAACTAAGAGAAAGCAAGATAAGTACAATTACTTAAAGGTATGCCTCGATAAAATGCAAGAACTTGTACTTACCAGTGTCTTTCATCTGTAGGGTGAAATCCGTGAAATATCCATGAACGCTCGCCTACCATGGGACGAGGAATGGAGCAATGTGTCGGCGGCAGAAAAGGCTCAGTTCTTCGCAGTGGTGAGCTGTTTTTGCACTGATCTCAAAGACGGAATATCACATACCATTGTACAGTGTCGCGAGCACCATCCATTCCTTCGACAGTTCCATAACGACTGGGCTACCGAGGCCATCGTACGCCAGTACTTCAAAAACAAGAGAGGACGAAATTACACAAGAGGAACACTCGAAGTATCAGAGAAATATGCATACCTGGCCAGCAATGCCGCAAAGCGTGATCAGTCAAAGTCCCGGAAGCCTAGGGCCGCCGCCGTCAGTGATGCTCGTCGCAAGGCAGCAAAGAAAGCAAACCGTTTACAGAGGCTGCGACGACGCGAGCAGGAAGAACGTGTTCCCGAGTTCGTTCAGGGATCCTCGAAGGATGGAAGGGCAAACATGGAGCAGGAAGAGGAGCAGGAAGGTGGCGATGATGATGGGATGTACGACGGCGACGTTGCACCCATCGAGTGAGGCCGCTCTGGGATTATCGAGCTTGAGAGGGATGTCGTGGGTGGGTGGGGAAAATTTGGTTCCGCGGAATCAAATCGATGAACCCAACGTGACCTGTCGCGATCGGCTGGCACCGGGAATTCTCTTATGTAATCGACAATCGTGGGCTTTCTTCCGGATCCCATACGCTATACCCTTTCTCGTTTGCTTTCCTGGCCAATACACGTAGTGCCAATGCAATTATTACAATTTAATGCTCCTAGCAGTACAAGGACAACCATGCACCAAAACATGGTTGAGAATCAACCTGCAAGATAACCTATACAATTCAACCAGACACAGTGTGATAATCGACCTAAAATTAACCTCAGATCTGGAGAAACGGTCCCAAACGGCCTTAGGTTGAAAGTGGACGATTTCGGATCCTTTTCAACCTATCGAAAAATAGGTTGAAATTTCAACCTATTAGGTTGGAGTTTAGTCAAACTCTGGTTGAAGATTCGCCATTCTTTGGTTGAAGTCTTGGTTACTTTTCAACCATTCTGGCCCCCCTAGAGATAGGTTGGGAGCTATGAACAGTGAGGATCGTTCGTGACAAAGGGACGTCAATTAAGAGGAGCAGAGCTTGTCATCTTGGCCCTTTCATGACAGCGGACCCATAACCGTAGAATCAAGCATAAAGGAGCCACACAGAGTGATATCAATATTGAGCTGACACATCGAGCTGAGGAGAGGAAGGTCCTCCAGCGAGTGAACGAGGGGCGTGCGTGGTTCAATGAAGAAACGATTCGGAAGTGATTGAGCACGCGCTGAAGAGACAAGGGCAACGGTGAGACATCGATGAAGAAAAAAAATATCGAGTGCACGTACGATATCACAGTGGGTTCTAATGTGTAACATGAGACGGCCAAGGATTAGGTATACACATATACCTATGCGTAAACGAACGGTCAAAGGGCACATAAGGAGAGTGTGTATCTTCGTAAAAACCTGCGCAGTGTCACTAGCCGAGGATAGCGAGGGCGAGCGAACAGAGGCTTAGGTGTGCCTTGCATCCAAAAGATGACGGAGAGCAGAGTGACGGTGGTTCGATAACCCACACACGGAGGGAAACATCAGTGCTGTAGGATTCGGTGCATGAGAGGAGGGTGCTAGAGAGGTCGTTGGGCGGTATGATGAAAGACGCTTGAGTTCTGGTTCATCGACATACTCCGTATCGGGCAGGTGGAATGGTGGATGAATGAAAGTAGAATTGGACGCGGGGGTCCGCAATTGTCAATGGCCGGGAAAAGCTTGTGATGGTGGAGGGCGTCAAGTTCGTAAGCCTAGACGAACAGGATGTAGACACGGGATGTATACCCAGGAGGGACAGGCGCGTATGAAGGTAAGGGGACGGCCTTCCCGCGACGCATATAGTCAATGCCGGACCGAGGAAAGATCACGGTATGTGGATGGAGAGACAAGTCGTTCTTTGAGCCGTCGGTCATGGGAGGGGTACGCAGCATCTGGCGTCGCTATTTTCGCTTTCGAATGGTACATTAACAATCCATTGTCCCTGGGCGAAGTGGAGGAGGAGGCGCAAACGTTCGTTTAAGAACATACGGCTACTCAAGGGGCGTGTATCACCCCTGGTATAGCGAAGGGAACGGGAAGTAGATACTGAGGCTAGCTTGCAAAATGAGCAGAGGTAAACGCGGTGAGGCGGGCGAGTTGGCGTTGACTCCAAAGCTGAGCCTGCGCAAGACACACAAGAACTTGGAAGGCAGGAGAGAAGGCGAGGTCGTAGGAAGAATAAAAGAACTCGAAATCTGCATAGAGTAGCCACGGCGTGGGCACGGTATCCATCACCAAGTTCAAGCTGCGACGTCGACGAAGAGAAGTGTCGGTGACTGGATGCACCTGGTGCAGGGAAATAGTGTAGGACTCAGTGCACGAGGGTGAGCGAGAGGTGAGCGTAGAATCGGCTCGGGACAGGAAGGAGCAGGGCGGGCTGGTTGGATGCAACTCGGACGTGGTTTCAGTAGTACCAATGGGATTTCACACGCCATGTCGGTCGTCCTGCGAGACGAAGGACGAGTGGGTAGGTATCTCGTGCAAGATTTACAGCCTGGGTATAAGCGAAACATCGAGGATCGTCCCTCGTTCCACTGTATACACCCTCAGAATGGTGCGTATTCATCTGTCTGGGTGGTGGGTGATCGATGAGAGAAAGCTCGTTAGATTCAACTCAAAGCATGGACGCACCGTATCGACAGAAACGAGTTCAAAGGACACTCCCAGTTTCTCTCAATTTCCGACAGCACAAAAACTCATGACTATCTCCTCTGGTGGAGTCCGAGTCGGTCTGACGTCGACTTGTGATATCGAAAGAGCAGCGAGACAGATACTCACTCTACGAGTCGAACTTTAGTTGCAATTTGAGTGAGCGCTTTCATGAGAGCGAGCCGAGTGCCCAGTATGAGCTGTACGTCGATGAAGACGACAACGAACCAGAAAAAACACCGTCCGGACCGATCCCGCCGGAGGAAATTTCCAAACACGTGATTTATTGAATTCTTCTTCCTCCCATTGCCAACGTCCAGTCTGAGTGAGTTGCTGGCCCCTCTGATTTACCTACTCTGGTTGATGTGGTTATACAAACGGACCAGCAGTTTTATGCAATACAATGACTTACGCAAAAAATACTTGTCTTCCCACCGATCCCGCCATGTGCTTGGGTATGAGGTCGAGGTGAGTGGGTTGTCGTCTTCAAAATTCCAGTGTGCGTGTTCCCCAGAGAGAAGCAACGGTGCTTGAGGAAAGCTCGCCTGATATGAACGGTGTCCACATTCATAGGCTAGCTGTGTGGAGGGTTTCTTGTCTCTGTTCTGGTATATTCTCTTAAATTGGAACTGGAGAGCCAAGTTCTTATGACTCATGTGGGTCAAGCAGAAAATTTACATTGGGTCAAATATTAGTCGAACAATTGTTCAATGCCTAGCTAGAGGTTGTACGATATGATCGACCTACCAATCCACGAAGCGTAGTTTGTCCTTAGATCTTTTCCACAGTCACCTTCCTGTGCTTCATCTTCAGCCTTTTCTGTATCTGGCGAATTCGCATCCTTTGCTTTCGAATGCCATCTTGTAATGCTGCTGACGCATAGTTGTAGATGATAGCTTCTTCGAGAATTGCGGCGCCATTGCCTTCGCTCATCCACCGAGCCTCGATGATATCCACAAATAGAGCATATGCAGCGATGCTGTTCAAAGAGCATCGTAATGATCTGACCGAATTCAGCAAATCTCCGGCGAGAATGCGTTGCAGGGATGAGACGGGAATCACAAACCCGCACTCCCAGAATGTCGTGACATGCGGTAAAAGTTCGAGCAAGGCGTCCATTTCATCTGGAGGATGCGAAAGATCCCTGGGCATGAGCTGCTGCATAATCACCACCTTCGTTAAGCGGCAACGCGATCGGCGGATGAGCGATATTAATGGCGCGAAGGGTTGCTTCATGGTCGGATCGTAGATTTCAAAATGTTGTGAAAAGCTGGCGAGAGTGGGGAGAATAAGGGGGCGGAGGATCTCGAAGATATAAGATGGGTCTCGGCTCGCTAAATGCATGCGACGAAGGTGTGGAAGAACAATATCGCTGGGCGAGTTGGTGATCATCTCTCCATCTCCACGGATGTCGGATTCAAGACAAAAGTCCTGAAGATTGGGACACATGATGAATAGGGCATGTGCGGTGGAAAGAATCACCGAATCAGTGCATAGTTGAATATGCGTGAGCTGTCTCCAGGGAAACCTGACGTCCACCGGGGTCAAAGCGACATCCTTTGGGCTCCACGCCCCGTGCAAAGTGAGGTTGCGGAACCTGGAGGCGGATTCAAAGACTCGAGCTCCCTGCAGAAAAGGATGTGTGATCGTGTGACGACGTCCTACAGGAATCGTAAGCATGGCTGTTTCCAGGGAATCAAATGACATGCTAGGGTTCTCGAGAAAGGCTTTCATTTGGTGCTCGGGAAGCGTGAATACAATGTCGGTGCACCTGTGCGCATACCGAGCAATCAGGTCGGGAATAATATCCGGGTCGCCGATCGTTTTCAAAGTACAACAAATTGCAAATCTGAGTGGCCCCTGCCCACTCCGATTGAGTGCCTCCTGCAATGCTGGAGGAATAGAGGTATGTTTTCGTGGGTGATATGCAAATAATATGGCATTCCACAGACGTGGCTCACTGAGCGCGATGGTCCTCCATCTTGCGCATATGTGGCCTAAGCGCCACGGAATATGCTGTGACGCAGGAACTGGAATCTCGACGGAAAGGTCTTGAATGCAGTTCACGAATATCTCTGCTAACACCTCTGTAGGGAGCGTTTGATGGGGTGCGATTGCAATCCGAAGTCGGGAGATTCGTGTAGATGTGTCATTGGCACGTTTCAGAAGGAGAGTATCCGTGGAATCTATCTGTGTGACTTGTCGTTCGAGGTGCTCGAGGTCCTGGAGGGCTGCGTGGAGAAGAGACCGGACAAGGCTATGGTTTGAAGCTGACAACAGTTCGTTCGTGGTTCCTGCGTGGGCTTCAAGCCACTGTAGGTTTGCTGAAGACCTTTCATTCTGACTGTGGTTCATAGTTCGTTGATAACGAGTCCAGGTGCACGAAACGCAGAGTTGGAATGGAGTTCAAACACGAGTTGAACACGAGGTGACTGTTCAGACTTTCATTGACTCTTGTTTGGCAATTTACCTCGAGTTCCAACGATGAATCATTCTCGGGCTTCATCCGGTCCCACGCGGAATGGACAATCGAATATTAACGAAATCTCTTGGCTTGTAAACAGGTGCGTGTCGACATTCTGTTGGAGTCGAGTTAGGAAATCGACCTGACGGATCGGCATACTTTGGGCATACTCAATTTTCTCATGGACTTCAGAACCAACAGCGCATTGCTGCCAGACGCCGTGCGATAACATATACCCATTCTTGTCTGAAATCTGTTTCGAAGGACCTTTCAATGCACGCGGAAATCAAGCGTGGCAGGATCAGTCGTCATGGTTCGAAGCTCTTCTTCCCGACCGCTTCAGTCGTATACACCGCCGGCTGTCTTGCTTGTGGCCCCTGTCTATCTATGTCAACATGAACCTCTCCATGTGTCGTGTCGACCTACGTGGCCCCACCGCATCCGGTTGTCTTCTACGTCGCACACATCACAGCTCCCACCTTCCCCCAACGACAATAAAAATGGGGCAGGTTGCCTTAGATGAGAGCCCCAGTCCATGCCCTCACTACGTGGCGGGGAGGGGAGAGGAAAAAAGGGAGGGATAGAGGAAGGTGTTGTCATAGCAAGATCGGATGGTCTTTAATTTGGGGGTAGATTTGAACGAAGGCAGGGGGAGCTTAGCAGTGCTGCGCAGGTGATACCGAGTTGAATTTAAACAGTACCGTACACATTTATCGGGCGGTCGTATTAGTTCAGCGAGGGATCATCTTATCTGTTCATCATATTTGTCCATGGACCCTAAAAACCTCCTACAAATGTAAATCAATCTTGGCGCGTTTCCTCTGGCTTGTACTCAAAGAAAAAGAACTGAGAAGGACGAATTCTCGTACAAACCAAGAACTCACCAACGCGATCCACGACCCGGTGTTGCATGGAAACGCGGAAGTCGTCCATGGGCTGTGCGCAATTGAGTCTGTAGAGGCAATGAAAGGGTTGTTAGCTGACCATGCATTTCTCGGGCGAGGTGTGAAACATGGACAGAGAGGTGAAGATCACCGCGCCGAATTCCTTGGTGCAGCATGCACGTGGCCCGTCCTCCGCATAGAGCACATTATTGAGCTTTTTAAACGCAGGCAGTCGTGGCCCACTCCAGATGGTAGAAAACTCGGATATGTAGTAGCGGTCAGCGTATAGAGGGATCACAGAAATACGATGGCATCGGGGAGGGGAAAGAGTTCATCGTATCATGGATGGTCGATTGGATTGGAGGGCCTCGAGAGTAGGTGAGAAAACAGATAAATCTTTGCAAAAAAAAAGTCATGGATCCCGTCGTCTTGGGTGGGACTTGAAGCATGAATGGTGATCTGGCACAGTCTCCTGGCATTTGCACAGGGATAGATCGAAATGGGAGTAAGACACCGCAGCGGACAGAAAAAATATTCTAAGAGAAGTTATTCAAAATGATGTGTTTTGGTGCGATCTTGTTTCATAACGCGGTCGTCCATGTATATACCATTTGCAGGTAGGAAAACCGGCATGCGAAAGAAGATGAAGACGTACTGTAAAGACGGGGAGCACTTCATAGGGAGGCTCGAGCGCAGGTGTTGGTGGTGTGCATAGGCAACGAGGTTGGGCATGAGTTCCATGTCCAGACATTTAGAGTGGTTCGCTCAACTGAACGCGGAAATGGCGTCCTTACAGATCGAGTCCAGGTGATCGCTCATCGTATTCAAAAAGACCGTATTCGACCCATGTAATGTCTCATATGTAGGTCGGCGACCGAGGACGGAGAGTGAAAGTGATGGAGAGGACGTGGACGTGGAGAGTTAGAGCTACACGTCCATAGGTGAGGTGTCCGATTCGCTGCCACGTCGGTGTGGTGGCAGCTCGGGGACGAGAGGTGTCTGGTATGCATGCCGGGAGGGTGGGTGGACGTCAACCCTGTAAAACCCGAGACAGCGGACGACGACGAGAGCAAATCCGGATTTCTAGAATGGGGATCGTGGTTGTGTACATATAGAAGGGATACGGTCCGGTGGCCAAAAGAGAAAAGAAGACCGCGGCGGAGGGTTCTCGACAGAGCTCGACAGCCAGTAGTCGACAGGAACGAGAGGTTTCTCCCGTCGGAAGTATAGATCTGCGGTACGCCGACCCAGGCGGCTTTGATAGTTATCATGGTGAAAGTAAAGATCAGGTCAAAGTGGGCTGAATTCAATTGCAACCAGAGGGGCACCGGGCAGAGGACGAGGTGGCGGGAGCTGGCGGGAGGAAGAGCTCAACGGGTCACGTGCCCGGGAATCTTCTCCGGATGAATCGGTCCGTGTCTTTTTTTCTTCACCACCATTTCGTCACCGTCCAGCTCGCATTGGTTGCTCGACCTATTCATGCAGCTGGTATTCTTGCGGATACATCGCTGAACAGTAAATCTGAAGTTAATTCTTAGCACGAATCATCACCTATCTTTCGTGATCAAAAGCCGAATACGCCCCGCAGGAGAAGCGACGTTTCGTCCTTGTTAGGTATTGAGAGGTGTTCGGATGGATGGTACGAGCGCATCTAAGGGAGCATGGTATGCAGATGTTTCATGTGGAATCTGATTGTCTTATACAACATTCGGACGAATCAAGGCCTCATATTCACCATTTTGCGTTCGCCCTTCTTCGTTGCATCGTGCTGCCAAGCGTCAGCGCCCTTCATTCATTATGCGCTTCCTGCAGTCCTAACAGCAGCTTGAGAGTGCAAAGGACGATCAGTGCGTATACAGCATGGCCGTGTTTTTCATCGACAAAGTCCATTATCGTGCACGTCTCATCCGATCCAGAGTCATCATCCGTTCACCATGTCCGCCCTCTCTTCTGCTGGTCGATGTCGAGTGGGATCTCCAGCCGGACGTTTAAATTTGGAGCGGCTAATCATCTGTCATCGACATCGCTGGTGTTTGGACTCTGGACCCTCTGCTTCGAATAGCATGAACTCCCCCATCCTTATCCGATCCTCGATCCCCACCCCTGAACACCATCGACTCGTAGCCAGCAATGCATCTAGTTCCTCCCGACGCATGGCACGGACGTTCTTCCCTGTGCCCTGGTTCTCGGGAGACGGTCGTGTGGTCAGAATACCAGTTGATATTTAGATCCCCAGCTTATCCATGCGCGACCGAAACCCTACATATACCCATCGACACCCGCATGTCGATGTCATCCGTTACCACATACCGTACCCACATATCACCCTCCTCTTCTCATGTCCCAGCTGCATCTCGCCCCGCAGCCCGCAGCCGGTTTCTCCTGTTCACCACTGCCATCAAATCAGACCGATGGATGCCTTGCAGCATGGGGAAAGAGGAGGGAAACGTGAAATTGAGGGACGACTGGCTATTTTGAGGGAGGAAGGATGTGCTCAGATGGACGTTCGATGATGATAAATGGAATCACGAAGACGATGACAATGTCTTCCTCCGTCAACTATGGTATGTGAATAGGCGAGAATTGCCCCCAGGAATAGAGAAAACGGCGGTGTGGTGAAAGGGAGGGAGGGGGTAAATTAAACTCAACGAAACCCTAGGTATCGTGGTAAGACCAGAGAAGATGATGTCGTAGGAAAGCAGAATGTGAACGATCCCTTTGACGAGCTCCCGAAACCCAACCCCTTCACTCCGGCTTGGTCTCGCCTCTCCTTCCGCACAGACGTCCCACTATCCCGCCCACGCCGCACGTTCTCCGCCAATATGAGTATATGTGCATGGAGCAGGGGAGGAGCGAGAAAAGAAGAGAAGGCCCATGGGAGGAACGGTTGGCAAGGCGGAGAGTGTGGTGTAGTGGGCTCGAATGTGCATGTGAGAGAGGTCGAGCGTTGA
This sequence comes from Hypsizygus marmoreus, assembly GCA_013433165.1. Taxonomy (NCBI): domain Eukaryota; kingdom Fungi; phylum Basidiomycota; class Agaricomycetes; order Agaricales; family Lyophyllaceae; genus Hypsizygus; species Hypsizygus marmoreus. Next base: position 123,115 of record CM024093.1, on the reverse strand, counting down.
GTAAATGGACGGTCGAAAAGGAGCATGGACGGGGAGTGTTTGTCTGCTTAAAAGTCCAAACAGCATCAGGCATTGTAACTGGAGGGGAATAGCGGAGGTGGGCGAAGGCGAGCAAAGGAAGACTTCGGTGTCGTCCATCCAAAAGACGAAGAGGAGAATGATGGTAACGGTATCTGGATAAATCATTTATCAAATGCGGAGGGAAAGTCAATGACTTAGGATTCGGTACGTGGAAGGAGAAGGCCCAGGGGTGGGTCGGGAGTTGTCAATTAAAGGTGATCGGTTCTTTGTTCCATCGATCACGAGGGACAGGTGAGATAGTGCACGAATGAAAGCAGAAACGGGTAGGAAAGGAAGTGCAAACGTTCATAGAAGAACATACGGTCGCTCGAGGGTGGCTGTGTCATGCCGCTGATATATTTGAATAGCAAATGGACGACCGGGAAGAAGGCCCGAAGGTGAACCTACTATCAAATGTCCCCGCCCATTTCCGAACGAACAGAGGTAGATGCGGTAGGCATATGGGTGGGATGATAGACCCGAAAGAATTAGAGGTAGGCGTGCAGCTGTGAGTTCTATTTGGTGTTGATTTCGAAACTGAGCATCCACGAGACACGAGAAGAGAGGAGCGTAAGGCCATGTCGCAGGACGAATAAGTAAAAACTCGGAAGACTCGAAGTTGCATGGACAATTCCCTCGACTACCATCCATAGAAACTCATTCACCTCACCTAGCTCTCGTCCTGCTCCCACCCAAACGTATTCGCCCTTCCACCCTGCGGAGCGTTCTCCATGGATGTATTCACACGGAGTGGTAGGGAGGAGACGAAAAGACGTTGGGACGGTAGAGTCAAAACTGTATTGATCGGATGGAAAAGAGGGGGAGCTGATGTTTTGAGGGCGCGGCGCAGAGGGGTCAGGGTTTCCGATGGAAGAGGGTCAAGGACTGTGTAGGGATACATATGGATAACAAGGCTAAAACGACCAGCGACGTAGAGCGCTACAGCATGAGCGGTGTGTTGGACGGTGTGCGTGTGTCTTCCACTCAGGTGACGACATTCGTCACCAGCTTCGAGCTGCGATGACAACGAAGAGGACTGAGGCTTGCTGGATAAACCGGTCGTTAGGAAGTGGTGTAGCATTCGACTCGTCCTGGACACGCCAGGACGAGATGACACGGAATGGGCTCGAGACGGAAAGGAAGACAGCATTCTGGTTGAATGTGACTCGGATGGGGCTTCGGTGGTGGTGCCAGTGGAATTTTACTCTCATGGTGGTCATCCTGCGAGACGATGTAGCAATTCGGATGACGACGAGTGTACGATGACGAGCTGTTTTTCGTGTGAGGTTTCTCAGCCTGTCATGGTGAAGGGTGTGCTAGGTATGAGCAAAACATTGATGATCGTTCCTCACTCCACTGCAGTGTATACCCTCAGAATGGTGCGAGTTCGTCTGTCTGGGTGATGGGTGATCATGCACATGAGAGAAAGCTCGTCAGATCCAACTCACAACATGGACGCATCTTGCCGACAGAAACGAGCTCATACACCGATGCCAGTGCCTCCCAAGTCCTCACAGCGCAACACATATGGCTGTCTCTAGTATCGGTTTGAGTCTCGACGCGTGATGCTAAAAGACGAGCAATGACATATGCTCGTTCAGGCCAGGATTTGACTTAGAGGAACTGCAGCCATGAGAGTAACAGGGCTAAGGGCATGCTGAATAACCTATGTGAGCTGGACGTTGCCGACGACAACGACGACGAAAGGAAGGAGGCCGGACCGACTATTCCGGAGGTGACTGTGTTTGAAACTCAGCTCAATGTTGCAAACAACGATCAGTGGTGTCTGCTCGCCGTCACGCCCGATGAGAAGATGGTGTTCCTCAAATGAATCGTGCTTTATCTTCACTTCAGAGATCTCTGCGTCGATTCAGATGGGGCCCATCCTGCATCTTCAAGTCATCATCGTCCCGTGTTGCTCGTCAGTCCAGTGCAATTTCTCTCCCTCATCGTCCAGCATCGTCCTTGCTCGAGCATCATGGGTCTTCTACCAATATTTATTGCGGGAGGACCTGAACCGCCATCCTTACCTGTGATTCTATGTATTGTTGCGGGATTGCCTGCTGCGCCTTGGATGTACAAGGTATGTGCACTCGTCCTTCGCATCGAAATTGACTCTGAAATTTGTTATAGTCTCTTATGATGATCATTTTTCAATGCAAAATCATCTACATGGGTGAGTATCTCTATAATGTGAGGTGTATTCGGATTTACTTTGATGATCCAGGCTATGCACCATTAGGCTCACGCACTGAAGAGCTCGGGATCAACGTTCGCCAAGATCAGCTCGAGGGAATCTCATGTGAAGAGATCAACGTGCTTAACTCCACGGATGGTTCCCGACTCTCTGGAATACTTGTTAAACTGCACTGCTTGGAAGTAGCGAAGTATCTCCGACGTCGTGATTGTATACTTTCAAGGTACGTACTTATACATTTCCGACGTGTTTCTTTCTAGAATCTCATTATCGACTTTGCTTCCGTAGGAAATGCGGGAAACCCACCCCATCGTCTCCTGGTATTCCAAAATCTCCGCACTCAGGCCCCTCGACCACCACGACCCTCGTCCGTCGCCATAAATTCTCCATCTACACCTAAACTTATACCCATCAACGCAGCAATTCTCGCTGTCGCCCCACGCTCCTACTGGAAATCCATACCTCGCCGACCCACCCAACGCGGTATCCTCTCGGACTACAGGCACGTCCCGGAGTATACATTTACCCGCTTCCCCGACACCCCATTAGTGGTTTACGCACACTCCCTCGGCGGGGCAATCGCACTCTGTGTTTTGGCCCAGCTCTCTGAGTCATTCATGCCCCAATCCCACACTACAACCCGTCCGATTGGCGTGGGTATTACCTCCGACCATTCACGACAGATACAGGGATTAATTCTTGAGAACCCGATGGCATCCATCGCACGTATGGTCGCCGCTCTCTATCCTCAACGATGGGTTCCATATCGTCACCTCACCCCGTTCGTATGGGATTGTTGGGATGCATTGGGGGCGATGAAGGATGCCGCCGCTCGAGCTCGTGTCATGCCCGAAGACTATAACACTTGCATGACCGAAGCACCCTCGACATTGATTCGCCTCGCCTGCAATATGCTCGTTCTCATCAGTGAACACGATGAGGTCGTCCCGCAAGAGATGGGAGCTGAGATCGTCGAAGCAGCTTTGGGAATTGGTGGAGATAAAAGAGGAATGATCTCGTCAAAGCCTACAACTAGCACTGGACCCCGGCTTGTCGTCGTCCAAAGTACTCTACATAAGAATTCCTGGAAGAAGCGCCAGTGGGAGCGGGAGGTAGGAACGTATGTGTGAGGTGTTGTGGATGTGGCGAGGAGGGAGAAGATGAAAAGGAAGGTTGAGGATGAGATGTTGCGGTGGGTGTAGTGTGTTGGTGGGATGATTCTGTGCATTAGACTGAGATTTAATCCAGAGTATGTGGAATGACTGTCGAAGACATCAACGGTGCGTTAACTTTTCAAAGGGTTTTTCGCCAGCTTCGAGTCTGACATTGAAATGAAAGGTATCAGTTCGTAGTTCCCCGTATTGACTTTCTCTCGCTCTCCTTTCACGAACATCGATGACGTGTGAGTTGAAGATTCTGTTCCCTATTCTTCATCCCCTTCGATTCGCCGATACCAGATAGTGCTCTAGACTGTCACTGGCATCCTAGCACTAGACATTGCTGAATTCCATGCTTATTGGTTTTCTCTCGACCTCTGTATCGAACTGTTGATATTCTCGCTGGGACTATCTTGGGGGGGGGGAGTCTATCTTATGGGATCCGAGGTGGGGTGGTATTCGTTTTGTGTTCTTTTCGCTGCCAATCTCTTCTCCGTGAACATCTTCTCGCACGTTAGTTCCGCTCTGATTTGCGTCATTTCACGATCGTCTCATGATTGAAGCACAGTTTTTGTTCGATTACTCTCATCACAGATAATTTCTCAGTCGCAATACGAGGATCGCGCCCCAGTAATCTTCCGTCGATCGATATAAACTGTGCTTAAAATGTACTGATACGTAGATGAAGTATGGTAACACATGTCGACTTAGGCGTTCTGGCGAGATGAGAGCTGGGCGTCATCAACCGAGTGCACGTACTTGAAGGGCATCTCAGGGCTCGGGAACGACCATGCTATTGTTTGCATGAAATAATACCGATCACGCATTCCTCCAAGAAAAAGACTCGAGACAAGGTGATGCCTCACCTTCCTTCCTCCCTCTTTGCACCTCAAGGCGGCGTGGGTGCGGTTCGAGGAAAGGTGGTGAGCATGATGATGAGGGGACACTGAATCACATACCTAGTATAATCTTTCACTCTTTGCCAGGCATACGTTTGGGAATCGCACAACTCTTTCAAATGGATTCTCAGATAGTACCACCGTGCGACATCGAGCTGACCTTAGGCCCCAAAATGCTTCCACTGTTACTCCATCCATCAGTCAGGGAGATACCAATTTTGACAGGAGTAGGAGAGCAACCTGTCTCATGAGTAGAGTACGCTTTACTTGGGACCGACTTAGTGTGTAATATCATTGAAGATCATGACCGATCGTATGTATGGATATTTCGAACAATCAGGTCATATTCAGCTACAGGCTGCAAATTGTAAACAGCCTACCAACATGTAATCCACGAAGGGTAGATTATCCTTAGATCTTTTACTTACACATCAACTATCCTCTGCGTCATCTTCAGCCTTCTCTGGATCTCGCGAAGACGTGCCCCTTCCTTGAGAATACCATCTTGTGATGCTGCTGATGCATAATTGTAGCTGCCTGCTTCTTCGAGAATGGCGCCACCATTGCCTTCGTTCATCCACCGAGCCTCGATGATATCTACAAATAGGGAATATGCGGGGATGTTGTTCAAAGAGCATCGGAGTGATCTGACCAAATTCAGCAACTCTCCAGCGAGAATGCGTTGCAGGGATGAGACGGGGATCAGAAACCCGAGCTCCCAGAATGTCGTGACGTCTGGCAAAAGTTCGAGCAGGGATTCCATGTCATCCGGAGGATGCGAAAGATCCCTACGTACGAGGCTCTTCATAATCTCCACCTTTGTTGGGCGGCAACGCGATCGGCGGATGAGTGATATTAGGGCCGCGAAGGGTTGCTGGCTGGGCGGAATGTCGCTTTCAAAATGCTGTGTAAAGCTGGTGAGAGCGGGGAGAATAAGAGGGCGGATGATCGCGAAGATGAGAGACGCGTTCGGGCTCCCTAAATGCATGTGACGAAGGTGTGGAAGAGTGATATCGCTAGGCGAGTTGGCAATCATCTCTTCATCTCCATGGTTATTGGATTCAAGACGAAAGTCCTGAAGATTGGGACACATGATGAATAGGGCATGTGCGGTGGACTGAATCACTGAATCAGTGTAGAGTCCAATATGCGTGAGCTGTCTCCAGGGAAAATGAACATCCTCCAGGTGCAAAGGGTCATTATTTGGGGTCCAAGGCCCATGTAAAATGAGCTTTCGGAGCATGGAAGCGGATTCAAAGGCTCGAGCTCCTTGGAGAAATGGATGCCAGTGTGCGATATCATTATAATTTTCTCTGGAAATCACGAGACTCGCTGTTTCCAATGCTTCGAACGTCGGGCAGGCGTCAGCGAGAAAGGCTCTCATTTTGATCTCAGGGAAACAGAATTGAATGACGGTGCACCTGTGTGCATAACGCGCAATCAGATCGGAAATAATGTCCGGGTCGCCGATCGCGTCCGGCGGGCAATCAATTGTAAGTCTGAGCGGTCCTTGCGCACTCCGATTTAGGGCTTCCTGCAATGCTGGAGGAAGAGCGGTATGGTTTCGTGGGTTGTGTATAAATAATATGGTATTCCATAGACGCGGCTCACTGAGCGCGACGTCCCTCCATCTCGAGCATATGTGGCCCAAGCGCCAATGGATCTGGTGTGAGGCGGGAACTGGAATCCTGATGGAAGGGTCTTCAATGCAGTTCACGAACACCTCTGCAAACACCTCTGTAGGGAGCGTTTGATGGGGTGCGATCGCAACCCGAAATCGTGAGATTCGTGTAGATGTGTCATCGGCACGTTTCAGAAGGAGAGAATCCGTGGAATCTGTCTCTGCGATTTGTCGTTCCAGGTGCTCGAGGTCCTGGAGGGCTGCGCGCAGCAGAGATCGGACAAGGTTACGGTCTGAATCTGACAACAGCTCGTTCGTGGTTCCTGCGTGGGCTTCCAGTAGCTGTAGGTTTGCTGAAGACGTTTCATTCTGAATCTGGCTCATAGCTTGAATGTGTCGTAGCACGAGTCCAAGTGCACAAAAACGCAGAGTTGTAATGGAGTGCAATTACGAGTTGAATGGCACGAGGTAACCGTATGGTTCCGACTTTCATTGACTCTTGTTTGGCGAAGAAATGTCCTTTTTGAAATTAAAAAGTTCATTGCGGCAAGTGGACAACTCTAGATCTTCCTGCCACATGTATTTCATAGATCAACTGTCATCTATCTACTAGAGACTGGCAGTCACTGGAGATTATGCCACATATATGACAAACAGACGTATATTGAACTTCTCGAATTCCAGCTTCACCCCCAGGCATAAGTTATCTGTACTGGAGTTTAAACATCTGTATTTATTTGGCAAAGTCTTTTTGCACTTAGACACGTTAATGTTCGTCCACGCCAATCCATTACTATCCGTGATCTCTGAGTTTATTCGACTCTGTGTACTTCCATCCCTGGAGGAGCACAGGATCCGGTGGCAGGTTATCCAAGTTGAGTGCGTAGTGGTTCTCCATGTCGAACAGATCCTAGAGTACCAGCCACTGCTATCAAGCGACCCTCCTGCCCATAGGGCGACTCCATGTGCCCAATCCACATCAAGAAACTTGCTAGGAACTCAATAACACGAGGACCCCGACCTCCAAGTCATCAGTCGTTGGACGTAGTAGGGTCTATATGAGAAACAGCAAGAGCATAGCATCACCCCCCAATGCCGAATTCCCTCATTGTGTCTCCAGGTACGTGAGACGCGATAACGATTTAAGAAGCACCTCGGACGACAGCACGTACGAAGCATCCCAGGAACAGAAGAGCATACAACCTAAAAGTGCTGAAACAACTGATCAGAGATAAACAAAACACTTCGAAACACGTAAATACCTTGGGGAAATGATTTATTGTTCGAGACCGGTGGGCGTTCATGATTCGTGTTCGGAGGTGTGCTAGCCATGCATCGATTGAAGAGGGAGGCTCTTGAGGGTTGGGGGCGTATACGGCAGTGGAGACTCAGAGATATCCCGCTTTTCGTCCCCGGCATGCCATCCTCAGGCGGACCAGCCCCAGCAGACAGAATAGATTCTGAAAGCCACCGTAAACAGCCAACCCAGCCAGTCCTTCCTGCACAAAATGTAAGATGGGTGCGGTAATAAACCACTAAACAGCCACGCCTTCTTCCTGCACGCAATATAAGGTCAGTATAATGGACCACCAGGAGAGAACTAGGAGGGAGGATGCATTCGTGGATTGTGTGAACACGCTCAAGCTAGCGATATATCCCTGAATCACAGGAAGAATGCCAAGCCGCATGCCTATTTCGAAGGAACGTTACCAGTCAGGCCTCCCCCCCTCTCCCTCGTCCTTCCCGCACCTCACTTCCACTTCCATTTCATCATCCCCGAACGTGGACCAGTACATATTCCGCCTCGCGAGTTTTCGCTACGTTCAGTTGAAGGCGAGAGTTAGCCATATACCTCCGTCCGTGGATATGCACCACTTACTGGTACCCAAAAACGAGCGTTGCTCGTGAGTTAAGATACACACTTTGAGTCCATTCCCTCTGAAAACTGACTAGTCACAGCGAAGGCACGAGGAAGACGTCCAGGATTTGCCCGTCCCAGCCGCTCGCCCATACGACCCCAATTCCCATTCCCAGCACGCAACCTCTCCTCCTCCTCCTTCCTCACATCCCCACGTCCCCATTATGGCAGAGGTGGGACGGTCGGAATCGTACCATGATTCCACCTCACCAGGCCGCTGTCCCGTGTCTTTTTATTCTTTCCGCGTTTCTCACATCCGTCCTCCGTCCCTTCCCCGCGGGGCTGAGACAGCGTGAATACTCAAGAGAGGGTGCAGTGTGAGGAAGTATGAGGGTAAGTGGACGCAGAGACAGACTCCCGTGCATGTGGAGCGGCGTTGTGTTGTATGAATTAAGACGCAGATCTACAAGGAGGGAAACGAGCAAGAGGGAACGAGACGAAACGAGCGCAGTACCCTTGAACGATAGCGGGTGTGGGTCGTGGTGCTGATATATACGTCCGGCTCCGACCTCATGCCCACACGTACTAGTCGAGAACATATAAACCCGACTTGACTTTGCCCGCCAGCTGACCCAACGCCATCCCACCCTTCGTCTGTCCCGATCTCGGCCGGTCAAATCTCCTACCTCCCTCCATTCTTCATCTCTCGCCCGCCCTTTCGCCAGTCCTCATCTCTCATCAATCCCCGCAAGCCCGTATATGCGCTTCCCCGAGATCAGAAGCCCCGTTGTGCGCTCCATCGCATAATAAGATTGGGGCCGAGATCACGTAGCTGACGAGCAGAGGAACGGTGGAAGTGAGGATTGCATCTGTAACGATGATCGGAAGAGTTGGGAAGGGGGTTCGGGGTGGATCAGGTTTAGGCACCTTTCAAGCTGCCGTTCCACATTCCCATCGGAGGTCATTTCTCCACGGGGACATCTTACGTCAACCAACGATGCGATATGAGCGACGTAAATCGGCATATGCGCTTTGTCGAGAGACACGAACGACCTTGACCTTCATGAGTCCAGGTCAGGAGTGTGGAAGAGAATGGGAGAGGAGAAGCGCCCAATTAGCGCCATGGACGTTAAGAGGTGGCATGGGATGGGAAGGGGACGGGAGGGGAGAGGTCGAGGGTCAACGAGGAGATACGTAGATTTGATGGATGTGACTTGGAGGAGCTCTCGCGGTCGTGGGCGATACATTCGAGAATCTGAGGAGTTGGTGTGCAACTGTAAGTTGTACTGCGGCGATGAACTGAACGCACGAGAAGGGAAGTTCATAGGGGGGATAAGTAGACACTCGGAGAGCCCGAGGTTCCATTGATGAGGCTCGAAACCCGGTTGAGAATCTCTTCAATCTCAATTCGCCTTGGTCCTAGCCCGCTGAAAGATATTCTCTCTCCCACCATATGAAGCGTTCTGCATGGATATATGCGCACGGCATGTTGGAAGGGAGACGAAAAGACGCTAGAGTCCGAACCATATTGATCAGATGAAATGGAGGGGAAGATGTGATGTGAAGCGACGTTCGGAGGGTCAGATGCAGAGGGTGGTGTTTTCCGATGGGAGAGGGACGAGGATTGGGGTGGGATGCATATATACGGGTCGAGGTGGAAACAATCGAAGAGAAAACGACCAGCAATGTAGATAGCGATGGCGTAACCATGCTTCGCTCAAGGGCAGTTGTGTGGCATGCCGCTGATATACCTGAATCGCAAACGGGCCAGGAAGGAGAAGCTAGTTTGCAATCAAACACCCCGCCCGTCTCCTAATGAGCAGAGGTAGATGTGAGTTGAGCGAGTGGGATGGTCGACTCAAGAGGATCATGGGTAGGCATGTGACTATGGGTCTACCTTGGCGATGATTCGATGATTTCGAAACTGAGCGTCCACGAGACATGAGGGAGGAGAGTAAGGCGAGGTCGCGGGAGGAACGAGGAGAATGAAATGTGAAACTTGGTCTTGGGCGGACGGAGGACTCCCCTGACTATTCTCGAAATTCGGTTCAAAATGTCTTCGTATCAACCCGCTATCGCCCTGCTCCTGCAGGAACATGGTCTCTCCCCATACAAAGCATCTTCCGAGGATATACGCACACAGAGAGGTGGGAAGGAGACGAAAAGACAAGGGACGGACCGAAACCCAGAGTCTAAACCGCATCGATTGGATGGAATGGAGGGGGACATGTGATGTGAAGCGATCTTCGGAGGGTGGGATACGGAGGCATGGCGGTTTCATTAAGGCGATGGTCGAGAACCGTATGCGGTTCGAGGTGGGATTCCGAACAGTCAGAAAGAAAAAGACCAGCAACGTGGGTGGTGTGCATGTGTCTTCTACTCAGGAGACAAAATCCATCACCAGCTTTGAGCTGCTACAACCAAGAAGAGTGACGATGGCTGGATAACCCAGGCATGGGAAAATGGTGTAGCATTCGACACGCGATGAGCGGTGGCGCGCAATGGGCTCAGGACAGAAAGGAGCAGGCCAGGCCAGTTAGATGTGACTGTGACATGGGGCTTCAGTAGTACCAATGCGATTTCACGCTCCATGTCGGTCGTCTTGCGAGACGAGGAACGAGTGAGTGTCTCGTGCGAGATTTCGTGCATGTAGCAATTCAGATGATGATGAGTGCACGATACCGGGGACGAGCTCCTCTTGTTTCACAGCCTGGGTATGCGCGAACTATTGAGGATCGTTCTTCAATCCTCCACTGTGTACACCCTCAGAATGGTGGGTATACATTTGTCTGGGTGGCGGGTGATCGATGAGAAAAAGCTCGTCAAATCCACATCAAAGTACGGACGCACCTCATCGATAGACCGAAGCGAGCTCAGACACAACTATCAGTGTCTCTCAATTCCCGACAGCGCAAAAAATGATGACTATCTCCTCCAATGGTGTAGGTTTGACAGTTGACTTGTGCTATCAAAAGACCAGCGAGAGAGGCGCTCACTCATGCTGCGAGTTGACTATTAGTTACAACTGGGATGAGCGCTTCCCTGAGGTTAACGGAATCATGAGTGAGCTGAGTGAGCACTGTGAACTCGACGTCGATGAAGACGACGACGAATAGGGAAAATGGCACCCGGACCGATCCTTCCGGAGCAATTTTCCAAACACGTGATTCATTGAACTCTTCCTCCTCCTCCCGACGTCCCTCTCTGGTCTACGCTAGTCGACTTGTCTATATAAACGGACCAGCGCTTTCAAGAAATACAATAACTTACTTGTTCTCCCACCCATCCCGCTATGTGCCTAAGGTCCGACTCGCCCGACTGCCACTCCTTACACGCCATCAGACCACGCCTTCCAAATCGCCCCAGAAACTGCACCGAATCATTCAGACCACCGCCAACTTTGAACCTAAGCTTCCAAACAGGATACAGTGCCTGAGTTTCATTGCTACCAACCACGCAAAGCCGGTCAGTTGTTGCATCAAAGTCTCAATACGACTTCTTCAATCCCATTCACCTTGTCCTCGTCCTGCTCATCTCTCAAAACCATCCCTTCAACGATGGAGTTTACCTTGATCCTCATAAAAATGGGGCACCACGATCACAGTGATCAAGTACGTGGATATGATATGCTGGACCTCACTCACCACGTCCGTTCCCTCTGTCGCCGTTGCGTGTTGTGTTCCTCTACCATTTTAAAGGAGAGCGCCTTCGTCCTAGTTCGCTGAATCTTGGAGCGCTCTTTGGACCTATGCAATAACCCTTCGGTATGTGCATGCTCAAAATTTATCTCTTCTTTTTTCCGCCATCTCACCGCCGTCATGACATTTAGATTAAAAGCTCACTTTCCAAAACAAAAAACCCCGTCACGGCGCCGCAACTGTCCGCCTTCCCCATGAACCTTCCTATACACTCCTCCGACTCGCCCCCAGATCATGGATGAAGAGAATTTGCACTCCTCACACTCCCATCCATCATTCGCCGACTGGATCCCACCATCCTGTATGGAACGTCCACGATACCGATATCTCACTACGCGGTGGGCGTTCTCGGGTAGTACCATAACTCGGTAATCGGCTGGTGACGTGATATGTCTTGGGAAGGACGAGTGGACGCTGGGATCTAGTGGGCTCGTGCTCGATCTACAGGGTATGAAGACCAAATTCGGTCGTCATTCAACATGAGCTTGCTATTGTCTTCTTTCAAGTAATTCTTGGACTCGTATAAAACAAAGCCCCTCCTTACTACAGGCCTACTAGAAACCATTCGCTCTGCCGATTTTATCCTCGTTCTATCCCGAACCGTGTCTGTGTGATGACTTTCAAGGGTTTGTTTAATTAAGGTGTCGCAGCACTTTGAGTCTTATATGCGACCGTACACAATTAGAAAGCCTCAGTGAAGCTCGCAACTCACGTTTCATCGCGAGTTTGTATCAGCAAGACTGGATGCAAAGCACTGAGATGAATGTTCACGGAGAGCATGGTTTTGGACTGGGCTTGGATATTTGGCTGATTTTATTGGTCTACAAGAAGTGCTGGGACTCGACGACACTATGTAGTGGATTGTTCTTGTAGCCCTTTACGTGTGCGTGGCAGCCCAGTTAACTTTTTCCAAGTCAGAGGCAGCACGAAGGGTACGCTCGACGACTGATGCAAATTGATCACGCTCGGGGAGGTTTTCCGGCATATTAGATATATAGCGCTCGAGATTTTTCAGTGCATCAGTAGACCCGAAATGCAAGCCATTTCGTGCTGGATTGCAACCCATATATCCATTTTTGTTTCCAGGAATTCCTCGATTTTTGATAACAGCTCCAGGCGGACATTCATGTCCAGCATTTGACCATGGCGCTGCAGATGAAAGTTTGTCCAATTATTGGAGGAGTACCGCAAACCCTTTGCATGGTTCCGCATTTCGTCATCCCATTCCTGCCGGTATCGACGGCGGTATGCCTCGTCTCCGATGGGACTATTGCTCATGAACCAAATGCATTGCATAGCAAGCAAGGCATGATGGACACCATAATCGATAAAAAACATCGAATCTGTGCATCGGGCAGGATCTGTCAAGTAGTCATAGAAGGACTTGTGATAGATCGAAATGCCTCCACGGCCTTCTTCTGGGACATTCATGACGGCATGGAGTGGGCGTAGTATGGAAGCTATTTTACTGGCTTCGAGGTTAAGGAACGCAGCAAGAATACCCCGAGTTTTGCGAATGGAATCCCCAAGAAGCAAAATTGAGGCAACAACTAAGCACCACTTTGCCTGATATTCATGATCCATGATTTCTCCATAGCCGTGCGTAAGTATGGTCCTGTACAATTGGTCGATACCCCTGTTTTTCTCGGGCATCGCCTTTAGAAGAGCGAGTCGTTCTGCTGGCTGGTCATAGGGTGAGGTGATAAAAGCAGCCGCTGTGGCAGCGAACACGAACAATTGTCCGGACATGGCCGTCAAAATCCTGAGGTCGTGTTCGAATGGCCATGGCGACGGTAGATCAACGTCACTTCTGCCTTTCATGGCATCAGACAAGCGAGCCTTCAGAAATAGATAGATATCATGATCGACAGACGCTTTCTCTACGTCTCCAAGGACAAAAACCGTCGTGATAAACTGAAGGGGTGGGAGACGGAACGCGGCTCGTATCGGCGGTTCAGGACGAGCTGTTATGAAGAATTTGACCGAAGGGATTTTTTTGATGTACTCGGGCAAGAGTGGAAGAAAAGTGGAAATAGACTCCGTCTCCTGACATTCATCCAGCGCATCTATGACGATGAGCGTTGATATCGCAGTATCTTCCAAGGGTCCAACGATGAGCTCCGTGAACTGCGTCTCTAGTGGTTCTTGCGCAACATCCGGGCGGTACCTCAAAGTCACCACTAAGCGCTCCTTGAAGGCTGGGAATCGTCGAGCCAGTTGAAAAGCGAGAGTCGGAAAGATCATCCGAAGGTTGCTTCTGTTTGGGACGGTGGCGGAGCAGAAGAAACTCGCGCCCAGTCTGCCGGCTGAAAACACATCTTGACAGAAGCTCTGTATGATGGTGCTTTTCCCACTACCAGCGTGACCGTTGAGCCAGAAAATAGGATGCGACTCAGGACCTTCGGACCACGCTTCAAGGTCGTTCAAAAGGTTTATTCGGGTGCCTTTTAAACAGTCTCTATGAGTTTTGCTCAAGTGGCTGGCATCCGGTGCGCGTGGTAGCTGTAAAAGCAAGCGATCCTCCTCTACAAGCTTGTATCGGTCATAAATCTACAATGAGCTGCAAAAAGAACTACCTGCAGTCTATAGTAAATGGATTTGATTCATTCAGTTCTATGTAAATAACGTAAGACGATTACCACGTACAATGAGTTGAGCGGTCCGCGCGTCGATTTCAATCTGTGTGATGGTCTAATAGTTGAAATTATTCAAAGCTAAGCTGATTAACTGAAAAAGAAGTCGACTGACCTGATAGTCAATAAGAGTATCCTGGATATCATTTACCAAAGCAGAGAGCGTGTCTTCATCAGCGCCAGCCGCAATATAACGGGATAATTTATGTTTGTTCGAAATAGTTTCAATGTCGACGGCGATAATTTGTAGCTTCCTGTGCGGTTGTCCATTTAAACCCGCTGCGGGAAGTCTTAAATTATACGTACTTCAACAGCGCGTCCCTTCTTTGAGTGTTCTTGTCGTTTGACTGGCCTTCGCCCATCTCCTCGAAGGCGGTGCGCAACGTTTCAATCCTGCAGACCAGTCGTTTTATCACACCGGTGTTCGCCGCCCATTTCTAGCACAGCTTCAGGAATAAGACCACGAGATATTTTACAGTTTCTCGTACCTCGTGATGTTCCAAAATGAACGACAGCCCACGTACGACAGCCTCGAGCGGGCCGAACGCTGTCGACACCTCTTTCATCAAACCCATTCCCACCTTCACTGCGTTATAAACGGTGGGCGTTCCAGATATAGAAGAGTGCTGAGTCGCATCTCCATTTTCCAGTCGTGGTGGGTCCGCGTTCTTTTTGGGGTGTGGTACGGGGGGCTCTGGGCTGGCGTTCGTTTGGCTTTCCGTAGGCGCAGCATTCGCGTCGCCGTCGATCGTCAGCGTCCCAGGTGAAGTGGCGTGTTGCATCTGTGCTCCAGCTTCTTCATTCGATGGTTGCGCCTTTCGGATGTGAAGTGATGCGGGGACTTCGGTGCGGGTCTTCGACGGGCGCTCGGTAGACGCCGTGAAGTTCTTCCGTTTATGGAGTTTGAAATGGAGTTTGAAGAACGATCGAATAGCTTTCATTATGAAAGCCATTTGTTGAATGAAAATGGGAGCAGGGCAGGCTGTACTCTTGAGGATGTCCCTGAGACGTAAGTATTTGAAGAAGAGATGCACCGTATCGATAAGCGCCGAAAATGCACCCATGCGTACCGTCACGTTACCTGTCAGGTTGAGCCGACAAGCTTGAGGTAGGCATTCAAGCTCAAGCTTGAGCCTTGAGCGCTCAAGGCTCATATCTTGCAGTGCGTCTTCTTCTCATGGGATATGTGTTCTGAAAATCAAGAGCGCTAAGCGATACCACGCTGATTCCCATTCCAGTCTCTTAAAATTCCTGGCGCCGCTATGATTCAGGAATGAACGACGACTTTAAACACCAGCAAAGCCCCACTACCTACCTCTCTGTGTACAATATCGTCAGTAGGACACAGCGGAGATGGTGGGTGAGTTGAACATTTTTGGCTTCAAGATAGTCCCCGGAAATTTCGCGGGCTCAACCGCCGCACATCAAGCCCCTCATCCATCATTCGACCACCAGCACTTGGTCCGTAATTCCATTCTGAGGGCTTGCTGGTCTGTGACTCTGTAAATCTCATTCCGCCTTTCACAGCATGTTGATTTCCAGAAACCTAAAATATTTTCCCGAGTTGACTGTTGCCAGAATAGCAAAGAGCATCCGGACAGATTGATAACAATATGAACCGCCGCAACACATACAGTACTCCCCAGATATGAGTCAATGTATGGGCGACTCCGGGGGTGGATCGACAGGCGAGTGTGACGGTAGACACGAGATAAAAAGGAGGGAAGGATGGGGGTGACGGTCAGATATATGGCCGGAGGTAATCTGGCAATCTGTAACACCCAACAAACTCATGAGCTGGAGATAAGATAAGACGGATGTGCGAGATGAAGCGAAAGGGGCTGCGCCCCTACTCGATGGAAAACGGAGCACGAGGGGGGACGGAAGATATTGGTAGCCTTCCAGATGCAGCGAGGGAGACAGAAGGAGTAGAAAGCAAGATGAGTGGGCTGCTGAGGAGTTTAATTGAACATGGTGCCTGTGCAGGTCCATTTTTCACATGGCTAATATGGCGAGAAACATATGGATGGGGTGTCCGTAAAGGGGCTGTAATGCACCTATGAAAGATTATCAATTGATTGTCAGGGTTGGAGCCGAAGAAAGCGAGGAAAGGGGAACGATAAGAGGAGGAAGAGAAGGGACATACGGAGATTTTCAGCGTAAACATAACGTCAAAAGTTTGTCGAAGAGACAGACGGCCGTGGAGATGAAGTGGGCATGGGGGACAGATGAAGATTTCGGGTTGGCCACTGACAGGAGCGAAGAATTGATCCCGGCAAATTCGCCAGCGTGAAGAGTTTCGCCGTCGTGAATGAGGAAAAAGCGAGCTCATCGCCAAGCATCGTGATCAAACACCTTTGATCGCTGTTCGGCAACGGCCGAATCCTGGTTCACGTCGTGACCTGCAATGTTGATTGGCGACGAAATTTATTGTCCACGACACCAGTGCTCATTTCTGGCCTTCACATGCTCCGAGTTTGCTTTGCTTCAAGGCATTCCCTTTGCCAGACGGTTAGCAGGAGGCTCGTTTCGAGACACTATCTTCAAATACACGGACGAGGCTATGCGGTGCGTGAAGAATTTCTATCATTCCTATCTCGACTAACCATTGTATTCTTCTCAGTCTCGGGGGGTAAAACCCAAGCGCGTCATCTCTACTCTCCATCGCGACCTCATCCAGGACAGCGATTTTCTAGACATCAGCCATTGCGCCCATTCAAACATCTGCATACCAAAAGACGCTCCATCCTCCCCCATAGTGTTTTCTCAAATCAGGTACTTCGGACATGACAGACTTTTCCCGGACAACTGTCGTGGCTTCCTCTACTACCACCGCGATCCATACCTTCCCGCCATCTCTGGCACCGTGCGGTTTCGTCTCACGCCAGATGCTCACGCATCCAGCTTCAGCGCTGCGACCGACCTTCTGCTGCCCGATCGTCCCGAGCCATGGAGTCTTTGGCTCGCCGCCATTGCAAATGCGAAGACCTACGATGGCTTTTTGCAGCTCCTGCGCCAAGACGCCGTGGTTTCTCCTTCATTGCTCGAGCAATGTAAGAACATTGGTGCGAACCAGAGAAATCTTGGGCGACTCCATCATACCATGCTTTTTACACTGGAGCAGCCGTTCGTCTTCGACGTTGATATATCTCCAACTGTCTCGGTCATAGGGCCACATGGGATCGAGCAGGCGGTGTTGACGATTGCGACTCACACGGTCCAGCGGGCTGGGGAACCGTTTCATTACCATCCTTACAAGGGTATGTAGTTACCGATATCTTACAAAGCACACACATCCCACCTCAACTTCCACTTTCCCTCTATAGGACAATTTCTGGCACGATTCGAGCGATCCCTTTCATCTGAACATGCCGGAAGACGTGTTGTCGTTCTCCGCATCTTGGAAATCACAAAGCCGATCATCCTTGCTGTGCCGGCTTTCCATGTCCCACTGGAGAAGCCTACGGCGGGTTCGCTGCTGATGAGAGATGGAATTCCACTTGCGATAGATGTTGATGAGAGGGACTCGCAAGTCACAAAGTGTCTGCGGCTGTTAGTGGAAGCATCGTGAAGTAGCTGTGCGTCGTTTGTGGCACATAGACCCCCAGAACGTTAATCCAACACGTTCGACTCTTCAGCACTGTTTTTACTCATGTGCAGCTTATGAAATCACACGAGCTACATGTCCTACTGCATCGACTAGCATCGCCCAGGACCCAGCGTGAAATAACGCATCCTCCGTGATATATGTGAATGACCCATCGATGGTGCCGTTTCGGACCATACACAGCGCTGGACGCCTGCTCATTGTCGTCTCTTGAGTCTTCACCTTCAAATCGCCTTCGTGAGATCACTCCGTTTCCTCTGATATACTCTTGGACACATTGCCCACTCAATCACAACTAATTGATCGCTGGCACCGCTTGGCTCTCCTTTCCCCACCATAATCTGAGTGAACCGCATGCCCTTCCAATAGTGTCCATTCACCCGGAAAGGAACAACGTATCCCCTGGGCTTTTTCCGTTTACACCGATCCTTTACGCCTCGAACCACCTTTAAAAATGACGCAATTTTTATCTCACAACTCGCCGTCGATCATTCAACGCCCGAACTTACATATGCCTACACATCCTACTTGTCTTGTTCATCCTCCTCCGGAATACGCGGTCTTCCATACTTACCCTGCCACTTCTCGCCAAATTACCGCACCCCCACTCGCCAGGAACCAAACCCACACCGATCGTAAGGAGAATAATTGCAGAAAGGGCGATGAGGACCTCAGAATGCATATGATGGTCCACGGAGGGGGTTTGTTTACTGCATCCGTTCATCATTATTATTTACATCACTTAAGCAGATAACGGGAGCCTGCATATCTACTGGATGGACTCGCCTTGGAGTAAAGCGAATCAGGGATTTCTGTGTAAGGTGGATAATTAGCAGATATCAAAACGGAGAGGGGGAATAATAGCCTGGATAGCAGATATCGAAAACCCAGAGGGGGAGTAATAACCGCCACGGCCACTGATACCCCAAAGCACGAGGCAACCGAGTTGCGTATCCGGAAGCTAATAAATCGTCCTCAATGGTGGGCATGCAATAGCCGCACCGTAAAAGAGTAAGCCTCCACTGTCTTCAAGTACACACGCTTCACATCATAAGAATCCATGGACAACCAACCTCCCCGAACCAAAGCGACAATGACATGCAAAAGAAAAAGACACCCACATAGCAAGCTCCATGAGTGAGTGCCGAAAGAACGACACACATAATTCATTCATCGCCAGGACCCAGAAAATACGGAAGCGGTGCGGTGTCGAACTTATATAGATGGGATGTAGGGGCGTGGGGTGTAGTAGTTCAGATGTATGCAGCGGTGAACCCATAAAGGTCACTTCCAATGCCCGCCATCGTTCCTCAAACCCCTTCCCCCCCCATCTTAAACTTTCATCCTCAGTTTTAAGGTCCCCTTTCTCGTTCAAGCTCCCGTGTTAAAATCCCTAGTGAATCCGTTCTCTCCAGCTTGACACTCCCAACCTGCTCCACTGGGAGAAAAAAAAATGATCGGAGGAGAAACACCGCTCACCCTCATCCTCCGGAGACAGACAGCCTAACCGAACGACGTAGAGGGGACACACACACACACACATCTCCACAATCTAGATTCTTCTGCTTCAAACGCTTCACCATTCCAATTCCATCGTTCACGTTTCACGTCCTCTGCGTCTTGGACCCATTGTGCGTTGCGTTGCGTAGGAGGAAGGAAGAGAGAAGATCAACCGGCACGCTTTCCGAGGAAAAGGATGATCGAAATTTGAGTCCAGGAGAGCAGCTCAGACCTCCCCGCCGTTCCGCAAAACGAAAATCAGATGAACCGAGCACGGGGACGACAAGTATATGTACCAGATCCGCACCCCGTGTCCTTCTTTCTATCTCCCTCTTCGTTCCATCCGCATCCGCATCCCCACAGTTGCCTCCCAGATTCATGACCATGAGAATGGAATGGGAGGGGACGAGACGCCGGAATGAGTTGCGAATGTGTTCAAGGTTCCCATATTCGTATTCGTATTTGGTAGTTCACGTCCCGGTGGTCATCGCAAGCCAAGGAAACGGCGCGAAATGGGTCCGAGTACACTATCCATTGCGAAGGAACCACGCTCAGGTTATCTCGAGCCGGATACGGAAATCCTGGGGCACTGGCAAGGGAGGGGGAAAGGAGCGAGACGGAAGTGGGAAGTTGGAAGTGGGAAGGTCGGACTTGGAGGATGGCGTGGCGGGGGGTGGAGTAATGCACCCGACAGTCGAATCGTCCCAGTCATTCGTCATTCCTCTCCCGCATCAATTAACAATTTCAACCTCCCTGTACGCGCCTTGCCATACGTCGGGCGATACCTCATCCCCCCGTCCGAGTAGATCGATCCCATACCCATACCGCTGTCCTTTTCCTCTCCTTGTCTCTTTCCATCTTCGCCCCTTCGCCTTCCCCCCACACTTCCCACTTCCCTCTTCCCCCTTCTCACATCCTCCACCCCTCACCTCCCCCTCCTAGGAACCCAGAGTCGAGAGGCGGCTTGAGGAGTGATATGTAGGCTTGAGAATCTGATACTGCGGGCACAGAGATCAAGGTGGAGGAAGGAGGGGATCTGAGCCTGTTACGATATACAAAAAGAGCTGCAAGGAAATCAGAAATCGGAAATGAGGATAAAGATAATGAATGCGAAAGGCGCCCCCCGCCGTGGATGATTCGGAAGAGGAAAGAGGGGTCGGGAGCTCGCAGAGGCGCCGTAGTACCCACCTGTAGTATAACGACCCCGTTGTTCCTTCCTCCTCGCAGACCACACAGCTTCCCACTCTTCATCTTCTCACTCTTCGTCCTCATCACACCATCACACCTCCTCCCCACAACGTGAAACCAAGCAATACCGAGTACCGTTCAGGCCGTTCATGTTCCGCCCTATATCCCACAAAAGCCGTGCATATTTGTATCTCGTCGAAAGTCCAAAATCCAAAAACCCCCAAAACCCATATCTCGCTTCCCGGCTCCGGGGTTGAATACGAGGCCGTGCTGGTGCGTCGGAGAGGAACCGGAGGGAAAAGGAAGAAGACGAGAGGTGAGCGGGTGGATCATTGCAGCCTGCGGTTCATCATCTCTCCGCGCCCAGCCCAGCCCGTTCTCGCATCTTCCTCTCTGTTACAGCGACACGTTCCATACAGGAAACCCGCTTCTATTCCACCTTTCGAACGCGTCCATCTTAGTTCGTCCCTCGTCCCAGAACCATCAAACTCCATTTCTACGTCCCGATCCCCCTCCCACCCCCGACCACGCATACACACACGCATGTGGCGGTGGTGAGGGATAGCTCAGGGCTGGGATGCGTGGGGAGAAGGTGATTATGTGGGTGTGGTGGGTTGACATGTAGATGTGGGTGGGGTATATGCGACTTCGCCCAGAAATTTAGGTCGGGCGTGGACGGGCTGAGGATCCGGATATCTATATCAAGTCTTACACTGACCGCACCGCACCGCACCGCACCACCGTCTCCAGAGAACAAAGGCACAGAGAAGACGGTCCGCCCATGCGTCAGAAGGAACTCAACGCCTTGCTGAGAATCGGCGGTGTTCATGAATGGGGACCAAGGATGGGGTTGGTTGGTCGAGACTCTAAACAGCGGCGAGCGGCGGAAATGGAATAAAAGCCAAAGGGATAGTCTCGCAGGTTGGCCGGAGGACAGGAGATTTGTCAGCGGGAGAGGGTCGAGAATGGATGTGTAGTGTGTGATCCATCGACGTTCCGGCACTGACTTCGGAGTGGCGAAGATGTGGTGGGTTATCGAGCGGGTGCGGGTATGATTGGGGTTGGTGTAGGATCCGTTCGTGGGTTTGAGTGCTGACGCTTCGTTTGCCACCGTATTTCATTTCTGACATCCTCCTGGATAGCACCTGCATTTCCAAGCCCCTCATGACAAGGGAGCAGTAGCGAAACGGTTAACGGACGACTCGGAATCGGGTGAGGTGTGCGCACGATGAGGAGCTTTGTCGACAGATGGGTGAGCTTTGCAACCGTTGATGGTGGCGTCTTATATGCGAGGTTGGCACCTGCATTGCGAAGCCCACAAGATCAGCGAGCGAGGGAGGGGTGGCGAATGGTGAACGGATGACTCGGAATCCGACGAGGTGTGCACTGTGATGAGCTCTGTCGACAGACGGGAGACTTTTGCATCCGTTGATGGTGTCTGGCATCTTCTATGCTAGGTTGAGCACGATGATGAGACGATTGTCGTCTTGTATACGCACCGATCATCCTGGGCACATTCAAACTGCCCCCGCGAACGTGAGAGGTGAGTCACAGGCAGAGGACTCGTAGGGCGATGCAAGGGGACGAACGCAGAAATGGTGAATTAGGGCGTCGACCTGCCTGGACGCTGTATGAGATAAAGTGGGTCAGATCCAACAGGTCCACGTACCATTCCAGCATCTCCCAATCCCCAACAGAGAGAAAACTCCCGCACCTCCTCTAGCGCATGTTCAACTAGCGATCACGATAGATGAGCGATAATTCGTGCCAGGGGTTAAAACTTTGAGTTTCACGATTAAAGAGGAATAGCCACGAGAATACCAGCAGCATGAGTGCGTACGAATACGAGCTGAACGTTGATGACAGCGAGCAAAACGAAACAAGCGCCCGGCCCGATTCACCCGGACCACAACTTCCGCACACGTGACTCGTTGAGCTCTTCCTCCCGCCAACCATGTCCCCCGCCCGGCTTCTCCTCTGGTTGGATTCAGCCCAGGGTAACTTTAACCACGCTATCAAATCCACGTCGGTGCACGGCTGGTTTACGCCTCTGATGCGGAGGAATCTCTCATTGTTGCCAACCATTGCGACGACATCCTTCGTACAACGGAACTCTCGCCTTGGTGGCTTTTGTACGGCATGTCTGGTTGACAATATTCTGGTTCTCGCCAACTGATAGCCCGTACCCTTGACATTTTCCCGCCCCTCTGCTCGGATATACACATCTCCACAGAGTGCAAAGCCTAAGCTGTTTCAAGACGCAAAAATGATCACAAACCTCTTCTTTCCACATCGCTGTGACAACAACCTCCGTATGGCTCTCCAACTACACCCTAATCTTCACCCCTTTCTCATTCTCATTCTCCCTCTTGCGTCCCATCCTATTCGACACCTCCTCCCTCAACTTGCGCGCGTTAGAACGAGACCTCCTCGCACCTCGCCGCCCATTTTTTCTTCATACATTCATCTCCCAATCTCAAATCCACATGAACACCTATACACCCGGTGGGCCTAATCGCATTCCTCTGCGAGATACCCTTACCACCACCCCACGGGAATCGCAGCTCCCCTGTGCCGCAGGTATTTTTCTCTTGTGCACCCCATAATATCCTGTCTCAGTGGTCTGACTACAGTGTTTCGATGTGCGTTCCCATTCCCCCTGTGCTCGTACTCCACTGCATACGCCAAAAAAGAACGAATCTATGTGGAGGATGGATTGGAACGCTACAGTATCTCGTACCTGAAACGTGTCCAGTTCCCGACTTTACATCCCCAGATTTACTTTCATCTCTTTTTTTGCGTTTGTATCGTTCCCTAGCCACAACCTGCCTTTCCCTCTCTTCTCACCAATCGCCGATGTGACACTCACCCCACCCTTTTTCGACACGCCCGGTGCGCGACCAATTTAAATCCGACAAAAACCTGTCCTCCCATCCTCTCTTTCTCGTCTTTTACACCGCTCACTGCCTCGAGTTTTTATTGGGTTCACGTCCACCCAGCTTCTCGAAATTCAGGCCATCCTTCCCCTGGGCCAAAGTCAAAGCGAAGGGGACACCTCATCTATCGACGTGGAGAGCTAAATGTAACCCGCCACGTCCACATTCTCCCTCCATCGACTCGCAAGCACGAGAAGCATCTCCCTACTTGTTGAACATAGACCTGTCCCTTCTCCGTCCCGTTATCCGTCGCCCGAATCTATGCCACCCCACGTATATATCAGACGATACGGGATATTGGAGTGGATATGTCTTGAATATCATTACCTGAGCTCGATCAGGGATGATGCTCTGGCACAAATAATTCTCGGCTTTTGCTTGACAGCGATGGTGTTGTCAATTTGTTCATACGTTGATGTGCCTTGTACAGGCACAACACAGCATCCCAGGCTTCCAATTTTCCCTCCGCATGGGATATCCTTCGGTTTTGTCTTCCTCCGTCTGCGCTCCCACTTCGCCCCGGGTCCTGGCGCACACCACACACTATTGCTCGCCGCCGCCGCCGCTTTCATCCGGGCGCTGTTTGCTATTCAAACTCGTGTCTTCTAACACCCACCCATCCTTTCCCAGACGAACTGACAGAATACATCTACGTTCATCGACAAACCACTCCGAATTCGTCGATCGGTCCCTCCGACCAATGGGCGTGTCTGGTACCGATCTCGAGCTTTTCTATAGCCATTGACTGATGCCGTGCCTAGATCCTTTCACGTCTATTGCAAGAATGATATTTTTTCTCTCCAAATGCCACCGACTGCTCGAATCTACAATGACCCGACCCGTCCAACATTGAAATAATAGTCTCTTTCTACGCGAAGGACATGTAGGCATCATTTTCACGAGTGCTGCCCTCTGATCTTGAATGCCCCAGAAACGTCTGGTCATCGAACAATCCCGTAATTGCCTCTAGACACTCGATCGCGCACAGCCCATGGACTATTTCGGCTTTTCCATGCAACACTGGTCGTGCATTGCTCGGTGAGTTCTTTGTCTCTACGAGAATTTGTCCTCAGTTCTCTTTCCTCGAACACAAGACGGAGGAAACGCACCATGGTTGACTTAATTTTGCAGGAGTCTTTCGGGTTCACGGGAAATATAATGAACAGATAACTTGATGATCCCTCGTTCAACTAATATATGACGCAAGGTAAATGTGTGTGGTATTGTTTAAAATCAATTCCGTATCACCTGCGCAGCGCTGCTAAGCTCCCCCCGCCATCGTTCAGACTTACCCCCGACCCAACCCTATCCGATCCTGCTAGAATACCTTTCTCTATCCCTCCATTTTGCCTCTCCCCTCCCCGCCACGTAGCGGGAGCACGGACCTGGGGCTCTCGTCTAAGGAAACCTGCCCCATTTTTATTGTCATTGGAGGAAGGCAGGGGCTGGATGATGTGTGTGACGAGGTAGAAGACAGTGAAATGGGGTGGGGTCACGTAGGTAGACACGACGTATAAGGTTCGTGTTGACATAGATGCACAGGGTCCATGAGCAAGACAGTCGGCGGTGAATACGACTGAAGCGGTCGGGCAAGAAGTACTTCGAGCCATGACGACTGATGTGCCACGGTGGAAAGCCATACCGGTACAGCAACAAGAGACTCGGCGTGCCACTACTTCAACTGGCTTGCTTTGTCCTGCAGTTCTAGCTTCTTCTTCAGCATGGTTGCGAAGGGAACCTCAAACCCATCCTTAGCGTTCGCCAGCTCACGCTTCAGTGCTGCGTCAATCTTCTGCAAGTCCTCTCTCACTAAACGCAGCTGTTTCTCTCTCTTCAGCTTTTGGATCACGATCTCCGTGTGCAGGGGAATTCGCTGGCCGTGCTGAGCCGTGAACGTTTCCTTGCGTGCCAGTTGGTCCCGCAGTTGTTCAAAAGTTCTCTGTTGCTCCTTCACCACGTTCTTCATTTGCACTGGCCCCCGACCATTAGATGCTGAAACTACGGTTCCGCTTTGCTTGTTGTTTCCACGAGCTTCGAGTTGGTTCACCAATTCTCTGGCAGATATTGTTCTGTCGATGAGTGTGCTGCGAGTATGGGTGGGGAAGGTTTGTCCGCTAGCTGAGTAAGCCGTAATGGGGATAATGATGAGGGATAATGTGGCGAAGATAGCACAGAAATGCATTTAGGAGCGACTTGAGGGCGAAATGGTGTTGGACGCAGGAGTGAGAAGACCAGCTTTCTGAGGGAAAAGTGAAAAATTTCCCTCTCCATATATTTATCCTAATCTGGTAGATCCATTCTGGTTTCGCATGAGCATCGGTTACAGGCGGAGATGCTGGGTAGTCGCAGGTTAAAACAAAGTCGGGACTGAGCTTGGCGGCGACTTCAGTAGAACCCGAGAAAATCGGAAATTTACCTCTGTTTGGTTGACGTTTGCTCGTTGTTGCAAACAATGATGAGAGATCGTTCCTCACCATCATGCACGACGAGCAGACTTCAAGTCTTCCCAGTGATCGCTTCTCACCTGCAGGCCGGGCGGGCTATTGTCTCTGGGGCTATTTCTTTACACGGCCGTCGCATCGCCTTACCATTCCTCGGAACTCAACTGAGTTGATCAAGAGGCGATTCATACTACTTAGGTCGTCAACACAGGAGGCATCGCTTAAGGAACATCCGCGGACTCCACTATTACACCTGCGGAGGCTCCCAGCCAACCTCTGCCAGAATACCTCAGATACATGCCAGCGGTAGCATGGGGTTGTGGGAGACGGCGGGGAAGGAGATGGGCGGAAGGCAGGGAGAGAAAGAACACAGGGTGCGTGGGTGTATACGTGGGCTGGTGGGTTCGTACCTCAGAATCACTTGAGCCTCGAAGCTTCCTGACATCCTTTATCGTTAGAGTTTCATTATTTTTTCTTCGTCCTCCGAGAGGAGTATCGTTAAAACCTAGTTGGCGAGCTTATGAATGCCGTCGATGATCCGTACGATAGAAACTCTCTGCACAATATGGCATCTCAGATCAACAATTTCACTCGCGATTTGGTTGACCGCTCAGAAGCCAATTTTCGGTTGATCGGCCGTTATCTACAGCACCCCCACCGCCACCGTCTTGTCCACAATTAAAATGCGTTCCAGAAAAGCCATACACTTCTGTTTGTGTCTTCCCCGCCGAAGGCGACATCATGCCCCCTTCTTCCACACGCAGACCCCATACCTGTGGTCCACGTAAGGGTTGCAAATTTCAAATCCTGTAGACTCCCCCATTTCTCGTGAAGTCGTTGAGGCGTGTCCGCGGCAGGTGTGTTGATTCTGAGGTCAGCGAGACAAATACTGTAACTGGCGGTGCCCACAAGTTGCATGCTATTACTGCGGCTTCAGCTCCATCTCCAGCTGTCTTTCTCATCCCGTAGTTTCGCTCTCCAGATTTGTAATCTGTCCTTCCGACAGCGGGGGTTTTGCACGCTGTGGTTAGTCTTGAACATATTAAATGTCTTCGTGACTCCCGTCTTACCGATGAGACTGGCCATTTTTGGGACATATTCAGCTACAGACTGCAAATTATAAACAGCCTACCAATATGTAATCCTCGCAGCGCAGTTCATCCTTAGGTCTGTTACACATCAACTATCCTCTGCGTCATCTTCAGCCTTTCCTGGATCTCACGAACTCGCATCCTTTCCTTGAGAATATCATCATGTAACGCTTCTAACCCGTAAGTGTAGCTGACGGCTTCTTCGAGAATCGCGCCACCGTTGCTTTCGTTTGTCCACCGAGCCTCGACGATATCTACAAATAGGGAATATGCGGCGATGCTGTTCAAAGAGCATCGGAATGATCTGACCGAATTCAGCAACTCTCCGGCGAGAAGGCGCTGCAGGGATGAGACGGGTATCACAAACCCGCGATCCCAGAATATCGTGACGTCTGGTAAAAGTTCGAGCAGGGCTTCCATGTCATCTGGAGGATGCGAAAGATCCTCGTGCATGACCTTATGCACAATCTCCACCTTTGTTAAGCGGCAACGCGATCGGCGGATGAGCGATATTAGGGACGCGAAGGGTTGCTTCCTGATCGCAATGTCGATTTCAAAATGCTGTGTAAAGCTGGTGAGAGCTGGGAGAATAAGAGGGCGGATGATCTCAAAGATGTAAGATGGGTTTGGGCTCCCTAAATGCATGCGACGAAGGTGTGGAAGAGTAATATCACTGAACGAGGTGGTGATCATCTCTCCATCTCCATGGATATTGGATACAAGGCAACAGTCCTGAAGATTGGGACACATGATGAATAGGGCGTGCGCAGTGGACGGAATCACCGATTCAGTGCGTAGTTTAATATGCGTGAGCTGTCTCCAGGGAAAATTGACGTCCTCCAGGGACAAAGCGACATTATTTGGGCACCAAGCGCCACGTAAAGTGAGCTTTCGGAGCCTGGAGGCAGATTGAAAGACTCGAGCTCCTTGGAAAAATGGATATGCGATATCATGATTATATTTTCTGGAAATCCTGAGACTCGCCGTTTCCAATGCTTCGAAGGACGTGCAGGCGTTAGTGAGAAAGGCTTTCATTTTGCTCTCAGGTAAATTGAATTGAATGTCGATGCACCTGTGTGCATAACGCGCAATCAGGTCGGAAATAAAGTCCGGGTCGCCCATCTCGTCCGGTGGGCAATAAATTATAAGTCTGAGCGGTCCTTGCGCACTCCGATTGAGTGCCTCCTGCAGTAGAGGAGGAATTGAGGTATGTCTTTGTGGGTTGTGGTCAAAGAGTATCTTATTCCACAGACGTGGCTCACTGAGCACAACGTTCCTCCATCCCGAGCATATGTGGCCCAAGCGCCACGGAATCTGCTGTGAGGTGGGAACTGGAATCTGGATGGAAGGGTCTTGAAGGCAGTTCACGAACACCTCTGCCAACACCTCTGTGGGGAGCGTTTGATGGGGTGCGATCGCAACCCGAAATCGTGAGATTCGTGTAGACGTGTCATCGACACGTTTCAGAAGGAGAGAATCCATGGAATCTGTCTGTGCGATTTGTCGTTCGAGGTCCTTGAGATCCTCGAGGGCTGCGCGGAGAAGAGACCGGATATGGTTACGGTCTGAATCTGATAACAGCTCGTTCGTGGTTCCTGCGTGGGCTTCGAGCCATTGTAGGTTTGCTGAAGTCATTTCATTCTGACTGTGGCTCATAGCTCGGATATGTCCTATTATGAGTCTAAGTGCACGAAAACGCAGAGTTCGAATGGAGTGCAAACACGGAGTTGAATGGCACGAGGTAAACTGTCACCCCGGGAAATACAAGTTTTCAGGTGGACTGAAAATTTCAGATAAACTTTAAACTTCAGTGTACATTTCGGACGAGCTGAAAACAATACCTATGCTTTGAGATTCAGAAGTCCTGAAATTGTCCACGAAACTTCGAATTTAAGAATTGATTTAGGGTACAGTTTCAGTAGGCCCGAAGGGAAATATTTCAGCGCGGCCGAAACTGCATCCAAATCAAGTAGTTTAGGTGCTGACTTCGGCGGGTCTGAACAATAAAATACAGGGCAGGCTGAAATTGGCTCGGAAATTATAACTTTCAGACGCCGTTTTGGGACAGCCGAAAATAAAAATATCAGTGGTGTTTTCGGGCCGGGCTGAAATGCCGACCATTTCAGACAGCCTGAAACGAGGAAAATGGCGGGGGGCAATCCGTTTCAGGCTGTCTGAAATGGTCGGCATTTCAGCCCGGCCCGAAAACACCACTGATATTTTTATTTTCGGCTGTCCCAAAACGGCGTCTGAAAGTTATAATTTCCGAGCCAATTTCAGCCTGCCCTGTATTTTATTGTTCAGACCCGCCGAAGTCAGCACCTAAACTACTTGATTGGATGCAGTTTCGGCCGCGCTGAAATATTTCCCTTCGGCCTACTGAAACTGTACCCTAAATCAATTCTTAAATTCGAAGTTTCGTGGACAATTTCAGGACTTCTGAATCTCAAGCATAGGTATTGTTTTCAGCTCGTCCGAAATGTACACTGAAGTTTAAAGTTTATCTGAAATTTTCAGTCCACCTGAAAACTTGTATTTCCCGGGGTGTGTATGGTTCAGACTTTCATTGACTCTTGTTTGGTGAAGAAATTTCCTTTTTGAAATTAAAGTTCCCAGTGGGAAGTGGACATCTCTCACTGCCATGTACGACAGCATCACCACCAGGCATAAGTTACTCGAGTTTAAACATCTGTATTTATTTGACATAGTCCTTTTGCACTTAAACACGCTAACGGTGTTACAGCGTGAATACTTGACGTAGGATGCGGTGCGAGGAGGGATGAGGGTAAGGGGACACAGAGACAGAGTCCCGCGCATTTGAAGCAGCGTTCTCGTGTTGTTGTTTGAATCCGGATGTGGATCCACAAATTGGGGAGACGAGCGAGAGGGAACGAGACCAGACGAACGCGGTGCCCTTGAACGACGGTGGGAGTCATTTGAGTGGATTCAACAAACACGGTGCTGATACGCACGTCCGGCTCCGACCTCATGCCCACACGTACTAGTCGAGAACGTATAAACCCGACTTGACTTCGCCACCCCACTCAAAATCACTCCCTCCCTTCGCCTGCACCCCTTTCTCAATCCTCATCGCTCATCAAATCCTCGTCCTCCCTGCGGCATCAATAGCGTTCCCCGCAAGCCCGTATATGCACTTCTCAGAGGCGAGGATCTACGTCGTGTGCTCCGTCGCATGACAAAATTGGTGCTGAGGCTAGGGTGAGGTAGAGCATCGAGGAGATACATAGATTTGATGGATGTGTCAGGCAACTCAGAGGAGCTCTCGCGGTCGTGGGTGATACACTCGAGAAAATGAGGAGTAGGCGTGCAACTGTGGGTTGTACGGTGGCGAAGAACTGAGCACGCGAGGAGGGAAGGTCATAGGAGGGATAAGTAGAAACTCAGAAGGCTCGATGTTCGATCGATGAGCCTCGAAACCCGATTGAGAATCTCTTCAATCTCAACCCGGCTTGGTCCTGCTCCCGCCGAAACATATTCTCCCTTCCGCCATATGGAGCGCTCTGGGTGGATATATGCGCACGGCATGTTGGGGAGGAGACGAAAAGACGCCAGAGTCTAAACCATATTGATCAGATGAAGTGGAGGCGAAGATACGATGTGAAGCGACGTTCGGAGGGTCAGATGCAGAGGGTGGTGTTTTCCGATGGGAGAGGGACGAGGATTGGGGTGGGATGCACATATATAGGTCGAGGTAGAAACAATCGAAGAGAAAACGACCAGCAATGCAGATAGCGATGACGTGGCTATGCTTCGCTCAAGTGCAGTTGTGTGGCATGCCGCTGATATACCTGAATCGCACATGGACCAGGAAGGAGAAGCTAGTTTGCAATCAAACACCCCTGCCCATCTTCTAATGAGTAGAGGTAGATGTGGTGGGGCGAGCGAGTGGGATGGTCGACTCGAGAGGATCATGGGTAGGCATGCGACTACGGGTCTACTTTGGCGATGATTCGACGATTTCAAAACTGAGCGTCCACGAGACACGAGGGAGGAGAGTAAGGCGAGGTCGCGGGAGGAACGAGGAGAATGAAATTTGAAGCTTGGTCTTGGGCGGACGGAGGACTCCCCTGACTACTCTCGAAACTCGGTTCAGGATGTCTTCACATCAACCCGCTATCGCCCTGCTCCTGCAGGAACATGGTCTCTCTCCTCATACGGAGCATTTTCCGAGGATATACGCACACGGAGAGGTGGAAAGGAGACGAAAAGACACGAGACAGACCGAAACCCAGAGTCTAAACCGCATCGATTGGATGGAATGGACGGGGACATGTGATGCGAAGCGGTCTTCGGAGGGTGCAATACAGAGGCATGGGGGTTTCAGAAGGGCGATGATCGAGGATTATGGATGCGTATACGAGTCGAGGTGGGACTCGTCAGGGAGAAAAAGATCAGCAGCGTGGGGCTGTGAGTGTGCCTTCCACTCGGGGGACGAGATACATAACCAGCTTCGAGCTGATACGTCGACCAAGAGGAGTAACGATTACTGGACCATCCGGGCATGGGGAAATAGTGGAGTATTCGACACGCGATGACGAGCGAGCGGTGGCGCGCAATGGGCTCGGGACAGAAAGGAGCAGGCCAGGCCAGTTAGATGTGACTGTGACATGGCGCTTCAGTAGTACCAATGCGATTTCACGCTCCATGTCGGTCGTCTTGCGAGACGAGGAACGAGTGAGTGTCTCGTGCGAGATTTCGTGCATGTAGCAATTCAGATGATGATGAGTGCACGATACCGAGGACGAGCTGCATCTTGTGAGAGGTTTTTCAGCCTGGGTATGAGCAAACTATTGAGGATCGTTCTTCAATCCACTGTGTACACGCTCAGAATGGTGCGCATTCATTTGTCTGGGTGGCAGGTGAGCGAAAAGCTCGTCAAATCCAACTCAAAGTACAGACGCACCTCAAGGCCTCATCGATCAATGACCGAAGCGAGCTCAGACACCACTCTCAGTGCCTCTAAAGTACACCGCAAACACTCATCGCTATCCCCTCCGCTGGTGTAGGTTTGATCGTCAACTTGTGCTATCGAAAGGCCAGCGTGAGAGGCGCTCACTCATGCCATGAGTATCCTGTTATTTACGACTTGAATGAGCACTTTCGTGAAGTTGACGGCATCATGAGTGAGCTGAGTGACCACTGCGAGCTGTACGTCGATGAAGACGACGACGACAAAAAAGACAATGGTACCCGGACCGATCCTTCCGGAACAAATCTCCAACACACGTGATTCATTGAAACTTTTCCTCCTCCCGACGTCCCCCTCTCTCGTCTATGCTAGTCAACTTGTCTATATAAACGGACAAGCGCTTTCAAGCTATACAATAACTTACATGGAAATACTTGTTTCTCACCGATCCCGCTATGTGCCTAAGGTCCGACTCGCCCGACTGCCACTCCTTACACGCCATCAGACCACGCCTTCCAAATCGCCCCAGGAACTACACCGAATCATTTAGACCACCGCCAACTTTGAATCTACGCTTCCCAACAGGATACAGTGCCTGAGTTTCACTGCTACCAACCACGCAACGCCGGTCAGTTGTTGCATCAAAGTCTCAATACGACTTCTTCAATCCCATTCACCTTGTCCTCGTCCTGCTCATCTCTCAAAACCATCCCTTCAACGATGGAGTTTACCTTGATCCTCATAAAAATGGGGCACCATGATCACAGTGATCAAGTACGTGGATATGATATGCTGGACCTCACGCACCACGTCCATTCCCTCTGTCAGCGTTGCATATTGAATTCCTCTACTACTTTGAGGGAGAGTGCCTGGTTTGCTTATATTGGAGCGCTCTTTGGACCTATGCAGTAACCCTTCGGTATGTACATGCTCAGAAATTATCTCTTCTTTTTTCCACAATCTCACCGCCGTCATAAAATTTAGATTAAAAGGTCACTTTCCAGTACAAACCTCCCGTCACGGCGCCGCAACCGTCCGCCTTCCCCATAAACCTTCCTTTACACTCCTCCGAGTCGCCTCCAGATCATAGATAAAGGCAATTCGCACTCCTCACACTCCCATTTGTTATTCGCCGACCGATCCCACCATCCTGTACAGTACACGATACAGATATTTTCTCACTCTGCAGTGGAGTTCTCGGGTAGTAAGGTAGTGTGGTGATCAGCTTGCGATGGGATAAATCTTGTGAAAGATGAGTGGACATGACGGTGGGGACTGATGAGCTCCTGCGAGATCTACAGGATACGGAGACGAAACTCGGTCCTCATTCAGCATGAACTTGCTATCATCTACGCACAAGTCATCCTTGGATTCATATTGACCAAATATCCTCCTTTACTTCAAGCCCACCTGAGCCCGTTCGCTCGCTCCATTCTATCCTCATTTCCTCCGGAACTTGTGTGAGATGAAGGTCAAGGTTCTTTTCTAATCATAAGGTGTCGCAACACTGTGAGTCTTTTGTGCGACCCTATACACATAGGAGGCCTCAATAAAGCTCGCAAATAACGTTTTATCGCGAGCGCTGGTCTTTGGTTGGAATTGGCGTGACTGGATGCGAACATTGAGGTGAATGCTCACGGAGAGCATAGCTTTGGGTACTTTCGCTTGTTTTCTGTCTACACAGAGCGCTGGGATTCAGTAGCGCTATGTAGTGGGTTGTTTTGTAGCCGTTTCAATGCCTTGGCGGCCAACTTTTTTTGTTCCAAGTCGATGGCAATACGGAGGGTACGATTGATCGTCGATGAGAGTTTGTTACGCTCGGGCAGGTTACTGGGCAGATCAGACACGAACTTGTCTAGAGATTCTACCGCAACAACATTGAAGCCGTATGAGGCGTTAAGGAGAGCATGGATTGCAGCCCATTTGTCCAGTTTGGTTTCCAGAAGTTCCTCAATTTGTGATATCAGCTGCATGCGGATGGTCACATCCAGCAACGGATACTGGAACTTTAGATGTGTTCTCCAGGAGGAGACGCAGTATGACAGAACCCTGAACTGGGGCTGTTCTTGGTGGAGAGCACCAGCGTACTTGCCGTCGTGGAGAGAGACACTACTCATGAACCAAAAACACTGTTTCGCAAGCAATGCGTGATGTACGTGATAGTCAACAAAGAAAGTCGGATCTACGCATCGCGTAGGATTCGTCAAGTAGTCGTAGAAGGATTTGTGATAGAGCGAAATTGGTCGAGCAGCAGCCTTTGGGATCTTCATGACGGCATGCAGCGGGCGTAGTATGGAAGCTATTTTGCTGGCTTCGAGGTTGAGAAATATGGCAAAAAAGTCCCGAGATTTGCCTACGACATAATCAAGAAAAAAGATTGCTCCGACCACTAATCGCCACTGGGCCGCGTAATCAGGATCCGGATTTTTAGGGTAGCCTTGAAGAAGCACTGTCCTGTACAACCCATCAATGCCCGTATTTTTCTCAGGCATTGCTTTGAGCAGCTCAAGGCGTTCGGCTGGCTGGTCATATTGAGAACTAATAAAGGCAGCCGCTGTGGCAGCAAAGATGAAAAGTTGTCCAGACATGGCAGTCAAGACCCAGAGATCGTCATCGGAGGGCCACGGCGAGGGAAGATCAACGTCACTTCTTCCCATCATGGCTTCAGAAAGACGAGTCTTCAGAAATACGTAAATGTCGTGATCAACAGATGATCGTTGTGCATCTCCCAGAATAAGAACCTTGGTCAATGCCTGAAGCGAGGTGACGCGAAATG
This sequence comes from Hypsizygus marmoreus, assembly GCA_013433165.1. Classification (NCBI taxonomy): domain Eukaryota; kingdom Fungi; phylum Basidiomycota; class Agaricomycetes; order Agaricales; family Lyophyllaceae; genus Hypsizygus; species Hypsizygus marmoreus. The sequence goes on along the minus strand of CM024093.1, from coordinate 88,523 downwards.
CTTCTCGTATTGGCGGCTCAGGACGAGCCGTCACGAAAAACTTTATGGAAGGGATTTGAATGACATATTCAGGGAGGAGTGAAAGAAGAGTGTAGCTCGAAACCTGCTCCTCATCTTGACACTCGTCCAATGCGTCGATTACAATGATCGTTGAAATACCGGTATTTTCCAAAGGTGCAACGATCAGTTCAGCGAACTGTGCCTTCAGCGGTCGTCGTGCAACGTCTGGATTCTGCTTGAGAGTCGCCACTAGACGTGCCCTGAACACGGGGAAGCGACGGGCGAGCTGAAATGCCAGAGTCGGGAAGATCATCCGAAGGTCTTTCCGGTCGGTGTAAGCAGACGAGCAAAAAAAGCTGGCCCCCAGCCGCCCAACCGAAAAAGCACTCTGACAGAAGCTTTGAATGAGAGTGCTCTTCCCGCTGCCAGCATGGCCACTCAGCCATAATACCTGCGGCGATTCGGGGTCTTCGGACCATGCTTCTAAGTCGTTCAACAAGCCTACCCGAGTACCTTTCAAGCAGCTCCTATGAGTCTCGCTCAAGTGGCTGGCATCCGGTGCGCGTGGTAGCTGTAAAAGTAGACGATCCTCCTCTACAGCTCTGTATCAGTCATAATCCTGCGATGAGTTGCATAAAGATCTACCTGCCGTCTATAATAAGTGGATTTGCTTCATTCAGTTCTATGTAAATCAAGTAAGACGATTATCACGTACAATGAGTTGAGCAGTCCGAGCGTCGATTTCAATCTGTGTGATAGTCTAGCGGTTGAAACTATTAAAAGTCAAGCCAATTAGCTGACCAAGAAGTCGACTGACCTGATAGTCAATAAGGGTGTCTTGGATATCATTTACCAAAGCGGAGAGCGTGTCTTCATCAGCGCCAGCCGCGATATAACTAGATAATTTATGTTTGTTCGAAATAATTTCAATGTCGACGGCGATAACTTGTAGCTTCCTGTGCGGTAGTCCATCAAATCCCGTTGCGGGAAGTCTTAAAATATACGTACTTCAACAGCGCGTCCCTTCTTTGAGTATTCTTGTCGTTTGACTGGCCTTCGCCCATCTCCTCGAAGGCGGTGCGCAACGTTTCAATCCTGCAGACCAGTCGTTTTATCACACCTTTGTTCGCCGCCCATTTCTAAAAAAAAATTCAGGAATAAGATTACGAGATGTTTGACAGTTTCTCGTACCTCGTGATGTTCCAAAATGAACGATAGCCCACGTACGACAGCCTCGAGCGGGCCGAACGCTGTCGACACCTCTTTCATCAAACCCATTCCCACCTTCACTACGTTATAAACGGTGGGCGTTCCAGATATAGAGGATTGCTGAGTCGCATCTCCATTTTCCAGTCGTGGTGGGTCCGCGTTCTTTTTGGGGTGTGGTACGGGGGGCTCTGGGCTGGCGTTCGTTTGGCTTTCCGTAGGCGCAGCATTCGCGTCGCCGTCGATCGTCAGCGTCCCAGGTGAAGTGGCGTGTTGCGTCAGTGCTCCTGCTTCTCCATTCGATGGTTGCGCCTTTCGGATGTGAAGTGACGCGGGGGGTTCGGTGCGAGTCTTCGACGGGCGCTTGGTAGACGCCGTGGAGTTTGTCCGTTTATGGAGTTTGAAGAGCGATCGAATAGCTTTCATTATGAAGGCCATTTATTGAACGAGAATGGGAGCAGGGCGGGCTGTACTCTTAAGGATGTCCCTGAGACGTAAGTATTTGGAGAAGAGATGCACCGTATCGATAAGCGCCGAAAATGCACCCAGGCGTACCGTCACGTTACCTGTCAGGTTGAGCCGACAAGCTTGGAAGTATGCATTCACCACTCAGATCTTGCAGTGCGTCCTGATGTCATCAGGGAATGCGTGTCCCGAAAACCAAGGACGCTAAACGACACTACGCTGATCGCCATTCCGGTTCCTACGAATTCCTTGCGCCGCTATGATACAGGAATGAACGACGCCTTTAAACACCAGCAAAGCCCCACTACCTACCTCTCTGTGTACAGTATCGTCAGTAGGACACATCGGAGATGGTGGGTGAGATGAACATTTTTGGCTTCAAGATAGTCCCCGGAGATTTTCGCGCGCTGAACCGCCGCACATCAAGACCCTCATCCATCATTCGACCACCAGCACTTGGTCCGTAATTCCATTCTGAGGGCTTGCTGGTCTGTGACTCTGTAAATCTCATTCCGCCTTTCACAGCATGTTGATTTCCCGAAACCCAAAATATTTCCCCGAGTTGAGTGTTGCCAGAATAGCAAAGAGCATCCGGACAGATTGATAACAATATGAACCGCCGCAACACATACAGTACTCCCCAGATATGAGTCAATGTATGGGCGACTCCGGGCGTCGATCGACAGGCGAGTGTGACGGTAGACACGAGATAAAAAGGAGGGAAGGACGGGGGTGACGGTCAGATATATGGCCAGAGGTAATCTGGCAATCTGTAACACCCAACAAACATAAGACGGATAGGAAAGGATATGCGAGATGAAGCGAAAGGGGCTGCCGCCCTTACTCGATGGAAAACGGAGCACGAGGGGGGACGGAAGATATTTGTAGCCTTCCAGATGCAGCGAGGGAGACAGAAGGAGTAGAAAGCAAGACGAGCGGGCTGCTAAGGAGTTTAATTGAATATGGTGCCTGTGTAGGTCCATTTTTCATGTGGCTAATGTGGCGAGAAACGTATGGATGAGGTGTCCGTAAACGGGCTGTAATGCACCTGTGAAGGATGACGGATTGGCTGTCGGCGTTGGAGCCAAAGAAAGCGAGGAAATGGGAGCGATAAGACCGGAGATTTTCAGCGTAAACATAGCGTCAAGAGGTTGTCGAAGAGATGAAGAGCATCGGGGATAAATAAGGATTTCAGTAGGCCACTGACGTTATCGAAGAATTGAGCAAGGCGAATTCACTGGCACGGAGAGTTTCGCCGTCGTGAATGAGATAAAAGCGAGCTCGTCGTCAGGCATCGTGATCAAACACCTTTGATCGCTGTTCGGCAACAGCCGAATCCTGTTTCATGTCGTGACCTGCAATGTTGATTGGCGAAAAAGTTATTGTCCACGACACCAGTGCTCATTTCGGTCTTCACATGCTCGGAGTTTGCTTTGCTTCAAGGCATTCCCTTTGCCGGACGGTTAGCAGGAGGCTCGTTTCGAGACACTATCTTCAAATACACGGGCGAGGCTATGCGGTGCGTGAAGAATTTCTATCATTCCTTTCTCGACTAACCATTGTATTCTTCTCAGTCTCCGGGGGCAAAACCCAAGCGCGTCATCTCTACTCTCCGTCGCGACCTCATCCAGGACAGCGATTTTCTAGACATCAGCCATGGCGCCCATTTAAACATCTGCATACCAAAAGACGCTCCATCCTTCCCCACAGTGTTTTCTCAAATCAGGTACTTCGGACATAACAGACTTTTCCCGGACAACTGTAGGGGCTTCCTCTACTACCACCGCGATCCACACCTTCCTGCCATCTCGGGCACCGTCCGGTTCCGTCTCACGCCAGATGCTCACGCATCCAGCTTCAGCGCTGGGACCGACCTTCTGCTGCCCGATCGTCCCGAGCCATGGAGTATTTGGCTCGCCGCCATTACAAAAGCGAAGACTTATGATGGCTTATTGCAGCTCCTGCGCAAAGACGTCGTCGTTTCTCCTTCAGTGCTCGAGCGCTGTAGGAGCATTGTTGCAGACCAGAGAAATCTTGGGCGACTCCATCGTACCATGCTTTTTACACTGGGGCAGCCGTTCATCTTCGATGTTCATATATCACCAAGTATTTCGGTCGTAGGGCCACATGGGATCGAGCAGGCGGTGTTGAAATTTACGACTCACACTGTTCAACAGGCTGGGGTATCGTTTCAGTATCATCCTTACAAGGGTATGTACTTACCGATACCCTAAAAAGCACACACACACCACCTCAACTTCTAATTTCCCTCTATAGGACAGTTTCTGGCACGACTCGAGCGATCCCTTTCATCTGAACATGCCGGAAGACGTGTTGTCGTTCTCCGCATCTTGGAAATCACAAAGCCGATCATCCTTGCTGTGCCGGCTTTCCATGTCCCACTGGAGAAGCCTACGGCGGGTTCGCTGCTGACGAGGGATGGAATTCCCTTAGCGATAGATGTTGATGGGCGGGACTCGCAAGTCACGAAGTGTCTGCGGCTGTTAGTAGAAGCGTCGTGAAGTAGCTGTGCGTCGTTTATCCCACATGGACGTAAAACATTAATAAAGTCTGCTCAACTATTCAGTACTGTTTTTTATTCATCCGCAACTTCTTGCGACGCCAAACGAACCGCATATCCTACCTGCGTCGAACGACGTCGCCCTTGAGCAACATCGCCAGGCGTCACTCCCACAAGCCTATGATGACGCGCCTGGAGTGAATGCGAGTGTGCACAGTGACCTCGCAGTGAATCATGGCGTAGTTTCTGGTGGTTTGCCCACATTTCTACCCCAGATGAAACCCCCCTCCCTCCACCCCCTTGCTCACCCTGCTGATACGGTTGCGAGAAAGGACGGAAATGAATGCATATGTATGTGGCATTGTTGAAACTGAAGTGTTTATCTCACGTACTCTATGGCATCCCAAATTTCCCCCTCTCACCTTTCGAACTTCAGCCTCTCGAAATCATTCCCTGTTGATATTCTCCTCCCCTGTGGTGCGAAATGAGCCTACGGTGTTCGATTGTCAGTTTCAATTGTTCTCCCACCTCTCCAACAACTCGACACATCGAAATCTGTTCCTCAAATGCCTCGAGCTTATCTGGCCTGATGGTGGCCACGCCAACCGCGAATTCCTTCAATCCTATCGCTTTACACCCCGCATTGAAGATACAATCTTCGATGAGATCGACCAGTATCTTCAAGGCAACTACACCGTCAACACAGAGATCGCTTTCAGCGATAGAAAGGGATTCCGAATAAGTGATCGTACTGCATCTGGCAAAGAAATCGTTTTTTCATTCTGATTCCTTTGAAGTCCGTCTCTGAATAAGTATGAGCAAGAGGACCTCCTCAAGAGAGCTGAAAGTGAACCGGTGAACAGAACTACAGGGAATACTTACTTACGTTGGAGCAGTTCTCCCACTGATGGAGAACTTGTGAGGAAGCTTGCCCGCCACCATGTCCGCCGCCCGGCGTCCCTTCTGGCTGACTTCAGTCCAGGTTAACTTTAACCACGCTATCAAATCCACCTCGGTGCACCGCTGGTCTACACTTCTGATGTAGAGGAACCTCTTGTTGCTTGCCAACCATTGTGATGACATCTTTCGTACAATGGAACTCTCATCTTGGTGGTTTTCGTACGGCGTGTCTGGCTGGAAATTATAAGCATTACAACTACGATTCGGAGTGGAATTGGAAGATCGATATCCACCCTACAGGCTGTACAATATGATCGATCTACCAATCCACGAAGCCTAGTCTGTCCTTACATCCTTCGCACAATCACCTTCCTCTCCTTCATCTTCAGCCTTTTCTGGATCTCGCGAACTCGCATCCTTTGCTTTCGAATCCCACCTTTTAATGCTTTCGACGCATAATTGAAGATGATGACTTCTTCAAGAATCGCGCCGCCATTGCCTTCGTTCGTCCATCGAGCCTCGACAATATCCACAAATACGGCATAACCGGCGATGCTGTTCAAAGAGCATCGGAATGACCTGACCGAATTCAGCAACTCTCCGGCGAGAATGCGTTGCAGGGATGAGACGGGAATCACAAACCCGAGCTCACAGAATGTCGTGACATGTGGTAACAGTTCCAGCAGGGAGTCCATGCCATCTGGAGGACGCGAAAAATCCTTGGGCACGAGCTGCTGCAAAATCACCACGTCTGTTAAGCGGCAACGCGATCGGCGGATGAGCGATATCAGGGGCGCGAAGGGTTGCTTTATGGTTGGATCGTAGATCTCAAAATGTTGTGAAAAGCTGGTGAGAGCGGGGAGAATAAGAGGGCGGATGATCTCGAAAATATATGATGGGTTTCGGCTTCCTAAGTGCATGTGACGGAGGTTTGGAAGAGTGATATCGCTGGGCGAGTTGGCGATCATCTCTCCGTCTCCACGGAGGTGGGATTCAAGACAAAAGTGCTGAAGATTGGGACACATGATGAGTAGGGCATGTGCGGTGGAAATAATCACCGCATTAGTGTAGAGTTCGATATGCGTGAGCTGTCTCCAGGGAAAACTGACATCCTCCAGGGTTAGAGGGACATTCTTTGGGCTCCACGACCCGTGCAAAGCGAGCTTGCGAAACCTGGAGGCGGATTCAAAGACTCGAGCTCCCTGCAGAAAAGGATGTGTGATCTTGTGACGATATCCTGTAGGAAACGCAAGGTCGGCTGTTTCCAGGGATTCAAATGACATGCTTGGGTTCTCGAGAAAGGCTTTCATTTGGTGCTCGGGAAGCGTGAATTGAACCTCGTGCATCTGTCCGCATACCGAGCAATCAGGTCGGGAATAATATCCGGGTCGCCGATCGTTTTCAAAGTACAACAAATTGCAAATCTGAGTGGCCCCTGCCCACTCCGATTGAGTGCCGCCTGCAATGCTGGAGGGATAGAGGTATGTTTTCGTGGGTGGTATGTAAAGAATATGGCATTCCACAGACGTGGCTCACTGAGCGCGACGTTCCTCCATCTTGCGCATATGTGGCCTAAGCGCCACGGAATATGCTGTGACGCAGAAACTGGAATCTCGACGAAGAGGTCTTGAATGCAGTTCACGAATACCTCTGCCAACACCTCTGTAGGGAGCGTTTGATGGGGTGCCATCGCAATTTGAAGTCGGGAGATTCGTGTAGATGTGTCATTGGCACGTTTCAGAAGGAGAGAATCCGTGGAATCTGCCTCTGCGATTTGTCGTTCGAGGTCCTCGAGGTCCTGGAGGGCTGCGCGGAGAAGGGACCGCACAACATTACGATTTGAATCTGATAACAGCTCGTTCGTGGTTCCTGCGTGGGCTTCGAGCCACTGTAGGTTTGCTGAAGACGTTTCATTCTGACCGTGGTTCATAGCTCGAATGTGTCGTATTGCGAGTCCAGGCGTACGAAAATGCAGAGTTGGAATGGAGTGTAAACACGAGTTGAACACGAGGTAACTCAGGTTCAGACTTTCATTGACTCCTGTTTGTTTGGCGATTTACCTCGAGTTCCAACGATGAATCATTCTCGGGCTTCATCCGGTCCCACGCGGAATGGACAATCGAATATTAACGAAATCCCTTGAGCCTGTAAACAGGTGCGTATCGACATTCTGTCAGAGTCGAGTTAGGAAATCGACCCGACGGCTCGGCATACTCAATATTTTCATGGACTTCGGAACCAGCAGCGCATTGTTGCCAGATGTCATGCGCATATATGCATTCTTTTCTGAAATACGGCTCGAAGAACTTTTCGATGCGTGCAGAAAATCAAGCGTGGAACGATCAGTCATCAGGGGTCGAAGCGCTTCTTGCCCAGTCGTATACACCACCGACTTCTATGTCAACACCAACCTCTCCATCCGTCGTGTCGGCCTCCATGAACCCGCCCCATCCAATTGTCTTCTACCTCGTCGCACACATCCAGTTCCCGCCTTCCTCCAACAACAATAAAAATGGGGCAGATTTCATTGTACGAGAGCCCGAAGTCCATGCTCCCACTACGTGGCGGGGAGGGGAGAGGGAAAATGGAGGGATAGAGGAAAGTATCATAGTGGGATCGGATGGGGTTGGGTCGGGGGTAAGTCTGAACGATGGCGGGGGAGCATAGCAGCGCTGCGCAGGTAATACGGAATTGAATTTGAACAATACCACACACGTTTATTTTGCGGTCGCATTACTTCGGTGAGGGATCATCAAGTTACCTATTCATCATATTTCCCCAAACCCGAAAGACTCCTGCAAAATTAAGTCTCATGGTGCGTTTCCTCCGGCTTGTGTTCGAGGAAAGAGAGAGAACGAATTGTCATACAAATAAAGAACTCACCGACGCGATCCACGGAACGGTGTTGCATGAAACAGCGGAAGTGGTCCACGGGCTGTGCGCGATCGAGTGTCTAGAGGCAATGAGGGTGTTATTCAATGACTAGGCATTTCTGGGGCAGTAGTGACCCACTTCAGAAGCTAGAATTCTACTAGGGATGAAGTTAAGGCTGGCGATGGGAAAGAGTATATCATATCCTGGGCTGGCGGGTTGGATTGGAGGGCCTCCAGGATAGGTGAGAAAACATATAAAGCTTCCCTTAAAATGATAGGTGAATTTAAGCGTGAGTAGCGATCCGATACAGGCCCCATGCATTACAGGGAGGGAGCCTCGGCAGAGAAAATCGGGAGAAGGACATCGTGGCGGACAGAGAAAATGGACGTGTTAGCTTCTCCACTGGTCAATCATGCATGGGGCGGATGGGGATCCACATTTACTCGTTTCGCTTTGTTGGGTGTAGGGAGTCGCCTCTTCTCGTAGTGGCGTAGATGTCGAAAGAAACTAATATTTCCGCGTTGACGGTTGATGGCAAATCCGAGCAGTCAGTGACATTTGAAAGGGAAAAACGATCTATTTCGCCATAGAGACGTGAAAGGATCCAGTCAACGTTCGGGAATACACACGCCTGTTGGTCGGAGGGAGTGATCGACCAACTGGAGTCTGGGAGTGGTTTGTGGATGGACCGATTCGTCCGGGAAGGGATGGGTGGGGTGTTCGAAGACACGAGCTTGAATAGCAAACAGCGGAAGTACCGATCCATGTGACCCCTGCCAAACAAGCTTCACAACCATTGGCCTGGAAATGCACCTTGGAGCCAGGCGTGCACGATGACGAGCTTTGTCGACCGACGGGAGAGTTTTGCAACCGTTGATGTTAAATGGCGTCTTCTATGCGAGGGTGAGCACGATGGTGAGACGATTGTCGACATGTTGTATACGCACCGATTGTCCTGAACACATTCAAACTACCCCCACAATCGTAAGAGGCGAATCACAGGTGGAGGGTTTGGGCACTTGGTAGGGCGATGCAAGGGAGACTAACGAACGTAGAATGGTGAATGAGGGCGCTGATCTGTCTGGATGGTGTATGAGATAAAGCGAGTCAGATCCAACAGGTCCACGTAGTACGTACCCTTCCAGCATCTCTCAATTCCCAACAGGCACCTCCTCTAGCGCATGTTCAGTTGCGATCACGACAGACGAGCGACAATTCGTGTCATGGGTTGACATTGAGTTCACGACTCAAGAGGAGTTGCCACGAGAATACAGGCAGCATGAGTGCCAATGCGAGCTGGACGTTGATGACAGCAAAAGGAAACAAGCGCCCGGACCGATTCATCCGAACAACATTTCCACACACGTGACTCGTTGAGCTCTTCCTCCCGCCGTGGCCATGTCCCCTTCCCGGCGTCCCCTCTGCTTCACTTAACTGTCAGCTCAATTGGACCTAATCTTTACCTCAACCACGCTAGCTGTCCAATCCACCTCGGTCGTCGCACCGCGGATCTAAACGCCCGACGTGTAGAAACTTCTAGTTGCCACAGACGCTCCTATGGCTCTTCCATCTTTCCTACGATGGAAGACTCGCTGTGATGGCCTCTCTACAGGTTATCGTTGGACCAATATCTGTTTTCCCCGACGAATAGCCTCGTCTCCGTGAACTTTGTACCTGTAACGTATCGACGACACGACAAGGCTTCTTCCAATCATCTGCTCAGATCATACACGCACTTCCAAAGTCAAAAGGCTGCTTCAAGCTCCACGAGCAAGGAAATATTTTTGTCAGTAAAATCTACACATCAACGCTCTCCATCCGGCCGAGACTCATATACCTTCTCGTCATGCTTCGCAACCCGCACGTGGATCTCCACCCTGTTTCCGTTCTCGTTCCCGTATCTCATTCGCCTCCCCTCAACTCACGATGGTTTAACTGAGATCCCGAATCGCGTACACAGCTCACCCACTCACCTCAGCCAGCGTAGAGTCCTATCACATCCTCTTCTTCCCTTTCTACGCTAAAACCACAAATCCCAGGCCAGCGCGATCTAATATGAGGAACCCGTGCATGCATGGATTAGGATACGGGATGTGTGTACCCGTGCCTCGAATACGCGTATCAACAAGGTGTCCAGTTTCCGATTTTACATCCTCAGGTATTTATCTGCATTTGTACTTTTCACCCCCACCCCCCCCAACCCCCACACACACACCCTCCCTCTCACCAGGCCCCGGACCGCCGTTATGCTCACCCCACCATCATCCCTCTTCAGCGACAGACGAACACGAACCAGCGTGCCTCCCTCTCCGTTATCCTCTATGCGCGATGAGCTTGGGGTTCCTTGTAAAACGCTATAATTACTGTGTATCACCCTCGTTCGTTCGAATCCTGCCTTCAGCGTGCGGGGTACTCCTGTTTACCGTAGTAGGTTCTCGAACACACCCACGTCTACCCACGCTGATGAAACCAGGCTTAAGCTCCACCGACGAACCAGGGTCTCCTCTTCCCCTCGTCCTTTGCACCCCTCACCGCCTCGGATTTTATTCGACCCACCTTCTGGAAATCCACGCTGTCGTCCAGCCGCCGTCTACATTATGACACCCTCACCTATCGACGTGGAGAGCTAGACGTAACCCACCCCATCCACGTCCTCTCTCCCTCCATCACTTTCGTTCAGGCACGAAAAGAATTTCCTTCCCCATTCGAATACACACTCTTCGCTAGAGTCTAATCCACCCTCCTCTGACATACCGGACGGAACGATTCTTCTGAATGTGGTAAACGCTCCGCTGAACTCGATCGGGGGTGACACTCTCGCGCCCAATAATTCTTCTTGGTTTTTCTTTTCTTCCTTCGCGCGTCACTGCCTGACTACGATTGTATTTCTCCTGCGTCGTTTCGTTAGCTCTACCTTGATGTGCCTTATACACCCACAACACAGCATCCTCAGGCTTCCGATTTTCCCTCCTTAAGAGATATCCTTCGCTTTGCCTTCCTTCATCTGCCCTGCCTCCAACCTGTGTTTCTAGGCCGATGGTTTGAAACTCATATGGTAGTAGTCGCATGAACCGTACTTCCACTGTTGCTATTCAAGCTCGTGTCTTCGAACACCCCACACATGCCTTCCTTCCGGGACGAACCGGTCCATCCACAAACCACTCCCGGACTCCAGTTGGTCGATCACTCCCTCCGACCAACGGGCATGTCTAGTCCTGAACGTCGACTGTTACCTTTCATGTCTATTGCGAAATAGATCGTTTTTCCCTGTCAAATGCCACCGATTACTGGAATTTACCATCTCCAACCGTCGACGCTGAAATATTGGTTTCTTTCAATGTCTACTCCACTACGAGAAGAGGTGACACCCCACACCCAACGAAGTGAAACGAGTACATGTGGATCCTCACCCCCTCCACGCACGATCGACCAGGATTGAGCAGTGGAGGAGCACCACGTCCATTTTCTCTGGTCCACCACGATGTCCTTCTCCCAATTGTCTTTGCTGAGGCTCCCTCCCCGTAACGCATGGGGCCTGTATTGGATCACTACTCACGCACGCTTAAGGTCGCCTACCAATGGCGGATTCCAAGACATTTTTAAGGGAAGCTTACCTATCCTGGAGGCTCTCCAATCCAACCAGCCGCCCAGGATATAATATAATACACTCCTTCTCTTCGCCGGCCTCAACTTCATCCCCGGTAGTATTCTAGCTTCTGAAGTGGGCCACGACTGCATATGTTGAAAAAGCTATGCTAATTAGACTTACGCGAAGGATGCGCTTCACACCTCTGTAATTGACAACGATATGTGGGAATCATTTTCACGAATGTTCCCCTGGGTCCTATGATCTTGAATGCCCCAAAATGCCTGGTCATCGCATAATCCCTTCATAACCTCCTTCACGCCACAGCCTTTGAGTATTCGCGCTATCTGAGCCCGGCAGGGGGGGTTATGAATATCGACTTCGAATCCACCCAACCCTCAACCCTCGACTCTAATTTCTGGTGCTTGCTCCATCCAGCTCGGTTCGTGAGAGGTAAAAGAAGAGAAGAGACGGAGATTGGGCCGTGAGACGGCGGGGCCGGGAGTGGCGACGTGTGGGATCAGGAGCATCATGCGGCTTTCGTTTCAACGTCGACCGAATGTACGCGCACATAGATCGAGGTACGGATAAGAGTGTAGAATTTACATGTTTCGGTTTGGAATGTGGAAGTGAGGGTGATGGGCATTGGGCTCATCCCACTGTGTTACAGGGGCCTTACGATATATCATATTCAGTCCACAAACTGTATGAATACATTTTTATTGATATCGAATACGGCTGATCCTCCGTTCTAGTTCAACCAGAACCAATATGCAATCCCTGAAGCGCAATTCTTCATTAGGTCTTTTACATATCGATCTTCCTCTGCTTCATGTTCAGCCTTTCCTGGATCTCACGAACACGTATCCTTTCCTTGGAAATATCATCATGTAACGCTTCTGACCCATAATTGTAGCTGACGGCTTCTTCGAGAATCGCGCCACCATTGCCTTCGTTCGTCCACCGAGCCTCGATGATATCCACAAATAGGGAATATGCGGGGATATTGTTCAAAGAGCATCGGAGTGATCCGACCAAACTCAGCAACTCCCTAGCGAGAATGCGTTGCAGGGATGAGACGGTAATCACAAACCCGACCTCGCAGAATGTCGTGACGTGCGGTAAAAGTTCGAGCAGGGCTTCCATGTCATGTGGAGGACGCGAAAGATCCCTGGATATGACGTTCTGCATTATCTCCACCATTGTTAAGCGGCAACGCGATCGGCAGATGAGCGATATTAGAGACGCGAAGGGATGCTTCATGGTCGGAATGTCGATTTCAAAATGCTGTGTAAAGCTGGTGAGAGCTGGGAGAATAAGAGGGCGGATGATCTCGAAGATTTCAGATGGGTTTGGGCTCCCTAAGTGCACGCGACGAAGGTGTGGAAGAGTAATATCACTGAGCGAGGTGGTGATCATTTCTCCATCTCCATGGGTATTGGATTCAAGACAACCGTCCTGAAGATTGGGACACATGACAAATAAGGCGTGTGCAGTGGACGGAATCACTGAACCAGTGTGGAGTCCAATATGCGTGAGCTGCCTCCAAGGACCATTGACATCCTCCAGGGCGAAAGGGACATTATTTTGGCTCCAAGCCCCATGTAAAATGAGCTTTCGGAGCCTGGAGGCGGATGCGAAGACTCGAGCTTCCTGGAAAAAAGTATGTGTGATATTGTGACGAGATCCTGTGGAAAATGCAAGGTTGGCTGTTTCCAGGGATTCCAATGATATGCTGGGGTTCTCGAGAAAGGCTTTCATTTGGAGCTCGGGAAGCATGAGTCGAATCTCGGTGCATCTGTGTGCATACCGACTAATCAGGTTGGGAATAATGTCCGGGGCGCTGATCGTATAAGCATCCGATATGCAAACGATTACGAATGTGAGTGGCCCCTGCCCACTCCGGTTGAGTGCCTCTTGCAATGCGGGAGGAATAGAGGTATGCTTTCGTGGGTGGTATGTAAAGAATATGGTATTCCACAGACGTGGCTCACTGAGCGCGACGTTCCTCCATCTGGCGCATATGTGGCCTAAGCGCCATGGAATATGCTGTGATGCAGGAACTGGAATCTCGACGGAACGATCTCCAATGCAGTTTACGAACACCTCTGCCAACACCTCTATGGGGAGCGTTTGATGGGGTGCGATCGCAATCCGAAGACGGGAGATTCGTGTAGATGTGTCACCGGCACGTTTCCGAAGGAGAGAATCCGTGGGATCTGTCTCCGTGATTTGGCGTTCCAGGTGCTCGAGGTCCTGGAGGGCTGCGCGGAGAAGAGACCGGATATGGTTACGGTCTGAATCTGACAACAGCTCGTTCGTGGTTCCTGCGTGGGCTTCGAGCCGCTGTATACGTAGGTTTGCTGAAGTCGTTTCATTCTGACTGTGGCTCATAGCTCGAATGTGTCGTACTACGATAACTTTGATAACGAGTCCAGACACACGAAAACGCAGAGTTGGATTGGAGTGCAAACACGAATGGAACACGAGGCACCACCAGTGCAGACTTTAATTTACTCTTGTTTGGCGATCTGCTTTGAGTTCCAACGACGAATCATTCTCGCGCTCGGGCTTCAGCCAGTCCCGCGCGGAATGGACAATCGAATATTAGCGAGATCTCTTGGGCTTGTAAACAGGCGCATATCGAAATTCTGTCGGAGTCGAGTTAGGAAATCGACCCGACGGCTCGGCATACTCGATCTTTTCATGGACATCGGAACGAACAGCGCATTGTTGCCAGATGCCATGCGATCTCATATACCTATTCTTCTCTGAAATACGGCTCGAAGGACCTTTCATTGCATGCGGAAGTCAAACGTTGCACGATCAACCATCATGGCCCGCGCCAGGACCCAGGGCGAAGTGGAGGAGCGCAGACGGAGGAAGATAGACGCGAAGGATATCCTACGGGGAGGGAAAGCCGGAAGCCTGAGGATGCTGTGCTGTACGTGTATTAGGCACATCAACGTATGAACCAATCGACAACACCATCGTCGTCAAGGAAAAGCAGAGAATTATTCGTGCCAGAGCGTCAATCCCCGATCGAGTTCAGGTAATGATATTCAAGACGTATCCAAACCCGCGTAACGCTTAGCTTTGCACTTTGTGGAGGTGTGTATATCTGAGCAGAGGGCGAGAAGATGCCAAGGGTACGGGTTATTAACTCGCGAGAACTAGAATTGTCAGCCAGACATGCCGCACAAAAGCAGCCAACAAGCCAGAACAAGCCACCAAGGCGAGATTTCCATTATACGAAGGATGTCATCGCAATGGTTGGCAACAGCGATATATTCCTCCGGATCGTAAGTGTAGACCAGCAGTGCACCTAGGTGGATTTGATAGCCTGGTTCAAGTTAACCAGAGGGGACGCCCAATGGGGGACGTGGTGGCCGGAGGAAGAGTTCAACGAGTCACGTGTGTGGAAATGTTGTTCGGATGAATCGGTCCGGGCGCTTGGTTGCTTTTTCTCGCTGTCATCAACGTCCAGCTCGCATTGGTACTCGTGGCTGCTCTTCTTGCATCGTGAACCTTAAAGTCAAACCCTGGCACGAATAATCGCTCGTTTTTTTCGTGATCGCAAGTCGAACATGCACTAGAGGAGGTGCGGGAGTTTTCCCTCTGTTGGGAGTTGGGAGATGCTGGAAGGGTACGTGAACCTGTTGAATGTGACTCGCTTTATCTCATACAGCATCCAGACAGATCTAAGCTCAACATCCTCATTAACCATTCTATATTTGTCAGTCTCCCTTGCATCGCCCTACCAAGCGCCCGAACCCGAGCACCCTCTGCATGTGATTCGCCTCTTACGACTGTAGGAGTAGTTTGAATGTGCCCAGGACAATCGGTGCGTATACGACACGACAATCGTCTCACCATCGTGCTCAACCTCGCATAGAAGACGCCATACACCATCAACGGTTGCAAAGCTCTCCAAAGCTCGTCATCATGCACGCATCACCCGTGCACCATTCGCCTCGACTCCCTCGCTCCCTCTTAATGCAGGTGTAATATCCAGGGGGGTGTCAGAAATGGAATACGGTGGCGAACGAAGCGTCAGCACCCTGCCCTACACAGTCTCGTGTACAACACGATCATCGACGTACCATTTTGCTCAACCTAGCATAGAAGACGGCAACCAATGACCGAAGCTCATCATCGTGGAGGCTTCATCCGATTCCGAGCCATCCGTGCACCGTTAGTCGCCGCTCCCTCGTTACCTCGTCTTGTGGGTTT
The DNA here is from genome assembly GCA_013433165.1 of Hypsizygus marmoreus. Lineage (NCBI taxonomy): Eukaryota > Fungi > Basidiomycota > Agaricomycetes > Agaricales > Lyophyllaceae > Hypsizygus > Hypsizygus marmoreus. Next base: position 72,738 of record CM024093.1, on the reverse strand, counting down.
GGCAATGCAGGTGTGATGAAATGAAACAGAATACGGTGGCCAACGAAGCGTCAGCGCCCTAACCCACGAATCTCTCGCACACCAGATCCTACACCATCCCCAGTCGTATCCGCACCCGCTCGATAACCCACCAACCGACGTGCCCCTACACATCCATCCTCGACCCTCTCCCGCCAGCAAATCCCCTGTCCTTCGCTTCCCGCCTGCCAGATCATCCCGTTGGCTTTTCCCCCATTTCTTCCGCTCCCCGTAGTTTAGAGTCTCGACCAGCAAACCCCATCCTCGGTCCCCATTCATGAACACCGCCGTTTCTCAGCAAGGCGTTTAGTTCCGTCTGACGCATGGGAGGACCTTCTTCCCTGTGCCTCAGTTCTCGGGCGACAGACTGACAGTGGTGCGGTCGATATAAGACTTAATATCCGGATCCTCAGCCCGTCCCCGCCCGACCTTAATTTCGGGTTGAAGTCGCATATACCCCACTCACATCCACATCCACATCCAGATATCAACCCACCGCACCCGCGTAATCATCGTCTTTCCCCACGCATCCCAGCCCAGATTATCCCTCACCTCCACCACCGGTGTGTGTATGCGTGGTCGGGGGTGGGAGGTGGATGGGGAAATGGACTTTGACGGATCGAGGACGAGGGAAGCGGAGTGATGAGTGATATGAGCTAAGATGGACACGTTCGAAAGGTGGAATCGAAGCGGGTTTCCTTCATGGAACGTGTCGCTGTAACAGAGAGGAAGATACGAGAACGGGCTGGGCGCGGAAGGATGATGAACCGCCGTCTGCGAAAATCCAGCCGCCCCACCTCTTATCTTCTCCCTTCTCTCCTTTGGTTCCTGTCCGACGCACCAGCACCTCCTCGTATTCATCCCCTGCCGGACGCGAGATAGAGCTTTTGGGGTTTTGGATTTGGAGCTCTTGACGGATATGAATAAAAATACGACTCTTTATGGGGATGTAGGGTGAACAAGAACGGCCTGAGCGACAACACACTCCGTATTGATTGGTTTCGGGTTATGAGGAGGATGTCGAGGCCGAGGTGTGATGAGGACGAAGAGTGAGAAGATGTGTGGTCTGCGAGGAGGTCATTATCATGAATCTGGGCCACTGTGGGGATGGTGCTAAGGATAAAACAAAGAGCGAGATGGAAGAAGGACACGGGGTGCGGATGTGGTATGCGTGTCGCTCTCGCTCGTTTTATTCTGATTTCTGATTTCTGATTTTGGTTTGCGGAATGGCGTAGATATTCGAGCTCCTCTCCTAGACTCAAATTTCAATTACATATCATTTTCCTCAGCGAGCCGGTACAGTAGATCTTCTCTCCTCCTCCCATCCACGCAACGCACAGTGGGCCCAAAACGCAGAGGACCGAATGGTGAAGAAGACTCCAGATGTGGATATAAGCGCATCCCTCTACGTCGTTCGGTTGGTGTCTCGTATATATGTCTCCGTGTCTCCGGGGCAAGATATGGGCAGTGGTGGCCGAGGATGAGGACGAATTGGAATCTGAGCGGTGTTCTCCTCCAATCATCCTTGTTCGGCGGAGGAGCGGTTTGGGTACGTCACGCTGGAGGGAGGGGTTGCGACGGGGATTTGAACAGGGGATCTCCAAAGAGAAGAAAGTATTTTGAATGAGAAACTGGAATGGCGAATGATGAGGGTTTTGAGAAATAAGTAGTGCAAGCGCGAGCCGTTTCCCATTAGTGAACGTGAGTTCTCTCTGTCGTTCGTTCTGCCCACCCATGGCGCTCAATGCGGGGAGTAAAGCGGTAAAATTGAAGGAATTCGCGGTTGGCGTCGCCATTTTCAGGCTAAACGAGCTCGAGACATGTGAGGTATGGAGATTTCGATGTGTTGAGTTGTTGGAGACGGGGGAGGGAGAACAATTGAAGCTGACAATTGAACGCCTAACAATACCGTAGGCTCATTTTGCATCATAGGGGAGGAGAATATCAGCAGGGAATAATTTCGAGAGACTGAAGTTCGAAAAGTGACAAGGGGAGATTTGGGATGCCATAGAGTACGTGAGGTGAACACTTCGGTTTCAACAACGCCACATGCATATGCATGCGCTTCCTTCCTTTCTCGCAACCATATCAGCAGGGGTGAGCAAGGGGAGGGAGGGAGGGGGGTCTCACCTGGGGTACAAATGTGGGCAAACCACCAGAAACTACGCCACGATGCACCGCTAGGTCACTGTACACACTCGCATTCACTGCAGGCGCCTTATCACGGGCTTGTGGTGATAAGACACCTCGCGCTGGTTACTCAAGGGCGATGTCAGTTGACGCAGTTGGACATGTAGCTCGTGTCGTCTTGTAAGCTGCAGATGAATAAAAACAATGCTGAATAGTCGAACGGGTTTCATTAAAGTTCTGGGTCTATGTGCCACAAACGACGCACAGCTACTTCAGGATGCTTCCACTAACAGCCGCAGACACCTCGTGACTTGCGAGTCCCGTTCATCAACGTCTATCGCTAAGGGAATTCCGTCTCTCGTCAGCAGCGAACCCGCCGTAGGCTTCTCCAGTGAGACATGGAAATCCCGCACAGCAAGCGTGATCGGCTTGATGATTTCTAAGATGCGGAGAACGACAACGCGTCTTCCCGCGTGTTCGGATGAAAGGGATCGCTCGAATCGTGCCAGAAACTGCCCTACGGAGGAAAAGCAGAAGTGAAGGGGGGGATGTGCTTTCGTAGGGTATCGATAACTACATACCCTTGTAAGGATGGTAATGAAACGGTTCCCCAGCCCGCTGAACCGTGTGAGTCGTAAATGTCAACACCGCCTGCTCGATCCCATGTGGCGCTATGACCGAGATAGTTGGAGATATATCAGCGTCGAAGACGAACGGCTGCCCCAGTGTAAAAAGCATGGTGTGATGGAGTCGCCCAAGATTTCTCTGGTCCGCACCAATGTTCTTACATTGCTCCAGTAGTGAAGGAGAAACTACGGAGTCTTTGCGCAGGAGCTGCAATAAGCCATCGTAGGTCTTTGCATTTGCAATGGCGGCGAGCCAAACACTCCACGGCTCGGGACGATCAGGCAGCAGAAGGTCGGTTCCAGCGCTGAAGCTGGACGCCCTAGCATCTGGCGTGAGACGGAACCGCACGGTGCCTGAGATGGCGGGAAGGTGTGGGTCCCGGTGGTAGTACAGGAAGCCGCGACAGTTGTCCGGGAAAGGTCTGTCATGTGCAAAGTACCTGAAGTACCTGATTTGAGAAAACACTATGGGGGAGTATGGATCGTCTTTTGGTATGCAGACGTTCGAAGCGGCGACATGGCTGATGTCTAGGAAGTCGCTGTCCTGGATGAGGTCGCGATGGAGAGTAGAGATGATGCGCTTGGGTTTTGCCCCCCGAGCCTAGAAGAATATGTTAATCGAGAAAGGAATAGGAGAAATCCTTCACGCACCGTGTAGCCTCGCGCGTGTATTTGAAGACAACTTCTCGAAATGAGCCTCCTGCGAACCGTCTGGCAAAGGGAATGCCTCGAAAAAAAGCAAATTCTGAGCATGTGAAGGCCGGAAATGAGCACTGGTGTCGCGGACAACAACTTTTTCGCTAATCAACATTGCAGGTCACGACGTGAAACTAAATTCGGCCGTTGCCGAACAGCGATCAAAGGTGTTTGATCACGATGCCTGACGACGAGCTCGCTTTTATCTCATTCACGACGGCGAAGCTCTCCAAGCTTCCGGAATTGCCGTGAACAATTCTTCATTATTGTCAGTGGCCAACTCGAGATCCTCATCTGTTCCCCATGCCCACTTCATCTCCACGGCCGTCCGTCTCTTCGACCACCTCTTGATGCTATCCTAACGCTGAAAATCTCAGTATGTCCCTTCTCTTCCTACCCCAATCTTCTGCCACCGAATTTGCTTCCCTGTACACATCAAGGCTACAATTCCCTTCCAGACCCGGGTCGCACAATTGACAGAGTAGACAACACCTGTGGCCACTGTGTCTATGTCATCCACGTTCGTTTATATTTGATAGATGAATTTGTTTATTATACTAATATGCAGGGGAGAGTTGTTCTTATAGACAGTAAGTGGGTGAGGAAGGCAAGTATAACACGAGTAATATAAACAAGAAGATCAAAACTACAATTTCTTATTGCGCAAGAATATAGCAAAACGTCGGTCATCCACCGTTCACGGCCATCTGAGAACAAGTGTCCGTCGGGCGTTCACTCAAGGTAACAATTAAGTATGCTTTCCAAGTTACACTTTGACCTTGAAGACCAAGCACGCCTCAGCGCAAAAGTGAACGAATGAACTGTGAGGCAAAGTTTACCGGGAATCTTATGAGCCTTCCTCGACACAAGGTATGACACGAAGCTCGCAATGCGGCCTCATTGACTCCCTGGATCATTTGGAACCGCTCCCTCCTCGCTGCTCTTCACTCGTCTTCCTCTTTCCTCGCTTCCACAAACTCTCCAAATACACTCCCACACGCTTCGGCCAAGAATCGATGGTATGAAATGTTCGAGTGTCCAAAAATATTATGCACAGAACCACAAAGAAGAACGAGAACCAAATATCTCAAAATGATCTGCCGTCGGTTTAGTATCCAGGAAGGGTGATTTGAAGTAAAAAAAAGTTATCGATTTACCAAGATGCAATGGCCATAGCACAGTGCTTAGACCGTTCACACATCCACCATTCTATGCTCCTTCTTCAGTCTCTTCTTGATCTCGTGAACACGAATCCTCTCCTTCTCAACAGCATTAAGTAACCCTTCCGGGACGCAATTGTGGGCGTAGACTTCTTCGAGCACTGCGCCACCACTTGCTTCGTTCAACCACCGAGCCTCTACAATATCCACAAGTAGCGCGTATGCAGCAACGGTGTTCAAGGAGCATTTGAACGATGTGATAGAAGGTAGCAACTCTCCGCTGCGCATGCGCTGCAAGACTGAGGCCGGTACCATGAACCCGAAACCCAAGAATGTTGTCAGGCTGGGAAGAAGTTCCACCAGCGTTTCTATGCCAGTGTCGGGTAGGTTGGTGACATCCCTGCCCATGAGGTATCGTGTACTTTCCAGATGAGTAGGTTGACACCGCGAGCGGCGAATGAGCGATATCAATGGGCCTAGGGATTCTTCCACGACGAACTCATCAATTTCAAACTGTTGTATGAAGATGGCCAAGACGGGGAGAGTCAGAGAACGAATAATGTCAGAGGGGTCGTTTGGGTTCCGACACTTTAATTCCAGATGACGAAGGTTGGGAAGAATGATTTCGCCCACCGCATGAGTGGTCGAGCCGCTGTGAACCCACGCCTCATCATTTCTGAAAGTTAGGTTAAGCCGGCAGGATTCGAGGTTTCGGCACACGACGAACAAGTCCTGGGCGATGGATGGAACGATAAATCAATTGGCAAAATCGACATGCGTGAGCTGTCCCCAACGTAAACGGCTGTCGTTGAGTGGCAAGCTGAACAGGCCGTACAAGGTGAATTTGCGAAGGGTGGAAACGGAGTCGAAGACCCGAGCACCCTGAAGAAAAGGATAATTGGGAGGAAGGATTGGAAATCCGGACGCCATAATCATGAGCGCGGCGGCTTCCAATGATCCAAACGAGATGCTGTCGTTCTCGAAAAATGCTTTCATCTGCTGCGCAGGGAACATGAACTGAATCTCGCGGCACCTGTGTGCATACCGCGCAATCAGGTCGGGAACAATGTCTTGGTCGCCGATGATGTTCGATGAGTAAGATATCCGAAACGTGAGTTGCCCTAGACCACTGCGCGAAATCGCTTCTTCCAGCGCCTCAGGCATAACGGTGTGCTTTTTGGGGTTGCATTCAAAATAGACGTAGTTCCAGAGACGTCGTTGGCTGAGGGCGACGTTCCTCCATCTCGCGCAAACGTGGCCTAAGCGCCATGGAAGGACGTTCCTCTTCGCAATTGGGATTTTGACCATTGGCTCTGGGAGATAATGAGTGAACACCTCTTCTAACAGCTCTGGAAGGAGCGATTGCGGGTTTGCCCCAAACGTGGTATTCGGAGCTTGATTCATTGAATGAGGCGTGTAGATGGGGTGTGGCAGTTGATTAGAGATAGAGGACTTCAGCCCAGAGTATAACTCTGGGCTCATATAACTCTGGGCTCAAGGTGGGGCAATCTCAAGCACACCTCGAGCGGTGAGGCAAAAAAAACTGGAAGAGAAGCGTAAGTTATTTGATTCTGTTTGGCCTGAGTTCCGCCTGTTCGGAAAAGGCCGTGCTTGCCTCGTCTCCCTCTGTTCGATGGTTCTAAATCCACACACTTTACTCTTACGGCCAATTCTTCACGTAAAGCGCAACATCGGCCTGCGAAGTGAAAAGATTTCGAAAATGTAACGCATAATTTTGGTCATGAAGAGCGTTACAAGTCAGAAATCTAGGGCAAAAAACCGAAGAATTCTTATCAGTTGACGTTGAAGAGATCCTCAACCGGGGTTCGAGGCTCGTCGATGCAGTATTGAGATTTCCGAGGTTCTACTTATTCCTCCAATAACATCGCCTTCTCTCCTTCTCTTCTCATGTGCTCAGGTCCAGAATTGTCGCTCTACATTTGCAGGCCTCCTCATCCTCTCGAGTCTACCACACATGACCACAAGAGCTACTCTCCCGCTACATCCATGCATCCCTCCATCGATCCCCGATCTCATCCCTCCTCCTTCCGTCTCACGCCACCATCCCCACATCAGTCGCGCAACTTGGCGCTTCTTTTCTGTTCCATTCCCTCAATGCTCCTGGACCCATCCATACGACACGCTTTTTTCAACTACCCTCTTCTCAGTCGGACGAACCGCATACATCGATCCACGGCGCTCGTATATGGTTGTTGGTTGGTTTGGCCTGGGGTGCGTCGCTGTGGAGAAACTATCTCGAACGGGAGGATTGAAACGATGACTAGTGCCATAGGGGAGGATGAGGATTTGTTGAGAGATGAGGGCTGGCGAAAGGGCGGGTGAAGTGTTTTGTCCGTCCGTTCACTCGATTCTGATCACTTGTTTCGGCACTTTTAGGTTGTGTACTCCTCTGTTCATGGGACGCTTCGTACGCGCTATCGTCCAAAATGCTTCTTCTTGAGTCGTTATCGCATCTCACGTACCTGGGGATGCGGCGAGAGAATGTGGAATTGGGGGATGATGCTATGCTCGTTCGCTTTCTCATATAGACTCTGCTGCGGCCAATGACCGATGACTTGGAGGTCGAGATGCTCTTGCTTTCGGGTTCCTAGCAAGTTTCTTGATGTAGATCCGGCACATAGAGTTTCCCTATGGGCAGGAAGGTCGTCTGAAGGCAGTGGTTGGTACTCTAGGATCCGTTCGATACGGAGAACCACCAACGCTCAATGTGAGTAACTATCCCGTACGTTAAAGGAGCTAGGCCGGCAATGGGATCATCGAATGAGGGAGAAGAGAAATGTGAAGAGGAATGCATCCTGTCTAGCACAAGACCCTTCGTACTCCTCCAGGGATGGAAGTACGCGGAGTAGAACAAAATCAGAGATCACGGATAGTAACGGATTGGCGTGGACGCCTGTCAACGTGTTCAAGTGCCAAAGGACTATGTCAAATAAATACAGATGTTTAGACCCGAGTAACTTGTGTGTGGTGGTGATGATGGAGTTCGAGAAGTTCAATACGGTATATGTGTCTTGTCTTACATGGCAGAACTTTAATTTCAGAAAGGAAATTTCTTCGCCAAACAAGAGTCAATGAAAGTCTGAACTGTACAGTTACCTCGTACCATTCAAATCGTATTTGCACTCCATTCCAACTCTGCGTTTTCGTGCACTTGGACTTGTACTACGACACATTCGCGCTATGAGCCACAGTGAGAATGAAACGTCTTCAGCTCACTTACAACGGCTCGAAGCCCACGCAGGAACCACGAACGAGCTGTTGTCAAATTCAGACCGTAACCTTGTCCGGTCTCTTCTCCGCGCAGCCCTCCAGGACCTCGAGGACCTCGAACGACAAATCACAGAGACAGATTCCACAGATCCTCTCCTTCTGAAACGTGTCGATGACACGTCTACACGAATCTCCCGACTTCGGATTGCGATCGCACCCCATCAAACGCTCCCTACAGAGGTGTTGGCAGAGGTGTTCGTGAACTGCATTGAAGAGCCTTCCCTCCGGACTCCAGTTCCCGTCCGGATTCCAGTTCCCGCCTCACAGCAGATCCATTGGCGCTTGGGCCACATATGCTCGAGATGGAGGGACGTCGCGCTCAGTGAGCCGCGTCTATGGAATACCATATTATTTATACACAACCCACGAAACCATACCTCTCTTCCTCCAGCATTGCAGGAAGCACTAAATCGGAGTGCGCAGGGGCCGCTCAGACTTAGGATTTATTGCCCGCCGGATGCGATCGGTGACCCGAACATTATTTCTGACCTGATTGCGCGTTATGCACACAGGTGCACCGACATTCAATTCAGTTTCCCTGAGAGCAAAATGAAAACCTTTCTCGCTAACGCCTGCATGACGTTCGAAGCATTGGAAACGGCGATGCTCGTGATTTCTAGAGAGCACGATCTTGATATCGCACATCCATTTCTCCAAGGAACTCGAATCTTTGAATCCGCCCCCAGGCTCCGAAAGCTCACTTTACATGGGGCTTGGAGCCCAAATAATGTCGCTTTGACTCTGGAGGACGTCAATTTTCCCTGGAGACAGCTCACACATATCGAATTGTACACTGGTTCAGTGGTTCCGTCCACCGCACATGCCCTATTTATCATGTGTCCCAATCTTCAGGACTGTTGCCTTGTATCCAACATCCATGGGGATGGAGAGATGATCCGAACCACCTCGCCCAGTGATATTACTCTTCCACACCTTCGTCACATGCATTTAGGGAGCCCAAACCCATCTTTCATCTTCGAGATCATCCGCCCTCTTATTCTCCCCGCTCTCACGGGCATCACACAACATTTTGAAATCGACATCTCGACCAGGAAGCAACCCTTCGCGTCCCTCATATCGCTCATCCGCCGATCGCGTTGCCGCTTAGCAAAGGTGGAGATTGTGCAGAAGTTCATGTTTGGGGATCTTCATCCGCATCATCCAGATGACATGGAAGCCCTGCTCGAACTTTTACCAGACGTCACGACATTCTGCGAGCGCGGGTTTGTGATTCCCGTCTCATCCCTGCAACGCATTCTCGCCGGAGAGTTGCTGAATTCGGTCAGATCATTCCAATGCTCTACGAACAGCATCGCCACATGTGCCCTATTTGTGGATATCGTCGAGGCTCGGTGGACGAACGAAGGCAATGGTGGTGCCATTCTCGAAGAAGCCTTCATCAACAATTATGTGTCAGCAGCGTTACAAGATGATTTTTTCAAGGAAGGGGCACGTCTTCGTGAGATCCAGGAAAGGCTGAAGATGAAGCAGAGGAAGATCAATATGTGAAAGACCTAACGAGGAATTGCGCTTCGTGGATTGGTAGGTCGATCATACTTTACGGTTTGTAGCTAGACATTGAATATGCCCTAGATCGTTGGTCGTTCAACTAATAATATTTCACCGCATTGGGAATTGGTCGACGGAAGAGGAGAGAGTGACCGTGAAAGCAAGGCGAGGGATGCAGGGGACAGTGGTGGACTGGTTTCATTCACGCATAAACACGGTAGATGGCGGCGCGTGGTAAGACGGCAGGCGTTTCTCTTTTCCTATGAACAATGGGTTGTGCGTGGAGGCGAGGACTCGGTGTTTTGCTGTGCGATGCAGGTATATGCAAATATCGGCCAATCAGGGTCAGGTCACACAAGAACGAACGGCTTTCAGTGATGTGGCGCTGAGATGAGAATAAGGTTGGTCCTTTGGTTGTGGTGGGTTCATCATCAGACTAGGGTTTTGGAAGGTGACCGTGAGATCGAGAACAGAGTAAATTCAGTAGAGCAGTATGCGTCCCCGGCGTAGATCATTAATTCCAACATATCCAGTCAGAGAACACTCGGAAGGTCAAATGATCGCCACCTGCAAATATGTAAGGCTCGCGGACGAGTTCAAATTGGTGTCGGAGGACAAAAGCTAGTTATACGAACGAGGCCGATGCGTGTGTTGGGCGAGTGTATCAAGAACAACGCCGGGGGTCTGCGAGGTCAGAATGATGTTCAAGCCTACGTCAGTTCAGTATACTCCAAAAAGAGTGCTCCAAGATTCAGCGAACTAGGATGAAGGCACACTCCTTTGAAATGGTAGAGGAATGCAACACGCAACGCTGATAGAGGGAACAGACGTGGTGCATGAGGTCCAGCGCATCATATCCACGTACTTGATCATTGTGACCGTGGCGCCCCATGTTTATGAGGATCATGGTAAACTGGACCTCCATCGTTGAATGGTCCCTTGATGGAATGGCCGAGGCATCGAGACGCGGGAATAAGAATACGAGAGATGAACGGTTCGCGCAAGCGGCTCAGCAGAGTAGCATTAAGGGATCAGTGGTTCAGCAGAATAACGAGAGATGAGCAGGATGAGGTCATGGTGAGTGGGATTGAAGAAACATATTGAGACTTTGATGCAAAGCTGACCGGCTTTGCGTAGTTGGCAGAAACGAACCTGAAGGCCGATATCCGGTTGGGAAGTGTAGATTCAAAGTTGGCGGCGGTATGCATGATTTGGTACAGTTCCTGGGGCGAATTGGATGGCGTGGTTTGGTGGCATGTGCTGGCGGTCGAGCAAGGCACGCCTTAGAGGCTTGGTGGGAAAACAAGTATTTTCGTGTAAGTTATTGTATATCTTGAAAGCGCTGGTCCGTTTATATAGACAAGTCCACTAGCGTAAACGAGAGATGGGGACATCGGGACTCGGGAGGAGAAGGAAAGAGTTCAATGAATCACGTGTTTGGAAAATTGCTCCGGAAGGATCGGACCGGGTACCATTGTCTTTTTCGTTGTCGTCGTCTTCATCGACGTACAGCTCACACTGATCACTTAGCTTACTCACGATGCCGTTAACCTCCCGGAAGCGCTCACTCAAGTCGTAACTAACAGTCAACTCGTAGCATGAGTGAGTATCTCTCTCGCTGGTCTTTAGATATCAGAAGTCGATGTCGAACCGACTCCACCAGAGGAGATAGTCATGAGTTTTTGGGCTGTCTGGAATTGGGAGGAGCGGAGAGTAGTGTCTGAGTTCGTTCTGGTCAATGAGGTGCGTCCGTGTTTTGAGTTGGATCTGACGAGCTTTCTCATCGATGTACACAGTGGAATGAGGGACGATCCTCAACAATGTTTCGCTCTCATACTTAGCCCGCGAAGATGCCCTTCACCATCAGAGGCTCGAAAACTTTGCACGAGACACAGCTCATAATCGGTATCGTGAACTCGTCATCGTCCTCCGAATTACTACGTGCATCACCCAAGCTCAACCCTCTTCTCGCAGGATGACTGACATGGAGTGTGAAAACCCATTGGCATCACAGAAACCACACCCGAGTCACAACCAACCAACCAGCCGCCCTCCTCCATTTTGTCTCGAGCCTATTCCATGCCATCCTCTCGCTCATCTTCGTGCACCGGATCCTACACCATTTCCTGTGCCCGGTGCATCCAGCCAATGTCAATCCCCTCTTCGACGTCATCTCAGATCTTAGCTCGAGACACACATTCGACCCACGCCGTAGCTGTCTATGCTGCTCGTCGTTTTCTCCTCGACTGGTCCCACCTCGACCCGTATATACGTCCCACCCCAACGCCCGTCGATGGAACATCCGAGTTCCTAATTATCCCTCCTATGACCTTCCCTTCTTGTTCGCTCAGTTCGTGGTCACAGTACAACCCACAGTTGCACACCTACTCCTCAGTTTCTTAAGTGTACCGCCCACGACCGCGAGAGCTCCTCCGAGTCGGCTGACACATCCATCAAATCTACGCATCTCCCCCTTGATCCTCGACCTCTCCCCCCCTCTCCCCTCCACGTCCCATGCCACCTCCTCACGTCCATCGCGCAAATCAGGCGCTCCTCCTCTCTCGTTCCCTTCCACACTGCTGAACCCAGGAAGGTGAACATCGTTCGAGTCACTCGACGAAGTGCATATACCGATTCACATCGCTCATATCGCATCGTTGGTTGGCATCAGATGTCCCGGTGGAGAAACGATCTCAGATGGGAATAGGGAACGAGGGGCTTGAAACGATGACTGAACCTAATTCACCTCGAACCCGCTTCCCAACCCGTCCAGATGCATTCCTCACTTCCACCGTCCCTCTCCCCGTCACCTACGTACCAATTCTACTATGCGACGGAGCGTGAAACGGGGATCCTCGCCTCCGAGAAGTGCATATATGGGCTTGCGGGGAATGCTGTTGGTGCCACAAGGAGGACGAGGATTTGATACTGGCGAAAGGGCGGACGAGAGATGAAGAACAGAATGGAGGGAGGTTGGAGATTTGACCTGGGAGATCGGGACAGACGAAGGGCGGGGTGGGGTTGGGTGAGCTGGCGAAGTGAAATCGGGTTTATATGTTCTCGACTAGTACGTGTGGGCATGAGGTCGGAGCCCGACGTACGCAGGAGCACCGTTCTGTTGAATCCATTGGAACCACACTCACCATCGTTGGGCACCGCGCTCGTCTTGTCTCGTTTCCTCTTGCTCGTTTCCCCACTTTGTGGATCCGCATCTGGATTTAAGAAACACATTTCTCCAAATGCACGGGAGTCTGTCTCTGCATCCCTTTATCCATCCTTCTTCGCACTGCACCGTATTCACGCTATCTCAGCCCGGCGGGAAGGACGGAAGACGGATGTACGAAACGCAGAAGGGAGAAAAGGACATGGGACAGCGGCCTAGCGAGGTGGTGGGAATGGTAAATTGGAGTCGTATGGGCGAGGGAGTCTGAGGGGCTGGGACGGGCATGTGTTATGCCCATGGAATCGTGGATGGCTTCCTCTATGACGAGTCGGGTTTCAGAGGAGATGGACTCAACGTGTTTGTCGTAACTCACGAGCAATGCTCGTTTTTGTGTACCAGTGAGTGGTGCTTATTAACGGACGGAGCTATACGGCTAATTCTCGACTTCAACTGAACCAGGTATGGACTATTGCGAAAACTCGCGAGGTGGAATATGTCCTGGTCCGCATTCGGGGAAGATGAAATGGAAGTGGAAGTGAGGCGCGAGGAAGGACGAGGGAGAGGGGGATGGAGGCCTGACTGGTAACGTTCCTTCGAGATAGGGATGCGGCTTTGGCGTTCTTCCTGTGATTCATGGGATATATCGCTGGCTCGAACGTGCTCACACAATCCACGAATGCATCCTCCTACCGTCCCATTTCTCTGCTGGTGGCTTATCAGGTTTATCGCACCGACCTTGTATTGCGTGCAGGAAGAAGGCGTGGCTGTTTATGGTGGCTTTTAGAATTCATTCTGTCTGCGTTGGGATGGCATGCCGAAGACGAAAAGCGAGATTTAAGACAATGACTGTGTGAGGTAGGTTTTTTTTTTTTTTGGCGAGCGGGAGCACCACTGATTGCTCAAGGTCACGATAGGACCTTGGACCACAATCCTAGTATGAAATTCTCAGTCCCCACTGCTGTATCTTAACGCCGACAATTTTCAAGAGCTTCCGTCTTGAATCGATGCGTGGTTAGCACGCCACCTCCCGGCATGAACCATGAACGCCCACCGGTTCGAATACTAAACGACCTCCCCTAGGTCTTTACGTATTTTGAAGTGTTGTCCGTCCGTTCACTCGATTCTGATCACTTGTTTCGGCACTTTTAGGTTGTGTACTCCTCTGTTCATGGGATGCTTCGTACGCGCTATCATCCAGAATGCTTCCTCTTGAGTCGTTATCGCATCTCACGTACCTGGGGACGCGCTGAGGGAATGTCGAGTTGGGGGGTGATGTTATGCTCGTTCTCCTTCTCATACAGACCCTACTGCGTACGACGAACGATTGGGGATGCTCCTCTTATCGGGTTCCTAGCAAGTTCCTTGATGCGGCATGTAGTCTCGCCGTATGGGCAGGAGTGTCGTTTGACGGCAGTGGCTGGTACTCTAGGATCTGTTCGCTCTGGAGAACCACTACACACTCAACTTGGGTAACCATCCCGCACGTCAAAGAAGCTGGGCCGGCAAGGGGTCATCGGATGAGAGATGTGAAGAGGAAATGCATCCTGACCAGATCCTTCGTACTCCTCCGGGGATGGAAGTACGCGGGGTCGAATAAATTCAGAGATCACGGATTGGCGTGGACGTTCGTGAGCATGTTTAAGTGCGAAAGGACTATGTCCAATAAATACAGATGTTTGAACGTGAGTAATATATGTGTGGTGGTGATGCTGGAATTCGAGAAGTTCAATATGTGTCCGTCGTCGTACATAGCAGCGAGAGTTGTTCACTTGCCGCAGTGAACTTGAATTTCAAAAAGGAAATTTCTTCGCCAAACAAGAGTCAATTGAAAGTCTGAACCGGCATCGCGCCTGATCATGCCTTGTCACACCACCACTGAAGCGCGATCTTTCCCCAACTGTAGTACGCTATCGTGCTTTTACCACATATCCTCTCACATTGAGGGCCTGCAAACCCGTACGATGCGATGATTGTGATGTTCGCTATGCATCTCTCCACTGTGGGCCTGCAAACCCGTACGGTGCATGTGCAACAAATATCAAAAATTGTTCAGTTCAATCTCGATTTTACATAGAATCACAGGTATGGGCCTGCAAACCCATCTTCTGTGAGCCTCGTTGCCGGGACTCCTTCTGCCTCCAGAATCACGTCGCGCACTGTGGGCTTTCAAACCTGTTGTCGTGACCGCGACCTGATAGCGGGGTGGTGTGTACCTTCATAAGCCCTCCTGCAGTGCTGTTGCACTCTCCACCTCGACATACGCTCGCACCTATCGCAGTCCCCCATGACACCAGTCTATCTTCAAGCCTGAGTGTTGCTGTTGCCCTCACAAGATGGTGCCTGTGTTGCTTGCTGGGTGGGTAGGTGTCTTATCGATAGTCATTGTCTGCAGCCTACCGTGGCATCCGTTCACCACATCCTCTCTTCACACAATTCATTGCTCTCTGATGAGGATAATGGAATTTCGACAACATTGAGGATAACGAAGTACTCATTGGCGTCTTCCGATTCAGCCCGCAAGCAGGAAAATTTCCGATCATTGAGGTCAACCGGGCCGGCCGCCGCACCTTCAACCACGTGCCTTCACATAACCATCGCGTCTTCGAGATCGCAACTTCTCCAGGCCCCGCGGGTCGCTACGCACTCCTCTGTTGCCCTTCCGCTTCATGGTCGGTATGGCCGATCTCCACAGACTTTCTGCTCATGCTCCTGCACATCCGTGCCAGTTCCCGAAACCTCATCTCATCCGAAACTTCGTGATTCGTGAACACGAACGATGCTATGTCGAAATTCCATCGTTGCCGCCACATCATGCTCCTAGTCACATAGAGATGTCTCCTCGAATACGTCGGCCACTGGCACGCACGGCATCTGCCTCCATGCACCCAACAGCCACCCCTGTTTTCAGTCACAGTACGCGCTGCAGCCATACTTGTCGCGTGGGAGCTGTAAGCACAATAATTCTTGCTCTACCTTCCACTTCTTTTTGTTGCTCTCGTCACTTTTAGGAGCTCGCATGCTCTTCTGAATGTTTTACTCTCTAGTTGCTATGACTCACATCGGCACCAATATTTCACCTCGTCTGCTGCGTCCTCACTCAAAAATGCACGCGGTGCTTCTGCCGCAGTCTGTACTGCTTTTGTTAAACAGAGCATGTCTGGGGATACTGAGCTTCCAGTACTCGCTCTCAAAGTCGCCTGCGGAAATGTCACCGCTACTGGTGGCCCACGGCCCTTGTCAATAACAGCTGTGGGGGGATCGCGATTCCCGAGTTGTCGTGGAGTACTGCAAGCTGATCATCGTGGCATGCTTGCATCTTTCTTTCCATTATCGATGTCTTTCTCACTCATATTCGATTCCGCCGATAGTCACAGTCCTGTTCATATTACTGGCCCAAATGTAGATGTCACCTTGCAGATGACTACCTATTGATGGTACCCAGCCACTGCATATACATGTCTGTCGGCTGGTGAAACTTTGGTCAGTGAGTGCCTGTTGATATGCACAGCTGCTCTTATGACAACTAGTGAGGGTATTCTCATGTTCATTACACCGTTTGGCGTTACACCTGTGCGAGGGTGTGTAATGCCTAGACTCATAGTCCATCTTAGTGGCTTTTGATGGACTTCATTATGTCCCATTCTGCAACTCAATCCTTTTGCTTTTCCACTTGAGAATTGGCTATTGTTGCTACAAAACTTGGCTGCAGATCACCTTTCTGCCGGTTTCCCATGCCCTTTTCGACCAACTGTCGAAGAACCGTGTTCCGAGAGCCTGAGAATAGCAGTCTCCGCCATCGAGATCCATCCTTTTCTCAAAATAATAACCCGACGTCCCGACGTCACCTTGCCGCGCTTATTCCCGACGCCGTAGGGGAGCTACCTCGCAGCAGGCATTTCTGCCATGACTTGCTTAGCTTTGCTATTGAATCTGAAATCCAATGAGTTGCACAATTGGTCTAATGTAGTTTTTTGTAGATAGCATGCTATTCGGCTGAGACACGAGCGACGGTGACACTAACGTGGATCCTGTTCACATCGGTAAAGGTCGGTAGTATCCGTAGCGTACATTTCGCCAGTGTACGTAGTACGAACCCCGGTTGTTCCTCGATAGGGACCGCTCCGGAATAACAATAACAATAACAATACAGTTTACCTCGTGCTGTTCAACTCGTATTTGCACTCCCTTACAACTCTTGCGTTTTCGTGCACTTGGACTCGTAATACGACACATTCGAGCTATGAGCCACATTCAGGATGAAACGTCTTCAGCAAACCTACAATGGCTCGAAGCCCACGCAGGAACAACGAACGAGCTGTTGGAAGCTTCACGTCGTAACCTTGTCCGGTCTCTTCTCCGTGCAGCCTTCCAGGACCTCGAGGACCTCGAACGACAAATCGCAGAGACACATTCCACGGATTCTCTCCTTCTGAAACGCGCTGATGCCGCATCTACACGAATCTCCCGACTTCGAATTGCGATCGCACCCCATCAAAGTCTCCCTACAGAGGTGTTGGCAGAGGTGTTCGTGAACTGTATTGAAGACCATTCCATCCGGATTCCCGTTCCCTCCTCACAGCAGATTCATTGGCGCTTGGGCCACATATGCTCGAGATGGAGGAGTGTCGCGCTCAGTGAGCCACGTTTGTGGAATACCATATTCTTTAGATACAACCCGCAAAAACATACCTCCATTCCTCCAGCATTGCAGGAAGCACTCAATCGGAGTGCGCAGGGACCGCTCAGACTTATAATTTATTGCCCGCCGGACGCGATCGGCGACCCGGACATTATCTCTGACCTGATTGCGCGTTATGCACACAGATGCGCCGACATTCAGTTCAGTTTCCCTGAGAGCAAAATGAAAGCCTTTCTCGCCAACGCCTGCACGTCGTTCGAAGCATTGGAAACAGCGAGTCTCGCAATTTCCAAAGAACATCATCATGATATCGCACATCCATTTCTCCAAGGAGCTCGAGTCTTTGAATCCGCCCCCAGGCTCCGAAAGCTCACTTTACATGGGGTTTGGAGCCCAAATAATGTCGCTTTGACTCTGGAGGACGTCAACTTTCCCTGGAGACAGCTCACGCATATTGAACTCTTCACTGGTTCAGTGATTCCGTCCACCGCACATGCCCTATTCATCATGTGTCCCAATCTTCAGGACTGTTGCCTTGTATCCAATATCCATGGAGACGGAGAGACGATCACCACCTCGCCCAGTGATATTACTCTTCCACACCTTCGTCACCTGCATTTAGGGAGCCCGAATCCATCTTTCATCTTCGAGATCAGCCGCCCTCTTATTCTCCCTGCTCTCACCAGCGTGACACAGCATTTTGAAATCAACATTTCAACCAGGAAGCAACCCTTCGCGTCCCTAATATCGCTCATCCGCCGATCGCGTTGCCGCTTAACAAAGGTGGATATTATGCAGAAGGTCAAATCCAGGGATCTTTCGCATCCTCCAGATGACATGGAAGCCTTGCTCGAACTTTTACCAGACGTCACGACATTCTGGGAGCTCGGGTTTGTGATACCCGTCTCATGCCTGCAACGCATTCTCGCCGGAGAGTTGCTGAATTCGGTCAGATTGTTCCACTGCTCTTTGAACAGCGTCGCCGCATATTCCCTATTTGTAGATATCGTCGAGGCTCGATGGACGAACGAAAGCAATGGTGGCGCGATTCTCGAAGAAGCCGTCAGCTACAATTATGGGTCAGAAGCGTTACATGATGATATTCTCAAGGAAAGGATGCGTGTTCATGAGATTCAGGACAGGCTGAAGATGGAGCAGAGGATAGTTGATGTGTAACAGACCTAAGGAGGAACTGCGCTTCATACTGGTAGGCTGTTTATAATTTGCAGTCTGTAGGTGAATATGTCCCAAAAATGGCCAGTCTGATCGGTAAGACGGGAATCACGAAGATCTCTAATATGTTCAAGTCGAACCATGACGTGCAAAACCCCCATTGTCGGAAGGCCAGATCCCAAATTTGGAGAGCGAAACTATGGGATGAGGAAAGACAGCTGGAGACGGAGCTGAAGCCAAGTAATAGCATGCAACTTGCAGGCGCCGCCAGTTACAGTATTTGTCTCGCCGGCCTCAGAATTAATACACCTGCCTCGGACACGCCTCAACGACTTCACGAGAAATGGGGGAGTCGACAGGATTTGAAATTTACAACCCTTACGTGGACCACGGGTATGGGGTCTGCGTGTGGGAGAAGGGGACATGATGTCGCTTTCGGTGGGGAAGACACAAACAGCAGTGTATGAGTTTTCTCGAATACATTTTAATCGTGGACAAGACGTGGCGGTGGGGGTGCTGTAGATAACGGCCGATTAACCGAAAATTCGCTTGTGACAAGTCCATGAGATTGCGAGTGAAATTACTGATCTGAGACGCCATGCCATGCAGCGATTTTTCAATCGTACGAGTCATCGACAGCATTCATAAGCTCACCAACTGGATTCTACTGATACTCCTCTCGGAGGACGAAGAAAAAATAATGAAATACTAACGATAAAGCACATCAGGAAGCCTCGAGGCTCAAGTGCTTCTGAAGTACGAACCCACAAGCCCATTACACTCACGCGTGTTTTTTCTCTCCCTGCCTCCCGCCCATGTCCTTCCTCGCCGTCTCCCACAAGCCCATGCTACCGCTGATATGTATTTGAAGTACTCTGGCGGGGGGTGCTGCGACCCTCCGCAGTTGTGATAGTGGAGTCCGCGGATGTTCCTTAAGCGACGCCTCCTGTGTTGACGATCTGAGTATGAATCAACTCTTGATCAACTCAGTTGAGAGTTTCGAGGAATGGTAAGGCGATGCGATGGCCGTGTAGAGAAAGAGCCTCCGAGACCATAGCTCGCTCAGCCTGCAGGTGGGAAGCAATCACTGAGAACACTTGAAGTCTGCTCGTCGTGCATGATGGTGAGCAACGATCTCTCATCATTGCTTGCAACTTGAACGAGCAAGTGTCAACCAAACAGAGGTAAATTTCCGATCTTCTCGGGTTCTACTGTTTGAGGGACCGAAGTCGCCGCCAAGCTCAGCCCCGACTTTGTTTCAACCTGCGACTCCCTAGCATCTCGGCTTGTGACCGATGCTCATGCGAAACCAAAATGGATCCAACAGATTATATATATATACGGAAGAGGAAAAAATTTCACTTTTACCTCAGAAAGCTGGTCTTCCAACTCCTGCGTCCAACACCATTTGGCCCTCAAGTCCCTGCTAAATGCATTTCTGTGCTATTCGCGACGTTATCCCTCATCGGTATCCCCATTATGGCTTATTCAGCTGGTGGACAAACATTCCCCGCCCATGCTCGCAGCACACTCATTGACAGAACAATATCTGCCAGAGAACTGGCCGTTCGCTTGCTCAATGAACTCGAAACACGTGGAAACAAGCAAAGCAAAACTATAATCCCAGCATCTACTGGCCAGGGGAGGGAGCCGACCAAGGACGTGACGAAGAAGCATGGGAGAATTGATCAACAACTAGAGGACCAGCTGAGGCGCAAGGAGATGTTCACATCAAAGCACGGCGGCCTTCCCCCGCACATGGACATCATGATCCAAAAGCTGGAGAGAGAGAAACAGCTGCGTTTGGTGAGGGGAGAGTTAAGGAAGGTCGAGGGAGCATTGGAGGGCGAGCTGGCGAAAGCTAAGGATGAGTTTGAGGTTCCCTTCGTCACCATGCTTAAGAAGAAGCTAGAGGTGCAGGACAGGGAAAGCCGATTGAAGCAGTCGCACACTGAATAGCTTGGTGTATCGGTACGGCTTTCTATCGACATTGTTGATTTTTTCCCCTGATCATGAACCGTTTGCAAGCAACTCGGTCAAAAGCTTTCTCAATAGATGGGTATGAGGAACGGAACTTGCGTTGCTGGTTTGAACTGGATATGAAAATTACACAGTTTTAAAGTGTGTTGTAAGGCCTTTGTCACGGGGGGAATACGAGTATTCCTTGTCGGACCGTCATTTGGAGTGAAGGGGCAGGAAAATATAGCTAAAGGACTCACGACGTTCAATCTTCAACTTCCTTCTTCGGGGACTTACTTCGACACCAGCTAGTCAGATTTCTCTGTTCAACCCCCTCCCGATCCAAATGTAGAACAGAACACATCAAGCGGTCCTTCCACCCCCTACCACCCTCCCGAAAGCATCCGCCCGGTTTCGGCAATGACCTGAACATAGTACCTTGCATGTCCCGGTAGCGCCTCCGGTTGCGGCACTTTGTCTTCTACGGTACGACATCGTCGTTTAGCGATGAACACAATCGCAGTGCATACGAAAAGTAGTAGCATCAATCTTGTAAGTGGGCATTAGTTAAGTTAGCGGAGGCTGGGTGAGGAGTAAAATTATAGTCACATTTCGCTCCCATAGGGAATCTTTATCGCCTCCAGCCACATTCCGAAACTCTTGCGGTCCCCCATACACGTCTCCTTCACGGTCCCCTCGCTCTCCACTGAGACCACATTCAACTCGTGAGATCTCGTTGCGGGACCATGCAAGAGAAACATCACCGCTATGGGAAAGATAATGTTATATCTTGCGCATTCTACTAGAGAACCCGGTACCCTCCAAATTTACTTACCAAACACGGTGCCATCGTTTCTCCCCTCACCCGATAACTTCAAACCATCGCCACATCACGCGCTTCATGACTTCAGGCACCTCCGAAAAGCACTCGTCGGCTGACCGGCCAATAGAGAGGGTATAGCTATGCAGATGAGGTAGCAAATTGGATATCTGTGGTTGTGGTTTTGTACGGAAACAGGAATCTTGCAAGCGGCGTGGCCCACGCTTCGACGCGGGTCGTAGGGGGGAAGGGGGGGGACGTTCATAGAGTACGTATGTGCGAATAGATCGTCGGTTATTGGATAACCGGATAGTTGCTCGTTGGAACACTGAAGAAGAAACCTGCGAAGTCACAAAGATCAACGATGGAGTAAGTTTTGATTTCGAAACATACAACTAAAAGCACGCACATCCAGGTCATGACATAGGCGACATTAAGAACCGCAAACATTTGTGAAGAGGTGAATCGCCCGCATCTACATCTATCGCTCTCGGGCGTCCATGGCTCGTGAGCAGCTCTCCAGCCGTCGGAGGTCGCATCGTCCCACTGTACCCCGTCACGGCAAACGTAACGGGCTTGAGGATATCCAAGACGCGAACGACCACAACGCGCCGCCCGATATGTTCAGGCCTGGATGATCGTTCGAACCGTATCGTGCACTGTCCTGAAGGGAGGGTGTGGACCATCAGCATCTGCTTACTTCGAACGTATTGTTCGACGAACCTGCATAAGGATGAAAGCACCGCTCCTGTACTCTTATTTTGCATTCTCTTGTGAAGTGCATCTGCACCCTCTCAATGCCTTCGTGTCCCACAACCGAAATGCAGGGAGATGTATTTACATCGTAGAAGAACGGCTGGTCAAGCGTAAAAAGCATATTGTGATAGGCAACCCTGAGCTTCGTCTTCTGTCTCAGATCCTTGCAGCGCTGAAGTAACGAAGGCGAAACGAGGCCATCGTGACGCAATAACTCCTCATAGCCAGCATAAGTACTCGAATTCACAATAACGCCGAGCCAGATGGTCCAAGGTATCGGACAATGGGGCAGCTCGAGGTCAGTGCCAGCAGCAAAGCTGGATGCTCTGGAATCCTGCGTGACACGGAATCGCACTGGACCCGATATGGAGGGCAAAAGGGGGTCGAGGTGATAGTACAAGAAGCCGCGACAATTCTCTGGGAAAAGAAATCGATGGTTTAATCCTCCAAAGTACCTGATCAGGGATGGGCGCATAGAATTGGATGTATAGAGTCGTGCACAAGGAGCACCAATGCTTAAATCGACAAAGTCGCTGTCCGTGATGCGAGCCGGATGGAGGGTAGAGATTATTTGCCGTGGGCGAGGCCAGTTTAGCTTTGTGGGAACTGGTGACTTAGAGTAATCTACATGTAAGGCAGGAATATTGAATGAGATTCAGCCACACACCTTGTTCCCACTTATTCGGCGTATGCCAAAGATGCTGCCATAGATGAACCTCCTGCGAACCGTCCAAGAATTGGCATGTCTTGACGAAACCCAAACTCCGACCATATAAGAGCCCCGGCAGAACTACGCGGGTCTCATTGTTGAAGAAGTGGTGCAGGAAATGAGAGGTGTTGACACAAATCGTGTTTAAAGTCGTCGTCGCTAAGGTCAGAAAGTCTGAGTATTGGAATTTCCCACGTCTCACCCGTCCCGTTAACGTTGCAGAAGCATCCGCGCTCGATCATGATCGCGCCCGTCCCGCTCAAATCCCGCCCACCTGTTTTCTCGTCTGCACGCCACCGCGACCACCATGCTGACCATCGCGAATCACTGAAATCTTCCCCTTGGGCCCTTGTGCACTGTTAGAAATACTACTGTACCAAAGTCGGACCGTAGGTTCCCCCTATGTTACGCGTTACGTGTCATGTTCACATTCCAAATAGTTCTGGCTCAGTTGTTATGCATTATGATCTTTGTATAGGTTAACTTGGCCCATTCCGCAAGCTTGTCCGCAAGCCATTCGAGGCCCCTACATAGGTAAACTAACGACTCATGAGCTTTCACTGTCACCTACAGTAGCGAAATAAAATTATATGCTTTCGAAATCTTGAGATCATAAGGAATAGCGCAGAACAGCGGTCTATGTGCAATGTAAAAAAATTATGCAGCAGACGACCATCGCTCGTGTAAAGTCTTTTTCTTGAAGGAACGTGTGGTCGGTAGCCTTTCATGCAAACAATAGCATGGTCGTTCCCCAGCCCACAAATGCCTTTTCAAGCCCCAGCTCGTGTGTGCACTCAGTCGATGACGCCCATCTTTCATCTAGCTAGAATGCCTGAAGTCGACAGCTGTTAGCATGCTTCATCTACGTATCACTATATTTTAAGTACGGTGTATATCGATCTACGTAAGATTACTGGGGTGTGATCCTCGTACTGCGACTGAGAAATTATCCGTGATGAGGATCGAACAAAGATTGTGCTTCATTCATGAGGTAATCGCGAAATGAAGAAAATCTGAAGAGAGGAAGTAATGTGCGAGAAGACGTTCACGCGGACGAGAGCGAAAGCGAATACAAAACGAATACCACCCCACCTCCGATCCTATAAGATAGTCTCGTTACCCCACAAGATAGCGCCAGCAAGAATATCAATGGTTTGATCGAGAGGTCGAGAAAAAACCATTGAGCACAGAATTCAGCGATGTCTAGTGTTAGGAGGCGGTGAGAGTCTGCATCACTATCTGTTATTGGCAAATCAGGTGAATGAACGATAGGGAACAGGATCTTCAACTCACGTGTCATAGACAGTCGTGGAAAGAGAGCGAGCTAAAGTCGATACCGGGCACCACGAACGGATACCTTTCATTTCTATGTCAGACTCGAAGCTGGCGAAAAACTCGTTGAAAAGCTAGACTCACCGTTGATGTGTCTTCGACACAATCATTCCACATATTGTGGACCAAACCTCGGTTCGATGCACAGAATCATCCCACCAACAACTTACACCCGCCGCAACGTCCCATCCTCAGCCTTCCTCTTCGCCTTCTCCCTCCTCGCCGCATCCACGACACCCCACACATACGTTCCTACCTCCCGCTCCCACTGGCGCTTCTTCCAGGCGTTCTCATGCAGAGCACCCGGGACGACTACAAGCCGGGGTCCAGTGCCAGTTGTAGGCTTCGACGAGATCATTCCCCTTTCATCTCCGCCGATTCCCGAAGCTGCTTCGACAATCTCAGCTCCCATCTCTCGTGGAACGACCTCATCGTGTTCACTGACGAGAACGAGCATGTTGCGGGCGAGGCGAGTCAACGCCGAGGGTGCTTCAGTCGGGCGAGATGTGTCGTTTTTGGTCATGACACGAGCTCGAGCGGCGGCATCCTTCATCGCCCCCAGTGCATCCCAACGATCCCACACGAACGGGGTGAGGTAGCGATATGGAACCCATCGTTGAGGATAGAGAGCAGCAACCATACGTGGGATGGATGCCATCGGGTTCTCGAGAATTAATCCCTGTATCTGTCGTGAATGGTCGGAGGATATACCCACGCCGTTCGGAGGCGTCGTAGTGCGGGACCAGGGAATGGGTGACTCAGAGAGCTGAGCTAAAACACAAAGTGCGATTGCCCCGCCAAGGGAGTGGGCATAGACCACTACTGGTGTGTCGGGGAAGCGGGTGAAAGCATACTCCAGAACGTGCCCATAGTCCGAGAGGATACCATGTTGGGTGGGTCGGCGAGGGGTGGATTTCCAGTAGGAGCGTGGGGTAACAGCGAGGACGGCTGCGTTGATGGGTATGAGCTTGGGTATGGATGGTGAATTTGTGGCGATGGACGAGGGTCGTGGTCGTCGAGGGGCATGAGTGCGGATGGCAGTGAGGAGACTTTGGAATACCGGGAGACGATGGAGTGGGTTTCCCGCATTTCCTATGGAAGCAAAGTCGATAATGAAATTCTGGAAAGAAACACGTCGGGTATGTATAAGTACATACCTTGAAAATAGACAATCACAACATCGGGAGATACGTCGCTGCTTCCAAACTCTGCAGGTTGAACAAGTATTCCAGAGAGTCGAGCACCATCCGTAGAGTTAAGCACGCTGATCTCTTTGCATGAGATTCCCTCAAGCTGATCGGGGCGCACGTCGGTCGCGAGCTCTTCAGTGCGTGAGCCTAAAGG
The DNA here is from genome assembly GCA_013433165.1 of Hypsizygus marmoreus. Lineage (NCBI taxonomy): Eukaryota > Fungi > Basidiomycota > Agaricomycetes > Agaricales > Lyophyllaceae > Hypsizygus > Hypsizygus marmoreus. Next base: position 47,413 of record CM024093.1, on the reverse strand, counting down.
TGCATAGCCTGGATTATGCAAATTAAATCAGGAAGAATACACCTCAAATTATAAGGATACTCACCCATGTATATAATCTTGCGTTGAAAAATGATCATCATAAGAGACTGTAGCAAATTTCAGAATCGATTTTCGCGGAGGACGAGTGCACGTACTTTGTACAGCCAGAGCACAGCAGGCAATCCCGCAACAATACATAGAATCACAGGTAAGGTTGGTGGCTCAGGTCCTCCGGCAATAGATATTGGTAGAAGACCCATGATGCTCAAGCCAGGAGGACGCAGCGGGAGAGGTATTGCATTGGACTGACGCGCAAAACGGGGCGATGATGAATCGAAGAAGCGGGATGAGCGCCATCTGAATCGACGGAGAGATCTTTGAATTGAAGATGAAACGTGATTCATTTGAGGAACACCATCTTGTCGTCGCGCGTGACGGTGAGCAGACACCACTGATCGTTGTTGGCAATATTGAGCTGAGTTTCAAACAAAGTCACGTTCTTTCGGGTTGTGTCCGGAGTCACGGGCCGATGTTTTCAACTCAAAACGACAAAATTTATTGACCAGTTTCTCCCATCTGCGACGTCGATTAGGTCTATCAACAGTTTCTCTTACTCTTTGAGATCTTCACTTCGCGCCTGTCTATTGGCGAAATCCATATTTCCTCATCAATTTCTTCATAATTCTCGACATGTTCGTCGACGACGTTCACAGCGACTCAGACTTTGGGGTGCTGCACACTTAGCTCTCGATGTCTTCTGTTGCGCAACCCACGCCACCTATTTCCAGTACCCACCTTGGCAACTCGACGCTATCAGGCCGTGTGAATGCTGTCCTCGCCGAAAATCCTAGCATTTCCAAACTCATTCGTAGCCTTATGCTCTGGGGTTACCATTGTTGGGTCGGAACGGATGTCTATCTCGCATCTGTTCTTCATCGCTTCACTCTGCTTAAGCTCTTAGCATTGGACCATCGCCCAAAATTTGGAATGCGTTTGGGGGAACTTCCATGGAATACACGACATGCGCTCATGATCAGGCTTTTTTCCATTCCATTCCTCCCATCGGAAACTCGTCATACAGCCAATTTATGGCATTCCGATGAACCTGACTTCCTTGACATTGTCCGCGGCCGCCCTGCGAACGATTCGGATTTTGACATCTCCGCTGAGTCGTCGAAGGCAAGGACTCGCAAATTGAATCTCCTACATTCATTCTGACCTATTTCTCCGGCAGAACAGTTTGGCGCAATAGCTATACAGCCCATCTCTCTCTCTGTTTTGCAAGAATGAGCTCTGGTAATGGACATGGGCTGTAGTTCCGAGCCACATATATTAACGATCATGTATGAAAGTATGTGATAACATCAATTGTGCAAGCAATTCCGTGCGACGTGCGTCTATTTGACCTCTTTTCGATGCTGATTTTTCTGACGTGCACATCGCAGTCTGGGACTCGTTAGATTGACACTCCATAAGCTACAGTTCTTGACTTTTTCCGCTCGGTGTTCGATTTAACGAGCCAGAGATTTTGTTTCGACGACGCAGCAGCATATCTCAGCACATCCTCTATTTTCTGAACCACAAACCCTCAGCCATACGCATTTCGCCCTTCGAATCATATTTACTGCCGGTAATGATTTATCCGATAAGCATTTGACGAATTTGCATTGTGTTTCCCTGCAAACACGGTCACAAGATCACTGGGGAAATCTGGCATTGGGCGAATTGGATGAAGTCCTCGACAGGGCAGTGGGCTCGATTTTGACTTACTTTTGGTTGAAGATAGCTTTGAAATCTTATCGGATAGGTTGATAGGTTGATAGGTTGATATGAAACAGCTACGAAAGAGGGGTTCTCTTTTGTCAGGTTGAATCTCTGACTGAGCCACTGATACCGTATCGTGATTCCGGGTTGACATGATACTCAGATACATAGATAGATCCAAAGTTTTCAGTTACCTGCCTCGCTCCCCAATCATGCCACGTCACGCTCCAACTGACTAATTTTGACAAATTCAATGAAATATCACATTTCGGGCGAGTTCAGTGCGTAATTAAGAACGTCTTCTTCGTAGTGATCATCGTTTGCACCAGTGTGAGCCCAAAATAGTTCATTCCCTGGGAAATATGAGCCAGATTTGCACTGCGTTGCAAAGTCCATCATCCATATATCGTAATCATGGTAGATGTTTTTGACTGTCTCTGCAAATCTGTGCGATTCGGAGCATGGAAGGTGACTAGTGAGTTTATGCAGCCGATCTACGTGGGCTCGGATTGACTGCGCAGCCTGGGATAGGTTGTGAGATCCTACAAAGACGAGAGCGTCGAACCAAAAGTATAATTTTCTCGATAGGAACGTTGCAATCGATGATAATAGTGTCGCGCTGAGAGAGGACGGAGGTATATTGTCCAAGTGGGTTGTCCAGAATAGGCATGAGTATGCGGTAGCAGGATTGAAAAGGTGTTTACATTCCATCATGGACAGTCCGGCTGAGCCTCCGAAAGGGAAACGGATTCTGCTTTCCAGCCGACCATTCATAGTGCTCACACAGGCCTTGACCAGCACGGCATGATAGGTTGCGGGATCGATAAAGAATCGTGAGTCGGGGCATCGAGCGGGATCGGTTATAAAATCGCGAAAGGATTTGTGGTAAACGGCAATGGGTTTATCACTGTCTTCCGGAACGTTCAAGATAGAATGGAGGGGACGTAGAAGGGAAGCAATCCTTCCCGGCCAGAACAGGAATAACTGACAAAGATCAATCCTGGAGAATGGTCGATACGCAAGCACTACTGTCCCGACGACCGCTGACCACATCCTGTGGTAATCGGGGTCTGGTATCGTCTCAGGATAGCTGTTCAGGAGAACGGTGCGGTACAAGTAATCGATACCTGTAATTTTTTCAGGCATCGCTTTCAAAAGCCTGAGTCGTTCGTTGGGCTGGTCAACTGCGGAAGTGACGAAGGTGACAGCGGTAGCAGCAAAGATGAAGAGCTGTCCGGACTTCTTAGTTAAGATTTCGATATCCTCGTCAGTTGGCCACCGGAAAGGGAGGTCAATGTCGCTCCGGTTTTCCACCGCCTCCGAGAGACGAGTTTTTAAAAATAATCGGATGTCAGCATCAACAGAGGCTTTGCTGATCTCGTAGAGGACAAATATTTTCGTCTTGGGCCGGAGAAGTCGGAGACGAAATCCACTCCGTATCGGGTGCTCTGGACGACTTGTGAAAAAGAACTTCACGGAGGGAATTCTGTGAATGTGTGTCGCGAGTAGTGAAAGAAGGGCCGACGTAGGGTGAGGGTCTTTGCACTCATCCAACGCGTCGACGGCGATGATCGTCGAGATGCCTGATCGTTCCAAAGGTTCGATGAGAAGCTCCATCAGCTGGATCTTCAAAGACACGTGGCCAACGTCTGGACGTTCCTTGACAGCCCGAAGTATACATTCCTTGAAGGCAGGGAAACGACGTGCAAGCTGAAAAGCAAGGGTCGGGAAGATCATTCCAAGATCACTTCTATCAGCATAATCACGAGAGCAGAAAAAGCTTGCACCGAGGCGCCCAGTCGCAAACGCGAGCCGACAGAAACTCTGTGAAATCGTGCTTTTCCCACTACCAGCGTGTCCGCTCAGCCAGAAAACTGACCGGGATGTCCGATTTTCCGCCCACACCTCAAGCTCGTCAAGGATAGTCTTCCGTGTGCCTTTCAAACAATACTGGTGCATTTCGCTTAAATGGCTGGCGTTTGATGCATGCGGTAATGCCAACAGCGTTTTGCTCTCTTCTATTGAACAAGTTAGCCATCTCTAAAGTAAACTCTCGAAGGAATATTCACCCGCCGTCTGAAAAATCTCGTTAGTATAGGTCCATGTGAATAGCTGCTTAGGGCGATATCAACACATACCATGAGGTCTGCAATTTGTTTGTTCACCTCCATCTGAGCGAGAACCTGAAAAAACGTCATTACCCTCCAAATACGACACGAATGCTCTCAAACCTGATAGTCGGTGAGAACATCCCGGATATCGTCGATGAAAGCCGAAAGTGCTTTCGCGTCATCAGCAGCAGCGATATAACGGGAGATTCCATGTTTGTTCTGGATAACATAGATAGCTTCCGCGATGCGTCCAAGTTTTCTGCGATCTGCATTAATCATGGCATACTAACAGCGTCGTGACGATTTATCTCACCCAAGTAATGTGGTACGCCTCTGCTCTTCCGTGTATCGTATTTCATCCTGTTTCTCAAAGGCCGACCGTAGCGCTTCCACTCGTGTGACAAGGCGTTTGATTCCTTCCTTATTACCCTCCCATTTCTACAAAACCTTCAGCAAGCAGTCACCGAGGTACCAGGGCAGCATCGTACCTCATGGTGATCCAAAATATATACCAGTCCACGTATAACACCTTCAAGCGGTGCGAAAGACGTTGATATCTCTTTCATTAAACCCATGCCGGCCTTCGCCGCGCTGTAAATTGCCGGGGTGCCAGGAGACGAAATGTATGTCTGGCCTATGTTTTTGCGAGTCGCGGCATCGATTTTCGCGTCACCCTGCGATCGCGATGGTTTGGACTCCGTAACAGCTAGCTGGTCGTGTGGTTTCGATCGTGAGTTGCGCTTTTTGAATTTGCACCAGGATCGGATGGATTTCATGGTCATGAAGGTTTCAGGGAGGTACAATGCTACAATGTGAGAGTATAGAAAGGACTTCGTCGATTATCAGAGATAATACCATCGATGGCTCCGGCTTATTGGTTGTGTAGGTCCATGTCCACGTCCATGTGGTCGTCACGTTACCAATTAACTTTGGCGTCTGTGAGATAAATCTGCGAGGCACATCGGTGGAGTGGTACGAGACTTGCTGTAGAAGCGCCTAAGTTCCAGACATTGCGATGGATGTTGCCGTCCTTAGGGATCTCGACAGTCGTTATTGCACCCAAAGAACAGTTCATAGGGGGCAGAGTTAAAGCCTAGAGATAGACTAGCAGTGGAGCAAGTAAAGGGTAGGGCTACCGCCGACTACGGTTGGCCTGGATGAATGGTGGGTGACATTAATATTGCGAGGAGAAGAAGGCAACGAGGCGGAGACAACGGTCTTCACGTTGGGTAAGATTCAAGGTTGGAGGGTTGTATAGAGAGGTAATAGCACGGCAGCCGCCGGTGAGAGCTCTTAGATTAAGTAGCAACATGTGCAGTCAGGAATCTTTGACAGGGGTCTGGGCAGTGGAGGAGGAACGAAGAAGTCGGCATTCGGAACCATCACACCGTAATGTTTGGTTGTGATCTGCCCGCCAAATACTACGGCGCACCGCCACGTCGGATAGCGGATCAGCAGTTGTACAAGAACGGCATCGACAGGTCGATCTATGGCAATTCTAGAGTAAGAGCTTCTTGATAACATTGTCGACCACGTCTACGACGATTACACATCACTCAAATTCTGTTCACTAGCATCTCGCTCACTCCTATCAGGGAGTCAAAGCCACCTCTTTTCTGTGATCTATCTTGCTTGGTCGAAGCACTGCGAACGCCTCCATGCTGCGCTGAAAACGAATCCAACCCTCTCCGTGCATATCCCGGTCCGCGAGCTCTCTCTCTCTCGCTGCATCCGTCAAACGCGGGTCGCACGTGGTTTGTAGTCGACGAGGCACTCCCCTTTGTTCTCGACAACCTGACCTGCCTGCGCTCATTTAGCATGCATGGACAACTGGCGGTTAACTGGCGGGAGATACACACTCAGACCAGATCAGCGCTTTCAAACTGTTTTCACTTCGAGGCCTCTCATATCCATTTCGATAATTTATACAACGTCCCCTTAGCGTTCTTCAACGTCCCGATGAACATCGACGAGAGGAATGCTTAGGCTCAAAACGACGAGTCGCCTGAATGATTTTCTGTAAGCTCTTCTGGACATACGTTTGATGACCACTTCATTACAAGATTATCCCGTATCGCCTATACTCAACTGGTCTACATCGAGAACGGACAGTGAAGATATACAAGACACTCAGAAATGATCACTCCGCCGAAGTGAGCTTGAATGAAATCACACCATCTCCTGCATCTCGCTGCACACTGCGTTCGACGTTAATTTCGACCTACCCGTAATCAGCATCGACATTGAAGCATACAACAATCGACACCTTACCTTTGTCTGGTATGCTTTTGACGTTGTGAAATCATGCGAGGCGGGTGTCTGCTGATCACAGCTACTTCGTCAGAATGGGAAGCTTTGCACGGGAGAGTCCGAATGAGTGGGCTTACCCCCGAAGCATCCGTCGAATCGGTATTCTTCTTGCCTCGTGTATCGAGCCTAAGAACTGTAGGGAACTCGCGGTCCGAGGACGGCTGAAGTCGGGCACGTCGGAGGGTATCTCGAGTATTCAGTCTTTGGAGGATGGGTTGATCCACCATCAGGGTGTGCGCTCCATGTAAACGACGGATAGAATCAGACTCACGTCACCAAGAGGGAAGTCGAGTATACTAAAGTATAGATTGTCAGCCGCTGTCGCGTCTTGAGAGACGGAGGCTCACATTTTGAAATCACGAAGTGGAGTCCCATGAAAATGAGGTTATCGCGCATGGTGAGCCACTACGTCACACAATAATCGTCGGCATCCAATTAAAGAGAGTGGAAATCGATACGTACGCAGAGCATGGAGACAACCGTTCCAGCACTAAGAGACGACATAAAATAGATTCGCACAAACGGAATCGAAGAGCCTACCATGTCAGGGAACCCGTTTCGAAGGTGTAACGTACGAGCGAGTCAACGACGACTTTCAAACTGTCAGATGGGGGTCAGCGATGGAGAAGAGTTACAGAAAGGTAAAGGTCACCTTGCGCTTCCAGTGCGGCTCGTCTGGAGTAGGAGGAACATGCACACAGTGATGATAATATCGACAGCCGATGAGAGGGCGAGCCCGAGCGTAAAGAGCCACTGAATGAAACGGCATCAGTACGAGGAGGGAGCATGTCAGATGGCTTACCCAGTAGTGCTCCTTGAACTCTGAGAATGAATGGAGTCGGATCCTGTATTTGAAGGGTTCAATTAACATTTCTCGAACATGAAGGGAAATGAGCATTACGTACATCTCTCCTGTAGTCGCTGAAGGCAAGTGTCTGGCGTCAGACGTGGTTGGTGACTTGGGGTGCAGAGAACTTACCGCAGGCAGATACTGATGGTAGAATTTTGTGAGATTGGAGCGGATATATTAATGAGGCCAAATAAGGACGAACCTAGGCGCAGGACTGCAAGGACGATCTCGATGAGTAGTGGTGCAGATGAGAAGGAGGATTACTTAGTATGGAGAATGCACACTTACGATGGGCGCTGTGATATACCAATTTCGATGGCTGACTGTCAAAGAATAGGTGGTCAAGAGGTTGAATGATGCAGGTTGAAGACAGAACCTACGCTTGAATATCCGATGAGCAGAAAAGCTAAGGGACGACGATGAGCCAGTCCTGATCGACTGGATTGATATGGATAGACGAACCCATGAACGAGGAACGTAAGAATTGCCTATATGCAAGAACGGAAGATTAATGAGTGGAACGTCGTGCCACAAAGACGCGACATACAGTGAGGACAATCGTTGACTGATTAACGCTCTGGTGAGGGATTGTCAAACAATAGGTATGATCGTAATGCATACCGCAATGTTCCTAGAGAAGGAGAGGATCGTTAGTGGCATCATCATGATCGACAAATGGTGAGCACGTACCATGGTATGAAATCGATCTTCGACGCATCACCGAAATACTCAATGATGTACTCCCACAACGCGGCCCATATGAAGCCTGTATGGCACGTATCGAGAAGCCTACGCGATGTCGTGGGTCGAATTTGGTCTTGTCAAAAACGTGTTTAACAGGCATTACCAGATTCCAAGAACCTGTGAGTGGTCGACGTTATTTGGAGGGAAAAATTAAAGTGGAATTGGCATACAAATGACTTCAGGTATCGTGGGTCGGTCGGGTAGAGCTTGAAGTACACAATGATTTGAATGGTCACCACCCCGGAGAGCCTAAAGATTTATTCAATGAGAGAGAACAATAAAGGAAGAATTTCGACATGTACATCGCGGCGAAAAGACCACCCAAAAGGAGTGCCCCAAAGGTATTTGCGATGTTACCCATGGTGGCAACAGCGATGATGAGCGGCGAGTGGAAGAAGCCACTTGATGTTCAACCACGGTCGACTCATGTCCGATATTTTAATTCTAAGTATCTCCACGTTCACCATTTTTCGGTTCGAACCTGAGAGTCGGAATGCAGGAACCCCTAAGAGACAATTTTCAGGAGGTGGGGATTGCGCGAAATCGGTGAGAAAAAGCGAAAGCGAGGCTGGCCCTTGCCTGATTTGGGTCACCGCCTGTATGAAGAAGCACCGATCACTTCCCGATCGAGAACGATGCTGCTCAAGGATAGCCCGGTTGTCGTTCTTTAGCATGAATCCCCATCTATGGGGAAGTAGCTTTTTTTTCAGTGGATATCGCCCAGGGTGACCACGATAAGCATCAGAATTCGGACTATCACTGCACGCTGGAATGATTGTCGAGACTTCTGCCGTAAGTATGATCAAGGGCTCCATCGGAGGATAACGCATTTGCATTCCGTTTCAATCATCCGGACTCTGTGAAGTCCTGTGGGGCAAATACGGGGAAGCATGGGGAAGAGATGGGGAAGTTTGAATATTTGCTCCGCATTCCATGTCGAAATCAGACTTCAAATTCACGTCTTGACACCGTCAGAAAATTCGACAAAGCTGTTTAACACGTTTTCAATACTCCATGTAGCAGTGCTCGACGATACACGCACGGGTGCCGACGTACCCCTATTACTATGATGATACATCCGTTGTCAACGAGCACTGCTCTTGAATTGAGTCTAAAAGTCAGGGCGATCTCCATATGCCTCCCCAGCCAACATACGGAGACAGCGGAAGAAATAATGTCTATCACGATCAGGGACAAGCATCACATACATACGCCATCGTCGGGATCCTCCTTCACGATTCCGGATCGCAGCCATTTTCCTCTCCTACGCCTAAACGGAGTCCCGATAGAGCAGGACCCCCGACAACCCACCATAGACCCTGATGCCAGTGCGGATAGGAACCCGGAAATTTTTGGTGAATCCCTGATGCCAACCGGATAAAATTTGGGTATATTTTTGGGATTGCCTGAGCGAAAAGTGCGGATGGGGACTGGTGGTTGGGCGAAAGCCTGATCTGGTCCGGATAAATTTTCTTTCAGAGGTAGAAATTGTTCAGATATGGGTAGAAAATGAGATACAAAAGCATATTTAAACAGCATATGCACCACATAAATATGTGCATTTGAACCGGGATTGTGGCATCGAACAGGCGCTGGTGCAATTCCTGAACGGCAAGAGATTTAGTCACTTCCCTCGGGCCTCAACAGCATCCTTTCTCTGCACATTTTCTGTTGCATCTCGAAAAAACATTAAACTTACATACAGGATGTGTGAAAGACGATGAATAGCAATGTAGCGCTGCTGAGATATGCAGGCGCCGCAGGCAGAGAAAAATTTGCTTTTTTCCCTTTTTTTTGGAGGCCTGATCCCAATGTCCGGATAAAAACCCGACTTTGGTGAGGCCTGAGGCCAATTCGGATAAGAACCCGGCAAAATGGGTACTCTGCGGTGCGGATAGAAATTTTTTGGGCGGCATCAGGCCTCTGAGGGGGTTGTCGGGGGTCCTGATAGAGCCTCCAACTGTGGGAGGCTAAGGGTAGTGTTTGATGACCGGACGGTGATTCGGTGTTCCCGGATTTTCTTCCTATAGCACCGGAGACGAAAAGCGTTGATCCAACTCTGTTCCCGCCGCGCTATCTGTGCACTGATGTGTTGGACTGTGCAGCACATGTAGAATGATTTCATGATAGCGAAGTATAGCGATAAAACATACATTGAAATGACAATGAACACCGGCATCATGTAAAGAAACTGCAGACCTCGAAAATAACCCCCAAGTACATTTTCATTGTCGAGAGCTAGAGAGCGGAGCTGGCGCGCTCGGCTTTGGTCCCTAACAGCAAGGAGTCTCCCGTCTTGAGTCCTCGCGGAACGCGGTGCCAGCCTTCGATTGGGCCTATATCCAAACCGTTCAGTCTGCTCGTCACAACATACGATGTTATAGGAACCTGACGCACTTATAGATCTGACTCTGAATACAGAGTCAATGGCGCAATCATGAAGGTTGCCGTGTGAGAAATTCCTCGTAACAAATGTCATGGTCTGGAAAACGAAAGGGAAGATGAGCTACAGACAATGATAAGGCAGAGAGAACGTACTCTTTCGCCGTTTGAACCGCTTACAACATCAACCATAGGTAGATCGACACTTGGTGGAAACACGACACTGTCCTGGTGTACCTTTTCTCCAGGATTGCGGTCCATCATGGAGGCAAGGAAGATACGAATGTAACGGAACAGAGTCATATGAATCCGGTCTATAAGACGGACTGACTCAAGGGAAATGAGGAACGGTCCGTTGTGGCGCTTGAACGAAACTCACCTTGTAGTGGAGTTCACTTTTCATTCATCGAGTCCCTAACTTCCCAAATCCCCACGGTCACGACCACAACCGTGCACTCGAGACTCCTTTATAAAGCTTCGTCTCAGCGCGTTCCACCATTAATCCTACGTCTACGTCAGTACAGAGGCATCCTGAAAAACGAACATTCCTGGTCAACTGCCAAGTGTAAGGAAGGATCAGAATTTAACGCACCTCTGGGTCCCGTTACTGCACCTTGGAGCACCGTTCGCCTCCCGGCCATATATTTTTTGGCAGGATTGAGGCGAAAGGTTGGAGTGGTTTTGGTGCGTAAAATCACGAAGCCTGTCATGTCACATCAGGCTTCTGACGATTATAGAAATCAGTAAGATATGACCCTATCGAGAGATGCAAGAACTCACCGTATTCCGTCTGTCCTGACCTGTGCGGTCGTCGGTGGGAACGATGTCAACGTCCGAGTCGTTTCGTTTCGGCCTGTGTGAAGAAACCTATATTTGTTCGTGCGTGCATCTAAAGCATGTGTCAATCCGGCAACTGAACAAGACACCGCAGTCCAGCTCCACCGCGTCCCTAATCCATCTAGTCTTATAAACTTAGAGTCTTGATGGACCCCACAATGCGCAGACTGAACACTCCTTGAAGCATCTCGGGAATATGATTCCGTTCTTCACTCTCCTATATATCGAACTTTCCGCCATGTGTCCCAAGTCACCTGCTCGGTTTAGCAGCGCTGATTCCTCTGAAGCGTTACAGGTTCTATTCTTATCTTATCCCCGTATCATCTCCCTCTCATCGCCGCAAAACAGCGCTGCCAGTGTTCAGCATAGCACGATGGTACCCATTGTCTCTTATATTTTCATCTGGTGTCATTATCACCACTGCTGGCGTGATTGGACCTCCCTCTCGCTTGCTCAAAGTCAGGAGCGCCGCTGTGATCGAATAACCATTGACCATCTGCTCCCTCTATCGCCTATGCACCTTCTTCGCCCCTCATATGGGCGCAGAATGGCGAAAAGTACCATCCGAGAGACATCGTGGGATGCCTTCGTTGCCGATATCTAAGTATCGGTGTGTGGTACTTCGCTGTTGAACCAAGACGGTGGGGAAGGAAGATATACTTATCTTGCTTCCTTCAGATCAACTGACTGACGATCATTATTGTGAGCTCGGAAGCTTGATGTACGTGTTCGACGACAGATGGTAGCTCATCATCTTCTTGCTTCAGGAGGTATGTTGAACGTTCGATAGCTACCCAACATAGGCAAACCTTGTACCAAAATCCTCGCCTTGTGATGCCGCTCACGGTGGCAAGGTTGCTCGTACGCACAGTTTCGAGTATTTGACCGAGAATCCCGGTCCAGACGACAGAAGTCCTCTCATCTCGCCGCGTGGACATCGAACGCTATCACTGTTTGTAAAAGAGAACGACAAAGAACTTTGATGACGAGATATCATGCGATGGTGATTGACGCGGTATGTGTACTTCGTTCTACGCGTATGCGTTGATTGAACACATGGCCCTTCAGGCAGTTCTGCGGCATATAGTTACCACCGTGTCCGGAACTCACCCTTTTCCTCATCCACTGGCCGGTTCCAGACAGATCGCTTTATAAATCCTCCACATGGTTATCCAGACGGATGGGGCTTTTCAGTATCGATGAGCGAGTATAAAGAAGAACCGCACAAATCTACATTCCGCACACTTCTTCGAAGTGCCTAAACGTGATCCACACCCCGTCTTCAAGCCTCGCCATGCGTTTCTTCACTGCCGTCCTCACCGCTATCGCACTCGCAGCTCCAGTATTCGCTAGCCCGACTCCTCTTCGCACCGTCGAGAAGTACCAGGGCCAGACCACCGGCAAGTACATCGTTAAGCTCAAGGATGGCGCGTCCAAGTCAGCCATCTTCAGCAAACTGAAGAACTCGACTGTCACCCATGACTGGAAGCTTATCAACGGTTTCGCAGGTGAACCTTCCTCGTTGACCTCATTCCCTATACGATTTGATATTCGGCCTGATTACAGGTGACCTCGACAGCGCAACTGTCAACCTACTCCGCGCCTCGCCCGACGTTGAGTATATTGCTGAGGATGGTATCGTCCACACGTTCGTCACTCAGTAAGTAGATGGTGTCCGTGTTACAAGAATGACTGACCCATGGAACGCCTCAGAACCAACGCTCCCTGGGGCCTCGCGCGATTGAGCCAGGATGCCAGGCTCAGCAATCAGGACACTAGGTAAGTCCTTCATCCCATTTGAGACGTATCCCCTGACCTTCACACTATTAGTGCTCTCACTTTCACTTACACTTATGATGCCTCGGCAGGCGCCGGCGTTGATATCTACATCATAGGCAAGTCCTTGAGCTCGTTTGGCTCTCGCTCCCAAACTAACTGGAGTTCCCTGACTCCAGATACTGGTAAGCTTTTCAGTCGTGCATGAAGTTTGCGAGGAGATGCCTAACTATGGGTCCCGTCTAAAGGCATCTTCACTACTCACGTTTGTCCTTTCTTCGTTCCATTGATTGTGCTTTTCTCAATATGCTTCAGTCTCAATTCGGCGGTCGTGCTCGATGGGGCGCCACCTTTGGTGGATATGCGTAAGGATTTCGCCTGATGTTTTGTCTTCATTCTCATAATAGGGAGTGTAGAAGCGCAGATGGAAATGGACATGGCACTCACGTTTCGTTAGTGTTTGTTTCACTTGTAGACTATGATTTTGTTCCTGACGCACTTTCGACAGCGGTACCGCCGCCGGCAGCCAATTCGGTGTCGCGAAGGTAATATTGCATCTGCATACAGTCACTATAGCATAATTCTTATATTGACATCAACTAGGCCGCTAACATTATCGCTGTCAAAGTGCTTAGCGATGGCGGGTATGCCTAATCGATCCTATGTATATGTCAAGGTCGCTGATGAGGGTCATTGGTGTTAGATCTGGCAGTCTTGCCGACGTGTGAGTTGGAAAGCTCGCGTCTCCTTGTCACTTGACATTAAATGACGGAATTAAGCGTCTCCGGCATCAACTGGGTCGCCACCGCTGCCGCCGCTTCCGGTCGACCCTCCGTTGCCTCTCTTTCACTCGGTGGTGGTGTTTCCACTCCTCTCGATAACGCTGTCACTGCTGTAGGTCTCATTAACACCGCTTACTCCCGCCATCTCACCCCGCACGTCACAGCTCACCGTTGCCGGAATCCATGTCACTGTATGTGCCATGCATATCAAGCCTTTTTGTTTTATTTCGATGCTGATTTGATGGTGGGATGGTGGCGAATAGGTCGCTGCAGGTAACTCCAACGCCGACGCTTCAACCACTTCACCTGCTCGCGCACCTGCAGTCATCACGGTCGGCGCCAGCACCATCGCCGATGCCCGTGCTTCGTTCTCCAACTTCGGTTCCGTTGTCGACATCTTCGCACCTGGCCAGAATGTCATCAGCTCTTGGATCGGCAGCACCACCGTAGGCTCTTATCCTTCCCCCATGATCGCTTGTTTATTCTAGAGCCATTCGTTCAGGCTACTAATAACATTTCCGGAACATCCATGGTGAGTAAAAAAAAAAGCACTGCACGTGGAGTTTCTCGATTAAATGTCTGAATAGGCTACTCCTCACATCGCCGGTCTCGTAGCATACTTGATCGCCAAGAATGGTAACAGCTCCCCCGCCTCGATCGCCGCCACAATCCAGAGCTTGAGCGTCAAGAACGCTCTCAGTGGCATTCGTACGTCTCTCACGTATATCTCCATTGTAGCCATTCCTGACTACTCGATGTTGCCCAGCCTCGGGGACTGTCAATTTCCTTGCCAATAACGCCTAAGCTCACAATTAAGTTCAACGGTTGGTGTCATTTTGGAGCAGACATCAAGGATGGAAATGGAATCAGGGGGACTCAAATGTGTTGTACAAGAAGTGTAGAATCGTTTTTTCATATTTCGTTGCGAGTTGGATAAGATGAAAGAGAAAACTATCTCGATCCGCAATCCCAAGAAGAACCTACGTTGGCAGAAACAAATCAAGAACTCCAAGGCAAGTTCATCTTGCGGCTTTCGACAATGATGCTCGGCCCGGCCCGGCCCGGATTTCTGCCGTGGCACATGGAAACTTGATTGTGTGGCTGTGCCCCGATCGTTCCTTGATTCTGACTTTGAAGGTGAACTCAACGCTCGACATATCCTCGATCTCCTGAAGTTTAAAGCTCTTATTCACGCAGAACATCTTTCTTCTTCCTTGCGACGACGGTTGCGATGTCCGATGAAGCACAAACATTGACTGCCGCTCCAAATCCTTCTATCGGTATGTACCACATCGTCCCTTTCGCAGCCTCTGACTCATGTAGAAAACATCTTCATCTTTCTAGATAGTGCATTGTCCGAGTACGGTACCCTCGGCGACAACCCTCAAGAACAGCTTATGCAGCTTTTAAACGAAATCCTCACGAAAATCAACGTCATAGTGGCACAGCTCGACACTCTTAATGCAACGTTTGCGGGAAACCACGCTGTGCAAGCGAACAATCCCGCACCCCCCCTCCATCCCAACCGCCAGCATAAGCGTTACCGAGGGGCCGTACAACAACATTGAACCAGGCTATACTAGGATGATCACTACGTTTGAAGGGGCTTCGAGGATGGCATGTTATGAGGGTTGTCGGTTAGGGGCTATCTAGCGGGACATGGGTCTTTGCAGAAATTGGAGAATTCTACACGGGTATCTGTGGTCGGATGAAGTACGTTACACCTACAATAATTGTCAGAGGTATCATGTACATGACGATATATCAAGACGTAATCCAACCATCATATTCGCTTTCGTCGTCGTTGATGGTAGTCTGAACTTCATCGCAACATCCAGAACACCTCTTTTCCTCGATTCAACAACTTTGACCCGCCTGAAAGCTAATTTGGAGAGTGCCTCATAGTGCCGGGATATCGAAGGATTGATTCATAGGTGAGTTGTCGCTGCTCATTGATGTCTTCCAATTGATTTTCACATTATTTCTTTGACAATACGAACTCCTCCGCTCCCTTGAGCCTAGACTTTTCGCTCCCTTTATCACGGGGCGAGTTCGTGCGTGGTGATATTGAGTGATTTTCGAAGCATTCATGAATTCTTTGTTTATATCCATTCTGTCCTGAGACCGAATCCCATTTTGGCTGCAGTGCGCGAAGCTCTTGGGACCGAAATGGAGCTGTTTCGCAGTCAATTCGCTCGAAGCGGGCACTGGAACGAAGGGCGATGGTACGCCTGACAGTTCTTGGCGCTGAGAGTTCGCTGAGGACTTCTTTGAGCAGATGGCTGCGCTATGGGATCCGCTCTACCAGTTCACATCGCACAGCTCATCCAGCGGCCGCTCAACGTATGCTCGGTTCGGGAGCATGGATTGATCAAAAGTCGTCTCTTGCGTAAGGCCAGAAATGGGATGAGCCAATGTTGTAGGTCTCTCTAGCTGCATTCATGGTATGTATCGCCGTCGTCCAATGGCATCAGGAACACAGACCACTGGAATATATCCCCAACCAAAACGATGTTTCGCTCTCAGCGAGTGTACAGATGAGTCTCTTGAAAGCGCCGAACTTTGGCTCCCTGACCTTTTGTCACAAGGCTCTCGATTGTTTACTCAACGCCCATATTTCTGGCTATCTCGTCTGTCGCTCCCATCTTCGCCGCCCCGACTCGGCTAAGCCCCCTCGAGAAGTTTCCGGGTAAGAAATGTGGAAGGTACGTCCTCAGGTTCGGGGGTAGTGCTTTCAAGACCGCGATGGTTGGTCAGATGAACAACGCGACCACCTCAAATAATGGAATTCATTAAACGGGTTTGTTAGTACGTACTTCTGGGTAATCTTGGGATACCATCAACATTAACGTTTTCGTGTTCACTGCAGGGAAATCCGACACGGGTTTTTTCCCCCCTCCTTTGTTCGTCCCCTTCCGTCGACTTTATCGCCGAAAATGGTACTGTGGCATTTCGAACAGACTTCGCTCATTAGATGCAGGACCAACGCTCGTTGGGGACTTGCTCGGATTACCCGGGAAGACAGTCTCTCGAGCCAAAGCACAAGGTCTGCTCTATCTTTCGTTTGAAAGTATCTCCCTCACGGTAAACATGTTAGTGCTTTTGCTTGTTCGTACTGCTACAACGGCGTTGCCGATGCAGATGGCGACATTTACGTTATTCATAGGTTAACAGTGTGACTGTTCGACTGCCTCATTCCACTGATCAACCTTTTCCTCTGTAGATACCGCTGTGTCTCGTGCTCAGTCTCTCAAATCATAAATTATTGATTAATTCTTATTATCTTTCGAAGGTGTTTACACTGCCAATGTACGCCTGACTTCGTAAATAATGGCTTCTCGATACTAGCTCTGAACGACAGTCCGACTTTAGCGGTCGAGCACGCTGGAGTGCGACTTTCGGCGGATATGCTTGAGTCTCCCACTCGCATGTTACTAGATTCGTCTACGAAACAGGCAACATAGGGACGCTGATTGAAACGGACATGGCACGCATGCTGCGTAAGCCCACATCTCGCAGGGAACTACACCGTCTTAATCACTGTAAAGGGAATATGGAATAGCTGCTGGTAGCCAATACGATCTTGCGAAAGTACGTTGTAGCATTTCTTTCTGACAACCGCCTTCGTGGATGTTTAGGCCGCTAGTATTATCGCCATCAAAGTCCTTCGCGACTCTGGGTGAGTTCACTCTTTTTCGTCGTTATAACGCGAGTGGGTTGATGGATCTGGTCAATTTAAAGATCAGGGATGATCGATGACGTATAAGTCTTTAATCTGGGAATCAACGTCACGGTGTGCTCACCTCCTCTCTCCTGGTCCCGTTGTCATCACCGACCTCCAAGCATGCTTCGCATGTCGCAGTCGGAAACTTTTACCTTGACCCTGGATTGACCTCGTCCGCTCGCATAAGTACGTGCAGCTGTTACCGTTGGTGCCACACAGCATGGTCGCCGACGCCCGCGCGCCTTTTTTGCCTTACGGTTCTGTGGGTGATGTTGTTACGCCTGGACAGTCTGCTATTAGTGCGTAGATCGTTGCAGCAGGCCACACCTCATGTCACAGGCCTCAAAATCGCTAACTTTGATCAGCGGCTATGGGAACTGTTCTCCTAGGGATATGGCGAGCCTGATTAAAGACCTGAGCATCCGGCGAGCTCTTAGTGGTGTTCGTACGTTCGTCTCATTTTCATATGCATTGTGCGTCTCTTGATGACTTATCGATGCCCGAATGCAAAGTTCATAGCTCGGGGGAATGTGAATTATCTTGTGAACAATGGGTATATATTGTACTTCCAGTTTGGCGTGGAGTCGGTGGTAGTATTCATTTGTTAATAACGCTCGAGCTGTTGAGCACGCGTGATCCTGCGTCATCTTGTAGAACGAAACTTCTCATTGTATTGAATAATTCGTCCTCGGAGATGTGCACTACGGCAACACTGGAGCTGTAACTAGGTAACCAACTAGCATGGGTCGGTTAAAAAGTGTCGAACAAATGTAATGTGCCAAAACGAGCGTTTAGTTATTGAAAGAAGAGATGGATGTCCCGAACAGACTCAACGTTGTCCGGAGCACAGAACGGATGAAGTTAGCTTAGCACCTAAGCCGACCGCTGATAGTACACGATAGCGATTGGGAGGGTCAGATGGTGAACCGTCGTATGGAGCGTATCCTGAAATGGGCGCCAAATGGAGGATGGTTGGAGTGAGCAACAGCGATACAACGTGCATTGGGAATAGAACGAAGCCCGGCGAGGCCGCGAACAACAAAAGCTTGAGCTTGAGCCAAGAACACCATTCAAAGTGGCAGATCTTAACTCCGAGGTGAAAGTGGAGCGAGGTGGATCCAGCTAGTTGTTACCGTCAGGACGAATCCGGCCGGGAGCATGATGTAGGTCGACAAGAGGCGTAAATAGCTCCGCCAACTTCCAAGGCAGCGTGAAGAGACGCTAAGAATGGCGCACATAAAACGAAAGTAGGAGAGAAGGTGTATTTAGGAGAAGATAGGGACGGCTGCAGGTTGGAGCTTGGAAGCGTGTGCGAAACGAGGCTGTGGGTTATCGATGCTGTGGTTTGGTAGAAGCATGTAAACCGCATGTTATGAGTTTCCAATGACATGGCGGCGGTGGTTTTCTTTTCGTCCCGTTCCGGCGCGGCAGTGTGCGGCAAGCGGTTGTTGTCATTTGTTATCCTGCGAAGCTATTTTCATCTGCTGATCAATCGGCACGTGTTGTGCTTCCAATTTAATGCAGGGTCCTCTCAACGTCGTCTACACCATCCTCCACGACGACGACGACGCCGCCCGAAACACGATGGCAACACCTGCCGTCGACCCTCTACGCAAACACCTGCTACGACTCATAGCGCGCTACGACGATGACAACAGGGATGAAAGCTATCGTGAAGAGAGCCTTGAGCTCCCGGCGTATGGGGAACCGAGCAATGGGGAAACCGAGACGATCTTGAAGGGGTTGGGTCGCATTGTTGAGCGGATGAAGAGGGCGGAGAAATGGTGCGATGAGCTGGCGATCGATCGAAGAAACATCCCGAACGGCAGCGCAAATTCGGTATGGATTCTCGTTCAACGCCGACGAAGTCAACGAGCTCATAATTTTTTGTCCTCAGATATTGATCTCCAAAAACACTTCTCCGATAATCACGATAAACCAGTGCCCCACGTGCGGACGCAATTCGCCTTCCCCAGCCACTGCCGCCATCCTCGCGTCCGTTCTTCCTCAACCTACCCCGCCATCAAGCGCCTTTGCCTCCGAGGCCGAGGAACTCAAATTCCTCCGTGTCCAAGTCAAGGCAATCGAGCCCCTGCGCGAACAGGTCGAGGAACTTTACCAGCTCAAGTCGCAAGTCGAGGAACTCCAGCTTCTTAAGGACCAGGTTCAGGATGTCGCGCGCGTGTGCAACGCCGTCGCACGAGGCGATTTGAGTCAGAAGATCACGGTTCCGGTTCAGGGTGTCGTCATGGTTCAGCTGAAGGATGTGATCAACACTATGGTCGACAAGTTGGGTCAGTTCGCGAAGGAGGTGACGAGGGTATCGCAGGAGGTTGGAACGGAAGGGTACGTATTTCCTCCCTTCATCCTTCAAGTTGGGTTTATGCTAATTGGCTTGCCTCGCGTAGAAAATTGGGCGGTCAAGCACTCGTATTGGACGTAGAAGGCACCTGGCGTGAGTTGACGGGCGTCGTGAACAAGTTGGCCGCGAACTTGACGTCCCAGGTCGGTTTTCTCATTTTCTTTCTCGTGATAGGTCTTGGCGCTAACTCGTATCATGTAGGTGCGCTCTATCGCCCTAGTGACGAAGGCCGTCGCTTTGGGCGACCTCTCGAAACAGATCGAGGTCGATGCACGAGGCGAGATACTGGATTTGAAGAACACCGTCAACGGAATGGTCGTCCGGTAACTACTAGTACTCTATCATTTCACCTGGTACCGCTACAACTGACGGAATCACAGGCTCCGCGCCCTGGCAGCTGAAGTAACACGAGTGACATTGGAAGTCGGATCCCAAGGAAAGTTGGGTGGTCAGGCACATGTACCAGACGTCGAAGGGGTATGGTTCGAGTTGGTCCGGAACGTACGCCATATTTTTCTCTTTCTTTGGCTTCCTAACTCATGCTCTCGTTCCCAGGTAAATCGAATGTGCTCTTCCCTCACTGACCAAGTTCGGTCGATCGCGAACGTCACCACCGCCGTCGCACGGGGTGACTTGACACAGAAGATCGAGATCTCAGTCGAGGGCGAAATGTCGACTTTAAAAGGCATGTCTTTTTACGTCGTTTCACAGTTTAGGTTCCTTACACGATTCAACATAGGAACCGTCAATTCTATGGTCGACCAACTTTCCGCATTCGCTTCTGAAGTAACTCGGGTCGCGCTCGAAGTCGGAACGCAGGGCATCTTGGGAGGTCAAGCTCGAGTTGAAGGTGTACAGGGTACATGGGCCGACTTGACTCGGAACGTGAACGTACGTGCATATGTTCCACTCTCGTCGCCACGGGCTGCTCACCATTCCATATGTAGAAAATGGCCTCGAATTTGACTGATCAGGTCCGCTCGATATCGGAGGTGACGAAGGCCGTTGCTCTTGGCGATCTTGGGAAGCTTGTCAATGTCGATGTGCAAGGCGAGATGCTAGACCTCAAGATGACCGTCAATTCGATGGTGGCGCAGCTCAGCACTTTGGCTAATGAGGTGACGCGAGTGAGTTTGGAGGTCGGGACGGAAGGGATTCTGGGTGGTCAGGCGTTTGTACCGGAAGTCCAGGGGATGTGGAAGGCGCGTTTTTGCTCTTGCTTTCATGCGAGAATTATGAAAACTGACATGGTTTGATATTCGTGCTAGGTCCTTACTGATAACGTGAATCTGATGGCGATGAACCTCACCAACCAAGTCCGCTCTATCGCTGAGGTGACGAAGGCCGTCGCCGGTGGTGACTTGACGAAGAAGATCGAGGTCGATGTGCGTGGCGAGATCTTGGAATTGAAGGAGACTGTGAACGGGATGACTGAGAGTCTAAGTGTGTTTGCTGATGAGGTGACGAGGGTCGCGAGGGAGGTGGGTACGGAGGGTCGGTTAGGTGGTCAGGCGAGGGTGACGAATGTTGGCGGAACTTGGAAGGATTTGACTGATAACGTGAACGTCATGGCTGCCAACGTGTGTACTTTCGTTCCTTCGTCGTCGCTCTTCGTCAGGCTGATTGCCGTTTTATAGTTGACTTTGCAAGTACGCACTATTGCTGTCGCCACTACCGCTGTGGCGAGAGGCGACCTCACACAGAAGATCATCGGCGTCTCCGTCTCTGGCGAGATGCTGAACCTCGTCAACACCATCAACGACATGATCGATCAGTTAGCCATCTTCGCGGCGGAGGTCAAGAAGGTCGCACGGGAGGTCGGAACTGAAGGAAAGCTTGGAGTGCAGGCCGAAGTTGGGAATGTACAAGGGATTTGGCAGGAGATCACGTACGTATTCCACTTTTTGTTGGAGTTAACCTTCCGTGAAACTGATAAACACTGGTTTCGTTCTCCTTGTCTTTAGACTTTCCGTGAACACGATGGCTGGCAACCTTACCACTCAGGTACGAGGCTTCGCCCAAATCTCCGCGGCAGCCATGGACGGCGACTTCACCCGGTTCATCACGGTCGAGGCATCTGGCGAGATGGATTCGTTAAAGACGCAGATCAACCAGATGGTCTTTAACTTGCGCGATAGTATCCAGAAGAACACGGCGGCGAGGGAAGCGGCGGAGTTGGCGAATAGGAGTAAGAGTGAGTTCCTGGCGAACATGTCGCATGAGATCAGGTATGCATATCCTTCTAATCACTGTTGGAAGGAGGTGGAGCTGACGTCGTCGATCACAGGACACCGATGAATGGTATCATTGGCATGACGGAGTTGACGCTGGATAGTGACTTGAACCGGTCGCAACGGGAGAGCTTGCTCCTAGTTCACAGTCTTGCACGTTCGCTGCTGTTGATCATTGATGATATCTTGGATATCTCGAAAAGTACGTTCTGTTCTACTCTCGTCCTTCGTTCAATATCTTATGACGTTTATCTGTTAACAACAGTCGAAGCCGGACGTATGACAATGGAAGCGGTATCCTACTCCCTCCGCCAAACTGTCTTCGGTATCCTCAAGACCCTCGTCGTGCGAGCCTCCCAGAACAACCTCGACCTCACGTACGATGTCGAGCCGGACATCCCAGACCAGCTCATCGGAGACTCCCTCCGCCTGCGCCAGGTCATCACTAACCTTGTCGGTAACGCAATCAAGTTTACACCCAGCAAGGTGTCGCGGAAGGGCCACGTTGCGCTGAGCACCCGCTTGCTCGCGCTGGACGATCAAAGTGTGACGCTTGAGTTCTGTGTCATGGATACGGGTATCGGTATCGCGAAGGATAAGCTGAACCTGATCTTCGACACGTTCTGCCAGGCGGATGGTTCAACGACGAGGGTAAGTTTTGTTTCGCCGTCATTTTTGGGATTGAATTCTGACGTCGTGCTTTATAGGAATACGGAGGCACGGGTCTCGGATTGTCGATCTCGAAGCGGCTCGTCTCGCTCATGCAGGGCAATATGTGGGTGGAGAGCGAGGTGTCGAAGGGGAGCAAGTTCTTCTTCACGATCACCTCGCAGATCAGCCAGAGCTCGATGGAGAGCACGCTTGGGAAGATGGCGCCTTTTGCGAAGCGTACGATCCTTTTCGTCGACACTTTGCATGATACGACGGGCGTTGTGACACGTATCAAAGAGCTGTCGCTTCGGCCTTACGTTGTGCACCAGGTCTGCGAGGTGGCAGACAAGGAGCGGTGCCCGCATATCGACACAATCGTAGTGGATTCACTCAGTGTGGTACGTGTTGATGGCCTTGTAATTATGCAGTTCTGATGATCTTTGAGTATAGACGGAATGTATTCGAGAATACGAACACCTGCGGTACATTCCCATCGTCCTCCTCGCGCCGTCAATGCCTCGCCTTAACCGTATGCTCTTTTTCATATCCCATTCTTCCTTTCACTCACATATCCTTGTTCCCAGTTAAGTGGTGCCTCGACAATAGTATCAGCTCACAAGTCACTACACCTGTTACCGCGCAGGACTTGTCATCGGCGCTTATCTCGGCGCTCGAGTCGAACACGGTCAGCCCCGTATCCGCGCCCAACGATGTCGTCTTTGATATCCTCCTCGCTGAGGACAACTTGGTCAACCAAAAGCTCGCTGTCAAGATCCTGGAGAAGTACGGGCACACCGTTGAGATCGCAGAGAACGGTAGTCTTGCCGTTGATGCTTTCAAGGGGAGGGTGTCACAGAGCAAGCCATTCGACATCATCCTCGTATGTTGCTTGTCTTTTACCCGTCGTGTTTCCACTGATTATTTCCCCCAGATGGATGTGTCGATGCCATTCATGGGCGGCATGGAGGCAACGGAGCTTATTCGTTCGTATGAAATGCATCGTGGCCTTCCCGCGACACCCATCATTGCGTTGACGGCGCATGCTAGTGCGTATATTTCGTTGTAATACAAGTTACTGGATCTCATAGCCTTTCGCAGTGATTGGTGATCGTGAACGTTGCTTGCAGGCAGGAATGGTGAGTTTTTCTGTGGTGGTTGTTCCGGATTATGCTGACATGAGCTCCTTAATCTCAGGATGACCATATTACGAGTAAGTCCATCATAATTGTTTCGTGACCCACCCTGCTCATCTCTATCCCATAGAACCCCTGCGGCGCGGGGATCTGTTGAACGCTATCAACAAGCTCGCTGGCGAACGCGGTGCTGCGAGGCACCTCCTACGCCGACCACCTCCGCTCGGGGGCCAGAGCTTCTGATCATGTATCATATCTTCTTTGTACCCAGCCTGTCCTCAGCCACCACCGTTCATTCCTACTGTCGCATGATTGGACATCCCGGATCTTCATTCTTGTTCGGTATTCGTTACTCACCGAATTCCTACGCCCTCTTGCTTCACCTCTCCATACCCATATCGTCTCAGCCCGCCGTATATCCTATTCCTTGCTGTCTCGTTGTACAAGTACCCCTATCTCATTCTTGCATTCACGACGTGCGTCCTAGGGTACTGCGTGCTAAGGGGCCTCGCTCGTTATGTGAGTTGTTACGTATGATACCATCTGTCTTGTGTTCTGTTTGTTATCACACTTGTATCAACTGAATTCATTTCTCTTCCCATTCTGAACAACCCGAAACGGAACCAAGGGGAAAAACTGCGAGGTTCTGGTAATATTTTTATTTGTTGTTACAGCTCGTTGTTTGCAACTGCGAGCAAGGATGTTTGCTCATCGTCACAGACGATGACCAGATACTTTTCTTCAATGATCTGGGCTCTATCTCGGATATCAACACATTCCCTTACGTCGTCTGCCTCTCCTTTGAAATCGTGTTCATCTAGCTGTGGTTCCGTGCACAACGGTATTCTTTTGTTGCCTGCTATATCTAGTGCTTTCCCTCTCCTTGCCTGGCACCTCCCTAACCCACTGCCGTTGTTATCTCCTCGAATTCTCAGTCCATCGTGTCGGATCCAAATCTTGCCAAAGTGACCGTCTGCGACGACCTCCAGATACCTACTCCTGCTACGCTGGAACATTCTACTATCGCTACACCTAATATTCGCACCGGACCACCCAGCCCGCCGAAACCTTGCTTTACCGAATCCAAGCCACGAGCTCTGGTTCCGCTGAGCACTCTCATGCAGATCAAGCAATTCCTCGACAGCAAATACGGTATTCCAGCCTAACCCTGCGTCTCACTGGTGTCATCGACAAGATGCTAAGTGAGCTTGATCACATGGAGTAGTGATGCGAGCTGCACGGGTGGCGTGGAGGTCTGCCCATCTAAGTTCTGCCGGCTTCACACAGTCACTCCCTCTGGCACCACTTCTTCACAAAGCCTACTTTCCCGGCCCCGAGAACATCCTCTTCACGTCTTCCTCCCAAACGTCAAGCTTCAGGCCGGCCTCCGAGCCTCCTCAAATGAATGTGAGGAAGATTTCTCAGTTTGGCCGGTGTCTTCTCCAACTCCCCAGCGGAGGCAATTCATGTTCTTCTAGCAGAACGCGAACCAGGCAATCAATGCTCTCGATTTCGAAGTGCTGGGTTCCATGCGAGATGCTCTGAGGGAGTGTTCTTTTCCACCAACGCGCTGTCTTCAACACCCTCACGGCCCTACCAGTGCGAGGTTGAACTTCCCATTCTTCAGCCCTCAGAGCATCACCAAGACATCTGCGGCATCTTAATATGCCAGCGAAATTCGAAGGTTCAATTTCAGCTGACATGGGGGATCCCAAATTATTCCGGTCAGTGCTTCCTCGTTTTCCGTGATTGAAGGCTTCTTCTAAATGTACTTCACTCACAGACAACGGTTACGATGCTCGTGTACGCCGAAGGCCCTCCCACCGACAAACAATTGTCGAATTTTCGACTTTGGGTGACTTGGGTGGCACCCACTTCGATCTTGGTGAGTTCTTGCTCAGTCTCTTCAATCTCGAGCTTTTTCTTGACGAATTATACTCACAGATAGCGGGTACGATGGGCCCTGTCACCCACCGTGCTCCGTTCGACCGCGAAAATTCGAACTTTCGATTTCGAGTCGCCCCACCTCCCCGGCTTCCACTCCCCACCTGACGAACATTCGCTTTTAAACACAGAAGACGACTTCGCATGCTCCTAGAAGGAAACACCATCTGATGCATCCCACCCATCGTCCTTGTAGCCACGGCCCCCACGGCCCCCTCCCCGTCCTTTGCCATATCAATCCCAACCTCCAGCCACCTGCCCCCGGCACCGTGCCCCTGCTAATTCTGGATCGACTCGTCATACATGTTGAGAGGCAGTCACTGAACGTGAGGATCGTCGATCCTCCGTTTTATCAGCCGTCTCGGTTGCCGGGACCGCGAGGATCGAGGATCCTCACCCAAACGTCAATGCCTAGCCGCCCGTCGCACAACTCTTCTGCGTATCATCAAGCTACGAAAATGAACTCTATACGAAGTTCGCCGGACAAAGCGAGCGCTGGTTGCATGATCTGAGGCCTGTCTTCTGGTGGGCGTCGAGGAGATTGAGTGATAGGAATTGATATATCTGATATAATACATGGACGACCTTTTGACCATCGTAACCAAATTTCTACGTAACAGGGCGATCGACACAAGGCCCTATGACTACGACGAAGTGGCTGGTGGCAACGGGGTTTTGTTGGGGAGTCGAGCGGGTAGTGCCACCCAGAAATGCGAAGGTTTGTGCTGTAAGACAGGAGAAACAAAGTCAGTCCACAAGATTCTGCGCAAGCCGAGCAAGGAAAGTTCACCGAAAACCGGAGGTGCATCATACCACGTAGATATTGTGGCCCTTCACATTCAGTTAACTCCCGTGTTCCTGCAAGTCATGCATGAAGTGATGGTGTTGCAAGTCTTGATGCAGCGGCGGCGACGGCAAAAACAATCCAAGACTCCGAGATGGTCGGCGATGCAGGGGGCCAGCATAAACTCGTCGCGTGATAAGCCCCGCCGGCAGTGGTGTCAGTGCAAGAGGAGGTGAATGGTCGGCCGCAAACGGCGAACACCACTACGGGTGCGTTCTCCTGAGCCTACGTCGGCGCGCCGTCGATGTTGGCTACAAGGAGCATCTTTTCGATGCTCAGCGCGAGCATAAGGTTCTCCAAAGAACGTGAGCGCGATGGAATGGAAGAATGTCTCGAAGAGCAGATTCCGCTAGCACTACAAATCCAGCGGCACATGTCACCCTGCAGTTGAAAGAGGAGAGAAGTTGCGTCAAGGTTAATGATGCTGGTGAATATAGGGGAAGTCGGAAGGGCGCGGACGACGGGTCAGTTTCATAATTCATTGATCATCGCGTCTCGAGATCGATGTTGTCATAGTCGCAGTAAGCATCGTTGATGGTTGAACAAAGAAATCTAAAAATGCATTTAGACCGCAAAAACTTCGGGTACGGGGAATCGAACCCCGAGCTGCCGCGTTAGACTGGAGAGCGCTTGTTGAGAGGCGGCAATGTTAGCCGTTACACCATACCCGAGTTAAGTCATTCTTCTCCCCATTAACCTTCATTCTAATCATATCTTGGTGGAAGCGTGGTGCAAAGATGCCCATATAATTATTGAGTGAACGCGCGTCGAATGATGGCGTGGATCGATAAGTAGAGCGTGGAACATGAAAAAGGACGCTGGAGTCAGAATCAGCCGTCGTTCTCACTAGCGGATGGTAAAAGACAACGTACTCTGGACGTGTCCGAATCCGAGATGCGAGCGTTGTCGAAAAATGGGAGCCAAGAACGAAGAGGTCCGCCTATTCGAGGTGGCAATGCGCATACTTTAGCGTGAAGAGGGATCGACACGCTAGACGTTCCATCCGTTCGTAGTCGCAATCGCCGTAAAGACAGGGATTGGACCGAAGACATGGTGTATCAGAGTATACGTGGAGGTTGAGGCAGAGAATGAGAGGCAGGGGTTATCGAAGACCAGGGCGGGGTGGTGGTCACGGCAATGGTGAAAGAACGGAGCCCCACCATGGAGTAGGGATCTACGCGATCTGCGACTTGAGGTTCGGCATGGGCTGTGAGAAATTTCGAAGAGGACGTGGGACGTGGAAAGGAGATGTCCGCCTATACAAGGTGGCAAGGTGCGCACACGTGTCAACAGTGGTGACGAGGGAATGACGTTCTCCATCGATTGTCGCAAGCACCGCGAAGAAGGTGAATAAATCGATGTCACGGATGTATTGGAGGTAACGTTGGTGCCGAAACTGTGGGAGAAGTTAGGTTGTCAAAGGCTAGGGCACTAGCTGGTAACAGCTGTTGAAAAGAGACAGTGCCATGCCTTGAAGTATTGATCTGTGCGACTTGACGTGGGATTCAGTAAGGGAGGGAGAGGGCAGTCGAAGGAAGAGGATGCACCAGCGAGACCGCCACAACCAAGACCACCTCCGTCTGCTATACCCGACCAAACCCTAAGGAATAAACCCCATGAACCGACATCAAATTGCCTTAATTTCGATTCGCCTCAAATCCTTCATGCTGGATATTATACGACGTTGTTATAAGTATATAAGCAGAGAAAAGAGTGTGGCATGCACCTTTCAATCTTAGATATGTACCCTGGCAGAGTAAGCATGCCTGAGCCGCCGAATTGTGTGCACAAGTGTTTCGGAGGGAGATTCGACTTTCACATACCACGATCGCGAGCCTCCGGCCGGAATGCAGATTGCACGGACACTCGCCAGTATGCATTTGAGAGATGGCGGCGGCGGCGGCGGCAGGAACAAGGAACAAGGAACAAGGAACAAGGAACTTGAAATCTCAGGCCGAGTGGATCGAGCGCGAGTGGTAAATAGTGCGCACACTGGGTGCGTAATTCAATATCCCTGTACAAAGGATCGAAAGGTTATGTTATAACTCGAAAGATATCGAATAAAGGAATACCTTTTCAATTCTTTTCAAGTTTCCAGACAAATAGTGTGGAGTTTTGCGCCCAGTGTGCGGGAAAGAAAAGGAATTTGTGCTCTCCCCGAGACGGGCGACAAATTACAATGGTGTTGGTTCAAGTTGAAGTTGCGGAACGTCCGGACCGTCAGGACCGCGCGGCAACAATCGTTGCACCGCCACCACATATTCAACCCATCTCGATACCCTCGCATCAAACTCTGAAGCTTGACGTTCCCTTCTTGCCATTCGCCGAACCATCCATCTCACAGCGCCTCATTTTTCTACTACTCCCCAATGCAAATTCTCTGCCTCAACGCCTGTCACCTATGTAACGCTGAACCTCTCGATCTTCCCGCACCTCACCGGTACCTTCCCATACTTCGATGATACAGCTAGCCAGAAGCATGTGCATATGTTTACTTTGGCTGAAGCCTGCTGAACCTTGAACGCTCGCAACTTGAGTACTGAGACGCCACGCACCTCTATTCCCTTCTCTCATAAGTACAGGTGTCCGAGCTCTCAAAGTAACAAACACCCTCTAACTCGACTCTGTCGTCTCTTTCGCTACAACGAGGGCCATAATAGTCAACTACGAGTTGTGTCATGGTATGTGGTCTATCATCAGGAAGTCAGATACACCGTACACCAACACTAACGGTCTTACTCGATCAAGGAACAGGGCTCCATAACCACTTGTTCACGCTACAACCTGTATAAGTCGTGGAAACATCAGTTTCTTTTTTCGAATACATACACTCGCGGACGTGTATCCCGGGCTCCAGATCCTAATCGAATTCATATCAATGTCCCTTCTCTCCACCACTTCGCAAAATTCGGTCTTCGCCGCTGGGTTATTCAACGAACTCATTGTTATCTTACCGTCCATGTTTCTCGCATACGAAACGTACAGGGATATTCACCGTTCACGCGGGAGATGCTGGTGTGATTCGTACTGTCTCCGAGCCTGCCATTCGTATGCTCATTCACGAATACAAGGTTCTTTGCCCCATGGTCAGTGCTCGTACCTTCAACCATCTGTCGCCAACATCTGGTAGCCCGTCGAACACCCTTTCTCCCCAACGCTATCAATATTACGGGGGTATTTGCATCTGCTTACAGGATCGATGTTCGCATCTTCCTTGCCATGAGTGATGTGAATGAATTAGGTCCCCACAGAGCGCTCAGCTCTATTCACTTCCCCCTGATCCCCAACGATAGCGGTGGAAGCACACCATGTATATGACGTGGCGACAAAAGGGCGGTATTGTCTTTTCTTCTGATCAAATCTATCTGCCCTTCTCCTTTACACTTCTCATCGTTCTACCCGACGTCTTCCTTCCACTGCCACTGCCTCGTCCCTTTGCCTCTCCCAACGACATCTCCATCAACTTCGATCTGTGGAGACATTTTAAGCGCTGCATACAGCATTCGCGGCGTTCTGGTTCGGCAGAAGTGACCAGGCTTGAGCTTCTCCATCTGCTGAGATGGATTCGAGACTGGAGGAGTGGAGTTTACGATGCGAAACGTACGTATTTCCGAAATTCGTGTGGAAGATTGCTGAGGGGGGTCCCCCGCAGAACTTGTTGTCTCACTGGAAAGTTCTCATGGCCGACGAGGCTTTTTTCTCTTGTGGTGCTTGTGTAAGAGTGCGATGAGAGTTTGATGCATACATGTATGTTGTATATATTTTCAAACATTCTCCACATGTGCGTGTCTTCGTCCTTTCGGGTGATCTGGGCCCTTATTCACTATTTTCGCAGTCCCAGTATCTCTGTTTGAATATACGCATTACACGCTTCCCTCATCCATCCAGCCGACCGTTCTTCACCACTGTCGTCTAGTACTCGGCCCACTACTCCCTTGATCTTTCGATATATTGCTGATACCCCCATTACTCGTTCGTGCAACCCCCTTCTGCTTTCCCATATGGTCCCGAATCCTGATGGCTATGATTTTGTCTCTCAATATCCGGTTTTCCCGGTGCTGTCATCGCTCCTCTCTCCCCATTCTATTCCTCCTCATGCTCCTCATTCGAATCCAAACTTCGCACCTTTACTTATTTGCAGAGGCGTGATGCATGGCGTTCTTGTGGTTAGCTATGGTGTAATGACTGACATTGCCCCCTCTCTGGAGTCAGAGCCGCGACTTTTGGTTATAAGCGGCAGCTAAAGTTCACTGTTCCTGGAGGCCGATGATGAGGGTGATGGATGAAGCTGCTCCCGTGTCGATCAGATGGAGTGCTTCTCCGTATCGACATTTGATACACACCATGCTTTATTTGCTCTGCCGATGTTCATTTGCTCCGTGCGCCATAGATATCGACACTCGTTTCCTCAAGTCCTTCTTTTGATATCACAACTATCCTGAAAGTCAGTCGTGCTCAAGACCATCAACCTCCGTTATCCAATTTCCCTCGTTTGTGCATGTCCACTATCAGGGATGCTTGTCACCGTGATCCTTGCCCAGCAAGAACGGTGTTGACATCTCGGCGCATTGTTTTATAGTCGATCGAATATCAGGGTCACCACTCGTCCACCCATCCGCGAAACGATCATCTGTGGTCGTGTTTTTTTTTTGCTTCTGACATTTCGTCTCCTGTTTCAGTATATGCTCGAACTTTTTCGTGCTCATCGCCCGCCTCGCCATACGCACACACACACACTTGAAGAGGCTGACGAGAAACTGTAGTTCGTGGGGGTGTTTAGTAGGGGCTTTCAGAACAGCAAGACGGTGCTTGCTGTGAAGGAATGGCGGCACTTCTCCGGAACACATCCATGATCGAAAATTATGGTCGAATAATGTGGTCGAATAATCGAGCCGATGTACGTCAATGTCTATTCTGATCCAGATGGCATTGAACGGGCATGCTCGGCACCTTCTGTCTGAGCTCGAGCACTTTTTTCAACTGAGGTAAGATGTGCAAGGATCCGAGCGTAGCGTGTTTGTGAGTTACTTAAAGAGTCCGGGAATGAGACGAAATAATATGGCACCAGGTCCATAAACAATAGGACGTATTCATTTTCGAAGATAGAACAATGTGCTAATAGATCCGATAGACCTCCCACTTTCGCCAGTCCGCTCGTTTCTTCCGCGGCTTACTGGCGCCGGCGGTTCCCAAATGTTTATCGCCAACCTAAAAGCGAGGCACAAAGTAATGCTCTTGGAGCAATGAATCTCCACCGCGGAAATGAAGTTGACAGGGACACTGGTCACGATTGCGGTGGTGGGTGCACAAGTTGTCGACGGAGGTCCACTACTTGCCTGGTCAGCTTAAGCACAGAACAAAGTCTTTACAAACGTGACAAAAAATACATCGTGTCGTAACAGTATAGCGGCATTACGGTCATCCATCTTATAGTTCGTCGTCTCTTGGCTTCACTTTTCAAGGAATAGGATCACATGCTTACTCCTACACGCTCTGCTTCTCCTTCTTCTCGTCCTCAAGAGACACTGGGCGTGAGCCATCCTTCTCGTCATGTGAATCGACAGCTTCAACGTCTTCTTCAATGATTGCATCGTCTCTTGCAGCACCCTCCTCAAACGCAGCCTTGTGCTTCTCGAAGTGGGAACCATGTTTCCTTCGAGCACGATGATATGTATTAGCGGGTACGCATGGATAGATTTGTACGCACTCTGGTCCGATGATTGTAATGAAGACCACAAACGCTGCCACCACGCCAATCAGAATACCTTGAACCTAGAACGAAAGATTAACTTCGTGACACGCCACCAGCTGAGGAGTCATGCGTACAGTAGCATAATCTGGAACATCCATCGGTACTCCGTCTTTGAGAACCGTCGTCCTCAAGTTATCACCTCCAGCTGAAAGGGAATAAAAGAGGTTACAAGGTCAATTCAAGATGCGCTTGGTAGTTCCAAAAGACTTGGACACGCACTGGCTTCGATCTGGGAAGCAGCTGAAGAAACCATCTGCATTCGAGAAGACGCAATGCAATCAGCTTCTGGTGCAAAGTCTGGGGAAAGAAGTCGTGCATACGTTACCGAGCTGGTACGCGACGCCCGGGAAGGTCGCACGGAACGCAGGTGGCGACATCTCAGCCAGTTGAATGGGGATCTAGGGAGAGCATGTGGGATTGTGACAGAGAATGTGTCATGGAGGACGTACGACACCCCAGGCGCCTTGGACGCCGAATTGGATGCAGAATGCACCGGCGGAGAGGGCGCCGAATGTCGAAGGGAGGATCCAAAGCGGGATAAAGGCTATTATGGACGAGGTTCGGTCACCTCAGTAGACATTTTGATGAGGGGAAAACCTACCACCGATAAGAAATACGAAGAGGCTATAAATGTAGTGTCAGACATATCACGACAGACGAACAGATGATAAGCATACACGATCGTCAGGCGACGGCCAATGTGTTGACTGATGTATCCTGCGAATGCTCCACCGCTGTGGGGTATGTTAGTCTATCTCTTGATCACACGTGTGTCCATACATACGCGATTGCTCCCTGTGCGGTACTATGAGTAAACTTGGCTTACTTTTAAATAGAATGAAAGACCACATACGCAGTTTCCAATGATAGTCGCGACGGTTGCATCATCAGGGGAGAACCCCTTTGTGGTCTTGAGGTACGTGGGATATAAGTCCTATGACATAGGACCGGATCTCACGTCAAAAACTTGTTCCTAAAGATAGCCAAAAAATGCAGCCTGAAGCAACACTGACCTGTGAGCCGTGCGATAAGAAGTTGAAACCTGGATGACATACAGCTGGTCAGCGAAACGACAAGGGGTTGTTTTCAACGTCAACCCACCGGTCATGAGCAGGACAGCATATATACATAACAGCCAATGCGTTTTCAGCATCTCCTTCGTCTCACGGAGGAAAATCTTCGTTTTCTTGCTCGTATCCGTTCCTCTAGCCTTCTCAGCTGCTTTCGCCCGCAGGAAAACCTGACTCTCGGGTAGAGCAGCTCGAACAAACGCAGCGAACAACGATATACCGGATGCCGTCCAGAACAGACTTCGCCAGTCAGCTGCGGTATTTGGAACAAGCTTCAAGTTGATACAGGCAGCCAGGAGGTACCCCACCGCGTATCCTTGTTGCAGTATTCCACTCGCGAGGCCACGGGCTTCCACCGGGAGGTTCTCCAAAGCCGTTGATGCTGCGAGTCCCCACACGCCACCCATGCCAACACCGAAGAGCGATCGTAACGCCAAGAATTGTTTGAACGTCTGGACAAAGCCCCCACCGAGCTGAAGGACTGCGATGAGAACGAGATTGGCGACGAGGGGCCATTTCCTTCCAAAGCGATCGGAGATTACACCAAATATTATCTGGTGAAGGGCAGATTGTCAGTCGGCATTCAAACTCGACGTGCCAAGCTGTACGTCGATCGTGATCGTGACGGGATCGACTCACCGCACCGACCGTTCGGAATAACAGTGTAAGTGTAATTGCAGTCGTCTGTGAGAGTGAATTCAACATTAAAGCTGCTTCTGGGCTGAAAAGTGTGGGGTACGAACGATATCATGAGTCGGTCGATCGAATTGCTTTTCGAGTGCTCCAACACTCAATGTGACTGAGAAAAAGTCGATGGCATCGCAGGTCCATGCTAGCCACCTAAGACAAAGACGATGATAAGCATTGAAGCCAAGGAGGGACCGGATGTCAAGGGATGTCAATCGAGGCAAGTATCTGATCAAGGGGACTAAAAAGCTTGGATGATACGTACCCGGAGAAAAAGAGCGCCCATTGAACCCAAGTCAACTCCGCGAGCACGGTGAGCAGTGGTCTTGCGTCCTCACGCTTTTCCTTGCGAGGGATGAGGTTTCGAAGAAAGTAAGGCGCCATGGAGGAGAATACGCACTGCTCGAGAAGCCCATGCATGCTTCTGCTTCTACTTATACCAACAGGACCGTAAGAGCGAAGAATCGTAGGTAACGTGAGGACAACTATCTCCACCGTTGTCCCCATCCCTTCTTCGGCAATCTGAAAGAAGCCTGCCGTTCACACAAGGTTGAAAATTGATTGATGACAAGTCGGTCAGCTGAGCTCTCCTAACCCCATGTCGGCCTTCTTCCGTCACTGAAGGCAAAGGCCTATCAAGCGACATTCGCTTCTCATTTATTGACGGCCTCGAGATCCCCAAGCGTGGTCGGATGGAGCTTGTGACCGACTTTCCCCACGGGCAGAAGAGGTTGGGGTAAAGTGAGATGAAGCAAGATAAATCATTCTACCGACAACACATGCGGTTCGGTCAGCTAGCCGCTTCTACCGTTTTACCTTTTTCCCCCCTCTCCGCGTCGTCTTTTTATCGGTCCTGGCATCCCGATTATCGCCATCGTCAGCTTTACGCTTCTGGCCTGTCGGTGCGGTCGACTTGATGCTGACAATCGTCGACGCCTTCCCACCTGTCCTCGCGATGTGTGTGACCTGCGTCTCCGCAACGGTCCAGTCGATAGTAGCGTCATCGATGGCATACCTATAACGAAATTTCATGTTATTACGATCCTAAAGAATGCCATCAAGTGATATTTGATCATTTGGCGCGAAAAGGAACGCACTTTCGAAGATCGAGGGAATCAATCATCTCCCTCTGCTTTTCCCGCAATGCGCCGGTGACTTCATCGCCAGCCTCGTTCAATTCGTCCTCCAAACTGACTGCGACGGGCTTCCAGTCTGTGGATGTTGGTCCTTGTGCAGCAGATGCCGAATTCGCAGACACGTCGGGCAGCTCGGCACTGATCGCAGCTTTTTGTATGTCCACGAGACGTTTGCTGATTTTTCGGATGACTTTGACGAATAAAGCAAGTCCCTGTGACACGGTGATTTGGAGCTCGGTCTTGCATAGGGTATTAGATTAGGATGAGACCGGCGGACGAAGACGGGAAGAATCTCACCTCAACCTCCTCGATGGGCTTGCGCTGCAAGCCAAGAGCTAAGAGGATAGAGCTCTGGACGGCGCTTAACCGCACGTCATCGCCGAGTCTCTTTTGAAAATAGAGCGAGGCTACGGTTGGAAGGAGATCAAGGATAACGTGATAGTCGAGCATGTTGTTCGCGTATGATTCGAGACGCTTGAGGTCAAATGGCGTGAGGAGGATCGATAGCTCCGAGACAGCCAGATCTGCGAGATCCTTGTTCAGCGGAAAAGAAGACGAAGCAAGCGATCACGGAATCGTTCCACACCTTTCGCTTTATCCTGGTCATGCGCTTTCAGACCCGCGTTAGCTGCCTCGAGCACGCTCAGAGCGGTCACGCTTCCAAACTCTCGAAACTTGAAAGACAGAAGTGAAAGGAAGCGCTTGCGGAAATCTATAAAGAGCGCCCAATGTCAGTATCAGAACAACGAATATCCTGAGACTAGTTCATTCAATCACCTTTTGCGAACTCTCCAAGCCACTCAAGCTCGCTCTCCACGGAACTGTTAAGACCTCTCACCATAACGCATGCGTGCTCGCCAGTGAGTTCGCTCGTTGTCTGCCGGATATACAATGGCACGTATCCAGCTCGTTTCCAGAATCTGTAAGTCTTCTGTCAGTAATGAACGTAAACACGATACGAAAATGCTAGCTTACCGTAGCAGCTGGGATGTTAGCCCATACGAGACGCCGAGGTAGTCCAGTGCTTCCGGCTTGCGCTCCGTCAACCGTTGTAACAGTGGCGGCATTGCGGATACTGCTCTGACGGTAGGCTTATCAGTGAGCAGGTCCGTTTTCTAAGGAACATTGTCAGTGATTAGATCGACACCTATATCAAGCGAGAACTCAAGCAACGCACCGGATCGATAGCAGCCGCATCCGGATACTCTGTCTCCATCTTCGTCGACTCATCGAGATTGAAGTATTCCCCGCTATAGAAGGAGTTTAGAGCCTGCAACGCTCTCGATCCGTAGCCCATCTGTGAAATTAAAGCACGGACGTTAAATACCATCGTCAAAAGCTTGAGAATCGAAAATCTACTTACGTTCGCATAGTCGGGGTGACACGCTATTCTGACGACCCTCGCCCCGCTCAACATGCCAAACCTTCCCTCCTGGAACTGCTGGCTAATGAGCCACGGAATCATGTCCCCACCAGCCCTCAAACCCCTACCTAAGCCGTCCATAATCGCCTCCTTGCTGATATTCCCCTCTAGGGCGACCTGCAGCACCACCAGCGGCTCAGGAAGATGGCTCTCGTCGTCCTTTATGGGCGGAAGAAGCACGAACAGGTGGTGTGCTGGAGCATCCGAGAGGAGCTGGAGGTCGTTCGGTTGGTTCTTGTAATGCGACGCAACATATAGTGCCATCATACGCTGTAGGAACACCTCGGACGCGGGATGGTAGCTGAAAAGCGTGTCCCTGCTGACGTAGAACAGCTCGCACGTCGATGGGTGCGGGCACCCCTGTGTCGGAGCTTTGGGGATAACGGACGCATCGAGGCAGAGGACACTGTTGAGCCATTTCTCGACCTTGTCGCCGGCGGAGTACCGAATGGGTGTCTCGAGCTTGATTTCCCGCAATGTACGAGCCTTGGGCGCCGGTTTGTGGGTGGGCTTTTTGGAGGAAGAGGCGGTGGTGGCGTTGTCGTCGTCGTGGTGTCCACCCGGGAGGTCTTTGGTGAGGGAGGGACGGGTGCTCTCCCGGAGTTGTTGGATGAGTTTGAGGGAGAGAGAACGGCCGGTGCCTTCGTAGCCGTTGATGGTGGACGCGAGGAAGACGAGGTAGGGACCGATGAGGTTCTTGACGAGTGGTAACGGAATGGCGGCTGCCTCGTCGATGACGACGAGTTCGGCCTGACCGAGGACATGAGCATCCTCAGGTTGGATATACTGTGGCCATAACGTAAGTCGGAGGATGTACGGTACGAATCTTGGAACACACCTGTATCGTCTGCCGATGCTCCTTGAACACGTTCACCCTCACGATCGCCTTGTTGAAATCCGGGTTCGTGCTTTGAGCGATGTCGTAGTCGAGGTGCTCTTCGTAACCCAACGCGTCCATACCCTTGAAGATAAACTCGAATAGGGTCTTCAAGTTCTCTGGACTCGGACTCGTGACGAAAATGTTCGAGTAGCCATGCGCCAAAGCCGCAGCGATCGCCAACCCGAGAGCAGCGCTCTTTCCCCGCCCTCGAGCCGCCGTCAACGTCACCGTTGAAGAGAGTGTTTTTTCTGCGATGGCGTCGATGAATGTAAGGATCGCCTGCGCTTGGTCTATCGTCTTGGCAAGTTTGATGAGATCCCCGGCTGGTTTCGTGTCCTCGAGGGTAGCCTTCAACTCCTTCAACTCTGACTCGACCTCCTTGTTCTTCCCTGGTGTATCTTCTATGGGCGTGATGTCCTTGCCGCGCGACAGAGGGAGTACGTTCAGTTCGTCGTCCAACACGAGACAGTCATCACATGATCCTAGAGACAGGATGAACCGTTCGTTGAACCTGGCAACGACAGAGTCATGGGAGGAGGTTCGGTAGCGTGCGTGGACATCCTGCGGTTCTTGGTCAGAAGGAGAATGGGGACGACAGGCCGGAACGCACCATGGTCATAGTGTACAGCTGCTTCAACGAGGTCATCGTCTTGAGCAGCAGAACCACCAATCCTCCACCCTCCACCGTCTCTATCGTCCTTGCAAGTAAATTGGGCGTGATGGCTTCAAAGTCCTGGAGAACGCACATTCCGTATGTGTTTCCGAGGATCTTCTGCGACTCCTTGTAATAGCTATAGCATCTTGTCAGAAAAGGTGAAGCATAGATCGAATAAGACACGCACGTATAACGAATATCGGTAACGGTCACGAAGATTTCGAATGGATTTTGCTCGTTCGGCTCCCGCACACCTCGTTTCACATCCCTCTTGATTTTTGCCTCTCGTTTTTTCCGATGACTGGAAACGAGTAATTAGCTCGTGTCTCGCTGAGTGGATCTAAAACAACGTACCTCGTGAAGCCAAGCTCCTTCTTGTAACACCACAACACCGAGGGTCGAGCCGACACCCTGGCTTGCGATAGAAGGAAATGTAGATTAACAATCTGATGAGTATTCATTCTTTTCAGCTCGCTGGTTCATATAATTGTGTGACTGACCTGATCCCTCCCCTTGTCTCCTACGAGAACTATGAATGAACGATGATTCTTCTTGACGTTATTGTTGATTAAGATCGGTATGCGGGGGTCGAGTTGTTTCCGCATTCCTGATGTTCGTTATAGTGGTAGAGAGAATGAAGTTAGTTATTATACGGAACGCATGAAAGGCGGTGATGAGAGGATCAAGAGGCGACCTCAAAGCTCGATCACAATTTTTTTGATTTCCCACGAGCCGCGGCCCGATTGTGCGATTGCCTCCGCATTCCGCTCCGATATAATTTAGGTCCACAACACTCACCATCGCTCACGACAGTTCACGCGTTGACGTTCAGGACCTCATATTGGTTCAACAATATGGATTCCGCTGCTAAATCTATTTCATCTCGATATAATTGGAACTCTGCCTGTATGTGGTTTAAGACCATTGTAATGCAGCTCATCACCATTTGAGGATCTAAGGATAGCGTCACTTGACGCAGCATCTGGTGGTTCTCACAAGTTCACTGCCGTATCAAGCGCAACGTAATGTTTGAGCCGCCCTTAACATACGTTTGCCACAAAAGATTTGGCGCTAGGGCGGTAAGCAGCACGAGCTCAGACGTTCAATAACCCCGACGTTTTCGTCCTGTCAATTCGAGCTCCACCAGCACAGTCGTTACGCCTCTAATCTGCGGACAATGGTAAATCTGTTCGTCCGCTAATGCTCATGCCGAACGCGCGGTGAACCCCAATCTGGAACTACGCTTGGCCAGTGGCCACCTCTGAGTCATTGTCCTCCACTCTTGGAATATGGCCATTGGCTATCTTTGACACTAATATATATATGCTTGTGTGTTTCGACAAAGCACTCGTCAAGTTGTCCAAGCTCAGGGCGATACTCTGCTAGCACTCTCGCTCATTAACTTTCTGTCAGTCTATCCACCACCCTAACGCAATGTCGCCGCAAATTCACCTTGAAGTCCCGGCTTCTACAGTATTTCTCTACTCTCGTCGCTCGTGCGAAAGCCTCGGGGCACCTCTCTCCCCCACCTCCTCTATCAAAGGCTGCTTCATCCGATCGCGCCCAACTTCTGCTGTATTCTCAGAATACGAGTTCAGCGAATTCTCGGGAATAGATCGTTCAAACGGTAACGCTTCTCCCATCACCAGCGAGGACGAACATGGCCCCACACCCCCCGGAATCAATGCCGCTATTGATGCCACCGCGCGCCGGGCCAACGTCGGCCAGTCAGACACCCGCAGCCTCGTTCCATCCACTCGCAGCCGCATGCGGATCGTTCGGCGCTCAGATGCCGATATTGACGAGGAGATAGCCAAGATTCTTCGAGAGATGCTCGAAATCTAAGCGCAAGGGAAGAAGGAGGAGACGAATTCAAAGGATGGCGACAAAACCGTGGTGAAGAAGGCCGTCGAAGGCACAGGTGCTCGCCGTCGTACTTGGAGGTCATACAAGGCCATTCGCAAGACGGTCTCCAGCATCCTCCATCCGATGGAGATCCACGCTGCCTCGGTCGCTACGACGACCGGAGGCGCTGACACTCCCGGTAGTCCTGAACGTCCCGTCGAGCGCCTCAAGCCCTCGTCGGCATCTTTGTTCAGCAGACGCCGCAGGACCATAGTCTCCTCTGGCGGAGAGAAACCCAAAGGAACCAAGCTTGGCCAGCGTGCTCGCGCCCACACTGACGCAGTCCAGTCCCGTCCGGCACTCCGCCGCTCTAGGTCCTTCTCAGGTTTTACCAATGTCCTGAGCGTTATTAACGACGACGACGATATGGATGAGGCTACAACAGAGGCGAGCGGGCTTGTTGAGGTTATTAGGCGTCGATGGGCTTTCGAGGAGATGTCGTAGGAGGACAGTGGAAGCCCTATCCCGCATGATATGATAACGGCGCTTTGTAGGCGTGTAAGATGGGCTTCTATACGTACCACCGAAATAAACAGATCAACATGCAGGAACCGCTCATGCCGCAGGTGCTGGAAGTGCTTCGGGAAAGAAACCGCGCAACGAGATATAGATTGCGACCTTGAAAGAGCCGTTCTCATGAATGAATGGATACTTAGATGTATAACTCGGAGTCGAAGGAATGAAAGGACTCTTGAAGTTGAAAATATCGGCCCCCAATCTCGCGCCTGACAAATCACGTGGTCGCTTTCGATCAAATTCCGACGTCGCCGAACACAACTCTCCCTCTGTAATCCAGCTCTCCCCCACTCTTTTCCTCAGAACTCCTCGTTTCTTATGGCTTCTTCCATCGAACTTACACGAATACGACCGGAATTTGCACGGTTTCTTACCGAAGAACCTCCAGGGAGTCGGTCACCGATAGACGTTGGCGACATATTTCCTCAGTCACTCTCAAATGATGAAACCACGTTAGCAGCGATTCACCCACCATGGAAACGCAATTTGTTTGCTCTTCTCGAGCAGCCGAAGTCTTCAAAATCGGCGTTTCTAGTCCACATGGTCACAACGACCCTCATCCTTATTTCCGCAGTGGTGACAGTCCTGGAAACTGTGCCAACGTTACACACCATTTCGACGGGAGCTTGGTTCGGTGTGGAAACAAGCCTCGTCGCCTTATTCACCGTGGAGTATATCGCGCGATGTCTGGCGTGGAGTGGGACATGGATGAGCTTGCTACGATGGCAGACATGTACGTCGTGGTTTCCATATGCCAGTTCACCTTACTTATGTAACTAAACAGCTTTCTTCGGAATTATCGACCTCTTGTCTGTCGCTCCATATTATATAGAGATATTGCTACATCAGGACACCGTATGTCATGTAACTGAAGTAT
This sequence comes from Hypsizygus marmoreus, assembly GCA_013433165.1. Classification (NCBI taxonomy): domain Eukaryota; kingdom Fungi; phylum Basidiomycota; class Agaricomycetes; order Agaricales; family Lyophyllaceae; genus Hypsizygus; species Hypsizygus marmoreus. The sequence goes on along the minus strand of CM024093.1, from coordinate 6,067 downwards.
CTCTTGTTCTGCTGATTCACGCGGAGCAGTCAGTCTTATTTAGATTTTCGATATTGCGAATGTTTCGCCTGTTAAGAGTCTTCAAGCCTTTCCGATACAATAATACCATCCTTTTGTGCGTTTCAAATCCTCCGACTGAGAGCGAAATGTTTACTTTCGCTCAGAACAATCGAAGTAATGTATGTATCTGTACGACGATCACAGCATGCCCTCCTTGCAATCGGATTCTTCGTATTCATGATCCTCACCGTCTTCAGCACCCTTCTGTGCGTATACCCACTGCATACCACTCAGTTCTGGTCCTAACCGACTTCCTTCCAGGTATTTCGCAGAACGGGGCACTTGGGATCCGGTTCTCGATACATTTGTCAACGCAGATGGGGATCCTACTCAATTTTCCGTGAGTCAAGCGATTTCATTCGGAAGCGTATCTTCCCTAACGCTCCGCTAGTCGATTCCAGCTGCGGCTTGGTTTGTCCTCGTTAGTGAGTCTTTGGTTCTGCTATCTAGTTACGGTTCACTGACACTCGTCGCCACTAGCGATAACGACAGTGGGATACGGAGAGATAACACCGCGTTCTTTTTTGGGACGGCTAATAACACTTCCCATCCTAATGTTCGGCCTCCTTCTCATCACACTTCCGAGTTTCGTCCTCGGAAGAGAGTTCAGTATCGTGTGGGAAAAAATGGCGGCGAAACGCGTTCGTCTCATCGTCGTCACCTTACTTCCAAACATTGACCTCAGATTCTCTACAGCATGAAGATCAACATGAAACCGACTCGCCGGTCGAATACACTTTCCCCAACCTTGGGCTACCCTCTCCTGGCCTACCTCCTCGGCAGCGAGATCTCTCGAATCACAAACTCGCGCAAAACCAGACAGAGCTCAGTCGCCAGATCTCTGACCTCCGAGCGACCGTTGAGATGCAGGGGCGCATACTTGAGAGGATGCTCGATGTGCTGGAGGGGAGTTCCTCAAAGGGCAAGGGCGTGGACAGGACATAGACTATTTAATTCGGGGTTGAAACGATGTATGTTGGACCAATTGTTCAAGGGTGTGTAGAGTATTCATGGTCTGGCATTATCCAGAAAATTCATCCATGTCAATAGATGATCGAGAAGAGGAGACATGCATCAACCTCCTCCGGAGACGTGCCGACACCACCAGGGAGCTGTGAGGCTCGACATTAGACGACGAACTAAGCACTGGTGACACGAAATCAGCTTTCGCTCAACGCTCGTTACTGCACACGATCTCTCTTGTGACTTCATAGTTCAGACTACAGAAGCTCGTCTCTCTCCTCCATCTCAAGACGACAAGCTATCACTTTGTCAGACTGTTGAAGATGTCTTGCACACCCAGAGATACATCAGATAATGCGGATTTTACCTCGCACGGCTACAAGGTACAATCCGGGCTAAAATCATCGCAGGACGCTGTTCTGATCGTGTGCGTTCGACACGCCAGTTACATGCCATGGTGCATGAGAAAAGAGAGTCCCAAATATAAAGCGAGTATTATTATTAGGTCTCGCGGATATTCCGCTTATCTTGACGCTCTCAGCATTGTACAATCTCGACTTCACGGGTTTCGACCGCATCTTTCTAACATGGCTCGTGGTCGGTTCCCTCCCATTTCATCGTTCCTAACGTCGCACACCCGCCGAACAGCTGCTTCATCCCACTGCCGCAAGGTCCTTGCGCACGAATTCGAACCCCACCCTACAGGTCCGAACCTGTGACTACCCATAGCCAAACTCCCCGTCATTCCTTCAACACAATTTGGCGTGCCGAGTGGTGGTGTACTCCACTCCCCGTCAATGGTTCATCGAGATGTGCGTCCACCTCGACCCGCATGGCAACAACATCCGTTTTTTCCGTACACGTCCACTACTCGAGGATGAGAATCTCACGTACTCGGGAACAATGCCTTCCAGCTGCTAGCAGCATCTGGTCTCGACTCCTCCCTCAAGCTGAAGATGGCGGAGGGAGATGCGTTCTAGGACCTCGTGTCAACGAGGCCCTCCAGGCCGCGAGGGGGGATATGGAGATGGGGACACCGGGGAGTACGGACGCGCGACCGACGGCGTCGATGTCCAGCTCCTCACTGGCGAATGTATTTGGGATTGGCACGACCGGCAGTGGCGTCGGTGGGGGGATGAGGGTGATGTTAGCGGGTAATGCGAGGGAAGCGATGGAGGACGCTGCTAGTGCATCCAGCGCAAGTCCTGATGTGAGATCGAGGGAGTCATCGGTCGCAGTATCGGATGGGGGGAGTGGCGAGAGCGAGCCGCTGAGGCCTTCATTCAAGAGGTTTTCGTCGCAGACCCTGGGACCGGAGAATTCGAAGCCGGTCTTGTTGATGCGGGATGAGGATGGCGGGAGTGGAGGAGGTAGAAGTGGCGGAGGTGGTGGTGTTAATCGGTCAAGGCGATAGCGACGCATGCGGAACGCGGGAGGAGGATGAGTCACCGAGCGGAACGAGTCTTATGGCGCTGGCGTTCAATCTGGGGCCGTTGGACAGATGAATGCGCTATTTGCTATGTGCGTACGGTGTCCATGCTATATCTTCTGAAATTTGCTTATACGTTTCGTGATTACAGTATTGTGTACTCATTTCCCCTCTCGAATGCGCTGGTGATACTCTTCGCCTCGGTATCTAACGACCCAATATCCAGACACTCGTCTCCGGCTGGACCGTTTTTTGTGTCTCTTTAATTTGTATCTCTTACCACATTCGCTTTTCCTTCGTCATTCCTGGCCGGTCGATTCTCGTTTCCGGTATCGCAACGTACGACCTGGTTTCCAACACCATATGCTATCGACACACCGCTGTCCCGAATTCGTTTTTCTTTTTCCGTTTCATATTGACTTCTTGTTCTCGTGTCTATTCTTGCTCTGTGCCTCGACGTTCCCATTCCATGCATTGCTTTAAAAATACGTGATATGTGATATTCCCTCCGTCGCACCGACGTGATTTAGTCCTGGGGGAAATCCTCGTAGAAACTTTCCGCCTCCAGGTTGAGCACGCGTCTCTCCTCGAGCATGGGCAACTTGCCCTTCATCAACCGCTGCCATGCTCGCCTCAGATCAACCAGTTGGTTGCGCTTTCGAAGTTGTTGTAAACTTAACACGATGTTCACTCGGAGTCCATTAGGCCGGCAATATGAACAGATTGCTTCATCCAGGCGTCCCCAGAGGTCGATCGGGTCGGCCAAAATGCTCGGTAGATGCGGCCATGGGACTTCTTCATCGAGGGAGTAATCGAGTTTGGGCTTGAATGTCAGTGTGAAGGTTTCGATGCGCTCTATAGCAGATGTGCTTGAGGCAAGGAGCGCGAGTAGGTCGCGCGACAGTGTGCGAAAGTTGTTCAGGAGTTCATCGCGTGTGCGATAGAGCACCAGGAAGGTGAGAGAGAGGGATTGGATGCTAGTGAGCTTTTGAGAGACTGAACTTGAATGTTCGAAGATCTCGGCCTTCCGGAGAGTCTCAGTACTTGGGGTGGAGGGAGTCGATGAGAACGTACTAGTCGAATCACGGTCCCTCCTATACTGAAGATCCAAATGGATAGAAACTAACAAGTCTACCGCCATGCCCAAGAGAGGACGGATAGTTGGAAAATTCTTTGAACACGGGTATACACGAAGGGCTGAGACGCGAGAAAAACACGATCTTGAGTGTAGCCTCGAAGCTCACTGATATCGATATCTAGAACGCGGAGGCGAATGGCGATGAGGCGATTATGGACATCGACATCGACTCAGATGCGGGTGTAGGCGGGCTGAGCACCAAATTGTCGACGGTCGTCGAACAAGAACCATCCATGGGGGTCATGGCTTCCGACTGGGGTGGCTCCTACAAACCTGGCCGACCAAGTTTCACTTTGGTGGAGGCGCCGTGGGACGCTAGCTATAGGTGTGAGGCACCGCAGCTGACGCGCATGTCAAAGTTTCCTCAGCAGCATACCTAGGATAGCGATCACGATGATTGTAGAACAAAGCGGTTGGAGGAGTAGGAAGCGGCCCCGAGTACCAGCCGTCTAGCAGGGTGACAACGGACTGCCTTGCAGCGCCGAAACAGCGAAAACTAGATCCCAGCAGGCCCAGCGAGGTTCCGGATCGGGGCTAACACTTCTTTTGGCTACGGAAGACTCTTTCCGAAATCATTACCTGCAGCAGGCCCACGACAGAGGCATCTAGGGAGCACGCGGCAAGCATTTCTATTTGGCCACAATTCAGGTAAGTCAGAATGGACAAACAAATGGAGGAGAATAGCTGACAGGAGTCTCACGTTATAACGTGGAATTCGAGCCAGGCTGTTGAGCTGTCCTACACTGGATTGAGGCAAAGTGGTATTCTGCATGGATAGGCGTCGATGCGAGGTCGCCTGATACCGGCTGCAAGAGCGAAAGGATGGAAGTGAGCGTCGACATCATACGGGTGCAATACTAAATAACATTACCATCTTATATGCGGCGGACGTCGCAACTAAGTCAAGACATCCCTTCAGTCCGGTGTGTTTCCCTGTTGTACATCTCTCCTACAGAAATACCGTATAACGAAAGAGATGGACAGCGGAAGAGGCGAAATATTCGCGGCGCAGGAACATAGAGAGCGACGGTCCGAACGGAGACAAGCGAATTGACTAGGTCACGAAGTGGGCTAGGACTGATTTATATAGCTTCAGAGAAATGACTTAGGGTTATAGGCTGTTTTTGAAGAGGTAGGATTGAAAGTAGGGTTGGAAAACTTTTGAGAGAAGGGTAAGATTGGGTAGGGTGGCCAAATATCATGTAGGATTGGTCTAGGATGGCCACAGGTTGGGTAGGATTGGTGTAGGATGGATCAGAGAATACCAGGATTGAGTAGGATTGAGAGGATGAATAGAGTAGGTTTGGAGAAGAATGGACTAGAGAGAGCCAGGGTTGAGTAGGATTGAGAGGGGGACAGAGTAGGTTTGGAGTAAGATGGACTGGGGTATGCTGGGATTGAGCAGGAACAGAGTAGGTTTGGAGTATTCAATCACATTGCAACCGCTGAAAAATATACGTACATGCATTATCTCACTTCGTGTAGTCACATGAGTTTTTACCGCTAAGAAATATAATTCGGAGATGTGTTGAATAATGGAGACTCGTTGTATCCATCTACGACAGCTGTGTACTCAACATACGTTTCATGAAAAAATATATTAGTTCGCGGAAAGTAAAATGTGCGCCACTCACATTCTCACAATACCCGAATGCCCATGCCCGTCCTTCTAAGACAGGCGTGGAGACGATCATGCACTCATCATTTTCCTCTACGACGATGGTGTACTCAAGCAATTTTTCATGACAACGCACTCCCGCCGACAACAATTGAAATGTGCGTCCCTGTTCATTTCCGACACCTGTGAAGATGAACATGTACTCACGCTAATCTCACGTTCAGGCAGATCCCTCATTGATGAACTGGAATCAGAAGCATTCATCCGCGAGACCTGAATGTGGTCGTCACTAATTTACGGGTGGATTGGAGTCATTCTGTCGGCCACGTCTGTCCCAAACGATAGCCAAATTCCCGTCTCCATTCATCCAAGACGCCCGTGAAGGTGGGGTATATACCTACGGGTGAAAGAGATCGGAAACAAGAAAGGAAATAGATAAGATCAGGGGTTATGCAGCACTTCTGTGTACGATTCGAAAATTTATATTTTTACACCTCCGGGGTGCAATTCTTCGCAAATCAGGATCCTATTACATTGTACTGTCTCTCTTATACTGTTAATTCAACATATAATGCATAATATTACACCCAGGGGGGCGTACATTTGACCTTCGAGCAACCTTCGAGCACTGCACGAGGCATGGGAATGCGCCTGGCAACTGCCGCAGGTCAACGCGCGTCTCTCGCGCTCATCTTCTTCGATGTTCCTCACCTCCACCGCCATTCGTTGGGTGGATCTATGGCCACTGGCACTTAGGGTTAGGGTTAGGGTTAGGGTTAGGGTTAGGGTTAGGGTTAGGGTTAGGGTTAGGGTTAGGGTTAGGGTTAGGGTTAGGGTTAGGGTTAGGGTTAGGGGTTAG